>CAWUFW010009812.1:0-600000 GCA_963921515.1 Calotriton arnoldi
AGCGCTTAGTTGGATCTGTGTCACATGAATATAAATGAATACCATGGGCCTCCCTATGAACGCCCAGTACTCCACCCGTTAGCTCTGCACTGGAGTTACCAATGCCAGGGGTACCAGTTACAACAGGGGGGTCAATTAATGAGAGATTACACATTTTATCTTAATTGTCACCTACGAAATGAGAAATTACTGGGCAAATCAATACTTATATGCCTAATTCCTCCAGTAATTCCTCATAGCTCTCCCGTTTTCCTCTGGCATGTTTGGGTTTAGAGAGCTCAGCTAGGCAGGCAGAGGTGTCTTTAACTTCTGCAGAGCGTCTGGGTCAGCTTCCTGGTATGGTCCTCGCCATCCCTGAACTACTGTGAGAATGAGGAAACTACTTGCACATGGAAGAGATCTGGGGAAGGACACGAAAGTGAAAGAGAGAGAAACACTGGAAGGAGTGCGCTGTCAGACTAGACTCGCTGTGAGTCTGGAGTGATACCAAAGGGCTGACAGGTAGGAGTTTGAGGATTTGCTGCACTGGCTGCATTGAAGTGGGAAACTACAGGACGGCATGGAGTGTGCCTTGGTGGAATACGGTGGTAGTACAACCAAGAATCAGGCCAATGGTTAACGAAACTGGAGCCCCTGCAAAGTACATGGAGGGTCCCTTCTCCAGGAGTCAGTAAGGAGCTCATAGGCCAGGGAACTGTGCTGAGGGGGCCACGTGGAGCTCAGGGTCCCCCACACCGCAAGAGCTGCGGGGGCCTATGTTACGCCACTGAATCAGGCTTAGCGGTTCCAATGACAGATGTTGCTGTGATGAACCATCTACAGACCACAATACCACAAGAGGTTGCAGTCTAGAGTTCAGAATTTTACAGTTTTCATTGTCTCGTTTTTAAGTCTCAATGGATCTGATGTACTAAAATTCTGGCAGTCAGTAATGGCGGCTCTGCTCAAGGCACTGAAACATTTGTAAACAGTTTTTTCTCAAAACAAACTTCCGTTGGGGGTTTGTTTTTGAAAAACAAAAAAAGAAATGTCCCTGACATGCTGGTAGTTTCCACCCAGCATACATTAGTCATTTCTTTGGTTTTCTGTTAGAGACTAACTGGCTTTCCTGGGTGGTCCTGAACAGGAAAAAGTATGCCATGACTTGCAACCTAAATAAGTCAAACAGACTGAGGTATTTGATTAAAGTCTCAAAGTCCAACAAGCTGTTGGTCAAAGGTTTCCAATGGCTGAGCCAAGGTAGGCTCTGCCGCCAGACTAATGGCACTTCCCTCAACTATAAATAGAGTGGGGATCTGCAGATTTGGGGAATGGAACATCCGCTACATTTTTGGTGGAGTGCCCCATGCCAGTGCTGAATTCGAACCAGTGGTTTCAGGGGTGGTCCACTGGCATTCAGTTTTGAAGACAGGCACTTATATTTCCTCGTCAGACTTTGGCCCAAAGTAAGAGAGAGTAAATACAGAAAGGGGAAGAAGGACTAAGAGAAAGACAGAAAATCAGTGCCAAATAAAATAAAAAGGAATGAACAAATAATAGAAAAAGGGCCATGGAGTGTGGTGACAGATGAAAGAGGCATGAGGTGGAATCAAGACTACACAGTGTTGGTTTTTGGCACCCCTGATGTTAAACAGCAATAGGCGGAGGCTCTGTGATGAGGAGTTCATCAGGCAAAAGACTCAAATGACTTTATTCGAAGAAGTAGGCCCACGACGAGGCCGGAGCAACGGGTTGGAATCCAGGTCAGAAGAAAGTGCAGTGAAATCACAGCCATCGCTCGGGACACGCGAGGCACCTACGTAAGTATACAATCAGATACTAGGACATGCGGGGTTGCCGTGTGTCTTAAGTAAAGAATACAAATAGTGCGAGGTAAGCGCATACTACATCAACTTCCCCCCTTAACAGCAAACATAATGAAACTATACAAGGAGAAAAGAAAGATAAAACATTACAGCAATCCTTAAAAGTTATGAGTTATGAACAAAGAGAAACAACAGCAGCCACAATGCCAATACAATACAAAATCTTTACATTTTGAAGGAACTTTGACCGTGCATCTCCTGACAAGTGAAATGTCAGTGGAGGCAAATACAGAAGTGGCATCTGAAGTGGATGGTAAGTTAATGGAACAAGCATGTATACACACATCAGTTGAAGAAGAAGTGAAGGGAGAAACAGGTGTGGAACCCAGATGTGTTAATTTGCCCACAGCAATAGTTGTAGGTTTCACTCAAGTCGCACAGTCTGATTCCAAAACAGGTTTTGTTTTGTTGTGAATAATGTTGGCTTGCTGAGGTGTCAACCTAACCAGTAGCCGTTTGTTCCACCACCCGCTGCCCGACAGTAACACAGAAGATTTACCAACTCTTTCAACCTGGACTGGTGCTGAATATGTGGATTGACCTTTGGTGACTTTTATTGGACTGCTTATGAGCACCTAGTCACCAACATTGAATGGTTGCAACAACACATTGTGTGTTTTGTCAAAATACTTCTTCATGCTAAGCTGTGAAAGTGTCACTTTGGAAGTGAGTTTTTCTTTCGAAGTAGTGACCTTTTCCACCCGTTCTTTTAACCAAGAGGGAAACAGATTTGTGTGCACCTCTCTGCCTCTGGGCAGGGAAAAGGGTGTAACACCTGTAGTGCAATGTGGAGAAGTGTTATAAGACCACACATTTTGCTTAATAAACATACCAACATCCAAATTACTCGCTAACGCAGTTTGCACCTCTTCCTTAATGAATCTGTTCCCCCTTTCCACCAATCCATTAGAAGATGGGGAGTACAAAGTTGTTTGCAAGTGTATGATGTCATATTGCTCAAAACCCTTCGACATGCAATCAGAAGTGAAATGTGATCCGTTATCTGTGACTATATGTTTGGGTGAACCTTCAATACAGAAATCTTGTTTTAAAAATTCAATGGCTGACTCTGAGTCCGCAGATTTCACAAAAGAAAAGTGCATCCATTTAGAATGATAATCTATCAAGAGCACCAAGTACCTCATATGATCAGGCAATAACATGAATGGCCCTGAAAAGTCTAACGCTAACTTCTCCCATGCAGCATCAGGGTACCAAACAGGATGTAAAGAGTGTTGTGAGTTTTCCAGTGTTTGTCAGATATGAGACATTCTGGGCACTTGTCAATTAAGAACTTTACTTGGGCATCAATACCTGGCCACCAGTAATACTGTTTAATTCTCATGATGGTTTTGGTAGACCCTAAATGGCCCTGATTTGCCTGTTTAATAATAGAAGCCCTCAGTCTCACTGGAGGTACATTCAAAACCCCCCTCATGAGCAAACCATTGCCCAAAGAAAGTTCATCTGCTACTTGACCGAATGATTTTAAAGGTCCATTTAGTGTTCTTTTCTCTGGCCAACCTTGGACGACATACTCACAGATTTTACACCAGGTTTCATCCTCCTGACAGGCACTGAACCAGTCCAGTTCACTCAAACTTACACAATATTCAATGCTGATGGCATCCACATAAGCCACAATGACCACATCATCCACGAAGTCATCATCTTCCACATCCTCAACGGGCATTCGTGAAAGGCAGTCTGCAGAAAAGTTTTCCCCCCGGCACATGTCTAATTTCAAATACGAATTCTTGTAACTTGGAAACCAATCTCATTAGCCTTGCCGACAGGTTGTTGTTTGCCCCAGTCAAAAAAATGTGCACTAGGGGCTTGTGGTCTGTCTGTAGGACAAATTCACGACCCCAGACATACATTTTAAATTTGTGAACCGCCCATACGCAAGCTAATGCCTCATGCTCAATGGTGCTATATTGCTTTTCACATTGTTTGAGAACTCTCAAGGCAAATGCTACTGTTTTCTCTTTACCTGTTAGCCTTTGACTTAAAATGGCTCCAAGACCCTGCTGACTCAAGTCTACTGTGATGGTAGAAGGTTGACCCTCTTGAAAGGCGCTTAGTGCAGGAGCTCTTTCAATGAGTGTCTTGACCTGGTTAAATGCTGTTTCTTTATCATGTGACCATAAGTACATAGGGGCAGATTTACAAGAACTGGCTCATCTCTGCATATTAGCAGGGATGCGCCAGTTAATTTCCGACACTTAAAAAAACCCTTGCGCCACCATGGATGCATCGCATTTACAATGGGGTGCACCGTGGTGCAAGGATAGACAGATGCGTGACGCATCTTTTGGCGTAAGGGCAGCGCATTGCTGGAGTCGTGTCGCAAGCACGACGCAACTCCAGCAATGGTCAGGAATGCCTATTCCCACTACACTGCGTCACTCCTTACGCCTGCTTCAAGCAGGCGCAAGGTTTTGACGCAGTGGCGTCGTAAAAGTGACTCAGTGAAATCTTGTAGATTTCACTGCGTTACTTTTACGAGGCTTTCTTGCGTCGGAACGCCCACCCTGCATACATTATACCTGGCGCAGGTATAATGTAGCGCAGGGCTTTACAACGTGATGCATCTCCCTAGATGCATCACGTTGTAAATATGTCGCAATGTGGCACATTTTTTATGACGCCGCTGCGTCACAGAAGTGACGCAAAGGCGGCGTAAAGTTGTTGCAAGGGGCTTGTAAATCTGCCCCTTAGTCCCTTTCCTTAGTAAGGACATAAGAGGTTCCATAGTTTGTGCATATTCAGGGACACATCTAGCACAGTACTCGGCAAGACCAAGAAAGGAGCGTAGCGCATCCTTGTCACTGGGAGCCCTTGCTTCTTTGATGGCCTTAATGAGCGACAATTTAGTTTTTATTCCAGAGCTGGATATGGTGTGACCTAGATACTCTAGTTCGTTGGTGACAAATTTGCATTTGTCTGTCCTGATTGTCATGTTCCTCTGAGAAAAAATATCCAGAACCTGATGTAATACACGGTTATGCTCTTCTAAAGTATCAGCGTAAATTAGGACGTCGTCTTGGTCGCCTGCACACCCCTGAGATTGCCAAACAGATGATCCATCAATTTCTGAAAGACGCTTGCAGCGAAAGCCAAACTGAATGGCAATCTCAGGTACCTGTAGGGTCCGATTGGTGTTATGAACGTTGTAAGTTCTTGTGAATCCTTTGCTAGGGCAACCTGATGGTAGGCGGCCCTAAGAAAACCATTTCAAACTTCCCAAATTGGCCAACAACTCCTTTATTTTAGGGAGGGGATGGCAGTCTATGAAAATGTTGGCATTAAGACTCCTCAAGTCGGCAAAGAGTCTAATCTATCCAGAATTTTTACGCGCTGCTTCCATGGGTGCGACCCAGAGCGAGGAATCACAAGGTTCGATGATGCCTTGGTAGCATAAACTATGCAACATGGATTTTAGTTCCTCTGTCGCACTGAGGGGAACGGGTCTTACCTTATGAACCACAGGTTGTGCATGGGGCTTGAGTCTTTTGTAATACTCAAAACCTTCCACGCTGCCAACTTCTTCACGAAACAGGTTCTCAAATTGACTAAGAACACCTTGTACGAGGTCTGTAAGGTTGCAAACATAATCTACAGGTAGGTCTCCAAACACTATAGGGTTTTCAGGACCAGGTTTTAAAATAATGCCCATTTTTGCTATATTCTGCCACCCGATTATATTTTTACCTCTGATAGCTACATAAGTCTTAGTGATGGTCTTTCTGCCCAAACAGACCAATTTGGCGGAAAAGAACCCTAGCATGTCTATGTCTTTTTAGCCAAATGCCTTTGGGTTGACATCACTGGAAGACAGTTCTCTGTTCCAGAACTCATGAAAGGTGGTATCCCTCAAAATGGTAATAGGGGAGCCAGAATCTGCCATCACATGTAAGGTTACACCATCAATGTTAGCCTCAGAAGTAGGACCTTTGACTGGCAGATCTACAGAATTACATTCTATTGTTAAAACTACATTGCTAATTCAGTAAGTCAGTACCTTCATCCACTCGTGTGTCAACAGAGCTGGCTCTTATGGTGTTCTTGTTGCTTCTGCAAACTGATTGAAAGTGGGCCAGTTTCTTGCATAAAAGACAACGTTTCCCTGAAGCTGGGCATCCAGGAAAACTACCAATGTGACTCTTAGAACCACATCTAAAACATTTGGTGCCAAATTTGCGTTGAGTTGGTTTGGTGTTTTTGTAATTAGTGTTCACAACACGTATGTGTTCGGCTCGAGGGTTGTCTTCTGTTGTCAGGGTGCTGACTGAAGCATCCCTATGTAGAGCCTTTTGTGGAAATGAGCTAACGTTTGATGCTTCTCGCCAAGTCAATGACCTCATCGAGAGTGGAGATCCGGCAACTTAAAATTCTTTCCTGTATCTTCCGTGAAGAACATCTGAACACAAATTGATCACGTATGCTGGTAGCGACAGAAGGTCCAAATTTGCAAGTGGATGCTAAATTCTGCAATGACTTCTTCCACACTTTCACCTTCAGCCTGCTTCAGTTTGAAAAAACTGTGCCGCTCCAGCATTATATTGGGTTCTCTTGCGAATTGCTTCTTAAACGTTGAAGTGCCTCAATGTAAATATTCTATTGTGAATCACCGGAACGACCAGCAGGAGCTTAAATTTGTGGTAAATTATCAAACATCTGCTGAGCAGCTCGCCTCAAACTGCCAAATAATAAGGCAAATTTTCTTTGGGGATTGTAATTAACCGCATTGATTGCTACAAGTTGATTTTCAAAAGGTCTGAGCTATTCTGACCACTTGATAGCTGGTTTACCTGCTTTGGCTAAAAGGGAGGTGGCTGGGTGATCTGTTGAGGAGTTGCCATGTTGAAACAGCATGAAAATACCAGGCTATAAATATGTAAAACATTTGAACTTTATATATATTATTGTTAATGTTAGTATTTTTCTTTTTTTTCTTTTGAAATACACAAAATCCGGACCAATGTTGAGTAAAGCGCTGTGGTAAAATGAAGGAAAACAATGCTGGCAAAAAGTAGAATAGCTCACCAACCATGCAAGAAGGAGTTGTTCTTGATTCTGGTAATGATGTCCATGCAGTCACTTGAATGAGACTGCACAAATATGGCTGCCACGTTGGGCATCATGTGGCATTGTGACGTCGTGCACTGGAGCAGGGAGCACTCTCAGGGCTTCTCGCGCACACGGGCTCGCTTGAGGAAGTATGCGAGTGCCCAAGCATGTGACTGCAGTTTTGCCCAAATCCGGGAAACAGACCTGCCGGAGGGGAGCTGAACGCTGAAGGGTGCTCGGACCCGGCACGGGTTTGTGAATGCAGCGGGTTCACTAACAGAAAGAAGCTGGAGATTGGGATTTGAGCAATGAACAGGCGTCGGTAGGCTACAGGAGGCGGGTCCTGGTCTGCTCTTCGCCAATATGTGATGAGGAGTTCATCAGGCAAAAGACAGTGGTATTTTCTCAAATTAGTTTATTCCATTCTCTCTACTCTACTTCTGTAGGCCCACGACGTGCCCGGAGCAGCCGGTCGGAATCCAGGTCAAAAGAAACTACCGTGGAATCACAACCATCGCTCGGGACACACGAGGCACATACTTAAGTATATAATCAGAAACTAGGACACGTAGGTTGACGCGTGACTTAAGTGAAGAATACAAAAGGTGCAATATAAGCACATACTACAGGCTCATAAGCAAAACTTTGGGCCTCCGCACTTATTCAATTTACACATTAAGCACTGCCCCATCCGTAAAACTCTAAATCAGGCCCTGAGACTTCACTTGAAATTCCATGAGCCCTTTATTCGAAGTAACCAGCCTCATCAAAATAAATAGGCCACACACAAAGAGTCTCCATGTCTACAGCGTAGCCATCAATGCTTCCATGTCACAAAGTTGGCATTTAGCTGGTTCTGGTTTTCATGCCCAAGTCACTTAGCCATCTGGAAATTGTAGGTACCTACTATGCAGAAATGAAAGAGCAAATCCAATTATTCTTAGACTAACTAAAAATCACACCATGAGATGGGGCTAGCTAACAGCTGTGCTTTAGTCCTGGGTTTCCCATAAAAATCACTGTATTCTGCTACTTGTAGCTTAGATGGTGACATTGTGAGTCAATACTGATGACCTGAAGAGGGGGTAGTATATTTCAATCCCGGGACAAATGCCTGTTTCTGCAGGGATCAGAATCATAAGTTGTGTGGTGATCACCAAGCACTGTTTCCTTTCTACATATACATTTTGGCAGGTCAAACCAGATGAAATTTAAACAGGAAAAATTGCCAGGTACATACAAAGACATATGAAATTTGGTGCAAAAAACACATTCTGCATGTAATTACGGAAAACTCGGTCTTCCAGATGGTTTCACAGGGACTTGGTTTCAGAAGGGGGTTCAAGCTCATGAAGATGGTGGGGTCAAACAGATGTTTCCCCTGCGCTATGAACTGGGAGAAACAAATTTTAAAATAGATACTGAATATATTAAGTCAAATCTTCTCTGGTGCTGAAGCCAGAACATTCTTTCCTGATGACCTTAACATCTAATCCAAAATACCAAAACTTTCCAGTATGCTATGCGCATGGACACGGCCCGCACACCCTTTCAAATGTTTCTTAACAAACCACTTAGAGAGAAAATATATTTCAAATGATGTCCTAAAATTATATTTATAGAAGCTCTAAAAATGTGTCACCAAAATGTCAAAGGACTGCCATTTTACGTTCATGCATTTGACAAATATTGATAATGATCCTCAATGCATTTTCTGTGAAATTAAAACGTTATCAGGAGCACTTTTCATTGGCTATTGGTCACTAAAGAAACAAAACAGAAAAATGCAAGGGAGACAATTTACAAAGGTGAATCACTGAACAGTGAACTGACAAACATAGTAGTATGGCTTCTACCGTGCGTACTTTACTCGGATACAACTCATAAAAAATATAAAAGCGTGTGTAATAATATGCGTTTGTGTATCTGTTAGAAATGGGGGTCTCTAGTTGGCAGAGGTAGGTACCTTTGTCCAAATAGGGACCCTTGCTTCTAGTCAGAGTAAGAGGGATACACTTCTAAAATAACCCCTGCTCACCCCCTTGGTAGCTTAGCACAAGCAGACAGGCTTATCTCCGAGGCAGTGTGTAAAGCATTTGTGAACACATACAGTAATACAGTGAAAACACTACAAATGGACACCACACCAGTTTAAAAAGATAAGTAATCTTTATCTAAACCAAAACAAGACGAAACGACAAAAATCCACAATACAGTAATAAAAGTATGACTTTCAGATGGTAGAAATAGTTCAGTTCAAAGCAAATTGCAGATGCAACACTTTTCACATAAAGTACCTTGGATGCGGCACGCAAACAAACAAAACCGGCCACAGGGAAGGTGATGCATCGGTTTCTCACACTCAGGGAAGGTGATGCGTCGGTTCCTTGCTCCGGGGGAGGTGATGCGTCGGTTCCTTACTGCTGCGCTGGGGAGGTGATGCGTCGGTTCCTTACTGGAGAGGAGGTGATGCGTCGGTTTCTTACTGCATGGGGAGGTGATGCGTCGGTTTCTTACTGCATCCCCCAACGATGCGACAGATGGCGCCTCGATGCGATGTGACGATCCGGGATGATGCGTGGATTCTTGCAGCCGCACAGCAGGGCTTGCGTCGGAATCGGTGCGGTGATCTCGGACTTCGGAGATCGATGCACTCGATGCGGTGTGCGGCAATTTCTCGAGCTGCGGCAGGCACTGCGACAGTATCTTCGGCAATGCGTCGGAAACAGGTACAGATGCTTCTCGGTGTTGCGTTGATTTTTACAGCTCCCAGCGGAAAACAGTCTCTAGAGGTCCAAAACAACAGCAGGCACCTCTTTGCAGGTCAGAACTGCCAGCAAGGCAGTTCAGGGGAGCTGGTGGTGAAGTCTTTGTGTCCCTGAGAATTCAGAACAGGAGGCAAGCTCAGTTTCAAGCCCTTGGAGATCTTCTTCAAGCAGGGGACACAGCAAACAGCAAAGTCCTTTTCTCCTTTCCTTGGCAGCAAGTAGCCACTGCAGGCCAACCCCAGACAGCAAACAGCACAGGGGCAGTATTCCTCCTCAGCTTCTCTGGCTCTTCTCCTTGGCAAAGGTTCCTCTTGATTCCCAGAAATGATCTAAAGTTCTGGGGTCTGGGCCCTAATATTTATATCCCACAATCCTTTGTTCTCTGGTGGCAGAGAAGCCCTGTGCTCAATCCAAACCGGTTCTGTCCTTTCTGGTGCAGCTTCCTGGCAGGAGGTGGAGACAGCATTGTCTTTGGCAGACCAGGCCCATTCAGGTGAAAGGAAATCTCCTCCCCCTACTCTAAATGCAGCCCAGATCTATTCAGTCCAGCCCTGACTCCTCAGGCTCTCTGGAGCCACTGCTCCTCCCCAGCCCCTGTCATCCAAAAGCCGACATGCAATACAAACACCCTAGCAGAGGCACACTGGATGGCTAAGCAAGAAAATACCCACTTTCTAAAAGTGGTATTTTCAAACACAAAATGTAAAAACCACCCTCACTAAACGATGCATTTTAACATTCTGAGTTCAGACATACTAAACGTTATTTTCCTACCTTGTTCCCAGTGGTAGTTATGTTTATAAGATGTTATAAGCAAACTCCCCATTCTGTTTATTGGGAACAGGTAGCCTTGCAATAGTGAAAAACTAAATTGGCAGTAATTCACGATCAGGACATGCCACACACACCAGGGCATGTCCTACCTTTCACATACACTGCACCCTGCCGACATGGGTAACTTGGTCCTACCTTAGGGGTGACTGACATGTAAGAAAAGGGAAGGTTAGGGCCTGGCAAGTGGGTGCACTTGCCAGGTCGACATGGCAGTACCAGACTGCACACAGGCTCTGCAATGGTAGGCCAGAGTTACATTTACAGGCTGCTTATATGGGTGGCACAATCAGTGCTGCAGCCCACTAGCAGCATTTGATTTAAAGGCCCTGGCCACAAACAGAGCACTGTACTAGGGACTGATTAGTAAATCAAATAGCCAATCATGGAAATACCAATCCATAGCAACAATTTACAAAGGGAGCACTTGCACTTTGGCACTGAACAGCAGTGGCAAAGTGCCCAAAGCATCTAGACCAGCAAAACGGAGTCCAAAACACAGCAAAAACACAGGAGGCAAAGGCAAAAAATGCAGGGGAGACCCACGCCAATGGTGCCAGGTCTAACAGTATCCATCCCTCTCAACCTCGTAAGGGAGGGGGTGGTGTGGACACAGGTGTCTTAAAATATGACAGTACAATTGCTACTAAGAACATTTTTGTCTTATTTTGAGGTGTAACTCTGCCTACTTTCCATGTGCAGAGAATCTGTAAATGCCACGAATTACAGGAAAATTCAACATTTGAGCACAGGCAAGAATTACAAGGGGAGCAATAAATACAGGCCGCTCTGCCCTCTTGTCCTTGTGCTGTATGACGCTGTCAAGCCAGAGCCCTTAAATAGCCCTTCAAAAGCTTCCAAGAAGCAGCCAGCACACACAAGAGGAAGAACAACTTTACTGAGTTGGAGCAAACATTGTGATCAACTCTGTAGTTGACTGCTATAGAGCCTACATAGTCTGCTTCCTCTCATCCTCAGAGAATCTAAAAGACAACTCTGATGCCAAATGTCACCAAAAGAGTCAATGTACAGGGGACAGAGGTATCAAATATTAGGGACATCGAGAAAAAGGATGTGGGTGAAGAATAAGTTTGCCGCATGAGCTGTTTCTGCCTTAGGGCGCTGGGGTTTTGCCCCACTTATATTTGCCCGTATAAAAATAAATATACGAAAGAAGAAATGTACAATTTAATTTACATAATCATTCAGCCCGACGCGCAAGTCAGTCAACCTTCGGCCGCGGCGACACTTGGCAGCCGGCAAGGAGGGGGGTGGGTAGAGCAGATTGACATTTGGTGGAGGATACGTCATGATGTTGGCTGCTGGCAAGTGGCAACTTAGTTGCAAGTAGAACGAAGAGCGCACTGCAAAGTGCGCATGTCGGGTTGGCTGGGTGCCTTTCCCCAGCCAAACCGACATGCGCAGTACAGGCTTCTCTGCACTACTCATTGAGTGAGTGGAGGTTGCTCAAAACCGCAGACCCCCAGTCACTTAATGAGCGTTGAGTTTGCCTGCTCACGCCAATCCAGGAGCTGATCTCATGCTGTGTAACACACAGCAAGAGAGCAGCACATCTGGATTGGCTGACGGGTGCAGTTGCCAGGTCTATACACCTTTGGGTGCTGCACTGGTTTTTCACTGATGGCACCACGGGGGTGGGAGGGTCTGCCATGGAGCAATGACCAATTACTGTAATGGCTTTGTGAAGCCATGCAGTAATTGGCCATATCTGCCATTGATGGGTGGGCTATCGGCTTTGTATGTCTCACCCCCCTCTCCACCAGCAAACGAGACAAGCCACACCACCACCAGTGCCACACACCTATGCAGCTGTGGCCAGGAAGGCAGCAGGCTCGAGTCACCACAGTACTACTCGATCCGGCGGATCCCAGGAGTGGACGACACGAGTGTCTGTTGACCACGACTATAATAACACCACAGCTGCCAGCCACTTACTAGACAATTATTTCCAATTCAAGCAAAGTAGGTGGCAAACCATGGCAATCGTGCAACGTGCGTGCACAACAAGGGGCAGACACTCTTCGCAGGCAGCAGTTGAAGTTTAGTGGGGGGGGGGAGCAGAAAAGCTGCAGATTCGGCCAGAGATGAGGAAGAGGTGAAGTTGGTTTTGGTTTGGTAAGGGTCAATTAATAATCACAATGATAATCCCCTAACCGTCCTTACCAAACCCCAAAACTCACCTCTGCTGGCCTGGTTAAATGAGCAAGACCAGGAAGAAGTACACTTCCTTGCTACATCATGTAAGTCATGTCTTCTTTGAATGAATGGTGTGCTTAGCGTGTTTCTTGAACGGTTTGTGACTAGTTGGTGATCACAACATGGTGGCTTTGGAATGAGGTGTATTCTCCAAAAGTTTCCATTGTAATTGGAAACTTCTGGAGAATATTTTATTATTAAGTTTTGCGCATGATGTCTTGCGCCTCCGCCATGGTGTGTTGTAATAAATTAAAAGTGCGTGCTGCTGGTGGCTAGCTACATAAGTGGAGTAACCCGGCCGACCGAGTCACGAGTTACCATTTGATCAGGCCTGAGGCCTATCGGGGTTTCTTTGATCAGTGTGGCGGCGGCATTGATCATTGACATTGTGGCACTGGTTCCTGGTTCGCAAGTAATTTACAATATTAAAAAACACATACACATGATTTTCCCTTCAAAACATTCTGTTTATTGGACCACATAAATTTTATTTTGTGCCTAATGAATGGAATGTTTTTAAGGAGGGAATTTCATGTGTATATAATAATATGTGATTCTATGAGGATGGTAAAGCGCAAGTTTTAAGAGTCCTGCTAGCCGTTAACGTCACTGTGCTTTAAACTTAAGCTCCAATGCGGCGAAGAGAGTCGCAACAACTTGCTGGCCCCCCAGTGGCTCGGCCATGGCGGTTGCCCATGGCATTTCCAGGCAGGTAGCACATCCACCAAACTGGAAGGGAACATGGATGGATGCTACCCCAAGTAGTGAGGCACAGGCAGGCCTGGAATGTGCGAGCCTGCAGTCTTCCAGGAGCAGGAGGCCACTGTTTCTCCATTGTGTCCTGCTCTTGTCTCCGCCTGCCCTCAGGAATCTGTATCAGGCCCTAGAGGTCGCGGGGTAATGACTCGCATGTTCTCTCCATCAGTTTTAGTATCTTATCAGGAGGAAGGATACAATTACGATACAACCCTGCTGGAGAAATAAAATGTGCCCCCGTGCCCCCTGGGGCCTGATGCAGTAGTGCGTGACTCGGGTGAGGGTGTTGTGCCCGGCGGTCAAGCTTAGGGCTGGCCTGGCTCAATTATGCTCCTGCTTTGTTGAACTGGAGCATCAGCAGGATGTTACATGTGAACAAGAATGGTCCCGGGGATTCGCCATCAGTGTGTGTGGTGGTGGGTACTGATAATCACCAACTCGCTACAGCTCTCTTGCTAAATAGGATCACTGATTGTTTTGACTATAAACTGAAATAGTGTTTTTTTAAGTTAAATCTTGTACAATAATGTCTGTGGTTGTATCTCTGACCCCAAAAAGGTGCACAGAAATATGTGTTCAGTTCCATTATAGCATGAGTCATCCTCTTTCAATTCCAATAAACAAAGTTGATGAAGTGAAAGGATGTAGGTTGCATACTGAAAAGCATCCCTGTGTTTGATAGTGCATAATTTAAAACATAACACCATGGTGGTTGTGTTGACTTTACTAATAAGAATGTCTTTCTACCCAAATGAACCCTTTTTAGCAACATTAGGGTAATGGCTGGAGAGAGAAAAAAAAATCATAACTCTCGCCTCCAACCCATGCCTTGCAGTGGTTGTAGAAATTGAAATCACAAAAAGGTGTCAAGGGAGGTTTATTTTAAATATTCGCGATAAACCTGAGACCACTAATTCTGAGGTTTATGAGCATTTATTCTGCTTAGTTTTGATAATTCAAAAAGACATTCATAAATCAATTGGACATGTCTTTTAAAAGGAAACACCACATTAGTAAATCACACAATTGCAACACATTTGTATGCGTGATTTAGAACCATTTCTTTTGTGAGACAATATATACAACATAATACCAAACGTTATTTGTGACAAAAATATATACAGCAAACCAATGATCACAAGACAAACATCGATAAATTATGTGTGCCAGCCTGAAATTAAACCAGTCCTGCATTTGCACTGAAAACACAAGGCGGACAATTGCTCATTCAAAGACACATGTCTACTGTCCTGCCTGTGGGAGGGTGGGGATGCATATCCTACTTAAGGGTGTTGACAACCTAGAAAAAGGGGGAAATCATTTCTATTCAGTCCCCTCGTGGCACACCCTGTTCTACCTTCCCCCACGCTCAACAGCCAACGCGTTTCGAATCCCCAACAATTCCGGGATTCTCTTCAGGACTCGGACTTGGTTTTCTTTTGGCTCTCAATTATGCTGCAGACAGATGTCCATTATCTGTTCTTCAATTCATAGTATTAACCGAGGCTTAAATTTTATGGGTGTGTGGAAACTCTTGATAATGATTTAAAAACGGTCCAGGATCTTGAGACTCGTGAAATGTAGTTAGAGCTCGCGGGCGCATCGCCGTGAATTTCTTCTGCAATAATCCTGACTGTTTCCTTTCATTTCAGCCATGTGAAAGCAGTTAGAAAATCATCTTGCTCCTCTCATTCAAACCGGCAGGGTAATGGCTGGAGAGAGAAAAAAAAATCATAACTCTCGCCTCCAACCCATGCCTTGCAGTGGTTGTAAGCAGCTCTTTGATGACAGTTAATAGCTCTCTCTGCTATGTTAGGCTTGTAACTTTTAAACTGCAAGTAACAAAAGCATCTCTCTGATAAAAGCAATAACCCTCTGAACTATCTACATTCTATGCACTTTTATGATCTGCATGGTACATGTTCTGTGCAGCGGGCATATTGACCCTCTGCGCATTATCATTGCCCTGGGCCGAGTTCCAGAATGGGGAAGTGCGTGGGCAGGTATTGGGTCGGTGAAGTGTGATTTCCACAGGCATTGCTTGGCTTTCCCCTATAATTTGTGTTTGGTTGACACTACTAAATTATGTTATGTTTTTTTTTAGCATCTGGATAAGCCTCAGCCTGATGAACTTTACCTAATTTTTGGGCAAATAATAACAGAGGACCCAACCCTCTTTGCTACTCTTGCACCCCTACAGCACAACAACACCAGCGTTTTACGGTTAGGAAACTGATGCTATAGCTTTTTTATATTGTAGTTAAGGGCTATGAATGTGGTCTACATGTTGGGTGGGGTGAGTGCACATCAGTGTCAATTTAAGGCATGGAACGGTGTAATCAATATTAAAAGATAGATTTGTATGTTGAGAGCTCCAATGAAGACAATAAACTGGCTCAGGGATAGTAATGGCTGGTGTAAGTAAGCCTTCTGCTCCAACATAATTCCAAAGTTTGTCTTTCTGTTCCCCCTTTTTAATTTCAAACATTCTACCCTCAGTGGATGGAATGTAATAATAGATTTATAGCCCAGCTGCCTCAGGCTATACCAGTTGTTAAAGGCCCTCTCCCCTGCCTTGTTATAGGCCCTCACCTGTTGCACGAGATATGTCTGCTTCAGGGCTGCTTCAGGGCCTTCAGCAACTAGTATGGCACACAGAGGCAGCAGCACTATAAGGCTGTATTTTTAACAGTCATGTTGTGCAAAGGGGGGCTGTTGGAGATATATTGCGATAATGCACAAGATATGTATTTATACAAGAAATTTGATGTATTTGCACCAAACCTTATACATTGTACTTTGACTATTGACAGGTAACTTTAATATTGGTAAGACACGATGAACACAGTAGAACAGCTACTTGCAAGGCCATTCATTGGACGAGACTTGAAGACAAACTAACTGTAAAAGGATTAGGACCTGACCGGCCCGACCTAAAACTACAACAAAGTGCCCAAGACAGAGGGAAGACTTACAGAAGTACATTCTCAAACACCTGGTACACAGAAGTTTATTGGCTTACAGGGTGTACTTCAACAAATTTTCTGTTCTGCTTCCCCTGTTTGCTGTCTGGTGGTGACATTTCTTGGACAAAATAAAGAAGCATGCACATACAAGAATCCATATGGAAACCTGACGAGACTGGCAATGTTGGGAGACACACAGATTGAAGCCCACATAAGCGATGCATACCGCAAATCAATACAGAACACAATGAAGCAGTTGATAGGAATAGACAAATACTGTCAAAAATAATTGATTGCATTCGTTTCTGTGGTGCTTTTGAACTGGCATTACGAGGGCATGATGAATCTAAAAGTGCCTCAATTCCTTGTATATTCAAAGGCCTTGTGGATTTAATAGCAAGTATAGACAATGAAATGGAAGCACATTTAGCAAGTGCTAAATTCTTTAAGGGCACCTCTAAAACAATACAAAATGAGGTCCTAGAGTGTATGCTAGAAATTAGGAGAAGTTATATTCTCCAACAGGTGAAAAACACAGACTTTTTGGCTATTCAGGCTGATGACACCACTGATGTGGCCACTAAAACGAAGCCTGTATTAGTCTTTCAGTACCTTGACAATGACAGTAAGGCTGTGGAGAGGTTCTATGGTTTCACACATTTAAGAGACTCTAGTGCAGAAACCATTACTTCAGCTATACTACGTGAACTGAACTTGATTTTTCCAGAGCAGCCTCAAAAACAAAAACTTATTGCACAAAGCTATGATGATGCATCAGAGATGAGTGGAAGCCTTGGTGGAGTACAAAAAAGAATTAGAGATGTGTACTCTAATGTCCATTATGTGCACTGTTATGCCCACCAACTTAATCTTATCATGCAACAGGCAGTATCAAAGATCTCTGAGGCACAAATTTTCTTTTTGGATGTAGGAGGCATTGTATCATTCTTCTCAAGTTCTCCCAAAAGAACGGAAGTACTTCAGGAAATTGTGGCTACAAGGCATCCAAAGGAATCCCAAACTCGTTGGAACTTTCACGTATGTATAATCAACCTAATATTCCAATGTAGGGTTGATCTTGAGAAATGTTTTGACGCCAAAAAAGCCAATGCTGGCATTTGAATTCAAAAATCGGAATGAAGCCTGTGGCTTTGCTAGAACACAAGACAGAGAGTTTCAGTTGTTTCTTTTTTTATTTCATGAAATAATGCCTCATGTCGACATATTATACAGCCAGTTACAAAAACGAGAAATAGATGCAGTCTTTGTGCAAAGAGCTACCAGTCTGTTTGTCACCAGAGTGAACAAAGTGAGTAATGGGGTTGACAATTCAGCCAGCAGACTGCCAAAGGATTCTACTTTCTCAAACTGCAGGAAAAACATCAGCAGTCTGGTTCGAATTGCAAAGGAGGTATGTGACATTATAATTGTGCATGCACAGGAACGTTTTTCTTTTACAAAACATTTGGTGAGTCCCGCATTACTGCAAAGTGGTCAGTTTGGAAAATATGATCATTCCTTCCCTGCACAAAGCTCTGAATGAGGCTATGGAAGCTTATCCTATGCACAACAAAGAGGATCTGAGAACTGAGTTGACTGTACTGTACGGAATGCATGTATACCAGCAGGCAACTGGTGCCATTTCTTTGCTAGCTTTAATTCAGAAACTTAATATGGAAAAGTCACTAACAGAGACATTGGCTTTACTAAAAATAGTCATTACCACTCCTATGATAACAGCAGAGTCTGAACGATATTTTTCCACTTTAAACAGAATCAAGACATTCCTAAGGAACACCATGATTGAGGAAAGACTGAATGCTTTAGCAATGCTTTCTATAGAGAGAGACCTTGTCAAAAGGATCCCAGACTTTAATGTTCAAGTCATTGAGAGGTTCACAGCTATTAAAGACAGACGTGCTGATTTTGTCTACAAAAAGTGAACAATATGTTAATCCTAACATTTCTTCTTGAATGCTGCTAGTTTGTGACCTGCTTAGTTGTTTGATAAATAAAAAAATCTGTGAGGTACTCAGCATTGTTATCTCGAAGTCTGTTATGAAGCTCTGTGGTTATAGTGAATAAGCAGCTACCTATGTTATTATATGACATCTATTTATTAATGTCATTACTGCACTTTAACAATTGCTTTATTAACCTTCTTGCTTTCTCAAATTTGCTTGAAAATGCACAATTTGCTCACTCTTTTTCAAATTTTTGAACCCCCTTTAAGCCACAAATTTTACTCCTATTACTTTCAAATGCCACCAGCCGCCACTGGTTTACCAAGATAAGGGTTGCAAAGACAGTGCCTGGCAAGAGACTGGACCATGCCTCCATCTCCACCTGAATTTTGATCAGCTGCCTCGTCTGCCTGTTCCAGAGAACTCCAGTTTAATACAGGGTAACCGGGTAGGATCTCTTCTTGTATCTAATCCACACCCTCTGCATTAATATCACGATGTCCATATACTGAAGATATGCTGACATAAAACATACTGCCTAATAAATCAAATGCAAAGGCAGAATTACGAATTGTGCCAGGTCTATACTTCAAACGTCCAAGGTCCCTTACATGCAACACTTCAAGAAGAAGCAGACATTACCCCACATATAACAGGACCATGACTAGGAATGATACAACACCATATCTATATCACCCAGCCAGATATTTGTCACACGAACGTCTGCCCCACACTCACAACAGAGAACATTCCCATTTATGCTGTGCAATGACATCACTGTCACTACATCAATATTGTAAGACCGCTGTCAACATTGGTACACCCTAGATTGCGTAATTAATGCACCTCCACTGAAAAACATACCCATCGTTGCTCTGCCACCATTGGGGGTCCTGTACTTCAAGCCTCTGCGCATTCATCTGCAATCCATGTGTTAATATTTAGCAGCATACCATAGACAACTATGCCATTTACAACAAGGCTGTCATAAACCTCTAAGCCCGACTGAAAAATGTGTCTTTAAAATAAACAATGTATAATGTACCATAACTATGCATATGGTGCTTTGTTTTCAATGTCATTGTCAGTTGACTCCATACATACTTACGTCAGTTGACCTAAATTGCCAATGTGTCATGGCTAATCCACACAGATAGCACACAGTGCAGTGCACTTTCTGGTGTCTCTGCCAAGAACCCCAGGGGTGTATTCTTCACCTGCTGGTCTCCAAGTAGCTGCGGATCATTTTACAGGACTCCATCCTCTGAGATGAAGTTGGGGGTCCTCCCTTTTGCTATCACAGTCATTCTGGTGGCTATTGATCCTAATTCAGGAGCAGGAAAGAGGTGGATTTTCACATTCTTGGAGGATTGGTCAGGAATGGAAACATTCACTACCTATCTTCTGGCTCCAGGTGGCTGGCAGAGAACTCTGCCTATGTTATCTAGACATAAGCTTCGTAGATTTAAAAACAAAAAAAAACCATGGAAACAAAAGAGGCAAGAAACCATAACAGACTTGGGGTCATTAAGCGCCCCCCCCCCTGTTAGAGGAAATCAATTACTAGAGACATAACCCAATGTAAATGAATATTTGGGAAAAGTGTATTTCTGAGGCATCCAAAGGTATATTTACATGCCTCAGGTGTGTTTCTGTACACATAACTGATGCATACTTTGCATATTCTACTTTTTGATCCCATTGCATTTCATTTATTTATGCATTCCAGTGCACATTTCTAATTTATAAACGTGTGTTTCATTTAGTATCGATTGCACAGGTGCATTATAGGTTGATAGCACACCTGTTGTTCATACCATGTATCAGCATGAATTACATATGTAACAGATTTTTGTGAATGTGCAAGATAATTCTTATGCCAATGTTTGCATCATTAATCATGAACTCTAGACTTTTCATATTAATCGGAAAGTGTATTTAAGTCTGGGACAGACCCATCTTCGGAGGAAGACATCTTCAGCCGTCCCAGGAAGGTTCGTTCGAGCTGTGTACTGCAAACATCTTCAGAGAAGGCCAAGTGCTGTCGCAGCCAGTCCTTCTCTTCATATTTCTCACTTGGAATGCCATAGCAAAGACAGACTGCGACCTTGTCAAAGCACAGTAGCTGATTGGAAATAATTCTGTTATTCAATGAAGGTACAGCGGCAAGAGCCTACCTAAAAAAAGCAGATGTGCACTTTGGTGCAAAAAGGTTTTTGAAAGGGGATAGAAAGGGAGGGGTTGGTTACGAACGACTGATTTAATCATTCAATGCTTTGATTTATGGAACGGTATCAAAATGTTGCAAATTATTTTAATATATTGTTTAAGGAGTTGTATTACAACTATGTTTGCTTACGTAACTACATCTATTCATATACGCTGTGCTAGATCTGGGTATTCATTTTTAATAATCCTTTAAAATACATTATGTGGACTTCTTTGTGTGCCTGTCAATGGGAAAAGGGGCTTCAGAACTCACTAATACAAATAATCCTGTAGTCTCACAGGCTCTGATAATAGCCCTATATTCACCGTCTTTAAAGAATCTTTGGGAGGTTCGTGGATTACATTCTGCCACATTCCCTACCTCAGGCTGATAATTTGGCTAAGCCTGCTATTTGTAGAAGGGTTTCGGTTGTCTAAAACTGAGGCCTATTTTCTGGCAAACCTGTAAAAACATATAATAAAAGGAGGGTTTTGTATGGACAAATGGCACATCCTTAGGCTGAAATTATAGGTGATGTGATTCCAAGGGTACATTTTGTTTCTTTCTGTATGCTGTTCTTATTGTGTCAGTAAGTGCGTGGGGGGGTTTCTGTCTCTGTGTGTCGGTGTGTGTGTGTATGTATTTGTACTTTTAGACGTACTTATGTGTGTTTTTTTAGGAGTAAAAAGTGATTGGCATCACATGACCATTTATCATGTTTCACATAGTTAATATTTTAACAATTGTATCATTATATTAATACTGCTGGATCTCTGTTATGTGCGCATGCAAAATGTTGCTGTGTGAGTACATTTTTAATGTAACTACATTTTCCCATTGAGCAAGTAGTGTTATTCTATGCCACTGTTGATTTCTGTGTCATTTTGTTGCAGTACCTATGGGGGCCTTGTATGGAGTTTGATTTCCTTCAAGGCGGAGCTCGAGAAAATTTGAGATTGTTTCTGCAAAGTAGATGTGGTGGTAACTTTAGTGAAAAGTGTCTGATTTACTCCTTTGTTTTTGTATTTTTGTACTTACTTCTGTGGCATTCCCTGTGCCCATATTTGGTCCTCCCACTTTTGAGAAGACAGCTCCCATTTTCTAGTCACTGCCACTTGCCACTCCCACATTTACATGTGGATTGCAGGTTTAGAAGATTAGAAGTTCATTTATGTGCGTGGAGAATTATGCACCGAAGGATAGGAAAGGTGCGGACATGATCTCAGCCTGTACCTTTGTGACTTGCCATTTATGGGTGTGTGAAGTAGTACTATAGGAGTACTTGTCATTTTACTTGCTAATGGCTTCCTAAATTGGTCCAGAGAAGTGTTGAACTACCATGGTATATCATATATAATTCACAATAGCCCACACATCTGATGTCCAAACCTCTCTTCTTGAAGACACTCTGGGGCATATGTACAAGGAGTTAACACTGCCTTAGTGGCACTTTTCCGACGGTTTTGCGGCGATATTTACATCGCCATATGTACAAGCTGTCACTAACCTCTGTTAGCGCAGTTTTCCGGTGAAAACGTCCATAGAAAAGATCGCCACTTCTGTTAGCGATAATGACATGCAATGGAGGCGTTCCCGTGCAAAAATAGCCGCTAACCCCACTTCGCGATATGTACAAGGGAATCCTTGAAGGTAGGAGGCCCAAAAAACTGCCTCTAACTGCAGTTAGAGGCAGTTTTTTAAGACCAGAAAATAGCTGGTCTTAAAAATGGAGATAACACCTGGGACCTCATTTCAGCAGGTTTTGGTGCTGGACAGCGCTGCAAGCAATGTTGCTGCACTGCCCTGCGACAAAACTACAGGGTAGGAATGCGCGCCATCAATAAGATAGTGCGCGTTCCTGGGCCTCAGTCATGAAAAGTGTTGCAGCGATGCTACAAGACAGAGTTGCAACACTTTTCACTACGCCCTTCTTCCGACACCTTGGATGCGTTGTATTCACTGGACAGCGCTCCATGACGCAAGTAATGACAGATACGTCTGGAATCCTGACGTATCTGTCTGCGCTAAAGTCACATATTGCTGCAGTTGTGTCACAAGCATGATGCAACTCCAGCAATGCATGGGGCCAGCCTATCCATGTGGCACTGCGTCACCCTTACGCCTTCCATCAGGCAGGCGTAAGGTACTGACGCAGTGCCGTCCTACAATTGTTGCAGTGAAATCAGATGGATTTCACTGTGCCACTCCTATGAGGCCTTGTCGCGTGGGAACGCACACGCTGCATACATCATACCTGCTGCAGGTATGATGTGGCACAGGGCTTCAAAAGGTCACGCATACACCTACATGCGTCACTTTGCAAGTACGGCACAACGTGGTGCTAGATTTTGCCTGGTCTTTTCTTGAGGGGTGCAAGGGTGTCAGTGCAGTTGGAGATCCATCGGTGGCGGTTGCGCGCTGCGGTGTTATCGCCTGTAAGCGTTGGCGGAGTGGTGGAGCTAAGGGAGTTGACGAGAAGTTCTTCGATGGCCTTGATCCAGCTGCGAGCGGGGCGATGATGGCGGTGGTGTACGGTGGGCATGGTGAAGACGTGATGTATACAATGATGGTCGGTCCAGGAGAGTCCGGTGGTGTGGCTGTAGTTGAAGTTCCTGCTGGCGGAGGAGACGTGCTCGACCGTGTGTCCTGCTATGTGGCTTGCAGTGGTGACTAGCTGCTTGAGTCTGATTTTGGCGAGCTTCCCCAGGAAGGGGTGGTGTTCTGGTCACTGGGGTTGTCCAGGTGGAAGTAGAGTTCACCGAGTAGGATGTCGTCGGTGAATGGGAGATCCTGGGGTGCAATGAGGTTAGAGTCGTATCGGAGAACGGGGGTAAATGGCCCGGGGGGCCTGCAGATGAGGGTGCCGCAGATGATGGGGTTGGGGTTTGTCCGGATCTGGAAGTTGAGGTGTTCCATGGTCACCGTTGGGTCATTAGAGTGCGTGGACAGTCAGAGTGTGCTTCTGTAGGTGATGGCAATGCCTCCTCCTGGACGATCGGGGTGGTCCTTGCGGGTGATTTAGTAGCCGTCAGTGATGGCAATGGCGATGTCCGGTCCGGAGCAGAGGTTGGTCCTGGCAGGCAATGTCGCATCCAGGGTTGATGGCAAGGAGGGTGCTGGCGTCGTAGCGGTGGAGTTTCCGAGAGGAAGGGGCCTTGGTGCTGAGCGCGGTCCAGGGGCAGACGGACGCAGACGGGCTTGCCTATGGCTTTCCTTTGGCACGGGAGACATCCATTACAACGCTGGCATTACATTGTAATGCCTTTACAATGCAACTACAATAACGCAGGTGCCTTTACATTAAATCCATTCCAACACATTGTGAGGTTAGTAATGTTGTTTTTAAGTTTTAGGGTGGGTATGGGTTTCGGGGGTCAGAGATTAAATTTGGGGTGTATTGTGGGGTAAAATATTAAATTTGGGGGTGTTTTGGGGTCAAATATGAATTTTAGGGTGTGTTTTGGGGGTCAAAGATGAATTTTAGGGTCCAGGGAGTGTTTTGGGGGTCAAATAAGAATTTTAGGGTTCAGGGTGTGTTTTGGGGTGCAAGGGTTAGTTTTAGGGTTGCACTCACTGAAGTGGGAATAGTAATGTTTTCATCTCCGCTAGCCAGCACTTTCCCTACTGTTGCAATATGCGTAGTATGAGAATGCATTGTAATGGAATGTGATGTAATGGTATGCGTTGTAACATCATATATACCTTTGGCACACCAGTGGTACGCCCGCTGCGAATGGGCGCACAGCGCCCGCAATAGAGAAATGCTGCGGGGGGGACTGGACTGCTGGGAAATGCCGGAAAGGACACTGGATGGGGCGGGGACGCAGCGGTGTGTGTGTGAGCGGGTGTTGTAAAAATTAAAATGAAAGACATCTTACCCCGAGGCCGGGTCCTGTGTCTTCGTTGCTCCTGCTCTCCTGAGTCTGCTTGAAAGCAGTGGGGTGATGCTCTTCCGTCATTGCGGATGAGCTGCCACTGGGGGTGCATCACACCAGGTGCTAGGCCTGGGCGACTCGACCCCTGGTCCTCCTCTGCTACGCGACCCACCTCCTCCTTACCTGGACATTGACACTGTGGCGCAATCAGCAGCACTCTCTCCAAGTCTGTGACTCAGCCAGCAGGAGCCTCAGCCAGGTGGGATTTCACAAGCCTGGGTACAGCAGTCGCCGCCAAGTTCGCTGGGGAACCTCCCGATGCAGGTGATGCAGCAGGGCCCCCTTAGGCATGAAGTTGCAGCGCTCCCACCACACAAGTTCGGCGCAGCTCAGGGGCCTCACCCTCCACAGCTTCCGGCCAGCGCACATTCATCCAGCCTATGATGCAGAGAGGCGCCGCCCACCATTGGTAATCCCCTCCATGCACCCCTGTGTAGTGGTGGGTCGTAGTATGCGATGCAGACCTCCCTACGTTGGTGCGCAGGAGCTCCTCTACCATTCACAGCTCCAAGGGGCTCAAGGAAATCTTCTCACACAGGTCAGCAATGTGTCTCCGTGCGCCCTGCCAGACTTCACCACCAGGTAAGGGCGATCGCCGCACCTCAATGTCTACCGCCAAGGCTCATCGACTCCACAGCACCTCCGCATCCCACTCCAGGCTCCAGACGCAGGTCCAGCGAGGCCTCCAGGCTGCAGACGCAGTAACAGCGAGGCATCCAGGCTTCAGACGCAGGACCAGCGAGGCATCCAGGCTTCAGACACAGGACCAGCGAGGCCTCCGGGCCCCAGGGACTGTCCGCGCTTTCAAGCTTTTGGATGCCATGGTGTTGCGAAGAGTGCGCAGTGAGAAGTGATGCATCACTGGTGTTGCACCGCGATGCGCCTCTTTTCATGGATGTAGCCCTCCATTTCCTCTTTCCCTGGGACTCTGGCTGGTCATCCTGGATGTTGGGGGGCTTGAGGGGGTTGTTGATCTGTGCTGCACTTGGCCCTGGCTGCTCCATTCTGCATTCCATTGCTTTTTTGCCTATTTTTCATTGGAGGTCGACTGATAGGCTGTTTTTGGCTATAGAGGCAAAAAAAACTCACGTTGGGCTGACTAACGTGCTTTTTTTGCCGTTAATGGGCCTTTCGTTAGTTTTTGCCCACTAACGCCGGAATTCCTATCGCTATCATGCTAATGTTACCGGCAGTTTTCACCGCTGATCCCTGAAGCCATCGCCATGTAGCGACGTCTTGTAAATACGTCGCTAACAAGGCGATAGTTTTCAGCGGTACACGGCGGTAAGAAAACTGCCGCTAACTAGCGTTAGCGGTAGTTATCGCCAGTCCTTGTACATATGCCCCCCAGTTGTCAGTGTTGTAGCATTCTGCCCCAGTGTCTAAACTCCACTGGTGTTCTGTAGTAGTGTTTGGAATTCCACAAGCATAAAGGACTGCATGTCTCACTTTCATGAGCTGGGAACTTCTTTGAAATTTTCTAGTCTTTTAATTTTGCACCTTGGAACTTTTTTAAGTGTTCTCATGGCAATCAGGGCGTACTGTGCTCAGATTATACCCATAAGAGCCTTCTACTTCATGTGTCCTGGGCCTGATCTTACTATTGAATGCAAAATTGAACACCAACAACCCACTTTTGGGACTTGACCATCAGAGTGGCTAGGAGAAGGGGTTCAAAACTTCCTCGTTCAGGTGGTGTAGGGTAAAGACTCATAACTCAATTAAGCTGCACACAACAAAAAATAATTATTTATCCTGCCAGTGCATTTACTTAAAAAGAAAACGCATTTTAAACATTACCAACAGCTAAATACTGCACATTAAAATAGCGCAGTCAAAATGCTGTACAATTATGTCGAAAATCACAGTGTGAGTAGAGTCACTTTATACGGCCTTTATGCTTCTCATAAATTCCTATGTGTAAAGATACAGTTAATCGGTGTGGGTACGATAAATTGTGGCCAAGAACACACAGAGCACACACTCCTGTATCTTCTCATGGACGTAAGCTAACATTAACATGACTGTTTTCAGGTCGTAACACAGCTGTCCGGTGTCTGTTACTGAATGCAGTATTCATGATGTTTTGATCTTGCACTATGCCTTTAAGAGATTGGTTGTAAGTTCACTTCAGTGAACCCGAAAGTGTGGCTGTGCGGCTATGGCTCGTGTTTGCTTGCATGTGAGCCATGGAAAGCGTTTGTGCTGATGCTGCCCAAACCCTTCAAACGCCACTGATGCCTTCGGTCCCACCTGCTGTGTGGAGGCATGGCCCTTTGGGTCAGCAGAAGAGAAGCTCTATAGGCACAGGGACACTGAGGCTCGCACTCACTTGAGCAAGATGTGGAACGATATATCTACCTCTCTGGACCATCCTGTAGTCCAAAGCTCAGCCACCACCCAAAAAAAATGAACAGCCCACCCCAGGCAGCAGCAGTAATCAGGTATGAACAAAACTTCAAAGTGGTTCCATTTTTTTTCTGTAATGCTAAGCTGTCACAGATACTGATCGGCGACACCCGCACCTAGGGGCGTGGCGCCCTTAGTGGGCATCTCGGGCGGGAGCCGGCATGGTTTTCTTCGAGGCAGGAAGAGGACAGGGAGGAGGCGGCAAGTTAGAAGGTTAGGCGCGCCCCCGTGAGCGCAACGTCATCAAAGGGGCTCAGGGTCGACCTCCCCTCCTCGGTGGGTATAAAAGCTCTGGGAGATGCAGATTAATCCTCTTTGTCCTCTCCAGGCAGCTCCTGTGGCAGCAGACCAGCGACAAGTTACCCATCGTCGGAAGGTGGTCGCGAGGCGTTAGAAACAGTAGTAGCCTTGAGGTGCCTTAAGAGAATAGTCCTCGGGAGACTTGTCTAGGAGATTCATATTTCTCAGCGTTAAGTATCTGCACCAACGTGTTTGTTTCAAACACAGCCCATCTCTGAGTAGAATATGTCGGTGACAAGCGAGCCGCAAGCTGCGGGGGCGCGTCGTCGAGGAGTGAGGTTTCCGGTCGTGGGCTGGCGGCGGTAGGTTAGAGGGGGCCCGGGCGTAGCGTGTTGCCCGCATAATGGGGATTTACGGAACATACATGATTTATATATTTCGGGCGCTGCGATATGCATGCGCCCGTATGCGGGGTTAGCAATAGTGGTGGCGCGCAATTCTGTGGAATTACTGCGCAGGACTCGACTTTTAGAGCTCTCCCCGGCTGTTTCTTCCACTGAACGGGGACTCGAAAGCCATGAATTTGCAAAGGGGAGAATTTCGAAAAAGCATGCAGCGGAACTTGGAATCCTTTATTCCTCACTCTGGGGGTGATGGGGAGCCATAACGCACCGGCATTGAGAGGTAGTTGCCAGATTTTGAGACCCGTCCCAAGCCCAAAGACCCTCAAGTATAAGCCCAAATTAAGCCCAACGCAGACCAGTTTCAGCCCAAAAACCAGCCCAAAGTCGAAACTCTCAAATTTTGCGAGAGTAGTCTTCAGAAAACATTTTAAGGATGAATCTAAATTCTATTCAATATGCAGATAGTGGGGGAGGATTACTGGGCACCTGTGTTAATAACTACTCATTTTCAAGACCAGTCACCACTTTGACTTTTCATCTTGTAATTCTGTCACCACAGAACTGAACCTGGCATTCATGAATTACCTCTAGCTAGATACACATACATTAATACATCCACGCATGAAACATAAAAAACTCACAAAACTTACCTTAACTACAGCTCTCCGAGAGGGAAGCCTCAGAGGTCCCACAAGGGTTGGGACTGCTGCCTTCCTCATTGGCAGATTGGAAGGCAGTAGTCCCAGCCTTATCACAGAGTGGGATGGGGTCAGTGATACTTCTGACCTCACCCCACTCTGTGACTAGGTGCCACTGTGACACTCTGCCCTTTGTACTTCAGGGCTTAAAACTGAAGCGCCCAGGTCCGAGTCAATCAGTGGCACTCCCTTCATTACAAGGGGAGGGCCTCGAGGCACTTTGCCAGACTGAGGTCACGCACACAGGGTTGTGAAAATCCTCAGCCTGGCAAAGCTCAGGCAGCCAGGAGTCTGCACATTTAGCGCATGTCCAGCTCCTGCCTGTCTGACCTGAACAAGAGGAGTGTCTGTAAGGCTGGCCTTTGTTCCGCCCCAACACCCATTGATTTTGACGCTGCCCCCTATTTACAAGGGTAACGTAAATAGGAGGCAGTGCCAAAATTAGGACTAGGGAAAACCTGGACTTTACATGGCAAAACAAGGAGAAATGCTTAATTTCTCCTTGTTTTTTGCTGTTTCTATGTGTGCTGCACTGTGCAGCACACATAAAAACAGCAAATTGCCATGAATGATTGTTCATGTGCAGGAAGGTGTCCCTTCCATAAACGATCATTTAAAAACAGATGATTTGCAACTTCTATGTGTGCTGCACAATGCAGGACACAGAAGTTACATTTCGCCACTCTGGATTGTTTATGTGCAGGAAGAGAAACCTTCCTGCAAATAAACAATCATTCCCTCCACGCTAGCACCCTTGTACTATGGTGCAAGGGTGCCTGCATTGGCGCTAGGCAGCTGAGTTTAGCGCCAGTGCTAGGCAAAATGCAGGGATGTGCCGTACCATTGTAAATACGGCGCATTCCTGCATTTTCAGAAAGGCAGAGCGTGGCATTAGCCATGTTTGCTTAATGCCACGCTTCGCCATTCCCTTGTTAATCTGCCCCTTAGTTTGGTGTGCGTGCAAATCCTGCATTGCCGATCCCTGATGAGTTGCACTACTCCTGCTGAAACAAGGCCAATGGAGGCATCAATGGGTGAGGCGGACTGGCCTCAAGGGTCCTGTGACCTTAGTGACTGAGTCACTGCTGCTCTAGGGTGTGCTGCTTTGTAGGCCTGCCTGCAAGAAGACTGGAGGTGAACTTCAGTATCGATTGTGGTGGACAGGCCTTCAAGGTACTAAGACACCAGGGCTTCTCAAGGTCTAGCTGGGGCTTCTAAGGTCTACCATGGGAATGTGCTCCCTCAGGAGAGTGGTCTGGTGGACTGTTCATGAAGGCTGAAGCTGGTTCCCCAGTACCAAATTCGGCAGCTCTGGCGTAGTGCCACATCCCCCAATGAACACCATACTATCCCACTGAGAGACACTCTCACTGCCTTCAGCTACAACCCAATTGTGCCCTGCTATATATACCTGGATGCGACTCAATTCAAATTATGCACAAGAGTAATATGCTGCCTGGAAAAAAAAAGTACCTTCCTGGAAAAAGCAAACCCTCATATGGATGCAAGATTAAGTAAAGCATGTGAAATGTAAGTAGAACAACATGGTTACCTTAACACTTTTATACTCATTATTCAGAAATCAAGAGTGTTTTTGACTGAAACTTTAAGCACCACTATAGATCCCTGGAGGGACCAGTATCACGGTCCATTGCTTATATCCTTATGAACCGTGAGCAGTATGGTTTAAAAAGACTACATTCCTGAACACAGAGCCGTGAGTACGCATTTTATAAACTAAAATAAGGAAAAAAGCGGATAAGGATCACATTAATCGGTTTCCCCTCCACCCATCAACCAGGTATTGCAGTACCTCCAGGAATGGTGCACCTCACCACCCAGGGAAAACAATGCTGTTCAAAGAAAGAGGAGAAAACAAAAAGTAGTGCTTCGCTGGCAAACTCTGTAAAGTGACACTACTGTGTTTGGGTGTTAATAAAACTAATCTGGCCACTCTGTGAATGCTCTGTAATGCTTTAGTTATTTATTTTTCGTATTTTGAACCCAGAGAGTGCAAATAAGATGATCAGAAGGACAGAGTTCGAAACATATGGGTAAAGATGGGTGGATGTCAGTCAGTGGAATACATTTATAGACTTTTTTCCTAGCTCCTTCATCTGTTCCACATAAGCTAGTAAGAGGTTTGAGGTAGAAGAGCTTACTCAGTTTAGTATGCATAAAGTCCGGGATTATAATTGAGGTGTTCTGATGTTTATTTCTACCAGCCGATGACTCGTTTTGAATCTCCTCCACAGGCACCTGACACCAGTTTCTTTCTAGACCCTTTAATGGATATCCAAAGTGCTCTGCTCGGAACTTTCAAAATGTATATTTTGCAGTATTTTTGAAAAGGATGTCTCCCCACAAACATTTCAGGATTTAAACCACACTGATCCTGTCTCAAGCAGATGTTCCTTTTTGTCTGCCTGTGGTGCAAAGTTGTGCAAGAAATGTAGCCTCAAAGTAAGGCCATCAAGGAGCAAGAGGCCCGAGGCTGCACTTTGGAACAGAAAAATGTCAGAAACACTTCCAACAAAAGTGTTTCTTTCTTTTTTGGATCCATTTCACAAGGGAACGAATAAAGTAGAAGAAACAGGGTGAGAGACGAAGCACGGTTTCAGCGAGAGAGACAAAGAGACGGGGCAGCTGACAGCGGCAGATCAGGAAAAGTGGACATTTCGACCACTAAATTAATCCTACCTGAATACACTGGCACCTAAAGAACCACCGCAACAGAAGCAGGCTGCACGATCGGCCACCGACCAGTCCTTGCCGCTCCTCCTGAGACTCACTCCTCCTCCGAGTACGATGCGCGCAGCGCGCCCAGAAAAGCAAATGAAAAAGTTTAAAAAAAAATGATGACAGGCCTGCCCCCTCGCAAGACCATTGGTCCATTCTCTCTGGGGGCAGGCCATCAACAAGAAGCAGGGCCGTCATACGTAGCGCATTCGCGCTATGAATGATTGACGGCCCTATTACCGATTCTCTGTCTGTGGGCGCCGCACAACCACTTATTTTGCGCACACTAGGGCAAATGTCGCCCAATTTCCCGCAACCCGCCAGCGTAGTTTTTTCCCGCACAAATGGGAAAAATGCCGCCCAATTGTGCGGGAAAACGCCCAATCTGGCAACACTGCTTAATAGCTTGAATCCCGCCCCCATCCCCCATAACGCTAAGGCTGTTCCAGGGCACCCGGTGCCTCCGATTCACGACAGTGCGCCAACTGCTGGAATGGAAATACAGAACTGAAGGCACTGCAGGTTCTAGTCCTCGGGGAAAGTAAGAAAGAAAGATATTCACATCTCAGTTTGGGCGATGCCTTTCATAATCACCAATCTGGTTCTACTTCCCTTTCATTAGTTTCAAAACCTGTTGAGTGAAAGGTACGAGTCTTTGATTCGGACACATTTGCCACTTTTGCATTATCGGGCAGAGTATTATACGCCTTTTGGCGCTATGGGTGTCTGGGTTGCAATCGGGTATTTTGGTTCTTCAGTTGCACGTGTCTGGAACGGTCCCGTGGGGACGTGTTGTCCCTCCTCAGTAAGTTACTCGATTTTGTGGGGCGATTTGGCCTTTTGTTTTCTTGATTGCTTCACATCTTTGGTGGAATGGACAGTGAGGCGCATTGTTTCATCGATTGATATTCGGAGTTTTTTTGCCCTCCGCAATAGATGCAGAATTGCGTACAATCGCGTCACGGGAGGAGATCTTTACTCCTGCACCGCTCGCGGCGGTATGGTAGTATTGAGAGCGCGCGGTGAAGGGCTGGGGGGCCGCGCCGCAGTGGGGGTCGCGCCCGTTGCACCTTGGTTCACAGGGTGGATTTGTACACAACGTTACCCACAGTGATTCGGCATGGTGTATAATCGGGTGTCTCGCTCTACCGCTTTTCGGGCGGAGACTCTGGTTGCCTGCCAGGTTGGTGTTGAGGAGCACTCGTGTGGGGAATGATAGGAGGTACATTAGTCCCGGTCTCTGGGTTATTCGAGAGAAGAGATGTCATTGGTAGGCCGGCAGGGCCAGAGCGGTGTCACCCTGCTCGGATGGTTTTATTTCCGTGTCGTGGTAGGAGAAATATAGGGGAATCGTTTGGAGTCGCTAGTCTCTGTACTCCTCAGTTTTTCGGAGTGCACGGGATGGCGTCGGAGGGATTAGTGCATGCATCTGTCCCTAGTGCTGAATCTGCTGCATTTAAAATAACACAGTAAGCGGACATAAAAGGGGAAACATCACCGGGTGTTTTTATGGAGACACTCAAGTCCATTAAAGGGCCGACGAAATTATTTAAAAAGGCAGGTTAATACATGGTAAACAGAACAGGAGCTAAGAAAAGATAAACACTGTCTCCTGATACATTCCTATGCACTGTAGACTTAAAAAAGGAGTTAAGAAAAGATAACAGCTAAGGCTCAGTGTACATGCACTTTCAGGAGCAGATGGCTATTAGCGTGGAGCATTAGTCCTCACAAGATGTGTTACGAGTTGGTCCATTTTGGTCCTAGGTTTCTGAGGCTGAATAAAACGTTTAACTGCAGTTAGCAGCATCACCAGATTATAAAAATCGGTGGAAGTGGGCCCAAGAGTTTACTTTACGGCAATACTATATAAAGGGCTGTATTCTGAGAGAATGGAATGTTCGATCTGTCGTGTAGTTGGAGATAGAAAGATATACGTTTCACGAAATAGTAAGAGCAAAAGAGCCTCATTGTGCATAAAACGCTGTGCTCTGAAACGGTACGGCGTGGATTCAAATACAGGCCTAATAATAAAGAGTATGCCTTTTGCTATTTATTAAGTAATTGCTCTTAAAAATATTCTGCGTTAGAAACAATGCTAAGGGAGCTGTAGCACCGGGACCTTAGAACTGTACTGGCCACTGGGGTTCAGGTTATTCCAATGTGTTTTGCGCTTTTACAACTCTACTGGCTGCTGGGGTGCAGGTTATTCCAATGTGTTTTGCACTTTTAAAATTCTATCATGTCTGCAAATAAATGCACCGAACATGTAGTCATGTAGGCTACAATTTACGGTAGACGGGAATGGCTAAATAATCGGGAACGCAGGCTCTTGTTTAGAACATGTATGAATTTGTGTATCAAATGAAGGCAAAATATTTCCAGATGTACTAGTCCAACGATAATTTATCAATTGTTTAATTAATGACTGGTTCCGTTGTCAGGCCAGGTAGATTAGTGGATTAACACATCCATTGCAGGGACCGGTGTTTGGCCTCATGGTCACAGGTGCCATTCCCGGCGGGTACACTTAGCCTTGCATCTTGGGAGAGGTAGACAAATTAAGCACCATTCAAATCTGTGATTCAACGCCAAGATGCCCCCCTCTTGGGGGTGGAAGTGCACATACGAGTCATGCTATATGTCAAAATTGGATGGGCGGCTGCAACCTGGTAGTAACCCTTTGCCGGTTGGGATGGGGGTTTGAACGGGGTTGCAGCCCTGAGGCGCAACATTTCCTTGCTGATATGTTCAGGAGTTTTCCGTTCACAGATTGACCGTTTGGTATGATTCATTTATGGGAAAATGGGCAACAATGATTTCCTTTCATCACAAACACCTATGGTGCTGGTAGGCAATTTGCATGTTATACGTTGCAGGTTTTTATGCTACTATTGGGGAATAATGTGGGGATTTACACTTTTGCTGCTGCTCCCCATAGCGCTGTTATGTCATTTGCCTTCAGATTAGTGACAGTCTACACCCTCGCAACTGCTCTCCATAGCTCTATTATATGTCATTTGCCTTCAGATTGGTGACTATCTAAGGTTAGTAGGGCAATCTATATTAAGCAACTAAAATAGCCAGGGGGTACAGTAGATTTGAACTGCTCACATAAGCATTTGTCACGTATCTTTATGCCCAAAATACAAATATAGAACTGATGCCTAGCGTTAATTACGTTTACCTATGGTTCGAATTAACCAATGGTTAGGGGCAGAGGGGGATCCCTGTGTTAGAGTGCGGCATTAGGGAGTTGGTACTTAGCTCTCTGTTGCACTTACCATCTGCGGGCTGAATTACATTATAATTACAGTTACATATGGTGCGGAGGTAGCCAACGGTTGGTGGCACAGGGGCATCCCTGTTTTGGTGTGCGTGATTAAGGGAGCTGGTGTACTTGGCTCTCAGTGCACTTACCATCGGCATGATTTGGATGTTGGGTAGAAAGCGTAGACAAGACAGTTGTGATGCCCTCTCTGGTGGTAAATTCCCAGTATATAGGGCACTATAGCCGCAAGCAGATGGTCAGAACCCCAGCTTTAACACTCTATCACAAGTGCTAGGGAAAAGGGTAAGGGGTAGCCAATGACTAGATCATCTCCCCAGGATACACTGCCAAATACCTATGCATTTTATTATCCCTTGGAGGTAGTAAGGAGGTTACAACTTCATGTTAAAAGCTCATCCCAACAACGGGTAGAAATGTATTGGTGACATAATCCCTAGGATTCAGTTGTGACATAATCCGCAGGCAATGAGGGGAATTGTGCCAGTAGTCCGTAGTGAGGACTGAGGGTGTCCAACACAATTCACATGGAGTGAGCCTGGGGAAGGAACTCCATTTTAAAAGCTCATCCCAATAAAAGGGGGAGATTCATGGGGTCTTGCTTAATTGCCAAATATTTCTATGCAGAGCTTCTTGTTCCCTTTCAACTACAGCAGTCTTTCGTAAGGGACTTATGGTGTACAGTACAAGTCACAAAGAGTGGGCCTTGGGAATGAAATGCATTTTAAAACTGATCCCAATAACAGGTGGCAATTTATTTGTGAGGTAATCCACAGGTAATGTGGGGAATTGTGTCAGCAGACCATAGTGAAGAATTATGGTGTACAACACAATTAACGGAGTGGACTTGGGGAAGGAAATGCTGAATGGCCAAATCGTGATATGCAGAGTTTCTTATTTCCTTTTAAGCATCAGCAGTCCTTGGGGAGGACTGGTGGTGTGCAACACAATTATCATGGAGTGGGCCTTGGGAAGGAAATGCATTTTAAAAGTGCATCCCAATAACGGGTGGTGATTTATTTGTGGCATAATCCCCGGGCAATGGAAATTGCTGCCAAATCAACCATCATTAGGGTTGCTTTACTCAATGGCCACAGTTTTCATTTCCTTTTACGTGTCCTCAGTTTTAGTGACAATACCAATTTGAAGGCATGAGGGAGGGCACCTGAGAAGGGCCTAGCTGGAGGAGAAGAGGACTGACCGGTTGGGGTCATAGACTTGTCAGCCCTACCCTGGAGTTCCCCTTTTAGGATGGGAGCTGCCTGGAGGTTGGCCACAACACAGGCATCATAATGGACGGTGTGTTAGGCGGCTCCTTAGAGGCGCTGGTAGGGGGCCTAGTAGTTGCCATGAGCGGAAAGTAGCTGGCGGGGCGCCAGGCTGGTGAGAGAGGGGGTTGACCTGCGGGCAGCCCTGGATTTTCTGGCCTTACCAGAGTTGGTAAGTGCTTTGGGGGTTGCACCCGGGCAGTTAAGCAGGATATAGGTTGGGGGGAGGGCGAGAGCGCCAGTAAGCTCCTCGCCCTGTGGCGGGGTCCCAGGCAAGAAAAGGGTGTGGACTTCCTTTTTTGGCATGGACTGGCTGACCCTGGACAGGGCAAGCATTCATTGGGGGGCTCTGGGCTGGCGGGAGGGGGGACTGACCTGCTGGTGGTCCTGGACTCTCCTGCCCTACCCAGGATGCCGGTGTGTATGTTAAGAAACGTTGGAGGGGGTATACCCCGGTCCGGTGGGGCCAAGGTGGAAGAAGTGCCCTGGTGGTAGTGCCTCTCTCTGGGAGGAGGACTAACACGGAAAGTTACAACTGGAAAACAGTGCAAGTTGTGGCCTGCTGGCGCAGCGAGCACAGGGCCCATGACGAGGTTGTATGGCCAGGATTGGAATATAAATAATATTGTTTGAATAATGTATTCCTTGGAATGGAAATAATCTAACGCTTTTGATAACAAGCGTGTTGTGTGTATACCTATGCCTTGAAGAAATGGTCAGTACCTTAGTCAAAGATGAATAAAGGATTACTCTGCTTTAAGATTAATAAAAGACTACGCAGTGATCAACAACAACCTGCTTCATGTCTTTTATGTTGCCATATGAGTTTGGGAGGATGGATAAAAGATATTTGGTCTTCAGGGGGGGCGACTCGCACGCTGTATGCACACTATGTATTTTCTGGGGATGAAAACTCTAAATAAAGTGGTGATTTTCTTTAGCTCGAAGGTAATTCTAAGTCTTTTGAGTCACTTCTGCCCTCTCCGGTTGCCTTCTTCAATGCTGCACAGGCTTGGTAAATTCAGAGTGCTGCAGGGAAGCTCAGATTCGAGGAGAGAGTTGCTCCACTCTGGAGCTAGTTGCCTGGGGTCAGGATCACAAAGCCTCGCCACATGGCCTGGCAGTGGAGATCCTTCACTGGACTAGAGTGGGTAAATGTCCTTTTCCTGTACAGTTCATCAGGGACTCCTCTTCCAGACAATCTTTCCTTTGTGCAGGGATACCACCAGAACCCCCCCAACAGCAGTCTGTGGATTACTTCCCTCAATGCTGTTCAAGGCAGCTTATCCAAGCAGGATGCAGGGCTTCACGTGTCCTCTCTTTGCAAAAGGGTGTTGGGAAACAGACTCCAACATTGTAACTCAGATGTCTTTCTCGGTCTCTACTGGTGTGAAAACCCTGGCACTGGTCGATTACAAATACTGGCACAAAGACTGGGGGTTCTGCCCAATAGTTATATCACTTTTGGAGAAGAGATTGTGTATTACACAGGTCCACCTCTGGGACCGGTCTGAGGCAGTTCCTCACTGATTTCCTCTCAGCAGGAACTGGGGAGGGGTGAGTCTTTGTTAAAGGAACCCAGCCACAAAAGTGAAAAGCGTTCCTCAACCTGTTCAGGATAACACCTCTGGAGAACAATGAAGCAGGAAGGGGGCCAGGACTACCCCGTTGCTTAATTTGAGCCGGTGGTTTCCGGTGCTCAGTATCTGCAGTTAATCGTCAACACTGACGCTTGTAACGCAAACTCGACCCAAAGGCCTTTACATGAGCACCTGTTAAGGACGTATTCATTTTTTTGTACGCACGGGGAGATTATGTGATTTGCCTAGAACCACAGGATGTTGAGCCTACGCCGAGACTCAAACCTGGTTCCCCAGCTCCAAAGTCGGCAGCTCTGGCCGTTAGGCCACATCCTCTCCCCACTTGTAGGGTTTCCTTGCCAGCAGTTAGTTCTGTTATACGCAGCGCTAATAGGAACAATGGGCTGGTGCAAGCTGCCTCCTTACAATAGCCCTGGCACTTATTTTTTCACAAATTAACCACTTACTGTCCCTGCTCTTCAAAAGGACCCTTTGTACCCTATCCTCCATGCCCGAGAGCATCGTCCGGTTCAAAGGACCTCAATAACGCATTGAAGGAGCCCTGCAGTTCATGTTGCTGCATGGCAGTCTCCCCCCAACCTCCACCTTAAGTGCCACTCACACAGGAGCTCCAAAATGGATTCCTGCGATCAAACAATTAAGCACAGCACAGGGGCTCCACACTCATCCCACTACACATAAAGAGATGTAAAATACATGCGACATCCATGTCCCACAATTGCTGGGGACAGGCAGACATTTTTAAATCGGAGAGTCCAGTCGTAGACACTTCTCCCTGTAGAGGCAACTGGTGAAAAGGCATCTTCTGCAGGTATATTCAGTCACTGCCAGACATCTGCAACACAAGGAGCTGACAGCAGCCAGTGCAGTTGAAAGAGGGGGTACATTATGTGTCCCTGTAGACACAGGACCCAGATCCAGGACCCATTCATTGTCACAATGGGCCCTCAGTGTATGCACATAATTGTCAAGGTCAAAATCAAACACACCCAGTATCTTGCTACGTGGGGAACTCAGGGCTGTGGTGTGCACTATCCCGAGTCATGAAGGGGAACCTTTTGGTCCCAACAATATAAAAGTTGCTATATTTCTTAACTGTTTTCTTTTTCTTTGCTGATTCCTACCCCACCTCCAGTCTCATCAAACCCCACCTCCCTTCCCAAGGGATTTAAGTACAGTGTCCCACAATCACAGAAGTCTAAGACCAGCGAACACAATGACTCTATTTTCACCAAGTGAGAGAAGGGAGACCACAAGAACATCTGAATGAGAACACTCCCATATACAAAGTGCATATGCAAGGTGCATTGTTTCACATCTAATGTTATAAAACGTGATAACACAACACCAGCATATTTAATCAACTGATGTTCTGAGCTCCTGTATAATTTACCCCACTGCCAAAATACAGGTAGCATCTCACTTTCAGCATTTAACACTCTGTATAGCTTAAATGATGAATTAGATCATTCTAATGGATCTCAGAGTCTTTCAATGAAGAGAGCATCTAAGCAACCCCCTTGTTAAACACAATAGGCCTGATTCGCAAAGGAACACTTACGCATTTGCGTAATTTTACTATTTTTTTGTTATTCACAAACTACAAATTTAATTTGACTAAGATTTATTTTACGACTGCAGATATTCCGTTCATAAAAAGATAGGCTTGCCTTATCTTTTTATATGTGGAGTCTTCACGGTCATATAATTACTATTAGTTAAATAGAGCGTGTAAGTGTAAGTTTACCTTTGTGAATCAAGCCCCATGTATGACCTTAACTTGGGTTTGTGGCTTAGTACACTATTGCACCCACTGCAGTAATCTGTGTTCCATCTCATGGTCACGGTTCAGATTTTTGCAAGCCCCCTTAGTCTTTCACCCATCCAAAGACTGTAAATTGAGTACCACTGAGTTGAGCAACAATAAACAGCTGTTATTTCAGTACAAAGGTTCCCAAGGGTGTACTTGTGCTTTAAAAATACATGTATTATGTTAACTTGTCTGCCACTTGGGGGCAACAGAGAGCCGCCAAGCGAGATGGCAGTAGTGCTGTTAGCTTTGGCGACCTGGACTTTTAAATCCACCAAGATCTGGATACTACAGCTACATTGATACACAGGAAAGTGAGAATGTGTTGCCCTTAAATCAATCCCATGTGAAAAGCTACCCCTCCAGTCCCGGTACCACAATTAATCGCCACACTAGTGGAGACTGATGCCAGAGAATAGGCCAGGCCACGGTGACACTGAGTTCAGCGGACGATGTCAAGGGAGCAGCCGCGGTCCTTGCAGGTAACAGCGGTTGGGCCGGGCAGGGGGGGATTTCGATTGACGAAGCCGAGGGAAAATTAAATAAATAATTAATTTCCCCTCAGCATCGTCCCTAGAAATCCCCCCCACGCGGCGCCACCGCCTCACTGCTGTTATTTGCACGGACCGCGGCGGCTAGGGAGTCTGCTGGTTCCGCAGTAAGGTGTGAAACATTTGCGATCCTGTGCTCATAAGGAAAGAGGAGATGGAGACAAGTCCAGTGTGAGATTTTGTTTATGTAGATTCGACCCAAAGATATTATAGCCTTTACATGTGCACAAGTCTCATTACACAAGGTCATATTCAATTTTCATTTGCTTCCTTAGGCACAGGGACAGTGAGGGCCTGATTCACAAAGGTAAACAGCATCAAATTACTGGTTTGAGGTTTACATGCTGGTTAATTTGATATCTTTGTCCCTCCTGAAGTGGTACCTTTCTACAAATCAACTGTCTCCAGGCCACAGGGATGGTTGCACTACCCCCCTTCTCTAGGCTGTGATGCCTGACAGCCTTTCCTATGCCAGGACCTGCCCAGAGCTTTGCAGGAATCTGCACACGTCCCGGTAGAGCGTGTGGCACAGGCGTTTTAAGGCATGGGCAAAGTGGGCATTGCCCAGGGCCCCCACCTTAAAGGGGCCCCTGAGAAACTGAACTTTGGCATGTCAACTTGAATTAGCAGGAAATGGTTAATAAAAAACAAATTTGATCTGTATAGGGGCCCCCAAAATATGATTTGCCCAGGGCACCCAAAATTATTAAGATCATTGGCGTGTGGGGCTACAGCCAGAGATGTCGACTTTGGAACTGGGTAACCAGGTATGAGTCTCTGCGTCAGCTTAACATCCTGTGATTCTGGGCAAATCCCTCAGGCCCTGATTAACAAAGGTAAACTTCCATTTTTGTGTAAGTTTACTATCGTTTGGTATTCGCAAAGGGATTTACGAGTAGTATCTTTACGTGTGTTCAGTCTCTGCACATAAAAGATAAGCTTTTTATCACATACCCGTACTGGGGGTGGGTGTTCCTGGAGTGCTATGGCTTGTTGGGTCACAACAGAGGGAACAGTTTATCCAAAATCAGCGACCCATTAAAGGATCCAGGGACAGATATACTAAGGCTTTTTGCTGTCAGAAAGAGTCCAGTTTGCAAAATGAGACTGTTGCAAACACAAACTTGCATTCTTGTGAGTACCAAACACATATTGCGATTCAGTAACAGGTTACCGAATAACAATTTCAGTTTGAGACTACATACTGAATCCGTATTTGGAAGGGGCATGTTTAGGGCGTCCCTTCCGAATGGCTATTCAGAATGCAATGTACTAATGTTTTGCAACCAAAATCCGGTTGCAAAAAATTGATATTTCACCAACTACACAAAAGTGATTGATCACTTCACTTCAAGATTTTATTTAATTGTATGACTTGTTTTGTATGATCTAAACAATGTTTATGTTTTTATTAACTAATAAACAAATTTACCTACCTAACTACAAAAAAATAAAGGTAACCCATTCACGAAATGACCCCTTCCTCTTTTTGAATGCTTACAAAAACATTTTTTAGGACCAGGCAGTGATCCCATTGACCATCCTAGTTTTGAAAATTGTTTGTAAAACTTTTCACTTTTTTTAAATAAATCCCTATTTCCTGGAAAACAGACTGCATTTAAAAAAAGAGATTGCTTTATTTAAAAGCAATCATAGAAATGTTGGTCTGCTGACCACAGCAGGCCACCATCCCTTTGATGGCAGCGGTTATATGTGCAACCTACCTCATTAATATTCATGAGATAGGTCGAATTGCGACCCACTACGAATCTGTATTTTGCGATCCAATCTATTAGTACATAGGCCAGTTCACAATATGCCATTCTGGTCACTATAATACTGTTTGCAAATTGCAACCAGTATTTTGGGACCAGAGTTTAGTACATCTGATTCTAACTGTATTGTTTTCAACACCTGTAATGAGCTAAAAATCCTGGCAACAAGTGCTGCAATACTATCCATGACCCGCAGTCAACATACAGCATCAAAATGGACAAGACTGACACCAGGCAAAGTAAGCTGCATTTTTATAGGAAAGAGGATGGCGAGAGCCTCAACTCTGTCCCAGAGACACTCATGGAGGGCTTTGCTGAGACAAAAACATTAATGAGAGAAATTAAAAGTAGCACAATGAGGAGTGATCAAATGAAAGCCAGACTAGAGAGATATGGAACAAGATTAGATGGTGCTGAAATAAGACTATTAGGCCTTGAAGATAACAATATTAAAGGCAATGATAAACTGGCCAAAAGCATGAAAACAGACAATTTAAGCCATGAACAAAGATTTCGAGGGACAATGCCAGTGAAATAATATACATGTAACAGACACTGTAGAGTCAACTGTTTCCAAGAAGATGGAACAGTTTTTTTAGTCCTTTCTGACAGAGCTATTTGACAGAGATTCATTCTCACTGATGTTTGTATTGGAAGGGCATAGAGAGCACTAATGGCTTGCTCAAGGCCAGGACAACAACTGTGACTGATTATCACAAGACTGGCACTACCACAAATGGGACATCGTACACCGCTTGTCGAAAACACACAAACACATGGAACATGAGTGATCCAAAATCTCCTTTTTCCAAGACTTGACCCAAGCAGAGCAGGAAATGCACAGCACATTCAAACTGTGAAAATGGACTTAAGAAAACTCAGTTTTAATTAAGCATATTTTACCCTTCTAAGGGGCATATTCTCAAGGACTTATCGCCGATTTATCGGCACTTTAGCGCCGCAAAAGTGGCAATAGATTTATCGCCCTATTCTCAAGCTGGTGCAAACTGCCGATATCGCCAGTTTTCCAGCGATAGCTGCCGCAAAAAACATTGCCACGGATGAGAGCGACAACTAACACTAATGATATGCAGAGTAGGCATTCCCGTGCAAAAACACACGAAAACACCACTTCGCGATATTCTCAACGACCAGCCAGATCGGCGAAGCGATCCAAAAATAGGCGATAAGGTGCATTAGCAGCAGGGATTTAATACCTGCCTTTTACTGGTGTTAAGCAGGACGACAACCTGCAGTATGAAAGGGAGCCCAGCCCAGAGCCACATCTGAAGACCAACACATGTCATGGAGCTACTGATCATGCAGCTCGGAGACCCAAGAGGTCCACAACACCCACCGCCACCACCCCCAGGCCCCCCACCGCCCCCCCCCCGGACTACCACCGAGGCAGCGCAGAACAAGACAGCTGACCTTCCGAAAACGGCATGGCCCCTCAGCCACACAATTGCAGAATGTGTGGAGAGGTGGGAACCAAGTATGTGTGAAGGAGGCAAGTCACCCATGAATAAGAATGTACACAATGCCAAGTGTGGCGGTGATGTGCTGGACAGACTTCAGTATGCAGAGCACAGACATGTCCATGTGAACATATACTGCTGGTGTTTGTAGTGTTGTGGACAGTGGACGCAAACCATGTTACCTCAGGCAATGGGGAAGACCTCGGTCATGTAGCTGTGTCGTCCCCCCCTGTAAGCGTAAGCGGAGTGGGCTTGTCCGGCGTACGCCAGTCCAGCGTAGGAGTGTGAATAAATAGGCCGGGGCTCTGGGCGCGGTTCACTTCCGGGATAGCCAACGCATCTGCCAGGGCGGCGCCCCTCACCCTGCCACGAGTCCGCCGCCGTGACCGCCAGCCTCCTCAGCCGATCGCTGGCTTCCGCGACACAGGCCCCCAGCGCACCCAGTGGCACAGCACCGCGGAGTTATGTGTGTGCTGACTACTGCCTTCGGCCTACACTGCGGTCAGCAGGTCCCCCAATTCAAATTGAGTCTTGATTTATTGATGGCGCAGTCCAGTAGGCAACAGACATTGCTTCCAGTGCGGCCCGCCCGGAACACGCATCATCGCAGGCTGCCCACCCGCTGAGCGCTTCAGGTGCCACTACCTCTGTGCAGCTCAAGTCAACGCCACGTGGCTGTGGGCCCTTGCTGACCGCTGCCTCCGGCCTACATTGCGGTCAGCAGGGCTCACACATATCAAATCCAATCCTGACCCGCAAGGACACGCCATCATCGCAGGCTGCGCACCCGCTGAGCGCTTCAGGTGCCACTAACTCTGTGCGGCTCAAGTCAACGCCACGTGGCTGTGGGCCCTTGCTGACCGCTGCCTCCAGCCTACACTGCGGTCAGCAGGGCTCACCCATATCAAATCCAATCCTGACCTGCAAGGACACGCCATTATGGCTGGCTGCACACCCGCCACCACCGCCAGGACCACCTCCGACCAACAACTGCCAGAGTTGGAGGAGTCTTACAGCCAGCCTATCAAAGTTGCTCACACCAGTCTTGGATGCCATCATCAGCTTGATACCCTGCTCAGCTCTTCAGGTGCCACTAACTCAGTGCACCACAAGTCATGGACCCTTTATGATTGAATCTTGTGTGTGTGATGTCAGATCTGGTGCCCCTACCTCAGTGCACTGCAAGTCATGGACCCTTTATGATTGAATCTGTGTGTGTGATCCGATGCTCACTGTTCCAGTTGTTGCCAGCACCAACAACTCCCTGAGGGCTGGCTTACACTCACCCCACACCCATCCAGCACAGGTGTCACTGGACATGTGACCCTGGTAATAAAAAGGGGCCGGGCGCACGTGCCTGTAGCCAGTTCCACTATCTAAGTGTGTCCGTGTGGTCATTATGTATGCATGATGGCCCCGGGCCCTACCACATTACATTGTGCTGTGGACAGCGGACGCAACCATGTCACCTCAGGCAGTGGGTAAGACCTAGGACACGCAGCTTTGTCGTCCCCCCTTGTAAGCGTAAGCGGAGTGGGCTGGGCCGGCATACTCCAGTCCAGCATAGGGGTGTGAAGAGTCACGGAAGACCAGCTAACCACAACCCTCGCCCTGAGCCCACCCGCCGAACCCTCCGACCCCGACACCGCCGCCCGCAACCTCAGACAGTGGATCGACGACTGCGCCAACACCCTCGCCCCGCTCAAGAATCCGCCCAACAGCCACACCAGCAAGAAAGCCACCTGGTTCACTGAAGACCTCCAGGCCTCCAAACGAACATGCCGAAAACTGGAGAAGATCTGGCTCCACGAACGGACAGAGGACAGCTACGCCGCCCACAAGAGCGCCACCCGCAGTCACCATCACCTCATCAGATCCGCCAAAAGGGCCTCACTCAAAGACCGCCTAGACAACAACGCACACAACAGCAAAGAGCTCTTCAACATCGTGAAGGAACTCTCCAACCCCAGCTCCAACACCAACGACATCCAGCCGTCGCGAGACCTGTGCGACTCACTGGCCACCTTCTTCCACCGCAAAATCGCCGACATCCACGACAGCTTCAACACCACGACCGCCCCGGCAACCACCGAGACCACGGCCCCCACAACCACCAACCGCCTGCTCTCCTGGACCAACATCAACGACGAGGACACCAGCGAGATCATGAACACCATCCACTCCGGTTCACCGCTAGACCCGTGCCCTCACCACATCTTCAACAAAGCCAGTACAGCCATCGCGCCCCATCTCCGGAAAATAATCAACATCTCCTTCGAGACAGCAACCTTCCCAGAAAGCTGGAAGCACGCCGAGATCACCGCCTTACTCAAGAAACCCAAGGCAGACCCCAAGGACGTCAAGAACTTCCGACCCATCTCTCTGCTCCCGTTCCCCGCGAAGGTCACCGAGAAAATCGTCAACAAACAACTGACCCGCTACCTCGAGGAGAACAACATCCTGGACCCTTCCCAGTCCGGCTTCCGCAGCAACCACAGCACCGAAACCGCCCTCATCGCCGCCACCGATGACATCAGGACCCTGCTAGACAACGGAGAAACAGCAGCCCTCATCCTCCTGGACCTATCAGCCGCCTTCGACACGGTCTGCCACCACACACTACGAACACGCCTTCACGACGCCGGGATCCAAGAGAAGGCCCTGGACTGGACCACATCCTTCCTTTCCGGCAGAACACAAAGCGTCCGCCTCGCCCCCTTCCGATCCAAGGCCACCAAGATCATCTGCGGCGTACCCCAAGGCTCCTCCCTCAGCCCAACGCTGTTCAACATCTACATGGCACCCCTCGCCCACGTCGCCCGACAGCACAACCTCAACATCATCTCCTACGCCAACGACACCCAGCTGATCCTCTCCCTCACCAAAGACCCTCACACCGCCAAAGCCCACCTCCACGAAGGAATGAAGGCCGTCGCCGAATGGATGAGGACCAGCCGCCTGAAGCTGAACTCGGACAAGACGGAGGTCCTCATCCTTGGTTCCAACCCTTCAGCCTGGGACGACTCCTGGTGGCCAACATCACTGGGAACAGCCCCGCCACCCACCGACCACGTATGCAACCTAGGGGTCATCCTCGACCCCACCCTCTCCATGACTAAGCAGGTCAACGCCGTTTCCTTATCCTGCTTCAACATCCTCCGAATGCTCCGCAGGATCTTCAAGTGGATCCCCACCGAAACAAGAAAAACAGTCACCCAGGCCCTCGTCACCAGCAGGCTGGACTACGGAAACGCCCTCTACGCAGGAACGACGGCTAAGCTCCTGAGACGGCTGCAACGCATCCAGAACGCCTCTGCACGTCTTATCCTCGACATCCCCGACGCAGCCACATCAAACCCCACCTGAGAGACCTGCACTGGCTCCCTGTCAACAAGAGGATAACCTTCAAGCTCCTCACCCACGCACACAAAGCACTCCACAACTCCGGACCAGCCTACCTCAACAGACGAATCAGCTTCTACACCCCCACCCGCCAGCTCCGCTCGACCAGCCTCGCCCTCGCCACAGTCCCCCGCATCTGGAAAATGACCACCGGCGACAGATCCTTCTCCCACCTCACCGCCAAGACCTGGAACACCCTCCCCACCAACCTCCGACAGACCCAAGACCTACTGGCCTTCCGAAGACTCCTCAAGACCTGGCTCTTCGATCAGTAGCAGCACCACCCCCCTCTTCCCCCAGCGCCTTGAGACCCTCGCGGGTATGTAGAGCGCTTTATAAGTGACATGATTGATTGATTGATTGATTGAAGAATTTGCCCGGGGCTCTGGGCGTAGTTCAGTTCTGGCCTGGACAAGGAAGTAACTAATGCGTGTGTCTCTGTTGTAGTGTCGGCACCACCCAGCCCGCAATCGACAATGTTGCAATGCAGCATGCACACGGAGGGCGGGCTCGCACAAATGGAGAAATGAAGGAGCACAAGACCGCTCGGGGTCTTGGCTCATACATGCCAAGTGTTGTGTGTATCTGTATTGCAGCAGGATGAGCCAAATGCCTAGCCTTAATCGCAGCGCGAGTTCCGCCAGGCATGAACTCTACATCTGTGTCCGCCCTATCCTTACTATAGGCCTACACTCACGTGGCTGCCCACCTTCAATGGCCAACATCACAGTGTCGTTGTCAGGCTTGTGGATATGCGCAGACAGGCATGACAATGGTGTGCCGTAGGAGTGCAAGTGATGCAACCGCGCAGCACACACAAGTAAATAGGCTCGGGGGGAGGGAGGAGCAGCTGTGAGGCAACGTAACACACAGTGATGCCGCTCATTTGCCACATGCAAGACATGTCAAACATGAATCCCAAAGTCGCACACATCCCACCCCACCCCCAACACGCCACATCACATTTCCTGAATGCAAGCAGATGACAAACTAACATTAGGGATGAAAGCTCCTTTGTCTGAACTATCAGGCGGAAGCACATCTGCACCTCTGACCTCGGAATTGCATGTGTCCGGCACCCCTGACAGATACTATAGCAGCTGATGATGACTCCCACACTATGCACAGCCCAACGAAAGACCAACGTATACACACCCCCACACACAGAAGTCCTTGCTCGAAGTTATCTTGCATGGAATGGCCTTCACACTTACTTCCACACCATCCCAGGCGTACAACCGTTGCACACTAAAACAACTCATTGATCCGAGCTGTGGCATTTCATCCACAGAACTGGCGCAGGTCAGAACAGTGCCGCTTCAACCAGAGCCACTAAGGCAATGGCAGAACATCCCGAACACATGCACAACCTCTGTCACGTGGAACTATACCGTGCACCTATGCTGCATTTACTGGGGGCACTGCCATTGGCAGTGCTGCGGATCAGTTACCGGCTAAGCTTCCGCCTTGCCAACATCACCTGCATTCAGCCTGTGTTGCATTGTCGATCGTGCATATTCGAGTGGTCCATGGATGTCTGCCTATCCAACAGGACGGTAGCTGAACTGGATTTCGACATGTGTGTGCACCCCCTGTTGGCCCACGACCAGGAGTGTCACCGTGATACCCGTTTATGGGATGCCTTGATACTTGGCATACATGCTGGCAGCTGGAACTGGGAGATTGCACAACTCCTCGTGTGCAGTGACCACATTGAACCACTCCCTATTGGGCTGTAGTGCTAATTGGTGAAAGGGGGTGGACGCAGCACATCTGTCCGGACCTACTAATGGATTGCCTCGCCGTCCTGTTTGATGAAGTCGACAACGACCTCATGTTGGAAATGATAGCCTACGAAGCTGCAATCGCTTTCATGGATGAGTAACTACGTACCTGCAGCCACAACAGATTGGAACCCATTGCACATGTCCCAACACCTTGTTGCATCTTGGAGATCTGGTCACATATCCCACGACAACAGTGGACATGGCTGCATTCGCCTGGACTCCGAATACATGAGCGGACAACAACGCAGGTTAACACACACCTGTGAAAGGTGAGGCACTCCCCAGAGTGGACAGCGGCGCTTGGCAACGTTCCTCATTCTGACATACTGCTGCATTGGTCTGCATGTTGTGGCACTTATCTTGCCCGTACTGACACGCATATGCTAATAAAGTCTACGCACCTTCACTTGTATTCAACTGTGATGAGTGTTGATTTGAATGACAATGTGTGTCTCACTGCCTATCTGGGTCACGCCATACATGGGCATTGATAGCATTACCCAGGGAGTACCTTTTTGTGGAATCACTGTCCCTACATTCATCCATACTTTCATACTTGATTGATCATAGCCATGACACATCTGTGTGAATTAGAATGTTTTATTCGCATTCAGTGGAGTGTTGAAGCTGGAGCAGTACAGGGCCATGCAAACCCCACTTTACATTGTTGCCCCGTGGAGGGCCAGCCAGAGTCCTTTAGGGATTGACAAGTTCATCGGAAGAGGAAGACTTCAGTCCGCAGTGTGATTGCTGTGTCATTGGTAACCAAACAAAATATGGCAGTCCATGTCGAGGTCCAAGGTGAGTGTCGCTGAGTGTATCGGGGGACAGTGGAAGGTGTTATTCCAGGGCATGATGCAGAGGGCAGAACCAAGCTGAAACAGGCCATATGGCCGAGATGAATGCTACCACTTCATTCTTACCACAAAGCCAGATTCATCATCATCTTCATCCTCTGATGTGTCAGGTGCCTCACATGTGGGTGGTGGTGTTTAGTCTGCATCACTGTGTGGCACTGACACATCAGGGGCCGGAGGTGGAATGTCTGCCGCACTGTGTGGCACTGACAATTCAGGGGCGGAGATGTGGATGGAGTAGTAGCAGCAGCATTCATCTGCGCCAGGCCTTGTGGCGGCAATGCCATGATGAGGATCTGCAGGGCATGGAAGATCCCAGCTACATCTCGCTGGTGTGCAGCCGTGGCAAACATTCTTTCCATCTGCATCCACTCCAAGCTCTCCATCATTCTCCTTATGTGTCCCAACTCCCGGCTGACATCGCTGGAGCCACTCTGACTAGACAGTTGTTCTTGGCTCAGAGTCATGACTCCAGCGATGTCAGCCATGGATTGTTGGAGAGCATGGAGCGGACAGTGGGTATCCGTTAGGGCCTGTAAGTCGTCCCTGATTGGACTTAGACACCCACGTATGGCATCTAGTTTGGCTACCATGAGGTCGAACCCCACCGCAGCTGATCAGCCATCTTCTCCTGGCACCCTAACACACGGCGTTGGAATGCCATGTATTGGTCGTGGGGGTCCTGGGAGACAGCCGTGGTGGTGGGTGCTTCCTGCTGTGTGGTCTGTGCAGGGGGTGGGGTCGCCTCGATGCAGCTAGGCTGCCCTGCTTCTGGAGGTGGGGTGCCAAAGCTGTCCATGAGCTGTTGGAGGGCATCGGTGTCAATGTTGGGGAGGTCCTCTTCATCATCAGTGCTGAGTTGTTGGGTCTGCTCTGCAGGAGGTGTTGATTCTCCCTCTGCAATGTGAAGGGGAGATGCAGATTGACATTGTGTTCACATGTATGTTCACGCATTGTACAAGTTTACTAACAGACTGCATGACAATGTACATTGTGACTGTTTGTGAGGAGATGCCTATTTGATGCGGGACAGTTGACATTTCTACATCATCAGGGGATGTGAGGTTGTACTTGTACATTATCATCTCACAGTTTCCTGCTATGCCAAATGCGAATGGCCATTTTCTACACACAAGCGGCAGCAGTTGTGTCCTCTGTTCTGTTGTGAAAGTGTTGCAGTTTGTACCACATTGTTGTCAATGTCGAGGTGCTCTGATTCTTATGTGTGTGGTCTGCATTGTGGGTGATGTTGCCCCTTCAGCTTTGATTTGGCTGGCCCTTATCCCTTTCAGGCGGTGTGCCTTTCACTTCTGTGCTTATACAGTGCTGAGATATTGCAGACTTGGGTAAATTGGGCTCTTGGTCGGAGTTGTGACTCTTGGGCATGGTTTGTCCGCAGATGTGCTATACTTAATTGTGCATGTGTGCCATTGTGCCCATCTCCCCCGTCCCCCAGTCCCTGGTCGTTACTCACCCTGTTGCTGTTGGCTCAAGTCATGTTGTGCAGTGTCCGGTCCCCCAACTCCTGCCACCGTCTCCCCAATGATGACTCAGGTCACCATTTCCTCCATCTCATCCAGCTCCTGGTGTGTCGCTGGACTCCCACCTCCAGTCTGCATTGCTGCTTTCAGGTTGGCTGCGAGTTTCAGCTTGGTTTTGCGCTTCACATCAGTCCAGCGCTTCTTGCAGTAGTCCACTTCCCTTCTCTTCACTCCGACTGCATTCACCTTGGCCAAGATGGACTGCCATATTGTATTTTTAGTTGCCAATGACACAGTGGAGGTGATGAACAGTTGGTGGTGGTGTTCTATCACCTCCGTAATGAGGATCTGGTTTTCCTGCGTACTGAAACGCGGGTTCCTCTTCTTCTTCTCCTTGCCCTTCCCTGACCCCGAGGTCCCAGGCTGGTCCTCCGTGGGGCTTGTGTGGTTCTGGTTGTCCTCTGTACTTGCTCCGGCCACCTCCATGGTGCTTCGCAGTTGTTTGTGTTTTGTTTGTGTTTTTTGTTGCCGCTTTTATAGTGAGTTTTACCGCCTGACTTGTGGGACTTGCAGGCCTGGCGCTGCTTATCGCTGAATTTTTTATCGCAGTTGGGCCCATCGCAACTTTTTTCACGTTCGGGTTTAGCTTTTTATCGCCGTCCCGGTAATTTTATCGCGGGCATTTGACGCGTTATCGGAAACTATCGCATGTTACCGCCGTGTTGAGAATACGACGTTAACACAGAGTTATTTTCCCGCGATAGACGGCGATATGAAAAAGTGCGTTAACCTATTTTGGCGATGATTATCGCACGTTCTTGAGAATACCCCCTAAGCTGCTTGTGGAGTGTAAGGCGAAAGTGTGGTTCTTTGTAACACCCAAGGCAATACTGGGGCTCCTGGAGGAGCTCATTGAAGAAATGAGACGGACTGTTGGTTCCTTTCCCAGATAAAAATGGGGATGATACTGCATGGGAAGAAAGAAAGAAAGAGAGATAGCAAGAGAGAGAGAGAAAGAAAGAAAGAAAGAAAGAAAGAAAGAAAGAAAGAAAAAGAAAAAGAAAGAAAGAAAGATCTTATAGAGCACACTTTTTCTTGGCACTAACAACTACCCAGAAGACAGGGCAGTTAAGAGTATATGCTTCAAGACTATGTACCTATGTTTTTAGAGACTTTCTAAAAGCAGAATGCCCGTTAAGGCTTGTAGGTCAGATGGCATAGTGTTTCAAAGTTTGGTCGTAAGATAAGAGAAGGACCTGCCCCCACTACGACTAAGCTTACCTTTAGGAACCACACTAGCTTTCTTGCAGCAGATCTGACAACATGAAAAAAACTGCAGGTTCAGACTGTCTGCACCCATCTTTTCTGAGCACCACTGGCATCCCCCGGGCATTTTAAAATCAATGCTTTGGTCGAAGGGTAAAGCCAGTGATGATTGGTTGTGGCATGAGAGAGAGAGGGAGCAGAGGGGAACACACTGCATATACATCACACATCAACCAGATGTTCAGCGGACGATGTCAAGGGAGCAGCCGCGGTCCTTGCAGGTAACAGCGGTTGGGCCGGGCAGGGGGGGATTTCGATTGACGAAGCCGAGGGAAAATTAAATAAATAATTAATTTCCCCTCAGCATCGTCCCTAGAAATCCCCCACGCGGCGCCACCGCCTCACTGCTGTTATTTGCACGGACCGCGGCGGCTAGGAGTCTGCTGGTTCCGCAGTAAGGTGTGAAACATTTGCGATCCTGTGCTCATAAGGAAAGAGGAGATGGAGACAAGTCCAGTGTGAGATTTTGTTTATGTAGATTCGACCCAAAGATATTATAGCCTTTACATGTGCACAAGTCTCATTACACAAGGTCATATTCAATTTTCATTTGCTTCCTTAGGCACAGGGACAGTGAGGGCCTGATTCACAAAGGTAAACAGCATCAAATTACTGGTTTGAGGTTTACATGCTGGTTAATTTGATATCTTTGTCCCTCCTGAAGTGGTACCTTTCTACAAATCAACCGTCTCCAGGCCACAGGGATGGTTGCACTACCCCCCTTCTCTAGGCTGTGATGCCTGACAGCCTTTCCTATGCCAGGACCTGCCCAGAGCTTTGCAGGAATCTGCACACGTCCCGGTAGAGCGTGTGGCACAGGCGTTTTAAGGCATGGGCAAAGTGGGCAATTGCCCAGGGCCCCCACCTTAAAAGGGGCCCCCTGAGAAACTGAACTTTGGCATGTCAACTTGAATTAGCAGGAAATGGTTAATAAAAAACAAATTTGATCTGTATAGGGGCCCCCAAAATATGATTTGCCGAGGGCACCCAAAATTATTAAGATCATTGGCGTGTGGGGCTACAGCCAGAGATGTCGACTTTGGAACTGGGTAACCAGGTATGAGTCTCTGCGTCAGCTTAACATCCTGTGATTCTGGGCAAATCCCTCAGGCCCTGATTAACAAAGGTAAACTTCCATTTTTGTGTAAGTTTACTATCGTTTGCTATTCGCAAAGGGATTTACGAGTAGTATCTTTACGTGTGTTCAGTCTCTGCACATAAAAGATAAGCTTTTTATCACATACCCGTACTGGGGGTGGGTGTTCCTGGAGTGCTATGGCTTGTTGGGTCACAACAGAGGGAACAGTTTATCCAAAATCAGCGACCCATTAAAGGATCCAGGGACAGATATACTAAGGCTTTTTGCTGTCAGAAAGAGTCCAGTTTGCAAAATGAGACTGTTGCAAACACAAACTTGCATTCTTGTGAGTACCAAACACATATTGCGATTCAGTAACAGGTTACCGAATAACAATTTCAGTTTGAGACTACATACTGAATCCGTATTTGGAAGGGGCATGTTTAGGGCGTCCCTTCCGAATGGCTATTCAGAATGCAATGTACTAATGTTTTGCAACCAAAATCCGGTTGCAAAAAATTGATATTTCACCAACTACACAAAAGCGATTGATCACTTCACTTCAAGATTTTATTTAATTGTATGACTTGTTTTGTATGATCTAAACAATGTTTATGTTTTTTTATTAACTAATAAACAAATTTACCTACCTAACTACAAAAAAATAAAGGTAACCCATTCACGAAATGACCCCTTCCTCTTTTTGAATGCTTACAAAAACATTTTTTAGGACCAGGCAGTGATCCCATTGACCATCCTAGTTTTGAAAATTGTTTGTAAAACTTTTCACTTTTTTAAATAAATCCCTATTTCCTGGAAAACAGACTGCATTTAAAAAAGAGATTGCTTTATTTAAAAGCAATCATAGAAATGTTGGTCTGCTGACCACAGCAGGCCACCATCCCTTTGATGGCAGCGGTTATATGTGCAACCTACCTCATTAATATTCATGAGATAGGTTGAATTGCGACCCACTACGAATCTGTATTTTGCGATCCAATCTATTAGTACATAGGCCAGTTCACAATATGCCATTCTGGTCACTATAATACTGTTTGCAAATTGCAACCAGTATTTTGGGACCAGAGTTTAGTACATCTGATTCTAACTGTATTGTTTTCAACACCTGTAATGAGCTAAAAATCCTGGCAACAAGTGCTGCAATACTATCCATGACCCGCAGTCAACATACAGCATCAAAATGGACAAGACTGACACCAGGCAAAGTAAGCTGCATTTTTATAGGAAAGAGGATGGCGAGAGCCTCAACTCTGTCCCAGAGACACTCATGGAGGGCTTTGCTGAGACAAAAACATTAATGAGAGAAATTAAAAGTAGCACAATGAGGAGTGATCAAATGAAAGCCAGACTAGAGAGATATGGAACAAGATTAGATGGTGCTGAAATAAGACTATTAGGCCTTGAAGATAACAATATTAAAGGCAATGATAAACTGGCCAAAAGCATGAAAACAGACAATTTAAGCCATGAACAAAGATTTCGAGGGACAATGCCAGTGAAATAATATACATGTAACAGACACTGTAGAGTCAACTGTTTCCAAGAAGATGGAACAGTTTTTTTAGTCCTTTCTGACAGAGCTATTTGGCAGAGATTCATTCTCACTGATGTTTGTATTGGAATGGGCATAGAGAGCACTAATGGCTTGCTCAAGGCCAGGACAACAACTGTGACTGATTATCACAAGACTGGCACTACCACAAATGGGACATCGTACACCGCTTGTCGAAAACACACAAACACATGGAACATGAGTGATCCAAAATCTCCTTTTTCCAAGACTTGACCCAAGCAGAGCAGGAAATGCACAGCACATTCAAACTGTGAAAATGGACTTAAGAAAACTCAGTTTTAATTAAGCATATTTTACCCTTCTAAGGGGCATATTCTCAAGGACTTATCGCCGATTTATCGGCACTTTAGCGCCGCAAAAGTGGCAATAGATTTATCGCCCTATTCTCAAGCTGGTGCAAACTGCCGATATCGCCAGTTTTCCAGCGATAGCTGCCGCAAAAAACATTGCCACGGATGAGAGCGACAACTAACACTAATGATATGCAGAGTAGGCATTCCCGTGCAAAAACACACGAAAACACCACTTTGCGATATTCTCAACGACCAGCCAGATCGGCGAAGCGATCCAAAAATAGGCGATAAGGTGCATTAGCAGCAGGGATTTAATACCTGCCTTTTACTGGTGTTAAGCAGGACGACAACCTGCAGTATGAAAGGGAGCCCAGCCCAGAGCCACATCTGAAGACCAACACATGTCATGGAGCTACTGATCTTGCAGCTCGGAGACCCAAGAGGTCCACAACACCCACCGCCACCACCCCCAGGCCCCCCACCGCCCCCCCCCCGGACTACCACCGAGGCAGCGCAGAACAAGACAGCTGACCTTCCGAAAACGGCATGGCCCCTCAGCCACACAATTGCAGAATGTGTGGAGAGGTGGGAACCAAGTATGTGTGAAGGAGGCAAGTCACCCATGAATAAGAATGTACACAATGCCAAGTGTGGCGGTGATGTGCTGGACAGACTTCAGTATGCAGAGCACAGACATGTGCATGTGAACAAATACTGCTGGTGTTTGTAGTGTTGTGGACAGTGGACGCAAACCATGTTACCTCAGGCAATGGGGAAGACCTCGGTCATGTAGCTGTGTCGTCCCCCCCTGTAAGCGTAAGCGGAGTGGGCTTGTCCGGCGTACGCCAGTCCAGTGTAGGAGTGTGAATAAATAGGCCGGGGCTCTGGGCGCGGTTCACTTCCGGGATAGCCAACGCATCTGCCAGGGCGGCGCCCCTCACCCTGCCACGAGTCCGCCACCGTGACCGCCAGCCTCCTCAGCCGATCGCTGGCTTCCGCGACACAGGCCCCCAGCGCACCCAGTGGCACAGCACCGCGGAGTTATGTGTGTGCTGACTACTGCCTTCGGCCTACACTGCGGTCAGCAGGTCCCCCAATTCAAATTGAGTCTTGATTTATTGATGGCGCAGTCCAGTAGGCAACAGACATTGCTTCCAGTGCGGCCCGCCCGGAACACGCATCATCGCAGGCTGCCCACCCGCTGAGCGCTTCAGGTGCCACTACCTCTGTGCAGCTCAAGTCAACGCCACATGGCTGTGGGCCCTTGCTGACCGCTGCCTCCGGCCTACATTGCGGTCAGCAGGGCTCACACATATCAAATCCAATCCTGACCCGCAAGGACACGCCATCATCGCAGGCTGCGCACCCGCTGAGCGCTTCAGGTGCCACTAACTCTGTGCGGCTCAAGTCAACGCCACGTGGCTGTGGGCCCTTGCTGACCGCTGCCCCCAGCCTACACTGCGGTCAGCAGGGCTCACCCATATCAAATCCAATCCTGACCTGCAAGGACACGCCATTATGGCTGGCTGCACACCCGCCACCACCGCCAGGACCACCTCCAACCAACAACTGCCAGAGTTGGAGGAGTCTTACAGCCAGCCTATCAAAGTTGCTCACACCAGTCTTGGATGCCATCATCAGCTTGATACCCTGCTCAGCTCTTCAGGTGCCACTAACTCAGTGCACCACAAGTCATGGACCCTTTATGATTGAATCTTGTGTGTGTGATGTCAGATCTGGTGCCCCTACCTCAGTGCACTGCAAGTCATGGACCCTTTATGATTGAATCTGTGTGTGTGATCCGATGCTCACTGTTCCAGTTGTTGCCAGCACCAACAACTCCCTGAGGGCTGGCTTACACTCACCCCACACCCATCCAGCACAGGTGTCACTGGACATGTGACCCTGGTAATAAAAAGGGCCGGGCGCACGTGCCTGTAGCCAGTTCCACTATCTAAGTGTGTCCGTGTGGTCATTATGTATGCATGATGGCCCCGGGCCCTACCACATTACATTGTGCTGTGGACAGCGGACGCAACCATGTCACCTCAGGCAGTGGGTAAGACCTAGGACACGCTTCTTTGTCGTCCCCCCTTGTAAGCGTAAGCGGAGTGGGCTGGGCCGGCATACTCCAGTCCAGCATAGGGGTGTGAAGAGTCACGGAAGACCAGCTAACCACAACCCTCGCCCTGAGCCCACCCGCCGAACCCTCCGACCCCGACACCGCCGCCCGCAACCTCAGACAGTGGATCGACGACTGCGCCAACACCCTCGCCCCGCTCAAGAATCCGCCCAACAGCCACACCAGCAAGAAAGCCACCTGGTTCACCGAAGACCTCCAGGCCTCCAAACGAACATGCCGAAAACTGGAGAAGATCTGGCTCCACGAACGGACAGCGGACAGCTACGCCGCCCACAAGAGCGCCACCCGCAGTCACCATCACCTCATCAGATCCGCCAAAAGGGCCTCACTCAAAGACCGCCTAGACAACAACGCACACAACAGCAAAGAGCTCTTCAACATCGTGAAGGAACTCTCCAACCCCAGCTCCAACACCAACGACATCCAGCCGTCGCGAGACCTGTGCGACTCACTGGCCACCTTCTTCCACCGCAAAATCGCCGACATCCACGACAGCTTCAACACCACGACCGCCCCGGCAACCACCGAGACCACTGCCCCCACAACCACCAACCGCCTGCTCTCCTGGACCAACATCAACGACGAGGACACCAGCGAGATCATGAACACCATCCACTCCGGTTCACCGCTAGACCCGTGCCCTCACCACATCTTCAACAAAGCCAGTACAGCCATCGCGCCCCATCTCCGGAAAATAATCAACATCTCCTTCGAGACAGCAACCTTCCCGGAAAGCTGGAAGCACGCCGAGATCACCGCCTTACTCAAGAAACCCAAGGCAGACCCCAAGGACCTCAAGAACTTCCGACCCATCTCTCTGCTCCCGTTCCCCGCGAAGGTCACCGAGAAAATCGTCAACAAACAACTAACCCGCTACCTCGAGGAGAACAACATCCTGGACCCTTCCCAGTCCGGCTTCCGCAGCAACCACAGCACCGAAACCGCCCTCATCGCCGCCACCGATGACATCAGGACCCTGCTAGACAACGGAGAAACAGCAGCCCTCATCCTCCTGGACCTATCAGCCGCCTTCGACACGGTCTGCCACCACACACTACGAACACGCCTTCACGACGCCGGGATCCAAGAGAAGGCCCTGGACTGGACCACATCCTTCCTTTCCGGCAGAACACAAAGCGTCCGCCTCGCCCCCTTCCGATCCAAGGCCACCAAGATCATCTGCGGCGTACCCCAAGGCTCCTCCCTCAGCCCAACGCTGTTCAACATCTACATGGCACCCCTCGCCCACGTCGCCCGACAGCACAACCTCAACATCATCTCCTACGCCAACGACACCCAGCTGATCCTCTCCCTCACCAAAGACCCTCACACCGCCAAAGCCCACCTCCACGAAGGAATGAAGGCCGTCGCCGAATGGATGAGGACCAGCCGCCTGAAGCTGAACTCGGACAAGACGGAGGTCCTCATTCTTGGTTCCAACCCTTCAGCCTGGGACGACTCCTGGTGGCCAACATCACTGGGAACAGCCCCGCCACCCACCGACCACGTACGCAACCTAGGGGTCATCCTCGACCCCACCCTCTCCATGACTAAGCAGGTCAACGCCGTTTCCTCATCCTGCTTCAACATCCTCCGAATGCTCCGCAGGATCTTCAAGTGGATCCCCACCGAAACAAGAAAAACAGTCACCCAGGCCCTCGTCACCAGCAGGCTGGACTACGGAAATGCCCTCTACGCAGGAACGACGGCTAAGCTCCTGAGACGGCTGCAACGCATCCAGAACGCCTCTGCACGTCTTATCCTCGACATCCCCCGACGCAGCCACATCACACCCCACCTGAGAGACCTGCACTGGCTCCCTGTCAACAAGAGGACAACCTTCAAGCTCCTCACCCACGCACACAAAGCACTCCACAACTCCGGACCAGCCTACCTCAACAGACGACTCAGCTTCTACACCCCCACCCGCCAGCTCCGCTCGACCAGCCTCGCCCTCGCCACAGTCCCCCGCATCTGGAAAATGACCACCGGCGGCAGATCCTTCTCCCACCTCGCCATCAAGACCTGGAACACCCTCCCCACCAACCTCCGACAGACCCAAGACCTACTGGCCTTCCGAAGACTCCTCAAGACCTGGCTCTTCGATCAGTAGCAGCACCACCCCCCTCTTCCCCCAGCGCCTTGAGACCCTCGCGGGTATGTAGAGCGCTTTATAAGTGACATGATTGATTGATTGATTGATTGAAGAATTTGCCCGGGGCTCTGGGCGTAGTTCAGTTCTGGCCTGGACAAGGAAGTAACTAATGCGTGTGTCTCTGTTGTAGTGTCGGCACCACCCGGCCCGCAATCGACAATGTTGCAATGCAGCATGCACACGGAGGGCGGGCTCGCACGAATGGAGAAATGAAGGAGCACAAGACCGCTCGGGGTCTTGGCTCATACATGCCAAGTGTTGTGTGTATCTGTATTGCAGCAGGATGAGCCAAATGCCTAGCCTTAATCGCAGCGCGAGTTCCGCCAGGCATGAACTCTACATCTGTGTCCGCCCTATCCTTACTATAGGCCTACACTCACGTGGCCGCCCACCTTCAATGGCCAACATCACAGTGTCGTTGTCAGGCTTGTGGACATGCGCAGACAGGCATGACAATGGTGTGCCGTAGGAGTGCAAGTGATGCAACCGCGCAGCACACACAAGTAAATAGGCTCGGGGGGAGGGAGGAGCAGCTGTGAGGCAACGTAACACACAGTGATGCCGCTCATTTGCCACATGCAAGACATGTCAAACATGAATCCCAAAGTCGCACACATCCCACCCCACTCCCAACACGCCACATCACATTTCCTGAATGCAAGCAGATGACAAACTAACATTAGGGATGAAAGCTCCTTTGTCTGAACTATCAGGCGGAAGCACATCTGCACCTCTGACCTCGGAATTGCATGTGTCCGGCACCCCCTGACAGATACTATAGCAGCTGATGATGACTCCCACACTATGCACAGCCCAACGAAAGACCAACGTATACACACCCCCACACACAGAAGTCCTTGCTCGAAGTTATCTTGCATGGAATGGCCTTCACACTTACTTCCACACCATCCCAGGCGTACAACCGTTGCACACTAAAACAACTCATTGATCCGAGCTGTGGCATTTCATCCACAGAACTGGCGCAGGTCAGAACAGTGCCGCTTCAACCAGAGCCACTAAGGCAATGGCAGAACATCCCGAACACATGCACAACCCCTGTCACGTGGAACTATACCGTGCACCTATGCTGCATTTACTGGGGGCACTGCCATTGGCAGTGCTGCGGATCAGTTACCGGCTAAGCTTCCGCCTTGCCAACATCACCTGCATTCAGCCTGTGTTGCATTGTCGATCGTGCATATTCGAGTGGTCCATGGATGTCTGCCTATCCAACAGGACGGTAGCTGAACTGGATTTCGACATGTGTGTGCACCCCCTGTTGGCCCACGACCAGGAGTGTCACCGTGATACCCGTTTATGGGATGCCTTGATACTTGGCATACATGCTGGCAGCTAGAACTGGGAGATTGCACAACTCCTCGTGTGCAGTGACCACATTGAACCGCTCCCCTATTGGGCTGTAGTGCTAATTGGTGAAAGGGGGTGGACGCAGCACATCTGTCCGGACCTACTAATGGATTGCCTCGCCGTCCTGTTTGATGAAGTCGACAACGACCTCATGTTGGAAATGATAGCCTACGAAGCTGCAATCGCTTTCATGGATGAGTAACTACGTACCTGCAGCCACAACAGATTGGAACCCATTGCACATGTCCCAACACCTTGTTGCATCTTGGAGATCTGGTCACATATCCCACGACAACAGTGGACATGGCTGCATTCGCCTGGACTCCGAATACATGAGCGGACAACAACGCAGGTTAACACACACCTGTGAAAGGTGAGGCACTCCCCCAGAGTGGACAGCGGCGCTTGGCAACGTTCCTCATTCTGACATACTGCTGCATTGGTCTGCATGTTGTGGCACTTATCTTGCCCGTACTGACACGCATATGCTAATAAAGTCTACGCACCTTCACTTGTATTCAACTGTGATGAGTGTTGATTTGAATGACAATGTGTGTCTCACTGCCTATCTGGGTCACGGCCATACATGGGCATTGATAGCATTACCCAGGAGTACCTTTTGTGGAATCACTGTCCCTACATTCATCCATACTTTCATACTTGATTGATCATAGCCATGACACATCTGTGTGAATTAGAATGTTTTATTCGCATTCAGTGGAGTGTTGAAGCTGGAGCAGTACAGGGCCATGCAAACCCCACTTTACATTGTTGCCCCGTGGAGGGCCAGCCAGAGTCCTTTAGGGATTGACAAGTTCATCGGAAGAGGAAGACTTCAGTCCGCAGTGTGATTGCTGTGTCATTGGTAACCAAACAAAATATGGCAGTCCATGTCGAGGTCCAAGGTGAGTGTCGCTGAGTGTATCGGGGGACAGTGGAAGGTGTTATTCCAGGGCATGATGCAGAGGGCAGAACCAAGCTGAAACAGGCCATATGGCCGAGATGAATGCTACCACTTCATTCTTACCACAAAGCCAGATTCATCATCATCTTCATCCTCTGATGTGTCAGGTGCCTCACATGTGGGTGGTGGTGTTTAGTCTGCATCACTGTGTGGCACTGACACATCAGGGGCCGGAGGTGGAATGTCTGCCGCACTGTGTGGCACTGACAATTCAGGGGGCGGAGATGTGGATGGAGTAGTAGCAGCAGCATTCATCTGCGCCAGGCCTTGTGGCGGCAATGCCATGATGAGGATCTGCAGGGCATGGAAGATCCCAGCTACATCTCGCTGGTGTGCAGCCGTGGCAAACATTCTTTCCACCTGCATCCACTCCAAGCTCTCCATCATTCTCCTTATGTGTCCCAACTCCCGGCTGACATCGCTGGAGCCACTCTGACTAGACAGTTGTTCTTGGCTCAGAGTCATGACTCCAGCGATGTCAGCCATGGATTGTTGGAGAGCATGGAGCGGACAGTGGGTATCCGTTAGGGCCTGTAAGTCGTCCCTGATTGGACTTAGACACCCACGTATGGCAGCTAGTTTGGCTACCATGAGGTCGAACCCCACCCGCAGCTGATCAGCCATCTTCTCCTGGCACCCTAACACACGGCGTTGGAATGCCATGTGTTGGTCGTGGGGGTCCTGGGAGACAGCAGTGGTGGTGGGTGCTTCCTGCTGTGTGGTCTGTGCAGGGGGTGGGGTCGCCTCGATGCAGCTAGGCTGCCCTGCTTCTGGAGGTGGGGTGCCAAAGCTGTCCATGAGCTTTTGGAGGGCATCGGTGTCAATGTTGGGGAGGTCCTCTTCATCATCAGTGCTGAGTTGTTGGGTCTGCTCTGCAGGAGGTGTTGATTCTCCCTCTGCAATGTGAAGGGGAGATGCAGATTGACATTGTGTTCACATGTATGTTCACGCATTGTACAAGTTTACTAACAGACTGCATGACAATGTACATTGTGACTGTTTGTGAGGAGATGCCTATTTGATGCGGGACAGTTGACATTTCTACATCATCAGGGGATGTGAGGTTGTACTTGTACATTATCATCTCACAGTTTCCTGCTATGCCAAATGCGAATGGCCATTTTCTACACACAAGCGGCAGCAGTTGTGTCCTCTGTTCTGTTGTGAAAGTGTTGCAGTTTGTACCACATTGTTGTCAATGTTGAGGTGCTCTGATTCTTATGTGTGTGGTCTGCATTGTGGGTGATGTTGCCCCTTCAGCTCTGATTTGGCTGGCCCTTATCCCTTTCAGGCGGTGTGCCTTTCACTTCTGTGCTTATACAGTGCTGAGATATTGCAGACTTGGGTAAATTGGGCTCTTGGTCGGAGTTGTGACTCTTGGGCATGGTTTGTCCGCAGATGTGCTATACTTAATTGTGCATGTGTGCCATTGTGCCCATCTCCCCCGTCCCCCAGTCCCTGGTCGTTACTCACCCTGTTGCTGTTGGCTCAAGTCATGTTGTGCAGTGTCCGGTCCCCCAACTCCTGCCACCGTCTCCCCAATGATGACTCGGGTCACCATTTCCTCCATCTCATCCAGCTCCTGGTGTGTCGCTGGACTCCCACCTCCAGTCTGCATTGCTGCTTTCAGGTTGGCTGCGAGTTTCAGCTTGGTTTTGCGCTTCACATCAGTCCAGCGCTTCTTGCAGTCGTCCACTTCCCTTCTCTTCACTCCGACTGCATTCACCTTGGCCAAGATGGACTGCCATATTGTATTTTTAGTTGCCAATGACACAGTGGAGGTGATGAACAGTTGGTGGTGGTGTTCTATCACCTCCGTAATGAGGATCTGGTTTTCCTGCGTACTGAAACGCGGGTTCCTCTTCTTCTTCTCCTTGCCCTTCCCTGACCCCGAGGTCCCAGGCTGGTCCTCCGTGGGGCTTGTGTGGTTCTGGTTGTCCTCTGTACTTGCTCCGGCCACCTCCATGGTGCTTCGCAGTTGTTTGTGTTTTGTTTGTGTTTTTTGTTCCCGCTTTTATAGTGGGTTTTACCGCCTGACTTGTGGGACTTGCAGGCCTGGCGCTGCTTATCGCTGAATTTTTTATCGCAGTTCGGCCCATCGCAACTTTTTTCACGTTCGGGTTTAGCTTTTTATCGCCGTCCCGGTAATTTTATCGCGGGCATTTGACGCGTTATCGGGAAACTATCGCATGTTACCGCCGTGTTGAGAATACGACGTTAACACAGAGTTATTTTCCCGCGATAGACGGCGATATGAAAAAGTGCGTTAACCTATTTTGGCGATGATTATCGCACGTTCTTGAGAATACCCCCCTAAGCTGCTTGTGGAGTGTAAGGCGAAAGTGTGGTTCTTTGTAACACCCAAGGCAATACTGGGGCTCCTGGAGGAGCTCATTGAAGAAATGAGACGGACTGTTGGTTCCTTTCCCAGATAAAAATGGGGATGATACTGCATGGGAAGAAAGAAAGAAAGAGAGATAGCGAGAGAGAGAGAGAAAGAAAGGAAGAAAGAAAGAAAGAAAGAAAGAAAGAAAAAAAGAAAGAAAGAAAGATCTTATAGAGCACACTTTTTTCTTGGCACTAACAACTACCCAGAAGACAGGGCAGTTAAGAGTATATGCTTCAAGACTATGTACCTATGTTTTTAGAGACTTTCTAAAAGCAGAATGCCCGTTAAGGCTTGTAGGTCAGATGGCATAGTGTTTCAAAGTTTGGTCGTAAGATAAGAGAAGGACCTGCCCCCACTACGACTAAGCTTACCTTTAGGAACCACACTAGCTTTCTTGCAGCAGATCTGACAACATGAAAAAAACTGCAGGTTCAGACTGTCTGCACCCATCTTTTCTGAGCACCACTGGCATCCCCCGGGCATTTTAAAATCAATGCTTTGGTCGAAGGGTAAAGCCAGTGATGATTGGTTGTGGCATGAGAGAGAGAGGGAGCAGAGGGGAACACACTGCATATACATCACACATCAACCAGATACATCAACTACTAAGACACAAAAGACATCCGCTAAGTAGACACTCATGTAAAACACTCAGTAACCCACCAGAGAGACAGCATTCACATACAGATAATAGAAATAGTTCAAAATAGTTAGTTGGAATATCCGAATGCTCAATACCCCCTAGAAAGCAAGACAACTCCTGTCATGTCTAGTTAGAAATGAGGTAGACATTGCAGTATTTCAGAAGACCCATTTGAGGGCTGAAAACTAGGCATCTTTTAAAGCTAAGTGGGGGGCAAACAGATAATATTCAGTATACACCACCCACTCAAGGGGAGCTGTGATGATAATACACAAGAGACCCCACTTTAGTCCCCATCACAGCGACATGCAAACACAGGGAGCTATGTATAGTTACAGGACAGATCGGCACGAAACAGAACTTTGATCCAATCTATGGCTCAAATATGGACACTCCTGAGCTTTATGACAAATTATTCAGACACTGTCCAGACTCCCTCGGAGATCATACAGGGAAGACATTTTAATATGATATTAGAACTAAATTTGGTCAGAAGTGGGTAGCCGTCCAGACCTGTAATACTGTAATAAAATTAATGCAGATTTACAATCTACTTTACGCAATGCTATTTGCACCCAAATGAAACACATCTCAGTCTCACGTATAGACCTTTGGCTTTTCTTCAAGGAACTACTGGACCAAATAGCAGACACGATACTTCTCAGAATATTGTCAGGTAATTTCCTGACTACATTAACTTTTCAAGCTTCCCTCCAATGAGACTGGAGAGTCAAAGAAGAGTCCCAAATGGACTCTGTGTTCTGAACAGAAATTCAACAATTTATGAAGGAATATTTTGCATGTAATGACTGCTTGTTTCAGGCAGTGCAGTGTCATAGGAGGTATTCAAGGCCTACATATATGGTATATCTATAACCAAAGAGGAAGGGGACTCGGGATGATTAAACCTGTTAGAAACCAAACTGAAGAGACTCTAGACAAAATATGATCTCAGACATAGCATGCTATGAAAAAACAAGGAGACCCAAATACAATTGGTCAGGGACCTTTGGGTAATTGAACTATTTCTAAAGACAGTGGTCCCCAGACAGAAAATAAGTTATAAATATAGACCCAATCAGTACTATATTGTAGACATCTGTCCAGCCGGACAGATATTTAATATGCAGTCAAATAATGTTTACAGACAATAAACATGGAACAGTTTAAGTGGGACACAAGCCTGCATCCAACTTAGCAAGAAAGACGTACAACATAAAGTAAGGGGTTCAGGCAAAGGAAATTGTTTGTTTCAAGCACATTTCTAATAGAACAAACAGAATATACATGAGACACCATTACATAGAAATTAGAACATTTTCAAAGGGTGTATATGGTGTACAAGGTGTCGACGGCGTTTCGATCCCTTAAAAGAATAATGGGATCATCCTCAGGACATTATAAATAACATGCCTGTTTTCATATGGCTTAAATTGCCAACGTGAAGAATGGAGCTGTGACAAAAGGTCTTGAGAATCAAGAAGAACGGAAGGCCACCGGCATAGGATCTGTAGGGATGGTGGTCTTAGTTATAATCCTGGGGAGTATGCACCGAGTCAAGCTTCCGGTTAAGGGAGTTCCATTGTGGACATAATTCCAATGAAAAGCAAGCCGCAATTGCGGTCTTGAGCCGTAATACAGGCCAGTGCGTATGTAATCTAGGGTCCGTCACAGCCTGGGTGTTTCCGGTCACAGCTTTATTGATTTATAACTTATTTTCTGTCTCAGACATAGCATGGCATCTTTTGGTGTGGTTTCCCCTATCTTTCTGCCTCTGATCTCCTGTTTTTTTGTCTATGTGATGCATTTCATTTTTGCTGGTGTTAGGACTCTGGGCACTGTACCACTGCTGACCACTGTTAAAGTGCAAGTGCTTCCTGTCTAAAATGTAATGGTAATTGTTTTCTCCATGATTGGCATATTTGATTTACTAGTAAGTCCCTAGTACAGTGCACCAGGGTGCCCAGAGCCTGTAAAACAAATGCTACTAGTTGGCCTGCAGCACTGATTGTGCCACCCACATGAGCTTCTCCTGCAAACATGCCTCAGGCCTGCCAATGCCATGTCTGTGTGTACAGTTTTGAACTGCAATTTCGACCTGGCAAGTGCACCCACTTGCCAGGCTCAAACCTTCCCTTTTATTACATGTAAGGCACCCCTAAGGTAGGCCCAAGGTAGCGCCAGGGGCAGGGTGCAGTGTATTTAAAAGGTTCGACATGTACTGTTGTGTTTTACATGTTCTGGTAGTGAAATACTGCTAATTTCATTTTTTACTACAGAAAGGCCAATCTCTCCCATAGGTTAACATTGGATCTGCCTTGTAACATCTTACAAGTGTATCTACCAATTGGGAGCTGATAGAAAATTGAAATTTGGTGTCTCTGGATTCACAATTTAAAAACACATCTTTTAGTGAAGTTGGTTTTTAAATTGCAGGTCTGAAAATTTCAATTTTAGAAAGTTGCCATTTTTTTACTTTAGCCATTCTGTGCCTATGCCTGTCTGTGGAATACACGTCTGGGTTAGGATGATAGTTGTTCATTCACTCTAGACAGTCACATAAAGGGAGCTGTGGTGTGCCCTGCATATCCTCACAGCCCATCACAAGGACGATCGGTCTTCCTGAGCTTGAGTGGCCCGAGGAGTTGACTCTGACACCTGAATAGGGCTGGGCCTGTCCTCACACAAATCCATCTCCACCACCCTGTAGTGTGAAATGGAAAGGCAGGGTCTTGTGCAATACAAAAGACCTGCCTTTGAAGTTTTCCTACTTCAAAGACTGAAATTGATATAAGTACTGGACCTGTGGCACCATATACTCAGAACACTTCTGGGTTGAGGACATTCTGCCAGGAAGAAGAGCTGGATAGCTGTCAGGCAGGACTGCCACTTTGCTGTTTTCTCTGCTGTGTTGGCCTGCTGCTTTTCTGCTTCTGTCCTGGGAGTGAAAAGACTGGACTTTGCTTTCTACATCCTGCTTCCAGGGTTCTCCATGGGCCTGGGTTGATCTTGCCTCCTGTTAAAAAGTCTCAGGGCCATCGAAACTTCACCTGTTCTTGCTAACAGCACTTGGACTCTTCTGCTGATGGTCCTGTCTTGCCAGGTGGTGCCAAATCCAGTTCCTGGACCCTTGGATTCAAGTGGTGTGCTGCAACCCAAGGAAAGCAACCCTGCCGCCGCCATCGACGCCGCTGCCTGCACCGGAACCGAGGGCACAGCTCATGAAGAGCACAACATCCTGCCCCGACTTGCACCACAGCCACGGTTACCAACAACAGCAACTTATCGACTCCGTCATCATCTTTGAGGCTGCTGCCTGCACGGGGCTGAGGGCACCGCTCATGAAGAGCACAATGCACCCCAGACTTACACCGCAGCACTGACTTCACCGTCGACAGCGCTCCAGCATCGACGCCAAGCTGCTACCTGCACCGGAGCCGAGGGCACCATTTGTAAAGAGCACGATGCACCGCCCTGACTTGCACCGCAGCCCCGGCCCAGCTGAAGCCAGCGTTTCTGCATCGGCACCATGGAGCCGAATCCTAGTGGCCTGATCTTTGATGACGCATCAATGCTGATCCATAGTAAGGAACCGAGATACTGCACCTGCAGCAGCAGCCTCACCTCCCCTGCAACAGTAAGGAACCAACGCTCCGCCACACCTTCCCTGTGTTTTGCATCGTATTGTTTTTCCCTACACCTCCAAGGTACTGTACTGGGGTCTGCTCAGCTCCGTAACCGGCCCTTGCTCCCTCAAGGTCGGACTGTCTTTGTGGAGTCATCAACGTTGACTGAGACCAAATAGCCTCGGTTGGAGCTATTTTTGATTTCTAAACCTATACTTGATTCAGTATTTGAAAATTGATATCTTGATTTGTGTATGTTGGATGTTTGTCATTTTGATCTTGTTTTAATCAGATAAATATTGGCTATTTTTCTAAACTAGTGTGGAGTCCTTTTGTAGTGTTTTTACTTTGCTACTGTGTGTGTGTGTGCCTGTGTGAACAAAAACTTTACACATTGCCTCTGGGATAAGTCTGACTGCTCTGTGCCAAGCTACCAAGGGGATGAGCCGGGTTTATCTTCGGTGTGTAACTTACTTACCCTGACTAGAGTGGTAGGTTCTGCCTGGCTTAGGCGCATACCCTAGCCAAGCAGAACCACTATTTCTAACAGATAGTAATAGGGCGAGACATGCAGAAAAGGTGCCCTCTTTCACTGTTGGCCGTTGCCATAGAGCCGCTGGCTCTACGCTATGGGAGAGGTATGCACACCATAGAATCTATATGGGAGAGAAACCACTCTTAGTCTCACTATATGCGGATTATATTTTACCTTATGTACCAAAACTGAATATAAATATCAACCCAATTGTCCAGGAGGTGGTATGGTTTGGAGGATACTCTGGCCTACAGATTAACTGTGGGAAAATCCATGGTGTTCATGCAGGTGGCGGGCTGTGTGAGCATCATATGTGACTACCCATTGATAATCTGGAAGCAGTAAAATATCTGGGCGTCCACATATGTAAAGATCAAGGGGAAATGGTATGGGAGAATGATGGCAAAGTGATAGAGAAACTGTATCCACATGTCCTCCAACTGTCCATGTTGCGGTGTATCACAATCATCAAGATGGCAGCTCTGTCTAAATGTTTATACGTGTTTACTAATATACCCATAACGCTAAGACAACAAGTCTTTGCAACAATTAAAACAATACTTCTGAAATTCATATGGGTGGAGTAGCAGGCTAGGATAAGCTGATAAATACTCAGAAGACGGTTGCGTAGAATAAGACTATGAGCACTAAGTTTTGAGACCTATTACTTTGCGGCACAGGCGAAATGTGCTAGCCGGTGTTTTCACACGGCTCCTCAGCTTAAACACTTGAAAACAGACAAACAATTGATTAACAATAGCTCCCTCCAGACAATACTTAGTGTGAGGCCTAACAAAAGGAGCAACACAATACTCACTGTAAACCAGGCTTGTATGGCCTGATGAAGCCTAGCCTGTATGGCAAGCATGCAACAGTAATACATAAACCCCCCCTAAAGGATTTATATGGCACTACCCCCAACACTGGAAACTGGGCCTCGAAAGACTTAGAATGTACTCCAGTTCACTGCTTTGGGAAACCTCTTTCCTGAAGGATGCTTTCTGTGACTGGAATCCTACATGGCAATAGGTGGGAGAGATGTGCAATTATCCTTGCTGTTAGACTCCAACAAGCAGCCAGGGCATGCGGGCAATCATTTCAATAGGCAATCTACTGACCAAGATCATAGAAAGCTAAGATCCTAAACGTCTTAAGTCATTCATTTATGCAGAAGCATTGGATAGTAGGAAGATCCCCTGATGGCCGTTCAAGCCATGTGGGAAAAAGAATCGGGGCAACCTCTGGAGAAGAAATGTTGGGTGTACTGCTGTGCACAGATCCCTAAGATGCCATTCAATATTGAGCACAGGATAAATTATTTCGAATTTATACATCAGTGCTACTACAAACCTAAACAGATAGCGAGGTTCCACCCTGTGGAGACTCTTCAATAAAAGAGATGGTTGACGTAATGCCGACTATATACAATTAACTTAGGGCGGTGCCAACTACATGTACTTCTGGGCAGTGGTTTTGAGCTTAGTCAGAGAAATTACATGATTATATATATATAGACCTCCCCAGCGCTTCCAAGGCTACGCCACAGAAATCCTTGAAAACCAATAGGAGGTTTCTGTCTATGGTGTTCTTGCTAGCTAAAAGACGAATATACATAGACTGGGTAGCACCCCAGACAGTGACAAGGACTGAAAGACAGATATGGCACTCTGTAAAGAACCAGTTGATATATATGCAAAAACGGTTCACCCGACGGCCAGACCACAGGACTTCTGGGAGCCGCTCAGATATTATTTATCCCAAAACATGAGACACGTATAGCCTCATACAATTATAGACCGGCTCATAAGGTACCTAAAAATGCACAGAACACTCAATAGGACAGGACATAGCTAAACTAACCAGAGGTGAGAACAAGACCCCAGTAATACGTAGTAGATATTTGACACAAGCTCCAACAAGGAATAGCTCAATTTCTAGTATTGGAGGAACACCAAGGGGCTTATTTACAAGTCCCTTGAGCCACCGGTGTGTCACTTTTTATGACGCTCCGGTGGGGCTGAGTGTAGACCCATATCTACGAGGCCTCGCAAAGCCACTTTGCATGGTTTTTCATGGCCTTGTAGATATAGTGTAAGGCAATGCAGCGCAAATCACTGCATTGTCTTTCGCTGTGTCAGGGGGGCATTCCATGGGCGTTGGGATGGGTTTTCCCACGCAACACCCATGGGATTTGCACATTCCCAGATTTGCAAGGCTATGTAAACCTGAGAATGCGTCAAAACTGAACGCCTCCTCAGGGGAGGCGTACGAAGAGAAATATATTTATTTCTCCTCGTTTTTTCCTCTTTCTATGTGCTCTGCATTCACATAGAAGGAGGAACAAGCCTCCATGTATTGTTTTTGTGCAACATTATAATTGCCTCCAAACTGTGCCTGGGTAAAATTTCAATTGCACTAGTGCAATCAGCGTTATTTCCAGCATTATGCATTACTCTTTTTAAGAGAAATTTCATGTCATAATACGATTATGCCACATCGTAGTTGGGCTTCATTAGGGTAAAAATTCTATTAGTCAAGTCAATTTTATTGTATGGTTAATTAAAACCTTTACAAACAGTAAAAAAGCATTGAAATGTGCAAAATTCAAGTAAAACCATGTGATAAAAACATTGCTGAGAGCAGACTAAGGAAAATCAAATAGGTCTTGCTTTCCTAGTGGGTGAGAAACACATAGAACATGTGGCAGGCTAGATCCAGATCCAATTATGGAATGACTGGAACAACATGAACGCCAGTGGCTCTTGTTTGCACCACTAGTTTTTTTTAGAACGAAGTGCGCCTCACATTTAAAATGTTGCTTTGAAAAATAGCACAAAATGCCTGATGGTCATTCCTCTTACTTTCGTGGAATTTTGAGCAATTTCTCAGATACTTTGCAAAATTACCCAAAAGAAATAACTTACATTTTGCACACACATACTCCGAACCCGCTTTTTTAGTAGGCAGCGCTTTGTTGTTTCATGACTAGGTTCACACTTTATTAATATCAAAACAAGAATATACACTGTTCCACTGACACATGGTACAACCGAGCATTCTAAACAATCTTGTTAATCTTGTTAATCCACTGTGAGAGAACTGACCATCTGAAACCCTCCAGCAGCATCCAATGTTTTCCTAATTCATGCCAAAACCAAAATATACACTGCGGGATGAGGAGATCCAAGAGCCCCCTTGGTTGCTTCCTCAATTCTTGAGCAGCTGAATGGAGTTTTGATCCATGTTGGAATGGGAAAGATCCCTTAAAGAGCTTGAGGGAGTGTGCACCCCCTGACTCAAGTTTCTTTAGTGAGCAGCAGGTTTTAGAACCCCACCTCAGCACACATGACGATTATGCCTGTCTGCTGGAGACGTTTGCAGCACAGATTGAAACCCAAAGCGGGGCTTTGTGGTCTAAGGGGGCTCACCATGGGCACCCCCTTTACCAATGTGACTATGTCAGCTTGCCGGGCTGAAGAGGACTAGTAATGGTGTCAGTAATAGAGCTTATAGTAGCTAGGCAGGCTTTTTCACCTGACCCTGCCTGAAAGGGTCGTCTACTGGCCTCTCCCCCCTTTTTAAAATTGGTTTGCCAGTCCTGCGCAACCTGGCCCTTTGCCCATTTATATGGTACATAGATGTCACGTGTGTATACTTATCTGTATCTGTAGAGGAAGAGTGCGGAGTGTGTGTGATACACATGATGGCCATAGCCACACTGGAATCCATTTTATATTTTCTTTTACATTCAAGCAGTACCTAAGATGGAGGGTCGAAGACAGTAAGCTGATGTGAGTTGCAGTGCTCACTCAAGGCATCCCATGTATCCTTTGTAGTGGGTGAGGCTTCTGGGTGTTATCGAGGCGTCAGAGGTCCTCTTTGAAGCTCTGTTAGTTTTACCTGAAGTTTTCTGGCCCATTTTTCATTGGAAGCACTACTTCCCAAGGGAGCCACCCTTTCTTTTCTACCCATGTTTTGGTTCTCTCCAGATGGGAGACTCCCAACTCCATCCCACTTTGTTACTGATACCTTAACAGGACTTACGCAAAAGGGACATAATTGACTTTTGTTTAAATGTGGGGCTGAAATTTCCAGCCAGAGTGCCAAGATTTCTCTACCAGAAATCTGGTGTCCCTTTACACTCTATGGGGGATATTCTCAAGAACGTGCGATAATCATCGCCAAAATAGGTTAACGCAATTTTTCATATCGCCGTCTATCGCGGGAAAATAACTCTGTGTTAACGTCGTATTCCCAACACGGCGGTAACATGCGATAGTTTCCCGATAACGCGTCAAATGTCTGCGATAAAATCACCGGGACTGCGATAAAAATCTAAAGCCGAACATGAAAAAAGTGGCGATGGGCCCAACCGCGATAAAAAAATCAGCGATAAGCTGCACCAGGCCTGCAATTCACACACGTCAGGCGGGAAAAATGCAGAAATCACCATAAAAGCAGAAAAAAAAAAAAAAAAAACAACTGCAAAGCACAATGGAGGTAGCCGGAGCAAGTACAGAGGACAAGCAGAACCCCACAAGCCCCACGGAGGACCAGCCTGGGACCTCAGGGTCAGGGAAGGGCAAGGAGAAGAAGAAGCGGAAGACGCGATTCAGTCCGCAGGAAGACAGGATCGTGATAACGGAGGTGGTAGAACACCATCAACAACTGTTCGTCACCTCCACTGTGTCATTGGGAACAAAAAATGGAATATGGCAGTCCATCCTGGACAAGGTGAATGCAGTCAGAGTGCTGAGTAGGGCAATGGAAGAGCTCAAGAGGCGCTGGAATGATGTGAAGCGCAAAACCAAGCAGAAACTCGGCAACAACCAGAAGGCAGCAATGCAGACTGGAGGTGGGAGTCCAGCGCCACAGGAGGAGCTGGATGAGATGGAGGAAATGGTGTCCACAGTCATCAGTGGGGAGACGGTGGCAGGAGTTGGGGGACCGGACACTGCTCAACATGATCTGACACAACAGCAACAGGGTGCGTAACGACCAGGGACTGGGGGGACGGGGGAGATGGGCACAATGGCACACATGCACAATTAGTATAGCACAGTGCACACCCACAATGACTCTGGATCATGTCCCTGATCCCCTTGGCACACTGCAGCATACATAGAAACAGCAAGTAGGCCTCCGTCGACTATGTGCCCAGAGGGGACCCTTCCCACGCATCACCAATCTCACAACCAACCCATGCACATGTGCCAAACCCAGCAAAGCTGCATGTCTGTGAGCCACACTGACAATGCAAGTGACACTGCATGACGAATAGCATGGCTGCAGTCAATACATCATGACATGTTGCATGCCACGACACTGAGGTGGCTGAGTGTGGACCACATCCGTAAAGGAGCAGGTCACACTCTGACACATCCACGTGTACAAACAACCCCTGACGTCAACAACACATCTGCGGACAAACCATGCCCCAGAGTCCCAACTCCCACCAAGAGCCCAATTTACCCAAGTATGCAAAATCTCAGCACTGTATAAGCACAGAAGTCAAAGGCACACCGCCTGAAAGGGATAAGGGCCAGCAAAATCAGAGCTGCAGGGGCGACTCTCCCAAAATGCAGCACACACACATAACATTCAGAGCACATCAACATTGACAACAATGTGGTATAAACTGCAACACGTTCACAACAGAACAGAGGACACAACTGGTGCTGCTTGTGTGTAGAAACTGGCAAATCACATTTGGCATAGCAGGGAAAATGAGATGATAATGTACAAGTACAAACACACATCCGTGATGTTGTCGAAATGTCCACTGTATCGCATCAAATAGGCAGCTCCTCCCAAACAGTCACAATGTACATTGTCATGCAGTCTGTATGTAAACTTGTACAATGCGTCAACATACATGTGAACACAATGTTAAACTGCATCTCCCCTTCACATTGCAGAGGGAGAATCAACACCTCCTGCAGAGCAGACCCAACAGCTCTTCACTGATGACGAAGAGGACCTCCACACCTTCGACACCGACCCCCTCCAAGAGCTCATGGACAGCTTCGGCACCTCACCTCCAGGAGTAGGTCAGCCCAGCTGCATCGAGGAGACCTCAGCCCCTGCACAGACCACACAGCAGGAAGCACCCACCACCAGGGCTGACTCCCAGGACCCCCACGAACAACACATGGCCTTCCAACGCCGTGTGTTAGGGTGCCAGGAGAAGATGGCTGATCAGGTGCGGGTGGGGTTCGACCTCATGGCAGCCAAACTAGATGCCATACGTGGGTGTCTAAGTCCCATCAGGGACCACTTACAGTCCCTAATGGACACCCACAGTCCGCTCCATGCTCTCCAACGATCCATGGCTGACATCGCTGGAGTCCTGACTCTGAGACAAGGACAACTGTCTAGTCAGAGTGGCTCCAGCGATGTCAGCCGGGAGTTGGGACACATGCGGAGGATCATGGAGAACAGGGTGCCGATGCAGGCGGAAAGAATGGCTGCCACGGCTGCACACCAGCGAGATGTAGCTGGGATCTTCCATGCCCTGCAGATCCTCATCATTGCATTGCTGCCACAAGGCCTGGTGCCGATGAATGCTGCTGCTGCTTCTACATCCACATCTCCGCCCCCTGATGTGTCAGTGCCTCACAGTGCGGCAGACAATCCACCTCCGGCCCCTGATGTGTCACTGCCACACAGTGCAGCAGACATTCCACCTCCTGCCCCTGATGTGTCAGTGCCACACAGTGCTGCTGACAAAACACCACCACCCACATGTGAGGCACATGAAACATCAGAGGACGAAGATGCGGATGATTCTGCCTTAGTCAGACCCCCCAGGATATAGCGGCATGGATTAGCAAATTTAGCGGCACAAATATGGAAATTTAGCGGCACAAATCTGGAAATTTAGCGGCATTTTGCGGCACTTTATTTTGCAATTTTTCCTACAACAAACACTGATATCTTAGTTTTTCTGAGTTATTTTACAACATGAAGCTATGTATAATGCCAGCAGGGGCCCGCCGCGTGCCCTGTGTGCGGCGGGCCCCAAAAACATAATGCCCCCGGGGCGAAATACACTGTTGAAACCCTGCGCTGGGCCTGGGATGGAATCAGGAGGTACTCTGGCTGTAGCACGCTCTCCGCCAATGCCATGCCCCTCGCCCATAACCCAGCATTCCCCCTCTGCAAACTGCCGGAATGGTCAAGCGTGCAGCCTCGCCTGGGGCTAGACACGGTGTCGGACCTCTACCCTGATAATACCTTCTTCACCCTTGCTGCCGGGTCCGGCCCCATGGACACGCTGCTGTATTACCAAATTAGAGCGTCCTGCAGGGAGATTCACCCCACATTTCCTCAGCCCCCCCCTGCGATAGCTGCCCTCGACTTGCTTACACGTCCAGCTCCCCCCGCAAGCTGGTCACCAGGATTTATGCCCTTACGCTGGCGGCGTCCCCGACCACTACTGACCGCGCCCGCGCTGCCTGGAGTGAGGACCTGGGCACCCTCCTTCTATTGGCGAGAGCCACCGGGCCAATAGAAGGGGGTCTGGAGATATCTGGATTTCGCGGGCAATTACAAAGGTGCCGATTTCACGGGCACTATTGTAAAAATCGCGCTTTTTTACAAAAGTGCCGATTTCGCGGGCACTTTTGTAAAAATCGCGGCATTTTTACAAAAGTGCCGATTTCGCGGCAAACCGCGAAATCGCGAAATCGCGAAATCCTGGAGGGTCTGCTTAGTGGTAAGAAGGAAGCGGTAGCATTCATCTCCGCCATATGGCCTGTTTCTGCTTGGTTCTGCCCTCTGCATCATCACCTTCCACTGTCCCCCGATACACTCTGCGACACTCACCTTGGACCTCGACATGGACTGCCATATTCTTTTTGGGTACCAATGACACAGCAATCAGACTGCAGATTGAACTCTTCCTCTTCCGATGAACTTGTCATTCCCTTAAGACTCTGGCTGGCCCTCCACGGGGCAACAATGTAAAGTGGGGTTTGCATGGCCCTGTACTGCTCCAGCTTCAACACTCCACTGAATGTGAATAAAACATCCAGATTCACACAGATGTGTCATGTCTATGATCATTCAAGTATGAAAGTATGGATGAATGTAGGGTCAGTGATTCCCCCTTACGTCCATGTTGCTCATGTTGGGGGACTTGAGTCACAGGGTGCAACATTGCTGTTTGCGGTCCGGGTGGCGCCGACACTACAACAGAGACACACGCATTAGTTACTTTGGTGGCCATCCCGGAACTGAACCTCGCCCAGAGCCCCGGGCTATTTATTCACGACATACGCCGGCCAAGGCCACTCCGCTCACGCTTACAGGGGGGGGCGACAAAGCTACATGTCCAAGGTCTTCCACACTGCCTGAGGTAACCTGTTTGCGGACACTGTCCACAACACTACAAACAACAGCAGTATATGTCCACATGGACATGTCTGTGCTCTGCATACTGAAGTCTGTCCAGCACATCACCGCCACACTTGGCATTGTGTACATTCTTATTGATGGCTCACTTGCCTCCTTCGCACATACTTGGTTCCCACCTCTCCCCACATTCCGCAATTGTGTGGCAGAGTTGCCATGCCGTGGATGGTTTGTCTACATGGCTGGCCACGGTTACCACAGTTACTTGTGTTGTCGTGTCTGGTAGTTGGGCATGTTGATTGGCATGTTGTATGTGATTTTGTAACGTGTGCATTCCCACAGTTGTGAGTTGTATGATTGTGGAGTTGAGGTGTGTGGTGTGTTCAGTTGGTACTTACCGACGGGCAGTGCATTTCCATAGGTGCCATCCTCAAAGCGCTGGTTGGTGATGGACTTGCGGAAGATGTAGGAATCATGCACACTGCCTGGGAAGTTTGCGACGACATTCGTGAACAGGCCCCGGTGGTCCACTTTTGCCTGCACATTGATGGAATGTGTGTGGTTTCTGTTGCGGTTATTGTGTGCAGTGTCGGCAGAGGGCACAAGTAGTACATGTGTGCAGTCAATTGCCCCCAACACGTGCGGGAAGCCAGCTATGGCGTAGTTCCCTTGCTTGGTCTCCAGCTGTGTGGGGGAAGTGAAGGTGCAGGGGTATCAAGCTGATACAAACCGTGATGCTTACAGGTATGATAAATCCTGCATAAAAAGACTGTTACAGAAGTTTGTGTGGTCGTAACCTTCCTTTTCTTTCCTACGAAGGTTACGCCCACACGAACTTCTGTCACGGTCTTTTTATGCAGGATTTATCATACCTGTTAGCATTCCGGTTTGTCCAAGTGCAATACACTGTACCAGATTACGTTTGTGACTATACGGACGCTTGACCATTGTCACCATTTATTCAACAGGTTTCTGAATACTGACTTTCGGAAATGGAATTGTATTGGGGAGTTCCCGCAGCATATACAGTTAATTGAATCCACACGTTGCCCTGATGAAGTTCCCCGTTGGGAATGGAATGCGTTGGCTGAGCTTTTCGTATTGTTGATTTATGTATTTGTAATAATGAACTGTTTTTACACTACTGTTGACTACTGGACTTCATGACCTGGCGCACCCCCATTTCAGTAACTACAATATTGGATCTGGAGCACAGAGGCATCAGGCAATGGCTGGCGTTGGGGTTGGTTGCGCAGGAACACTACGAATTGGGACTAGCGTGTGGTGCGGATACAGGGGCCCGCCGTTGCTTTTGTGGACATGCATCCAAGACATGTGTGAGGAAGTTTGATGGGGCTGGCTGTGAGACTTGTTGGTTGGAAGGTACCAGAGGCCAACAGGTGCAGCACAGCCAGCAGCTTTGTCTGCGGAGGGATGTTGGTTGTCCGCTGTGTTGGTGCCGTCAGCCTGTGGGCAATGTGGGTCAGGATGCGGAGGATGGTTGTCCTTTTGAGCCTGTAGTGGGCAATGGCATCCTCTGGCGTTGAGTGTCTGAGGCTGGTGCGTTTTAGGAACGTCCGCTGTCTTCTTCTGCGCTGCCTAGGTGGTAGTCCGGGGGGGGGCCTGGGGGTGGTGGCGGTGGGTGTTGTGGCCCTCTTGGGTCTCCGAGCTGCATGATCATTGGCTCCATGGCATCTGTTGGTCTTCAGATGTGGCTCTGGGCTGGGCTCCCTTTCATACTGCAGGTTGTCGTCCTGCTTAACACCAGTAAAAGGCAGGTGTTAAATCCCTGCTGCTAACGCGCCTTATCGCCTGTTTTTGGATCGCTTCGCCGATCTGGCTGGTCGTTGAGAATATCGCGAAGTGGTGTTTTCGTGTGTTTTTGCACGGGAACGCCTACTCTGCATATCATTAGCGTTAGTTGTCGCTCTCATCCGTGGCGATGTTTTCTGCAGCAGCTATCGCTGGAAAACTGGCGATATCGGCAGTTTGCACCAGCTTGAGAATGGGGCGATAAATCTATCGCCACTTTTGCGGCGCTAAAGTGCCGATAAATTGGCGATAAGTCCTTGAGAATATGCCCCAATGTTCCATGGGTGGGGTATTTACTACAAACTCCCATCGCGAGATTTGTGACCAGTAACCAGAGAACGTCAATAAAGACTGTCAGGGATGACATTGAAGGTGCCATTGCGTGAGGAAGATGCTGCTCACAAGGAGCAATCAAGTGCCCACTGTAGCACCAGGGAAAGACCTGCCTCGCTTTCCTAGGGTGAAGCCCTGGGTTATCGAAGCCAATTACAGTCTGATAAACTTGTTTCCAGTTGTTTCCAGTTGTGATGAAAGACAGAGTATCAAGAAGCCAAGTGGTGCTAGGAAACCAGATGACAGTCCGACAGTACACCCAGCCAAAGCGGAAACAAGAGTCCTGGAGGAGAAATACAGCAACAAAGAGGGTTGCCCCAAGACCTAAGTCCTCGCCGTTGAAACCATGGGAAGGCATCTAGCATGTTTGGGTGTTGGATTTTGTGTTTTGGCCCAAGGAAGAACACAAACTGCAATCCACAAGCTCTACGATTCCACTGCAACGTACTCAATTGAAGCTGTTGTTGCCCCGCTTTCCTAGCAGCACAGCACTCACATAATAATGGCCGCCAGCACACCATTCTGCAGTGCACTGCCGGATCACTGCTCCTCATGCTCCATGTGCTATGTCACACACCACATGGAGCGAGTCTATCCTGGTGCTGCCTGACTTCCAACCGACAGATATGGAAAAGGAACTGTGCAGAGCTAGGTACATCCAGGAAGGCCTTGCGAATGGGGAGGGAATATCACAAAGTACTGGCTTACAAAAAAGTCAGACTTCCCCACAGACTACCCAGATTCCTACCTCCAACCCCAGCATGAGAGGCCCCCAAGAACTGATGGCCAACTGTTGCATGAGCAACAACGACATTGCCCCATGGGAATAGCCCAGGCGTTTTACAAGTAATTGCTGAAAGTTATCAGTATGCCCCTTATCATTTGCTACCATTTGTGCTATTATGTGCGGTGTTGAAGTATGTGTGTTGTGAGTAAAGGATTTCTTATTTGTCGAAGACTAGCTCTGGCTGGTCATTGGGTGATTGACCTGCATTTGTCGGTTTCTTGGTGTTCTCAGGGGCTTATTTACAAGCCCCTGGCGCCGCCGCTGCGTCACTTTTACCATGGGAAAAAGTGAAGTACCGGTGGCGCAAGGGGCTTGTAAATAAGCCCCTTAGTTTTTAACCCCACAGCTCCTCCCTGAGAAAACCTTGGCCTGCTCGACTTTGCTATCCTGCGAGTAAAGTGCTGAGGCATATTTGGTCTTCAGTTTGGGGCCCAATAGTAAGATTAGGCCCCAGGATTCCAGAGGTAAAGGGCTCCTGCCTGTTACTTAAGGCCAAACATAACCAAAAGTCCTTGTAAATAGTTTAACGTAGATACGAAGCTCTGATGTTCTCTGCTATTTGTGCTGCCTCGCAGGATTTCAAACTATCTATGTAGACTTAAAATGTCCACCAACTATTCCATATATCTGGTGTCACATACAATTATTGTTAGAAAAGCGATGTGTTGTTATGGATTCTCAATATAAATCACTGTGTAGAGTGCAATACAATAAGTCCCTGACATACTAAATTATTTTAATGTGAATGTCGGCTGTCTACGGGTCACCTTCGTGGCCCCCCCTTAAACCTTGCTCTGGGCTGAAGAGAGACGTATGTGAAACAAACAAATACCAGGAAATAAGAACTTTATACAATCAGTTGGTAGCACAGTGAGCCCTTCAGTCCTGCAGCTGAGGGAGCCCGAGGGTGCTTTCAGCCACTCTGTTACCCCACTTTTGACGCATAGGACGTGAACTGGTCTTATGCAGTGTGTGACAGCTTCAGCCAGGCTTAACCTTTCAGCCAACAGTGCTGCGTGCGCTGGGACCCTAAATGGGTGGACATTATAATGGAAAAACTCAGGGACATATTCACAAGGAGCTATCACCGAATTAACGGCACTTTATCGCAGCCAAAGTCGTGATAAATTTACCCCCCCATTCACAAGCCGGTGTTAACAGCCCACAGCACCAGTTTACCCGCGATAGCAGCCGCAAAAAATATCGCAACAGTGGACCCTCGCAAATATCGCTAATGAGATGCAGAGTAGGTGTTCCCGTGCCAAAAGCCGAGACAACAGCACACCTCAACATTCACAATGACCAGCCACATCCGCAATAAAAACACAAAACAGGCGATAAGGCGCGTTAGCACCAGGAAATCTACACCTGCTCTGACCTGGTGTAAACTCGGACGGCAGCCAGCACCACAAAAGGGAGCACAGCCCAGGGCCACAACCTAAGGACAACAGATGCCATGGAGCCACATATCATGCAGCCCGGACACCCAAGAGGGCCACAACACCCACCCCCACCACCCCAGGACCCCATCCCACACCCGGACCCCCCCCCCGGCCCAACACAGACGCAGCGCAGACAAAGACAGCGGAATCCCAGGAAACGTACCAGCCGCACAGACCCAACATCTGACAATGTCACCTTCCACTACAGGCTGAAAGGGACAACCAACCTACGCATCCTGACCATCATCGCCTAACAGGCCTACGGCAACAACACAGCGGACAACCAACATCCCACCCCACACAAAGCTGATGGCGTGGCTGCACCTGTTGGCCCCTGAGACCCCCCATCCAACACCCGCCAGAGTCGGAGGAGTCCTACAACCAGCCACATCCAAGTCCCCCACACCTGTCCTGGACGTCACCATCACCCTGGTACCCCAGTCCCCATACGTACAACACAATGCGCAGGATCCGCTGGAGACCAAGCAAGGACCAGACGCCATAGCAGGATGCACGCACGTGTTGGGGGCAACACACAGCACACATGTACTACCTGTGCCCCCTGGTGACACAGCACACAATCACCCCAACAGGAAGCACACGTCTCACACCAATGTGCAGGCAACAACAGAACACCGTGGAACCTCCAACAATGTCGCCTTCAAATACACAGCCAGTGTGCATGATACCTTCATCCTCCGACAGTCCATCATCAACCAGCGTTCCAAGGATGGCAACAAGGGAAATGTACAGCCCCTTGGCAATATACAAATGAACACCCCACACACCTCAACACCACAACCATGCAACTCACAACTCGGGCAATGCACACGTCACAAAATCACATACGACAGGCACAACAATATGCCCACCCACCAGACACGACAGAACAACTCACAATGTCCACATGGGCAAGCCCAGAAAATGAGCCAGTAACGGCGTGGCACCTCAGCCACATACTAGCCGAATGTGGGGAGAGGTGGCAACCAGGCATGTGTGAAGGATGCAGTAGAACCATGATTGGGAAAGTACACAATGCCAAGAGTGCCAGAGATGTGCTGGACACTTCGCAGTATGCAGAACACACCCATATCCATGGCGACATACACCGCTTGCGTATGGAGTGTAGTGGACAGTGTACGCCACCATGTCACCACAGCCAGTGGGGGACCTCGTGGATATGTTGCCTGTTACGCCCCCCCTAAGCGTCAGCGGAGTGGGATAGCCCGGCGTACGCCACGCCAGCGTCGGGGTGTGAATAAAAACCACGTAGGCCTCGGCGTGGTCTACTTCCGGAAAGACCCACGTCTCTGCCAGGGCGGCGCCTCCCACCTCGCCCCAAGGCCGACGCCATCCCCGTGAGCGGAGTTGCCTGAGATGCCGTGCGCCTGCCGGACCCCGGCACGCTGGTCCATGAACCCGTCAGGCCAGCCCCTGCGCAGCCAGACCACACTGATCACCTTCCCACACAGGCGTGTGTCAAGGAGGGCCCACCACGTGCCGGCGCAAGCCAGAGGCCCGAGACCTTGGCAGCCACCTCAGACCATCACGGCTGCCACGACACCGGCCCGCTTCATTCCTTTTCCGTTGACGTACTCTACCTCCGCCCCCGGCCTACTCTTCGGACCAGTAGGTCCCACATGTGGTACTGTGTCTTGAGTCATGAATGGCAGTGACCCCAAATCCGGGCCAGCGGCCACAGCACCAGACCCCCCCCGATCAGTGAGGCATAGTTCCATATGGGCATCTTGCGTAACGTGGTGCCACTAACCCTGTTCAACGCCAGCCGGCAACACGTGGTGCCACTAACCCTGTTCAACGCCAGCCGGCAACACGTGGTGCCACTAACCCTGTTCAACACCAGCCAGCAACACGTGGTGCCACTAACCCTGTTCAACGCCAGCCAGCAACACGTGGTGCCACTAACCCTGTTCAACGCCAGCCGGCAACACGTGGTGCCACTGAACCTGAACTACGCAGGCCGGTGGGGCCATCCAACCTATGCCGGCGACACTCGGTGAATGGGCCGTGCTGGCCGCTGCCTCAGGCCTACACCACGGTCAGGTAGGTCACACATTTGGAACTGAGTCTTGATTACACCATGGCAGTGACCAGATGTCTACTGCAGGGGTGATATCACTAAACTCCCTGCTATCAGAGAAGCAAACGATTGCATCACAAGCCCACGACACGTGTCTGTGGGCCCATGTTGACTGCTGCCTCCGGCCTACACTGCGGTCCAATAGGTCACAGAGTCTTGATTTGGCAATGTTGGAGTTCACATCTGTGTACCGGCATCATCGCAGACTGCATCCCTTCACAGCACCTGTGCCACTAAGTTTGGTCCCCGACATACATGGACACTCACTGATCGTACATTGGTGGCATTTGAGTCTGTGGACTAGGGGCTAGTTTTCATCCTCATGTAGCTGATCCCGGATTGTTTGTGCACACGAGGCTTGCGCTTTCCACTCCTCCATTTGCTGCTTCCAGATGACATCAGACCTTCCGCCTCATGCCCTGGAGGACACCTTCCACTGTCCCCCGGAACCCTCTGCAACATACACCTCGGACATTGATGGGGACCCGCTCAGGTCGCATGGCCCATCTGACTGCACCCCATGTCACCGTCCCGTGGCTGTGTGCCTGTGCCGGCTGCAGTGCATCCGGGGCCACTAACTCTGTACTGGTCAGGTCTGGGACACCTTCTTCTGAGACATTGAATGGCCTCTGCAGCGATGGTCTTGGGGTCATCAACGCCATGTGTCTGTGGCCCTGCGCTGTCCGCATCCTCAGGCCTCAACTGCGGGCCACCACGGCCCACACTTAGCATTGAGCCTTGACCGGCCCGGACATCGCATCACCGCAGGAGGCACACGCCACCACCGCAAAGACCACCTCCAACCGCCATCTGCCAGAGTCGAAAGGGTGGTCCTGACAGACCTACGGATTTGCTCAGACCTGTCGTGGATGCCATCATCGGCCTGATACCCTGCTCAGCACTCCAGGTGCCAGTGACTCAGTGCACTGCAACTCAGGGAACCTCCTGACTGAATATTGGGTGTCCTCTGTCCTTACTCCGGATCCCTCCATGTTACTCTACATTTGACTCTGTTATGCTGGTGTTTTCTGTTTCCATGACACTGGTGTCCACTTTTCAGGTTGTTGGCAGCACCAAGCACTCCGTGCGGGCTGGCTTATACTCACCCCACACACATCCAGCACAGGCGTCACTGTACATGTGGCCCTGCCAATAAAGGGGCCGGGCGCACGTGCCCGTAGCCAGTTCAACATGATATGTGCATGTGTCTCTGTGGAGGTGTGGGTCTCCTTTGTAGGTTGTAGGTTGTCCCTGAAGGGTATTGGACACCCACGTATGTGTTCTAGTTCGCATTTCATGGGTTAGGCAACACCCTCACCTGTTGGGCCACCTCCTTTAGGCGTTCGGCCACCTGGCATTGGGGTGCCATGTGTGGGTGGGTGACGTGTTTTGAGGCAGCCGTGATTGCGGGTGCTTCATGCTGTGTGGTCTGTTGCAGGGTCTGGGTTCTCCTCTGAGTAGCTTGTCTGCCCTGGTCCTGGTGGTGGGTTGTGTGGGATGTCCATGGGCTGTTGTAGGGCGTCGGGGGTGTGGTGTTCGTCTCGGGCATCACTGATGGGTTGTCTGTTCAGACCTGCTGGAGGTGTTGTTTGTCCCTCTGCATTGTGAAGGGGAGGTGCATGTTGGCATTGTGTTGGCACCTTGTTCTTGTCGACATGCAGACTGTGTGACAATGTACATTGTGAGTGTTTGGGCGGTGGTGGCTATTTGAGTTGGGACAGTGTATATTTGGCCTACATGGCTGATGTGGGGTTGTAGGGGTAGGTGTGCATCTCACAGTTCCCTGCTATGTCCAATGTGATTGTTCTGTTTCTGCGCCTGGGTGGACCCAGTTGTGTCCCCTGTTCTGCAGTGTGGGTGTTGCACTTTGTGCCACATTGTCATGGTATGTGCTGTGATTGCTATGTGTGTGTGCTGCAGTGTGCTACGGGGATGGGGACATGTCCCTGGGTAATTGTGGATGTGCAGTGTGCTACACCTCATTGTGCATGTGTGGCATTGTGCCCATCACCCCCGTCCCCCCAGTCTCTATTGGATCCTCACCCTGTTGTTGTTGTGTCAGGTCCTGTCGAGCTGTGTCCGTACTCCCTACTCCTTGCACCGTCTCCACACTGATGACTGTGGCCTTGCTTTCCTCCTGCTCCTCCTGTGTCGCTGGACTGCCACCTCCTGTCGCTGTTGCTGCCTTCCTGTTGGCAGCGGGTTTGTGCCTGGTTTAGGTTGTCACGTCCTGGCGGAGCCTCTTGGCCTCCTGGATTGGCCTACTGGGCTCTGCGACTGCATTCCAGGCGGTCTGCTTGTGGGTCATTTGCTGGTAGTGTTCTGTCGCCTCCGTGGCCTTGGTCTTGTTATCCTGCGGTCTGCACCCCGTCTTCCTCTCTCTTTTCTCCTTGGCCTTCCCCGACCCACTTGTACCTTGCTGGTGGTCTGTGGGGGTTGTGGGGTTCGCGTTGCCCTCTGCGCTGGGTCAGGGTGCATGGATGTTGCTACGTGCTTTGGCTTGTTTCTGGTGTGTTGTGCCTGTGGTTTTTATGGTGCAATTGCCCGCCAGACGCGTGGGAGTTGCAGGCCTGAGGCTGCTTTTCGCAGCTTTTTGTACCGCGATTGGCCTCATCGCATGGTTTTTCGCGTTTCGCATTTTTTGGGCGTGGTGTTGATTTACACGCTGGCATTTGATGCGTTATCTGGTGTCTATCGCATGGTACCGCCTTGTTGTGAATTCCACGTTGACACTGGGTTATTTTCCCGCGACGGGCTGCGATAATAAAAGTTGCATTACGCTACTCTTGCGGTAGTTATCACACGTGCTTGTGAATATACCCCATAAACTATAAGTCAGGTAGGCATGGTACTGTTCGTTGAAAATCCAGGCTGTTACAGACGCCACAAGCTGTAAGTTTGTTTTTAAGAGGAGTCAAGTAGGTCACAGCGATTAAAGCAAGCAGAATGGTGGCTAGGTATATAGGCGCAGACAACAACATCTGTACACTCAGTAGATATGCCTAAGAGTCCGTATCGTAAATGTCCATATATCGTTTGGTGCTCTGGAGGAGGAAGAGCCGCCTGATGTACCTCCTCTATCGGAAAAGAACATTTTCCAAGTTGAATTCAAACGGGATCTCCGAGCACTCAAAAAAATCGATCATATGTCGAGGTCGTGGTATCAACTGACCTCGACATATGATCGATTTTTTTGAGCTCTTGGAGATCCCGTTTGAGGTCACAGAGATTACAGCATCCCCCAACCTTCGGCGGCATTGCAAGAGCGTCATGGAACGAGGGCCGGACATGCCTTTTATATTCTACTGGGACTTTCCCCGGTGAGGTGGAACCCTTGGGGGCCGGTTTTGAAAGCCCTGGCCTTCTCATGGAGCACCTGTCACTTCCCCAGAGATTAATTGCAGAAGGCATGGGGGGGGCTTAGAGAGAGAGAGAGAGAGAGAGAGGGAAGGAGGGGGAGGTCAAGAGAAAGCGAGCAAAGGAGAGACGAGAGAGAATGGATGGATGAAAAGAGAGAGAGAGAGCGCAAGGAAAAGTAGGATGTGCGGCCAGTATGAGCATTTTTACCAGGGGTGCCTTTGGTTTCCCAGTCTGACCCTGCATGGAACTAGGACACCCCTATACTTTTCTACTAAACCACGCTTGCTATTTGGCCTAAAACATGCCCCTCTCACCCCTGGGCCCTTGTGCCACTGCACTCATTGTACTATTGATAGCGATGCCCTTTTTTTGTCTACTCGGTTCTGAAAACCCACAACTAACAGACATCAGGAAAGTCAGATTTACATCTTTCTGCAAAGTCTGGCTAATTTTAAACCTTTGCATCAGGGATGCGTGGTGGAGTAGTTTTGCAAGTTTGCCCATCTAAAGATTCCCTGCCTCCACAAGAGGGCTGTTTTTCCAGCCACAGTGTGTTCAGTGGCGTAGCAAGAGTGTCATGGCCCTAATGCAAATAAGAACAAGCATTGGCATAGTCAATAGGTCTCACTTTTAGGACCTTATAAGTGTTTAGCCATGAAGCACATCATCCTGGGTGCTGTGCCGCCAGGGATTGAATAGCTATACATGGTTGTCACCAATATGTCTGGAGCAAAACAAGGATAGCTCGAGCAACTGGATGATCACGAATGCCAAACAATGAGCTATGTTTGTTTGATGAAAAAGAAGCTACACCTGGCACTCCGAAAAAAAACGGACATGAAATAGCTGATTTTGAGGTAAAGAGAAAGTAATTTAGCCTGCCAGGTCTCTAGTTTACTATTGTGAAATCAAGCACGAATCCCAATGGAAAATAAATATGTCTAAAAGCACAGTTAAAAAAACAAATGCTATGACACGGCTAGCTGGTGCTGTGTCACAGAGCTGTAGTTTTTTAAGTGGGATGCGGTGGGCCGGACAGGCTAGGAAGGATGGAGTAAGTGGGTGTATGCAGAGTTATCGAAAGAATGAGGGGGGGGTAGAGAGAGAGAGAGAGAGAGACCAAAGGCAGTGAAGGGAGACATGAGAGGCTGGGATAGGAACAGCAGATGCTTCACAGAACACTGAGAGGGATGGGTACAGAGAGACAGGGAGGAGCTGCAGTGAGGAAAGAGTGAGTGAGTGAGAGAAAGGAACTTCAGAGAAGAGAGGGGGTATGACACTGGACCAGTGCGGTGCTTTGCAAGAGTGAGAGATGCGCATGTGTGGTGCTTAGCAAGCTTAGACTGGAGAGAAAGACACTTCAGGGAAGATAATGAGAGGTGATGGGGACAGACAAAAGACAGGGGGAAAGAGTGAGAAGAAGTAAAGAAAGACATAGCAGTCTGAGACGGGAGAAAACGTGTAACTGAAACAGTCTGCAGGGGAGATAGAGAGCCTGTAGACCGCTGGCAGGCTGAGATGGTAAAGAAAGACCTTTAACATTATAGGGGTGTTGGAAAGTGGATTATTGGTAGGGGCAAATGTAGGTCTGCCACTGGCAATAAGGCCACTAATCATTGGTAGGACTCAGCATAGGTCTTAGAAAATTATTCTTATGCTCAACCCTTGGTAACGTGGCTGCGAGCAGACAGGCTTAACTTCAAAGACAGGTATGTAAAGCATTTAAAAACACCAATTCAGTAAACAATTAAGACACAACACATAATAAAAATCCAACACCAATTTATAAAAATAGGAAATATTTTTATCTTTAAAATGACACCAAAACAACAAAAATCCAATGTAGGGAACCGGAGATATGAATTTTCAAAGATTTAATAAAATATAGCATTTAGAAGTTTATAGCACCATATTGGGATACCTGCTCGCGATAGACCGGGGCAAAGTCAAAGTTTCAGGCCGACCGCGATGGAGCCCTGGTTGGCTACAGCTTGTGGCAGGTCCCGGTCTCAGATTCTACCTTCACACTTAGAAACTTTTCTGGAGCTTTTCTCCTCGAGGCCCCTCGAAGCTCCCAGCCAGTCCGGATCCAGTGAGGGTTCGCCGGATTGCCTTTCGACGAGCTCCCGGTCAACTTCCCTGGAGCGGACTTAGAAACTTTTTCTTTAGCGCTTCAGCGGGGCAACCCAGGAGCCCAGGCCGACACGCGATGGAAGGCAGGCGGCTTGGCGTCTCGCGGTTGCTCCCGGTCACCTTTTCTACGAGCGGACTTAGAAACTTTTCTGGAGCTTTTTCTCGCGGGGTCTCTCGATGCTCTCTCATGTAGCCGGATCCGGTGAGGGTTTGCCGGCTTCAGATTTCTTCTACTCCCGGTCAAACTCTGGAAGTCGGACCGACAGAGCTTTTAGCGGGACGAACCTGGATGGCTTGGCCGACTCGCGGTTGAAGGCAGGCGGCTTGGCTGACCAGGTTGAGTCGGTCCCTCTATGGAGCTTTTTTCAAAGTTCCTCCAAAGTTCTCCAAACTTCTTGAACTTCTTCCTGAAGTTCCTCAAAGGGTCCCAAAGTGTCTCAAACTCACTCCAAGGGTCTGGAAGCTCCAAGATGGTCCTTGAAAGTTGAGGACTTCAGTTCCCACAATCCACTGGGACGTCACCCTTACAAATCCACTGGTAGTTCTCCAAGGTGCAGATTTAGTTGGTGATGTTCCAGATGAGCTCTTTTAACCTGTAGCTTTCAGGGAGTCCACTCTTTAGTTCTTTTTCAGCAAAATAATCCACAGGGCTGTAGTTTCAGATGGTGCAGTTTTCAGAGGTCAGGCCTTAGAAATCTTTGCACAGCAAAACTTCTCAGCTTGGCAATGTCTTGCTTCAGTAAGTTTCAAGCAGCAGATCTGGAGGGCTCTGCCCCTCTCAGATACTTATTCCATGTTCTCTGGGTCAGACAGGAGGTCACTCCTGACCAATGGGAGCAGGGTAACTCCTCAAACATATGACCACTTCCTGTAGAGTGTGGCATTATTTTGTCCCAGAGTGCATCAAATCTTCCAAATCCATAATGGCAGATTTTCCAGCAAGGAGGCAAGAGCTGGCTAAACACACCCCTAGGATGGCTAATTTACTTAGACTCTCCCCCTGCATCTGCTCATACCTTCCTTAATCCCCCCATCTGCCTGAGGTAGAAAGTTCAGAGTTGTAAATGTCACTGGGTTCTGCTTTTCTCTTTGAAGCCCATGGTTTACAACCCCTCCCGGCCTGGCCTGGCATTCCTGTGGACCAGCACACTGCCCTCCCAGCCCAGCTGCATAACCCCAGGGGCTCTTTATCACCTCTCCAAGGCAGGCTGGCTAATCCACTTAACTCTGACCAATCAGGGCAGACCACTGGAAGGCTGAATCTGGACTTACAAACAAGAAAGTCTTATAACTTCTTGTATGTACACTTTAGGAGAAATTCAACAATATCATATTGTTGGATTTATTAATACCATTCGGGGAAATCTTTGAATGGCCTCTCTAGCCCTCTCCTATCAAGAGTTATTAATTAATAACTTCCTACCATGTTAACCTATGTAACAGGGGATTTGCAATGGGAAAAATGACTTGGGCCATTTTTCCAGCACCAGGACTTACAAAAACATATTTTATAAGTACTTTGCTTATATCTACAGGACCCCCACCCCATAGGACAACTAGGGGAGACTTTAGGGGTTCTGAATCTGTAAAAATATTGCAGATCCTCACTTCACAGTGCTCCTAGCATCAAAGTCGAATTTGGGCAGCACTTTACCACAATGTGGGAGTGAAATGTGAAATTTCACTTTACCCAGGCATATAAAAACTCATTTTATAAGGGTCTACCTTATAGATACCTGACCTCCCACCCCTGGGATACCTAGGGGAGACCCTGGGGGTCCCTAATATGCCAAAACATTGTAGGTTATCCATTTTTAAGCGCCCCAAACCCCAAAGTCGAGTTTGGGCACAATTTACTTTTTAAAAGCAGTCCTGGCACCCAGGGCTGCTTTTAAACTGACCTCAGGCTTCAGCAGTGCACACATGCAAGTGCAAAAAGAGCTGCTGACCTCTAAACTGCCATGCCCTAGGGTACTAGGGACTTCTAGGTAGTTTCAATCCCCCTGCCCTATTATATACTAGGGGCTTATGGGGTAGGTCATGCCAATCACAGGGGTACCCCACCATACCATTGTGTACCCTAGTGTATGTAGGTGTTTTAACTGTATTCTAATGTGTCTCTTTCAGCGTTGCACTGGCCCTGGGCCTGGTTAGGCAGAGCCCAGGGTCAGTCAGAGTCAGTTACCACCAGTATCAGTCAGCAAAAAGTTGGGGGGTGCCCAGGGCACAGGATGACTTTGCAACATAGCCCCCCCAAACGAAAGGTGATGGGTTACTAACCTACACCCTGGTAGTCCTCATCAGCTAAGTGGAAAAACCTGGAAAGTCCATCCGCATTTGCATGGGCAATCCCAGGTCTGTGTTCCACTGTAAAGTCCATTCCCTGTAGGGAAATGGACCACCTTAACAGCTTGGGATTCTCCCCTCTCATCTGCATGAGCCATCTGAGAGGCCTGTGGTCAGTTTGAACACGAAAGTGAGTCCCAAACAAATATGGTCTCAACTTTTTCAGGGACCAAACCACAGCAAAAGCCTCTCTCTCAATGGCACTCCACCTCTGCTCTCTGGGAAGAAGCCTCCTGCTAATAAAGGCAACTGGCTGATCAAGGCCCTCTTCATTTAGCTGTGACAACACTGCCCCAATCCCTTGCTCTGAAGCATCTGTCTGAACCACAAATTCTTTTGTGTAGTCAGGGGCCAGTAGCACTGGTGCTGAACACATGGCAGCTTTCAGAGTGTCAAAAGCCTTCTGACACTCTGGGGTCCAAATCACCTTCTTGGGCCTCTTTTTAGAAGTGAGTTCTGTTAGGGGCCCCACAATGGTCCCATAATTTTGAACAAACCTTCTATAGTACCCTGTCAGTCCAAGGAATGCCCTGACCTGAGTCTGGGTAACAGGAGCTGTCCAATCCAAAATAGTTTGGATTTTAGCTTGGAGAGGCTGTACATGGCCCCCACCTACCAGGTGGCCCAGGTACACCACAGAACTCTGCCCTATTTGGCACTTGCTTGCCTTAATAGTCAGGCCTGCCTGCTGCATGGCCTGAAGCACTTCCCTTAGGTGGCTTAAGTGATCCCCCCAGGTAGAACTGTATACAGCTATATCATCCAGGTAAGCTGCACTGAACTGTTCCAACCCAGACAAGACCCTGTTCACCAACCTTTGGAAGGTGGCAGGTGCATTCTTTAATCCAAAGGGCATTACCTTGAACTGATAATGTCCCTCTGGTGTGGAGAATGCTGACCTCTCCTTTGCTCCATCAGTGAGGGCAATCTGCCAGTAACCTGAAGTCAAATCAAAAGTACTCAGGTACTTAGCAGCCCCTAACCTATCAATGAGCTCATCAGCTCTAGGTATAGGGTGAGCGTCAGTCTTTGTGACTGCATTCAATCCTCTGTAGTCCACACAGAACCTTAACTCCTTGGGTCCCCCTGAGGATTAGGTTTAGGCACCAGCACCACTGGACTGGCCCATGGACTCTCAGACGGTTCAATTACCCCCAGTTCCAGCATCTTAGCAACCTCAGCTTTAATGCTGGCTCTGACATGGTCAGACAACCTGTACAGTTTATTTTTGACAGGTAGGCTGTCACCAGTGTCAATGTGGTGCACACACCACTCAGTGATGCCTGGGGTCAAAGAGAACAGGCCAGCAAACTGCTCCAGCACTTGCTTACAGTCTCTGTGCTGCTGGTCTGTCAACTTGGGAGAGAGTATCACCCCCTCCACTGACCCATCTTGCACATTAGTGGAGAGGAGGTCGGGCACAGGCTCAGTTTCCTCCTCCACACCCTCATCAGTGACCAGTAACATGGTCATGTCTGCCCTGTCATGGTGGGGTTTCAATCTATTCACATGCAGGACCCTATGAGGGTTCCTGGGGGTGCCAAGGTCAACCAAATAGGTAACCTCACCCTTCTTTTCTAAGATTGGATAGGGCCCACTCCACTTGTCATGGAGGGCCCTGGGAGCCACAGGCTCCAACACCCACACCAATTGTCCTGGAGTATACTCAGGCATAGTAGCCTTTTGATCATACCAGTGCTTCATGAGCTCCTGGCTGGCCTCCAGTTTCCTGTTTGCCTTGTACATGTACTCTGCCATTCTAGATCTCAGGCCTAGCACATAGTCAAGCACATTGTCCTTTGCTTCTTTAAGAGGCTTCTCTAAAGACTCTCTCAGCAGGCTCAATGGCCCCCTCACAGGGTGTCCAAACAACAACTCAAAGGGACTGAAACCAACCCCTTTCTGTGGCACCTCCCTGTAGGCAAACAGTAAGCATGGGAGGAGAACATCCCATCTCCTCCTGAGTTTCTCTGACAACCCATTTATCATGCCCTTCAGGGTTTTGTTGAATCTCTCAACAAGACCATTTGCTTGTGGGTGATAGGGGGTGGTGAACTTGTAGTTGACACCACACTCATCCCACATAGCAGTCAGATAGCTGGACAGGAAATTCGTGCCCCTATCTGACACCACCTCTTTTGGAAAACCCACTCTGGTGAACACACCAAGCAGTGCTCTAGCCACTGCAGGAGCATCAATGGTTCTAAGAGGTATGGCTTCAGGGTACCTAGTGGCATGGTCAACTACCACTAAGATATACCTATTCCCTGATGCAGTGGGTGGGTCCAGGGGACCAACAATGTCCATCCCCACCCTTTCAAAAGGAACCCCCACCACTGGCAGTGGTATTAGGGGAGCCTTTGTCTTGCCCCCTGCCTTGCCACTGGCCTGACAGGTGACACAGGAGCTGCAAAACTCCTTTACCTTCTCAGACATATGGGGCCAGTAGAAATGGTTCACCAACCGGTTCCATGTCTTTGTCTGTCCCAAATGTCCTGCCAAGGGGATATCATGACCCAAAGTCAGGATGAACTCTCTGTACCTCTGGGGCACCACCAACCTCCTGGTGGCCCCCTCCTTGAGGTTTCTGGCCTCAGTATAAAGCAGTCCATCTTCCCAGTAGAGTTCTGTGAAACCCACTGTCATCCCCTTCCTCTTGCTTAGAAGCAATCCGCCTCAAGCTCTCAAGGGTGGGACAGTCACGCTGTCCCTTACTGAACTCCTCTCTGGAGGGTCCACCTGCTCCTGTCAGTTCTGCCAAATCTGACAGCTCTGGCAGGGATGGAGTCCCTCCCTCAGAGGCCAGATCCTCCCCATCAGGGTTAGATTCTTCCTGCACCTCTGGAGTTCCCTGGGCTGGCTCACCAGGCCCAGTGCCCTTGTCCTTGGATGCTTGGCCCTTTGTTCCAGGGTCCAAGTGTCCAGCCCCTCCCTTCTGGCTAGTCTGTGACCTAGTCACAGCACATACCCACTCAGGGAGCTCCAATATTTTCATATGGAGTCCTCTCTCCACCTCTGACCACACAGAGGCTTCAAGATCATTGCCCAGTAAACACTGGACTGGGAGCACCTTTGACACAGCTACCTTCATAGGGCCTGTCACACCTCCCCATTCCAAATCCACCACAGCCATAGGATGGAGTTTGGTAGTGCTGTCTGCATAAGTCACCTGGTGAAACTCACCAGGTAACAACCTCTCTGGAGGCACCAGCTCATCCAGGACCATAGTTACACTAGCCCCAGTGTCTCTGATAGCCTCAACCTCAGTCCCATTCACTTTAGGCCTCTGCCTGTACTTGTCCATGTTTGGAGGTAAGGCAGCAAGGGTTGCAATATTCACCCCACCCAGGGACACTAAGGTTGCTTCCACCACCTGACTACTCCTCACTGGGGCACCACTCTCCACCCCTACACTGACACTGGCAATCCCTGTGGATGGCCCCTTAGGGGGAGCTTCTTGGCGCAGACAGCATCTCCCTGTTTGTGCCCTGGCTGGTTACAGTCAAAGCACTTACCCACTTTTGAGGGATCAAAGAACCTACCATTCTTTCCCTGATTCCACCTCCCTTTGGATTTGGGTTGGCTCGGGGCCCCCCTCCTTGTGCAGGTTTTTGTGGGTCTTTGGAGGACTCCTTCTGGTTTTGACCTTCTTTCCCTTGGGCTTTCCCCTGGGGAGGGACCTGTCCTCCTTTCTTCTGGTCACCCCCCTGGTGCTGTATGGAAACCCGGGTTCTCACCCACTCATCAGCTGCTTCACCCAGCTCTCTGGGGTCTGTCAGCTTAGAGTCCACTAGATACTGGCGTAACTTCTCTTCTGCACAATGAGTCAAAATATGTTCTTTCAAAAACAAATTATACAATCCCTCATATGTGTCAACTTTGTTACCAACAATCCAGCCTTCCAGTGCCTTCACTGAAACGTCCACAAAGTCTACCCAAGACTTTGAACTCAATTTCTGGGTGCCTCTAAACTTCACCCTGTACTGCTCTGGAGTCAGACCAAACCTCTTGACTAAGCATGCCTTCATCTGCTGGTATGATTCTGCATCCTCTCCCTTCAGGGTCAGGAGCCTATCCCTCCCAGCTACTGGAATCAACTCCCACAGGAGTGCACCCCAATACTTAGAGTGGACCCTACTCATTCTAAGGGCCCTCTCAAAAGCTGCTAGCCACTTGTCAATGTCATCCCCCTCAGTGTACTTGGGTACTATACCCTTGGGAAGTTTGTGATCAAATGCACCACCCCTGGACATTTCAAAATCTTCATCATTTTCACTGCCACCATTTCTTTTCAACGCCTCCTCCCTCTCCCATCTCTTCTCAGCCAAGTCCAGTTTCCTCTGCTCCAAAGCTATCAAAGCTAATTGAGCCTTAAGCTGTCTCTCTGCAAGGGACGGTGGTGGTCCCTGAGTAAGGGACCCTTCCCCACTCCCACCATCTGGATTCAATTGGCTAACACTAGTTAAAATGGAAGAGGCATCATCCTCAACCTCCTCTTGGAGGAGGTTGGGGGGACACCCTCTATCCCCCTTGACTCTCCTCAGCTGCCCTAGCCCAGGCTTTTAGGGACTCAAGCAACCCTACCTTCCTAAGCTTCCTGCAAGCAGGCAGCCCCTAAGCCTACACTGTTCCCTAAGATCAGCCATCTTAAACTGGGACAGTTTAGCCAGGTCCAGCTCCATGGTTCCCTAGTTTTGGGTCACAAAAACTAGGCACAACAGACTTAGAACAATTTGGAAAAATCAAAACAATGGATTAAAAACAGTTTAGTCCAAATTCCAAATATCAAACTCAAAAGTTTTGTTCTAAGGCAATTTAGAGGATTTTTATAATCTTAATTCATTCACTAAAAGGTGTACTTTTTAAACACAAGTCCTCATCCACACCGCTGTACACCAAATGTTGGAAAGTGGATTATTGGTAGGGGCAAATGTAGGTCTGCCACTGGCAATAAGGCCACTAATCATTGGTAGGACTCAGCATAGGTCTTAGAAAATTATTCCTATGCTCAACCCTTGGTAACGTGGCTGCGAGAAGACAGGCTTAACTTCAAAGACAGGTATGTAAAGCATTTAAAAACACCACTTAGTAAACAATTAAGACACAACACATATTAAAAATCCAACACCAATTTATAAAAATAGGAAATATTTTTATCTTTAAAATGACATCAAAACGACAAACATCCAATGTAGGGAACCGGAGATATGAATTTTCAAAGATTTAATAAAATATAGCACTTAAGAAGTTTATAGCACCATATTGGGATACCTGCTCGCGATAGACCGGGGCAAAGTCAAAGTTTCAGGCTGACCGCGATGGAGCCCTGGGTGGCTACAGCTTGCGGCAGGTCCCGGTCTCAGTTTCTACCTTCACACTTAGAAACTTTTCTGGAGCCTTTCTCCTCGAGGCCCCTCGAAGCTCCCAGCCAGTCTGGATCTGGTGAGGGTTCGCCGGATTGCCTTTCGACGAGCTCCCGGTCAACTTCCCTGGAGCGGACTTAGAAACTTTTTCTTTAGCGCTTCAGCGGGGCAACCCAGGAGCCCAGGCCAACACGCGATGGAAGGCAGGCGGCTTGGCGTTCGCGGTTGCTCCCAGTCACCTTTTCTACGAGCGGACTTAGAAGCTTTTCTGGAGCTTTTTCTCACGGGGTCTCTCGATGCTCTTCATGTAGCCGGATCCGGTGAGGGTTCGCCGGCTTCAGATTTCTTCTACTCCCGGTCAAACTCTGGAAGTCGGACCGACGGAGCTTCTAGCGGGACGAACCTGGATGGCTTGACCGACTCGCGGTTGAAGGCAGGCGGCTTGGCTGACCAGGTTGAGTCGGTCCCTCTATGGAGTTTTTTTTTCAAAGTTCTCCAAAGTTCTCCAAACTTCTTGAACTTCTTCCTGAAGTTCCTCAAAGGGTCCCAAAGTGTCTCAAACTCACTCCAAGGGTCTGGAAGCTCCAATGAAAGTTGAGGACTTCAGTTCCCACAATCCACTGGGACGTCACCATTACAAATCCACTGGTAGTTCTCCAAGGTGCAGATTTAGTTGGTGATGTTCCAGATGAGCTCTTTTAACCTGCAGCTTTGAAGGAGTCCACTCTTTAGTTCTCTTTCAGCAAAATAATCCACAGGGCTGTAGTTTCAGATGGTGCAGTTTTCAGAGGTCAGGCCTTAGAAATCTTTGCACAGCAAAACTTCTCAGCTTGGCAATGTCTTGCTTCAGTAAGTTTCAAGCAGCAGATCTGGAGGGCTCTGCCCCTCTCAGATACTTATTCCATGTTCTCTGGGTCAGACAGGAGGTTACTCCTGACCAATGGGAGCAGGGTAACTGTAGAGTGTGGCATTATTTTGTCCCAGAGTGCATCAAATCTTCCAAATCCATAATGGCAGATTTTCCAGCAAGGAGGCAAGAGCTGGCTAAACACACCCCTAGGATGGCTAATTTACTTAGACTCTCCCCCCTGCATCTGCTCATACCTTCCTTAATCCCCCCATCTGCCTGAGGTAAAAAGTTCAGAGTTATAAACGTCACTGGGTTCTGCTTTTCTCTTTGAAGCCCATGGTTTACAACCCCTCCCCCTGGCCTGGCATTCCTGTGGACCAGCACACTGCCCTCCCAGCCCAGCTGCATAACCCCAGGGGCTCTTTATCACCTCTGACCAATCAGGGCAGACCACTGGAAGGCTGAATCTGGACTTACAAACAAGAAAGTCTTATAACTTCTTGTATGTACACTTTAGGAGAAATTCAACAATATCATATTGTTGGATTTATTAATACCATTCGGGGAAATCTTTGAATGGCCTCTCTAGCCCTCTCCTATCAAGAGTTATTAATTAATAACTTCCTACCATGTTAACCTATGTAACAGGGGATTTGCAATGGGAAAAATGACTTGGGCCATTTTTCCAGCACCAGGACTTACAAAAACATATTTTATAAGTACTTTGCTTATATCTACAGGACCCCCACCCCATAGGACAACTAGGGGAGACTTTAGGGGTTCTGAATCTGTAAAAATATTGCAGATCCTCACTTCACAGTGCTTCTAGCATCAAAGTCGAATTTGGGCAGCACTTTACCACAATGTGGGAGTGAAATGTGAAATTTCACTTTACCCAGGCATATAAAAACTCATTTTATAAGGGTCTACCTTATAGATACCTGACCCCCCACCCCTGGGATACCTAGGGGAGACCCTGGGGGTCCCTAATATGCCAAAACAGTGTAGGTTATCTATTTTTAAGTGCCCCAAACCCCAAAGTCGAGTTTGGGCACAATTTACTTTTTAAAAGCAGTCCTGGCACCCAGGGCTGCTTTTAAACTGACCTCAGGCTTCAGCAGTGCACACATGCAAGTGCAAAAAGAGCTGCTGGCCTCTAAACTGCCATGCCCTAGGGTACTAGGGACTTCTAGGTAGTTTCAATCCCCCTGCCCTATTATATACTAGGGGCTTATGGGGAAGGTCATGCCAATCACAGGGGTACCCCACCATACCATTGTGTACCCTAGTGTATGTAGGTGTTTTAACTGTATTCTAATGTGTCTCTTTCAGCGTTGCACTGGCCCTGGGCCTGGTTAGGCAGAGCCCAGGGTCAGTCAGAGTCAGTTACCACCAGTACCAGTCAGCAAAAAGTTGGGGGGGGTGCCCAGGGCACAGGATGACTTTGCAACAAGGGGTATAGAGACAGTCTACTGGGGGAAAAGTAAAGAGTCAGAGAAAGAGATGGGATACCTGACACAGAAGAGAAAGACACCTTACGGAAGAGAGAGAGGGGTACAGAGGCAGTCTTAAGGGGGAGAAGGTGAGAGGGATGGGATACCTGACGAAGAGAAAAACACCCTATATAGGAGCGGGTGGGGTCCAGAGACAGGGGGAGAAGGTAAGGGAGAGAGATGGGATATCAGGCAGAATAAGACAGAAGAGACTAACACGTCACAAAAGCAATGGTGGAGTATAGAGACAGCAGTGGAGGCGGAGAGAAGGAACAAGAGATCAGAAGCAGGGATGGGCAGTACAGCAGGTTGAGGTGGAAGAGGTAGCCAGAGAGACCTTTCAGGGAAAAGTGGATTCAGGAGTAGAGAAGGATAAAAACTGCATAGGGAAGAAAAGAGAAAATATAGGTAACGAAGAAAGGGGAAGAAGAGACATTTCCTGAGTGGGTTTGCACCCCCTTTGGTCTGATTTAAAAACAGACTGTTATTTTCTTTTTTGACTACCACTGAGTTTCAATCAGAGCTGAAATTTCCCTAAAATGTGTTCATAGCACAATGGATGCTAAGTATAACCACAGCCTAGTAACAAATACCGAGCATACCTGCCCTTCTTCTATTTCAATGTCGATACATTTCATTTCTTGAGTCCTCTACTTCTTCGGCTATATTCAAAAAGGAATGTCTCACTGGCAATGACACTGTACGTAAGAGCAGGGTTGACCTTAACACAGGAGAGGCTACTACCAAGTATCAATGTAGGTTTCTACAATTTTGCATCTTTAAAACGAATTTGTGCAACATGCTCTCCTTCAGACTTTTGCTATTGCTACTATAGTGATTTCGTTTTCTGGAAATTAGTAGAGTGCCTGGCTGTGTTTGCTATGTGCAGCTTTTTAGCCACAATGGCCGCTGTTAGATGGTCATCACATCGTACTGCTACTCAAACATGGCCGACTGAGTGTAACTTGTTTCCTTCTGTAGCCTCCAGTGTCACATGACGAAAAGACACGCCTGTCCTGCTGAAACAGGAGAGAAAATTCTTGGAGCAGGAAATGGCAATGACCCTCCACACTCTCACCATGCCTGGTCATAAAGATGGGGTATCGCAAAGGACAAAACTCCCTGTATAACAGGCGCTCTTGCGTATGTTATTTCATTATATTGTTATATTATTTGCCAAATATTATTAACAATGAACTAGTTTACAGTTCATACACTGAACAGAAATGTATTACAAACCTCCAGAATTGAGTGCGTAAGCATGTATTCTTGAAGTGTCATAAATTCTTCCCCGCGTATTTCCGAAGGTCAAGCCACTTATGAATTGAAAAGCATGGTGTTTCTTTACAACATGGTCACCTTGTGTAGACGAGTACATTCACATACTATTACGTGACCATTGTTGCCCTGCGTCTGTTTCAACCTTAAAGTCATAAACCAATGAAAATTTCTTCATGCCCTGGGCCTGCTCAGCTTTTTATGCTGTCAGTTTACCTCTCTCAGAGGCATGAGTGCTTCTCAGTCGAACTGTACAAAAAGCGAAAGCCATTGTAAACTGATGCTAGCCTAGCGTCCCCTGCTGCTGTATAACTATTTTTAGTCTTGCATTTCACTGCAATGTAATGGGAGGGGTGAGGGTCATCGACAAGACGGGAGCACCATGACCAAGGAGGAGTGGGAGGGGCTGCAATACCTGATGTGCTCCAAGGAAACCTGGTAGAACAGCAATGTAATTAAAAATTTTAAAAAGAAACAGCGATGCGGGGTAGGTGGGGGGTGGCATGCAGCACATGGCAGGAGGTGGGAGGGACGAATGCTGCATTCAAATGCAAGCAGCTACGGGCACCGAAGCTGAACACAGACAAACAGTAACATGAACAGGACACCAAGAAAAAATAGACCCCCAAACTACAGATAAACAGCCAAAGCATAAAGAAACAGTACTTGGTCCCTGCTCCCTGGGAGTAAATGAAAGCCAAAAAGGAAGGATAAAGAGGCAGGACTCACCACTAGCAAGCAAGGATTTTTAGAGGACACTGAAACAAACAAATAAAATGCAGGGAAATGGCTTTAATCCCACAAGAGAAGTATTTACTAAAGTTTATACAACAGGTCTCAAGCTCATTCTAAAAATGTGACCCTCCTTACTGGGGTTGGATACCAAAAAACAGACTTAATTGAGATGCAATGGACTTCTCCTCTCACTGGGCCCCAGTGCAACAGTTCCTGCTGTACTATTGATAGTTAGGCTTTTGAGTATGTCTTGCCCAAGAAAGGCAGGATATCCTGCAGATAGGAAACAGATAGAAAATTGTTTCACTCACCTTGGTATAGTGAAGGATGAAGCAGGGACTGGCATATGTGGGGATTCTGGAGCCACTGAGAGGGTGAATGGGCATCAGGAGACCATAAAAAAGGGGCCTTGCCATGGGAAATGAAGAACCACCTGATAACAAGGGGCCATTTGGACCCCAGTGTCAATATAAGACACAGAAGCACCACCATCAGATATATTTTTGCACACAAAATGAATGGTTTGAAATTCTGGTAACATAGAAAAAATGTTTTTAACCAGTTTACCATTTACTATTACCTTTGTTTACTTTTTGCACATCCTGCTACCACCAGCAAAGTGTTGGGGGTAACAGCATACATGACATGAGTACTATTTGCACTCATTTCTTCATAGACAATTGTGTAAGTCAAGTGTAAAACAGAATTGTCAAAGCCAATTGGTCTGGGATTAATGTGCTAATTAATGCAACATTAGCACATTCAAGTGAGCTCATAAGGAGGGGCCAGCAGGAGCGGAGATGCGTAGTTATACTTGTAAAGTCATTCTTCATGCATTTCAATGCAAGGATTCAACTGTAAGGATACATCCAAACAGCCAACAGCATTAGAAGAGAGATGAATACTCCACTGGGCTGAGCCAAGACGTGATTGACAGAGTCTCAAGTGAATAGCTAATCGGGGCTGGTCAAAGGTTGCCAATGTCTGAAAGGGGCCGACCCAAAGCCCACTCTATGTATATTGTAAACGATAAGTAAATTTGGCAATTGTGCTATCAAAATCCACATCTAAAAACTGCTCCTTCCCATTTTTGCATTGCTACCTAGATCCAAATGAGTCTAAATTGGCTGCACAGAGAGAAACCAACAGCACCAAAGGCCAACGAACTGGTAACTGTGTGGTACGAAAAAATACTTAACATAACTCCAGTCAAAAAGTTTGAAGACACTGTAAAGAAGAACCATTATTTAATCAAATCCCCAGCATATCTCATCTAGAGAGCTCTCAGAGTCAATGGATTCTAGTGTAAGAGAGTGGACAGACCTACTACTCTGAGGTGTAAGCAGAAATTCGAGAAGCAATCTCTTAACATGTAAGTGCTTGAGTTAGAAAATCAATCAGTGCTTAATTTGTAAAAGAATGAGTGTCGGTGCCCAAACCTCTACTCAGAAGCCTGTGGCCAGTGCAATATCGGCACACAGGATACCAAGGCTGCGTAAACTTGAATCCAGCTCATGCCTCTTTAATCCACAACCAGAAACTCCCTGCCCCTTTTCTCGCACTTGCAGGTTAATGCTTTCTCCCTTTGTGGCGTTTTTTTCGTCTTTCCTTCTTCTGTCTTTCCATTTTGTATTTTTTCCACCTCTTGCTATAGTAAATGTCTGAAGCGGAAAAAGAAGTGCTGGTCCCCGAAAATGAGTCGGCACCCACTGGCTCAGATGGAGCACTGAACATCATCTAGAACAAAATAATTGCCGGAAGTGATGGTTTTACTCAAAAGCGGATCCCGTTTTCCGGAAGTAAAAAAGCACCACGGTTGTCACTGGATTGGAGAGTTACCCAGAAGGAATTTGTCAACTTATCAACTGTCCGTTATGTAGGGTTCCAATCTGAGCTAAACCATAAGAATGTACCATTGATATTTGCCCAGAAGTGTTAATAAAAGGAAACAGGACTGAGAAGCAAGTCTCAAGATTTGGCCATGTAAGAATCACCTGTAAGGTAACCGAATTTAACAAAACTTTGTCCTTTTCAAAAAAACGAAACTTGAGGTGCCACCATCGTGATGGACACTGCCACCAGCGACATCTGATTCTGTCACAGTCTGTCAGCCTTGCTTTTGCTGTGTTAGAATGAATGCCAAAGAGACCATCGTGAGAATATAGCCGTGTCCCAGCAATTAAATGTGACAGTCTGATAAACTGTAGCAGCCACACAACTAATTCCAGGTCAAAGGTGAAAAACAGCCTTGATGTCCTGCTTACCCCTTATGCTCTGAAAGTCAGGTGGAACGGCTCGCTACTCGGTGCCTAAACACCTTGGGTCTCATTTACAATATTTTGAAGCACAGGAGCGCAGAAAGCCTTCCTGCTGCTCTGCCGTGAATCAAAATAAAAGGGCAGGAATGCGTCATATCTACAAGATACGGCGCATTCCTGCCCTTCTCCCCTGCGCCGGCGCACAAACAGAAGCCGTGCGCCAGCGCAGACACCCTTGCGTCATTTTGCAAGGTTGCCCGCACTGAGGGGATGATTGTTTTGTGCAGGAAGGGACACCTTCCTGCACAAAAACAATAATTAAAGGCATTTTCCTCTTTCTAAAGCATGCATAGAAACAGGAAAAAATGAGGTGAAATAAAAATGTTCGCCTCCTTACGCCTCCCCTGGGGAGATGTAGGATTTGGACCCATTCCCAGGTTTACAAAATGTTGTAATTCTGGGAATGCGTCAAGTTCCATGGATGATGATTGGGAACACCCACTGCAACACCCATAGAACGCCGCTTTCACGCAGAGTTATACGTGAAAGGCAAACATATTTACAAGCCCATGAAAAGTCATGTAGGGTGACTTTACATGGCCTTGTAAATATGGGGAAGCCCATTGCGCTGCTGGTGCATCAATAAAAGTGACGCACCGGCAGCGCAATGGGCTTGTAAATAAGCCCCCTTGTTTGGAATAGTTTAGCCTCAGCTAGGGGGGAAACATTTTTACAAGTGACAATTTTATGCTCTGTGTGTTGTTCACCTTCATGTAAGGGTGAGCAAAATGCTTGACATATGCTGTTACAAAATCCTTGAAATTCCACTAAAATCATGTGAGATTACACAAAATACACATTTGACCTTTAGCGCTATATTTTCAGATCAAAAACCTGTCCTCATATCCATTTTAGATGCAAGGCACGTCACACTAAAAAAACACAAATGTTGCAAACAACAGCCGCTTGTGTTCTGGTCATTCACATTGTTCCTGTGCTTCCATAATTACACCAGGTGGCATATTGCAGCAACTTTCATTAGAGGCGTAACACAAAATTCATGAATTTACTCATGATTACACCAGAGTAACAGAAATTTTGCTCAAGCCTAGCTTAAAAGTGCATACCGGGCATCTTCAGACCAGTTGCAACTAGGCAGTTTGCAAGGGGGAGCTTATTTCTATAGAAACCTTTTTCACTCTTATATCAAACACAGTTATCGCTCTAGATAGCTATTGATCTTTATCCAGCATTTCTGAACCAGTCAATGGCCTTTAGCATCTTAACCTGCATACCTGTCAGATCTGCGAGTACACGTTTACCAGGAGTAATAATACCTGTGTGGGCACTGGAATCTTAAGCAATTTTGATGGGGAGTCTGCCCCTGTGACCACCTGAATAAGGCAAATGTAGTTCTACTGAAATTAGTTTTTTCCTTTTTCCCTAAATATGGCTGGTCTGTTCCTACATTTGTGAGTGTACTGTTTGTGTTTTGCTCTTGCTAGAGCACTTCAGCCATTTTTCGACATTTCCCTGCAACAGAACTTTCTAGGAGCATGAAGAATAAAGAAAGATAAGTTAGCATCAGCCACAAATTCAATTTACAGTGTAGCGCATTTGGCCACACAGTGAGGACTTAAAGCCGGTAGATGAGATTAAGTATAGATTTATTAAAAATTCAGAGTCAAGCTGATGTACACTAGGCTTAAGAATACATTGTAAAAATACAAAATCACTACTGGTAAACTAAGCCGTCTGACAAAATTAGGCCTTAACAACATGAAACAAACAAGAAATTCAGTAATGGAAATACAGAAAATTAGGAATAGGATTTGGTGATCAGACTATGATTTGCGTTCCTCTTGCCTAGTCATGGGTAAATCTAAATATCTAACAGAACATAAACTAAGTAGTATAACTGGGGAAACCCTAATTAGATCCGAAAAAGCAGAAAAGTTTGAGCTTATGCGGAGACCTTCTGTCAAAGTTCTCTTAATTCAAAGGTATGTTATTCTATGAAGCCACCCAATAGAGAAAATCAAAGAGGTATGTACCCCTCGAAGCTTTAAAGCAATCTATTTAAAGATAAGGTGTGATCACCAATTAAACCCACAAAGAACATTTAAGAATCTCATATCATGTGTATCAAGGGTCATCCACCTTCTCAGGGTAAAACATTGGCGACTACACTTGAAACTCCCTTCTTCTTATCCGCACATTAAAATGTTCTTGATTTCCTTCCATCTCCAGATACAGCACGGATCATGGTCCTCCCTTTGTTCATTAGCGCTTCTAGTCCTTGACAATGATACTTCTTTCGAGCCTCACTAGCTCTCATACACAATGTGGCTTTCACTAACAATGAGATCATACGAATGCACCTGCAGAGGAAAGAAAAATATTGCAACCAAACAAGCTTTCGCGTTGAAGGTTAAACATTAAAATCTAAATGATCAAGGCCTTTGGTCAAGTTACGTGGCAATCATTCAGCACTTGTGTAACCGTATGGTTATGGGTACATGTACAGTTATAAGGTAAATGCTGATTACCATTTAAATTAATACATGTTTATCAGGCCTGGGCGTAGTTCGCGGAGTTCTGCTACGCGGAACTGTGCGAAGTTACAAAAAAACTCCATGGAGTTCGGCAAGTGGCGGAGTGTAGTGCAAAATGGCGTTCGCGCTGTTCTTTCTGCCGCTCGGGTAGAAATTCTACCCGAGCGGCAGCTCGCGCTCGCGAACTTACCGTTCATGATCCCGAACGGGGAAAAAACTCCCCTGCACTACGCGAAGCGGAGTCTTCTGCACTCCGCGAGCTCCGCGGAGCGAGGAGTGCAGAAAACTCCGCAAACTCCATGAACGGAGCGTAGTTCACCACCCAGGCCTAATGTTTATACAGAGAATAGCAATAAAATTGAAGCCACACTAATGCAGATATATATAAGGACTGCAATTCGGTAACACTGTAAGGAAAACATTAGTATGCACATTCAATGCACATTCATATAAATGTCGAGATTATACAGTAAATGCACTTTCTGTATCTGTTCAAGTGCACTACACTACATTATGTTAATGATATTTATTCACACAAATATATGAGTCCATGTGTACGTATATATGGCATGGTCACAAAATATAAGGGTGGAGCCAAAATTACACTGCTCCACTCTTGGTATTTGCTTTTGGTCAGGGCAATATCCACACCGTCTCTTCCAAGGTCCGACAGTTAACTGATCATTGTGTGAGTACAAACTTGCATCAAAGTTTGGTTGCATGCACAGTCTCGCCCTTCATTGAATTTAATCACACAAATCATGAATAAAGATTAACATTTAATTTAGGACAAGGACATGCCGAGGGATATGATTGAAAAGAATGTATTTCTAAATGGGAGCGAAAACCGCCTGTGTCCCAGCTTCATTTGCTCTGAGCCCCGGGGCCCCACCAGCACAGCTGTTTAATACACTGGAAGGCGACAGAACAACAAAATAAAAACTGCACCTTGTCACATCCGTCAATTTGTCCAACTATCTGTCAATACAAAGAAGTGATTGTTTGAAGCTATATATGAGCCTACGTGTTTGCTTAAAATGTTTAAATATCACCTTGTATGTCAGTATATATCTATTTAGATATATTTGCACATACATACAAAGTCAGATTTGAACATTTTAAGCAAACATGTGCATACACATGTACACTGGCCCACTGATAAAACTGGGGGAGGGTAGGACCTACAGCTGTCTATGAAGGATCATAGTCAACCCCTCCTTCTTCAGAAAAACAATTTTTTTAAAACTCTTCCAGCATCTGCTCTCTCTGATTCCACTTCCATCCATCCTCTGCCTGAGGGAGATGTCACTGGGAAGTGTTTTATCTGTGGCCCAAAGCGTACTCTCACCACCCCCAGAATTAATTTCTAGTGGCATATCTCATTGGTTAGGAAGGTCATTAGAGATACAATTAGAATTAGGGCTGTGTTAAATTTGAGTTTCAACATCTTTAAATCTGCAAACTTCTGTCTCTGCAGCTTCTAAATTATAAAATTGGGGGTGCTATCTCTTGTGATCAAATAATGCAAGCCATTTCCATCAAACCTCAAAAGGAAATGTTTTAAGGTCCTTGATCAGGGTCCAGATTGCAATATTGGCCCAGGATTCTTGAGGCCTTCCCACCCGCAGAGTAGTGATACGTCACGTGTTCTGTTCTCTCCAAAGTAGTTGGGGAGGTCAAAGTGCAACAAGTTTATTGTTACTGTTACTGAAATTGGATTAGTTCACTTGTTGCCCTGGTCATCACATAAACGTATTGAATAGGGATAACCAGGATTTTACAGCTTTTCCAGATTTGACATCAGGTTCTTACTGCAAGGGTTCTGGTAAGAAAATCAATAAGACCACTGCTTGAACCCGTGGAAGAGTCAAGAGACATTTTTCCACCAAGAGATTGCAGCCCAAGAAGGTGAAATTTGCCTCCTTTTGATAAAAACATAAATACGTATTTTTTTAGACAACACTGATTATTTCAAGAGGTAATACTGCAGCAAAGCTTGCATATCAACAGAGGCCTTGTTGCCACACTGATGTGTGCCTTCCACCTGGGATAGCCATGAGAAGTTCAGGTTGTCCACACATCCCCTCGTTGCCCTGTTAGAAGGACCCCTTCTAAACTCTGTTGCCCACTATCACCAAATCCTGCTTATATGATTCCTTTACATACAATGAAACATTTACAGAGTCAGTGATTATCATGAAAATGCAATAAAATCCAGCACTTGTGGAGCAGTGATGGACACCTCTCTGCTGGACACAGCACATACTCAAAAATCCACCTTTGTGTCCGAATGAATGATTCGAGGCTGCAGGAAAACAGGAAATCTGTGTAGAATCATTGACATAGTTGGCAGATGAGGAGCACAATCCATATTATCGGCTAAATATTAATACCTCAGCTAGTAAAAATGCCTACAGACGTTCTGGATCCTACTCTGGAAAAAAATACCGATGGAGATTTCAATTTGCATTTCCACGTAAAGGTCATTTATCATTTTTTTCCTACTCGCGAACATTTCCAGCAGTATGCCTGCAATGCTGTGCCAAGCACAGGTGTACAGGCATACTTCTGGAATGTCAAGTCACGAATCTTTCAGCATCCTATTCCCATTTTGTAGAGTTCTACATAGCATAGAATATTGCCCAGGGGAAATTGAGCCCCCTGTGAAAAGCACACTTTCCTCTGTGGAGAATACATAATGTTCCCATGGAGAAACACTTCACCTACAGCTCCAGCAAATCTGGGGGTGATTGTTCCCCATTTCATCTGATCATTTCAAGGGTGGTTATTGGCTAAAAGAGGAGTTTGGAATTCCAAAAAAAGTACTTTTTTTTAGTGTTCCTGAACGTCCAAGGCAAAGCACTCCTTGGAATGCCCACTTCCCACCCCTTGAGTGGGCTTCACTACTGTGGGTTTTTCAACACTCATACTAGAGAAATATATAAAAGTAGATGTATTTACATTTGCCAGCAATCCCTTATTGAATTCCTGGCAACTGTGAAGAAGATATTTACACTGTAAACATAAAGTCATGACTGAAAAAACCTTTGCGAATACTGTTCATCTGTCTTTACCATATATTTAGACCACTATAAACTCTGCCCCAGTCCAACCTGAATTCAGAAGATGCTTAACGCCTCACAGTCTCAGTTAAAAAATTGTATTATGATCCCACCACTTCTAAAAAGAGACTCACTTATTTTTTCTTCTCACCTTCCTAACTCTACCTTCATCTCATGGCTACTTATCCTACCATATATATTCCGCTCAAACATAAATGAGGTTTCATCTGTCTTTGTTATTCACTCATCAGTCCAAAACATGGGTTCCACTGTTCTCTAGTGTTTTCTATAAATGTAGAGTACATTTTCTAAATAACACATGCTGGGTATCTCCTTGACATGAATACTCTTGTTTTGGCTTGAGAACAGAACTGAGACTCCTGAGGATAATGCAGATTTCCCTAGGATCACTCATGTCACCTATGGAAATTGGGATAAAATTTAAGTCAGCCCATATCTCAGTACACACTTTGCCACTAGATGCCATGTTCTCCGTTGATATCACATCACCCCCCTACCTCAGAGACCTCCATTGGCTCCCCATACAGAGGAGATGCCAGGTCCTCACGCATGCCTACAAAGCCCTCCACCATCAAGGACCATCCTACATCAACCATCGACTGAATTTCCATCAACCCTCCAGACACCTTTGTTCCTCCTCCCTCGCCCTCAACCTTCGCATCTGCCGCAGCCGCAGAGGGGACCGCTCCTTCTCTGACATTGCCGTCAAGACCTGGAACAACCTGCCCCTCCACCTTCCAACACCACCCTCTCTGGCGGACTTCAGAAAGAGACTCAAGACCTGGCTTTTCGATGGAGACATGGTATCCTCAGTGCCCACATACCACTACGGGTGACAGTGCTGTCCTTTACAAATGATTGATTTATTGATTGATAGATATATTTGCTGCTACTTAAGACAAATTAACAGGCATTTACTCAATTTGCCTGCAAGTCACCTTTGATGCATGTCTTTATACTCTAATAAATTGTTATTTTAGTACATGTGGTTTCTGAAAAAGTGGCAGATTGGTGTGAGAGATTATTAGTGCAAGAACTGATTACTATAATGTCTCATATAATAGCAACTTCCAGAAATGAATACCAGAATTTGTATAGTGTGGCTAATCACCCTTGAGAGTCTCTAGCCGCTGTTCCTAGGCACGTGGAGATTAAGTGATTTGCCCAGAATCACGGATGTGGAGCCAACGCTGAGACTCGAACTTGGGGCCTGATTCACAGAACTAACTTACGTCAAAATCCTAAACTTACAACAATTTTGGTATTCACAGAATGAACTTACACATTTGGGTATTCACAGAATGAACTTACACATTTGGCTATTCACAGAATGAACTTACACATTTGGGTATTCACAGAATGAACTTACAACAATTTTGGTATTCACAGAATGAACTTACACATTTGGGTATTCACAGAATGAACTTACTCATCCTAACTTTATGTCCGCCACCGGGCCAGAAATTCCGGCCCGAGTGCGGACATAAGGTTAGGATGAGTAAGTTCATTCTGTGAATACCCAAATGTGTAAGTTCATTCTGTGAATACCCAAATGTGTAAGTTCATTCTGTGAATACCAAAATTGTTGTAAGTTTAGGATTTTGACGTAAGTTAGTTCTGTGAATCAGGCCCTAGGTTCCCCAACACCGAAGTCGGCAGCTCTGCCCATTAACCCCTAACCCTTGCTAGTTAAAATCTGAGCTGCCATGTTTGTTTTAAACAGCTCCAGGCTTGGGACTACCACACTAACACACACAAATCTTTATCAGCTACAGGGCATGAATTAGGATCAAGACACAAACTTAAGTTCTCTAAATAGCCCTAAAAAGCAACTAATCAATTTGAGTGCTTACAGCAAAAACAGGTTATGGGTCTCCAGACATGAATGTGTCCGAAAATCTGGTAAACTCTATGTATTAGGTGACAAAACTGGGGAGTAATTTAGCAGAGAGTATCAAACAAGCAGAGCAGATATACTTTTCAGATTATGTAGACTGATATTTTCTCTCCTTTCTGAGCTCCACCAACAAAGCTTTTTGACATATGTAAGTAGGAATTCAGGAGTAAACTTCTGCCTGAAAACCTTCAAGAGCATGCCCATGAAAAGAACGCTTGGCGAGCCTTCACTGGTTGATAGCACTTTATGAAACTTTGTAAGGCATTGCTCCTGGTACCATATGGAAATTTCCCATTTCAGTTTTCTACTCTATCGGTGTCCAGCATAGAGGTGACTTCATGAACTGGAACCAGATCTCCCTTGTCAACTATTAAATCAGTGTACCTGAGGTATCTGTAATGCCCCCACATGTGGTAAACCAACATGCAAGACCAGGAAATGAAGGTGTATTTTTCCCTTCAATTATGATCTTCTGCTAGGACATGCCTGTAGGAGAGTAGGATCTGCTTCTTATAGTTACCCCCACTTTTTGCTGATGTGTCACTGTTTTTCGACTTAGCCAGACTGAGGCCCTGCTAATAAGGACCCCAGTCTATCTGCTTTCTACTCTAAATTGATTGTATGTACTTTAGGTACACTCCAGATTGGGTTCTGGGTACCCTTGTGAGTCCCTAGTATATGGTATACTATGTACCCAGGGCATAGGTACCCCAGAGGCCTACCAGGGGCTGCAGCATGTATTATGGCACCCCTGGGAAGCCTTTTAAAATGACACAACAGGTCTGCTACAGCAACCTGTGTAAGGTGGTGTATCCACCCCTTACTGAGATATAGGTTCCCTATATCTCTCCATATCACTGCACGTGTAAACCTATCAGTCACCCCTATGGAAGGCCTTAACAATCCTGAAGGCAGGGTGCTGGGTTTCATGTGAGAGGGTGCCCATGCATGAGCAGAGCACCTCTGCAGCTTTCGGAATCTTCATTCCGGGGTTGTTTGTGATGCAGCCAACCATATACTCTTAAGTGCATTATAACCTCGCGGTAAATGCTAACTTGAGAATGGCTGCATGGAAACATGTCGTGTTTGGTGTCAAACACCTTGGAATCATACATCCACCCAGTATGATTCCACCCTACTAGAGGGAGAAACATGGCACCACCGGTACACCCGGTACCAGCTTAACAGAACCCTGGCATCACAAAATGGATGCTGCAGCCACAGACACGAGTCTGCCCTCCTGCTGCTGGACGAAACTCCGGCAGGGGAGACCTGGACAATAGGTTTCCTGTCACAGGGAGGTGTGACCACCTCCCAGACAGGCTTTAGTGTATTGGGGCTGGGTGGGTGCACTCCAAGAGTGCTTTGAAGTCTGCACTGGGGGCACATTTGGTGTCCCTGTGCATAGTCCAGCTCAAACCGGTTGCAGGGGCTACCAGCCCCTGCTCTGGCGTGAAACTGGACAAAGGAAATGGGTGTAGCCACCCCTCTTTCCTGACCCTCCCATAGGTGGGTCCCCAGAGTTTGTCCCACCCCTTCCTTGGGTATAAAGTAGGAACCCCTGACTACAGGACTTTAGATTTCACCTGGACTAAACTCTGACACAGAAACCAAGTACTTCGATGATCTACACTATGCTGGATGACTGAAGAATCTCCCTTGGAGTAAAGGAGTTACTCCCCTGCAAGGCAGGCACCTTTAACGCAACTGACTGGTTGGCATCTCCGAAGCTCCTGTGGACTCCGAAGAATATTGCCACACAAGAGGTGGGTTTTCCAAGGTACTAGAGGTTGATCTGTGCCCACAGCAAGTCTGAGGCCTGTATCCCTCGTGGTGACCGTGCAACCCGAACCCCTGGGCACCGTGTCCATTTGCAGAAGCATCAGCTTTCCGGCAACCCCTGAGGCTGAACTTTGGGTTACTTGTAGCCCTGACCCCAAGCAGTAATTACACCGAACATTGCCAGCCTACACGCAACGAGTGTACCGTGGTATGCCATTTTGTGATTCCTCTTGAGGACCCTTTGCGATCCCTGGTCCGTTGACCTGTGGGTCCCCAATAAGGCAACTCTAACTTTAATTGGGCTTCCCTGGTTGCTCCAGATGTGCCCTGACTCTCCGTCACTTGAGGAGTCCTCAGGACCTTGCTGGTCCTCACAGAAGCATCTTTTCTTTTCCTGCGTGGGTTGCTGTTGCCAAGGCTTGTTGTGTTCAATCCAAGCACCGATACCCCAGCACTCAACATCTTTTGTGGGACAGCTCGAATCCAGCTCCTGGTTGTCCTTGACATCTCCGGGACCCCGTGGCTGCAGAGTCAAGCTTCACCTCTTCGCACCTGAAGCACCCGACATCGGTGGGCATTCGATTGCTCCGCTCCTGGTCACTGGCTAGTGACCCAGACTCTGTCCCCTCTGCTTTCAGGTTCCTCACATCTTCGATCCAGGCTTGGATCACCCCGGACACTTTTCTTCTTCACAGCAGCAGCACTTTGCAGCAGATCGCCATTGAAAACAACGACGATTCCCGACACCCTTTGACACCTATGCACCCGGCTTCCCTGGGTGAGGTAACTCGAGTACTCCGGTGCTCCCATGGCTGTTGGCCCTAGAACCCCTTAAGTCTAAAGGGGTTTGCTCAAAGTCCTCCCCTAAGTGTCCTTTTGCTTTAAAATTCCAACCGCGACTTTCCTCATAGAATCCTATGGCGCTCGTGGCTGTGTTCTCACACTGCACATGTCAACCGTGGGTCTCCTGTGTCACTACCTTGGGTGGTTCCTTGGGGTCCCAGCGATTCTATGTGCTCTAGGCACTGTGTCTAGTCAAGTCGTGGTTCTTATACCACTTTCTTAATATATGGTTTGGTCCCCCCCTGGGGCCCATTGTATATTGTGCTATTTACTGTCGTTTTAATACTGTGATATTGTGTATCTTGGACTCTAATCTCATAAAGAGATTAGTAGTGAGTGTTTAGAAATAAATACATATATTTTATATATATACCTGGTGTGGATCTCCTTTCATTTGGTCATTTAAGAGGTTATATTCTGGTAAACCAAGCTGCTTTACACTCCTTCAAGACTTAGCCTGAAGGCTGCTCTCCATAGCTACCACTAGGATAGCTTTCAATAAAGGTTGTCTTTAAACCTATCATCAATAAGGGTCGTTTGGACTGGTGCAAGGTGCCCACTATAAATAGTGGACAGCATATGCCAGGCCAACTTCTCACATTGGTGTGCAGCGGTTGGATACAAGCTTGCTATTGCTTTATCAGATAATCTCTTTGAGTGACTAACTGAAAACCACTATAGGTACATAGGTACATATAAATCAAGTTTAGAATACAGTAAGTTCTACTGAACTTAGAGTTGTGTGTCAAGGGCTTAGCACACCCTTTCTATAACTCAAGAGAGTTTAGTAGGCCCCACTAGAGTGTGTAGGTGCATACACCACACCACACTAGTCATGTCTTCAAGGGCAGAAACCAGTGGGTCTCTCCCAACTAAGTATGACCATGTCTCATACCAAGAATTGAGGACTATGTGTGCCTCTAGGAAATTGAAGACAGGGAAAAGCCCAACCACCCAACATCTCATAAAGTTGTTGCTTGAAGATGACCTCAGAAAGACCCCAGGGTCTGATGAGGTTGGCAAAGGGGGTGGGGCAGCAGAAGAGGAAAGGCCAGGTAGTGAACACTACTATGACCCAGACTCTGATGCTGGCCAGGGGGATCAAAATGATTCCAACCTGGAAAATCCAATTCTTCCTGAAGGTGAGGAAGGAGACCCCAGTGGGGTTCTCTTTACCCCACCTGGAAGGGTTAATAGTCTACCAAGAAGATCAAGATCTCCTTCTCAGGAATCTAATCATTCTGGTACTTCTATAGGGTCCTCTGCTTCTCATAAAAGGGCATCCTCTTATGAGAAGAAATGCCAACTGCTTGAGTTTGAGAGAGCTGAGCTCAGAATCAAGAGAGAGCAATTGGCCTTAGACAGGGAATCCCTGGAGCTTCAGAGAGCTTCTCAGAAATTGGGACTAGGGTCCCATGGTGGCAGCAGCAGTGTCCCTAGAGGTAGAGATCATCCTCATGACCATAGGAACCTGAACAAGATTCTCCCTCCCTACCAGAGTGGGGATGACATCCACAAATGGATAACTGCACTTGAGAGGGCCTGTAATGTACAGAGGGTCCCTCAGGAGCAGTGGGCAGCAATCTTGTGGCTCTCCTTTGCAGACAAAGGTAGAGACAAGCTCCACACTGTAAGAGAAGAGGATGCTGACAATTACAAAGTCCTGAAGAGTGCTCTGATTGAGGGGTTTGGCCTAACCACTGAACAATACAGGTTAAAGTTCAGAGATACCCAAAAGGCACAGACTCAGGACTGGGTTGACTTTGTTGATTGTGCTACTAAGGCTCTGGAAGGCTGGTTACTTGGCAGTAATGTGTGTGATTTCAAAGGATTGTATCATTTAATCATGAGAGAGCAGATCCTTAACAACTATCAAAATCAACTATTGCATCAGTACCTGGTGGACTCTGATCTGACCTCTCCCCAAGAATTGGGTCAGAAGGCAGACAAGTGGGTCAGAACCAGGGTGAGGCAGAAGGTTCAGAAGAACCAAGGTGGTGACTCTAAAAAGCAAGATTCTAAAAACTGATAAGGGTGGGGAGAAGGGTAAAGACCAGAAGTCTTCTCAAGGGCCCTAAAAATCTGCATCTGGTGGGGAGTCCCAATCTAACAAAGGAAAAGGCCAAAAGAAACCATGGTGTAAAATCTGTAAACAGAAAACCCATTGGACTAGTGATTGTACCAAGACCAAAGACTCAACTCCAGCCACCATTGCCCCTAAGGCAACTGTTCCCCCTAGTTCAGCTCCAAGTGGTGGTGTTCCAAATAACGGTGTAGTAGGGTTAACCCTGGGATCTGAGATGGACTCTGACCTAGTCAGAGTTCCAACTCAGGCTGTACTGATCTGTGATGGAGGCATGGATATGTCCTCCTATGTGAGTCCCAGTAATCTGGGCAAATACAGACAGCAGCCCTTGATTAATGGAAAAGAGGCTTTGGCATTCAGGGACACAGGAGCAAGTGTCACAATGGTGACAAAAGATCTTGTAGCCCCTGAGCAGCTCATACTTGGTGAAATGTACCAAGTGACCAATGCTAGCAATGTCAGGACAGACCATTCCCTGGCAGTTGTTAATTTCTCCTGGGGAGGGGTAACTGGCCCTAAGAAGGTTGTGGTAAGTGCAGACCTCCCTGTTGAATGCTTGCTTGGAAATGATTTGGAAAGTTCAGCTTGGGCTGAAGTTGAGCCCAGGACCCATGCAGAAATGTTGGGCATCCCTGCAGATTTGTTTGCTATGACCAGGTCACAGGCAAAAATGTCTAAAACTGAACAGGCCCTGGATCCTGGAAGAATGGACCAGGTGCCTCCCAAGAGGAGGAGCAGTAGGGTTAAGGCAGTGTCTTCCCCCCTGCCTCAGAATGCAGATCAGTCCCTTGAGGGAGATGATCTCAGTCCTGAAGAAGGAACTGTCCCAGAGGAGCTTGAACCTGATCAGGTTGAGTTCTTGGGGACAGGGGACCCTTCCAGGGCAGATCTGAGCCAGGAGCAACTGAGCTGCCCCTCTCTTGAACCCCTCAGACAGCAAGCTGCTGCTGAGGCTGCTGGGAGTGCTAGTGGGTCCCATAGGATCTATTGGGATGATGGACTCCTTTACTCAGAGTGTAGAGACCCCAAGCCTGGAGCCACCAGGAGGTTGGTTATACCTCTGAAGATTAGGAGCTTCCTTTTGACCCTAGCACATGATATTCCCTTAGCAGGTCACCTAGGCCAAAACAAGACTTGGGACAGAATTGTCCCTCACTTTCATTGGCCTCATATGTCTGAAGACACCAAGGAGTTTAGGTCGCTCCTGTGTCACCTGTCAAGCCAGTGGTAAGGCAGGTAGCACTACAAAGGCCCCCTTGATACCACTACCTGTGGTGGGGGTTCCCTTTGAGAGGGTAGGTATTGACATTGTTGGTCCCCTAGATCCTCAAACAGCATCTGGGCACAGATTTATCCTGGTGGTGGTGGACCATGCCACTAGGTACCCAGAGGCAATTCCCCTCAGGACCACCACAGCTCCTGTGGTGGCAAGGGCCCTCCTGGGAATCTTTTCCATGGTGGGTTTTCCTAAGGAGGTAGTATCAGACAGAGATGCAAACTTCATGTCTAGTTACTTGACTGCTATGTGGAAGGAGTGTGGAGTAAATTATAAATTTACCACCCCCTATCACCCACAATGCAATGGTTTAGTTGAAAGGTTCAACAAAACCTTAAAGGGCATGATTAAAGGTCTCCCAGAAAAGCTTAGGCGCAGATGGGACATACTTTTGCCCTGCCTTCTCTTTGCCTACAGAGAGGTTCCACAGAAGGGGGTTGGTTACAGCCCATTTGAGCTTCTGTTTGGACATCCAGTTAGGGGTCCATTGTGTCTAGTGAAGGAGGGATGGGAGTTACCTCTCAAACCCCCTAAACAGGATATTGTGGACTATGTACTTGGTCTCCGCTCCCAGATGGCTGAGTACATGAAGAAGGCAACTAAAAACCTTGAGGCTAGCCAGGAATTACAAAAGGCCTGGCATGACCAAAAGGCTGTGTTGACTGTTTATCAGCCAGGACAGAAAGTATGGGTGTTGGAGCCTGTGGCCCCAGCAGCCCTCCAAGACAAGTGGAGTGGCCCCCATACCATTGTTGAACAGAAGGGAGAGGTTACCTATCTGGTGGACCTTGGAACTCCCAGGAGCCCCCACAGGGTGCTCCATGTCAACAGACTGAAACCATATGTTGACAGGGCAGACATGGGCTTGCTCATGGCTACTGATGAGGGACAGGAGGAAGAGAGTGATCCACTCCCTGACCTGCTCTCACAGAACCCTGATGATGGATCAGTAGATGGTGTAGCCTTGGCAGGCAGCCTCACTGACCAGCAGCAAACTGATTGCAGAAAAGTTCTCAATCAGTTCAGACATATGTTCTCTCTGACTCCAAGTCAGACTACCTGGTGCACTCATGAAGTGGACAGGCAACCTGACCATGTCAGGGACTGCATCAGGACTGAAGTCCAGAAGATGTTGGATTTGGGTGTGATTGAACCCTCAGATAGCCCTTGGGCTAGTCCAGTAGTCTTAGTGCCTAAACCTCACACCCAGGGTGGTAAGAGAGAGATGAGGTTGTGTGTAGACTACAGAGGTCTCAATGCAGTCACTAGGACTGATGCCCATCCCATACCAAGGGCAGTTGAGCTCATAGACACTTTGGCCTCAGCCAAGTTTCTCAGCACATTTGACCTGACAGCTGGCTACTGGCAAATCAGATAAGCTGAGGATGCAAAAGCCAAAACAGCATTTTCTACCCCTAGTGGGCACTACCAATTTGTGGTGATGCCCTTTGGTTTGAAAAATGCACCTGCCACTTTTCAAAGGTTGGTGAACAAAGTCCTTACAGGCCTGAAGCCTATAGTGCAGCATATCTAGATGATATTGCTGTCTTTAGCTCCACCTGGGAGGATCACCTGGTCCACCTGCGAAATGTTTTGGAGGCCCTGCAGAAAGCAGGCCTAACTATCAAGGCCACCAACTGCCAGATAGGGCAGAGTCAGGTTGTGTACCTGGGCCACCTTGTGGGTGGAGGCCAGGTTCAACCATTGCAGAGCAAAATCCAGACCATCATGGACTGGGTTGCTCCAACCACCCAGACTCAGGTCAGAGCTTTCTTGGGCCTGACTGGGTACTATACAAGATTTGTCAAAGGGTATGGATCCATAGTGACCCCTTTGAATGACTTAACTTCTAAAAGAATGCCAAAGATAGTTCAGTAGACAGTTAGCTGTCAAAAGGCATTTGATGACCTGAAGCAGGCCATGTGCACTCCTCCCATTCTGCAAAGTCCTGATTACTCCAAGCAATTCATTGTCCAAACAGATGCATCTGAGTTGGGGGTAGGGGCTGTGTTATCACAATTGAATGATGAAGGTCAGGATCAGCCAGTAGCTTCTATTAGCAGAAGGTTGACCCCCAGAGAGAAACGTTGGTCAGCCATTGAGAGGGAAGCCTTTGCTGTGGTTTGGGCCTTGAAGAAGCTGAGGCCATACTTGTTTGGCACTCACTTCATTGTTCAGACAGACCACAAGCCCCTCTTATGGCTAAAACAGATGAAGGGTGAAAACCCCAAACTTTTGAGGTGGTCCATTTCCGTTCAGGGGATGGACTATACAGTGGAACATAGACCTGGGAGTAACCATGCCAATGCAGATGGACTCTCCAGATATTTCCACTTAGAACATGAAGACTCAACTGGTCAAGGTTAGTTTAATGTCCTGACGTTTGTGGGGGGGGGGGTTGTGTAGGAGAGTAGGATCTGCTTCTTATAGTTACCCCCACTTTTTGCTGATGTTTCACTGTTTTTCGACTTAGCCAGACTGAGGCCCTGCTAATCAGGACCCCAGTCTATCTGCTTTCTACTCTAAATTGATTGTATGTACTTTAGGTACACTCCAGATTGGATTCTGGGGTACCCTTGTGAGTCCCTAGTATATGGTATACTATGTACCCAGGGCATATGTACCCCAGAGGCCTACCAGGGGCTGCAGCATGTATTATGGCACCCCTGGGAAGCCTTTTAAAATGACACAACAGGTCTGCTACAGCAACCTGTGTAAGGTGGTGTATCCACCCCTTACTGAGATATAGGTTCCCTATATCTCTCCATATCACTGCACGTGTAAACCTATCAGTCACCCCTATGGCAGGCCTTAACAATCCTGAAGGCAGGGTGCTGGGTTTCATGTGAGAGGGTGCCCATGCATGAGCAGAGCCCCTCTGCAGCTTTCTGAATCTTCATTCCAGGGTTGTTTGTGATGCAGCCAACCATATACTCTTAAGTGCATTATATCCTCGTGGTAAATGCTAACTTGAGAATGGCTGCATGGAAACATGTTGTGTTTGGTGTCAAACACCTTGGAATCATACCGCCACCTCAGTAACTGGGGTGGGAGGTATGATTCCACCCTACTAGAGGGAGAAACTTGGCACCACCGGTACACCCGGTACCAGCTTAACAGAACCCTGGCATCACAAAATGGATGCTGCAGCCACAGACACGAGTCTGCCCTCCTGCTGATGGACGAAACTCCAGCAGGGGAGGCCTGGACAATAGGTTTCCTGTCACAGGGAGGTGTGACCACCTCCCAGACAGGCTTTAGTGTATTGGGGCTGGGTGGGTGCACTCCAAGAGTGCTTTGAAGTCTGCACTGGGGGCACATTTGGTGTCCCTGTGCATAGTCCAGCTCAAACCGGTTGCAGGGGCTACCAGCCCCTGCTCTGGCGCGAAACTGGACAAAGGAAATGGGTGTAGCCACCCCTCTTTCCTGACCCTCCCATAGGTGGGTCCCCAGAGTTTGTCCCACCCCTTCCTTGGGTATAAAGTAGGAACCCCTGACTACAGGACTTTAGATTACACCTGGACTAAACTCTGACACAGAAACCAAGTACTTCGACGATCTACACTATGCTGGATGACTGAAGAATCTCCCTTGGAGTAAAGGAGTTACTCCCCTGCAAGGCAGGCACCTTTAACGCAACTGACCGGTTGGCATCTCCGAAGCTTCTGCGGACTCCGAAGAATATTGCCACACAGGAGGTGGGTTTTCCGAGGTCTTAGAGGTCGATCTGTGCCCACAGCAAGTCTGAGGCTCGAATCCCTCGTGGTGACCGTGCAACCCGAACCCCTGGGCACCGCGTCCATTTGCAGAAGCATCAGCTTTCAGGCGACCCCTGAGGCTGAGCTTTGGGTTACTTGTAGCCCTTACCCGAGCAGTAATTACACCGAAGATTGCCGGCCTACACTCAACAAGTGTTCTGTGGGCCGCCATTTTGTGATTCCTCTCGAGGTCCCTTCGCGATCCCTGGTCCGTTGACCTGTGGGTCCCCAAGAAGGCAACTCTAACTTTAATTGGGCTTCCCTGGTTGCTCCAGATGTGCCCTGACTCTCCATTGCTTGGGGAGTCCCCAGAACCTTGCTGGTCCTCACAGAAGCATCTTTTCTTTTCCTGCGTGGGTTGCTGTTGCCAAGGCTTGTTGTGTTCAATCCAAACACCGACACCCCAGCACTCGACATCCTTCGTGGGCAGCTCGAATCCGGCTCCTGGTCATCCTTGACGTCTCTGGGACCCCGTGGCTGCAGAGTCAAGCTTCACCTCTTCGCACCTGAAGCACCTGACATCGGTGGGCATTCGATTGCTCCGCTCCTGGTCACTGGCTAGTGACCCAGACTCTGTCCCCTCTGCTTTCAGGTTCCTCACATCTTCGATCCAGGCTTGGATCACCCCGGACACTTTTCTTCTTCACGGCAGCAGCACTTTGCAGCAGATCGCCATTGAAAACAACGACGATTCCCGACACCCTTTGACACCTATGCACCCGGCTTCCCTGGGTGAGGTAACTCGAATACTCCGGTGCTCCCGTGGGTGTTGGCCCTAGAACCCCTTAAGTCTAAAGGGGTTTGCTCAAAGTCCTCTCCTAAGTGTCCTTTTGCTTTAAAATTCCAACCGCGACTTTCGTCATAGAATCCTACGGCGCTCGCGGCTGTGTTCTCACACTGCACACGTCCCCCGTGGGTCTCCTGTGTCACTACCTTGGGTGGTTCCTTGGGGTCCCAGCGATTCTACGTGCTCTAGGCACTGTGTCTAGTCAAGTCGTGGTTCATATACCACTTTCTTAATATATGGTGTGGTCCCCCCCCCTGGGGCCCATTGTATATTGTGCTATTTACTGTCGTTTTAATACTGTGATATTGTGTATCTTGGACTCTAATCTCACAAAGAGATTAGTAGTGAGTGTTTAGAAATAAATACATATATTTTATATATATACCTGGTGTGGTTCTCCTTTCATTTGGTCATTCAAGAGGTTATAATCTGGTAAACCAAGCTGCTTTACACTCCTTCAAGACTTAGCCTGAAGGCTGCTCTCCATAGCTACGACTAGGATAGCTTTCAATAAAGGTGGTCTTTAAACCTATCATCAATAAGGGTTGTTTGGACTGGTGCAAGGTGCCCACTATAAATAGTGGACAGCATATGCCAGGCCAACGTCTCACAATGCCTGTTGCAAACCCAGAACAGAGGAGAGAGGAATTTGGATTCATGAAGTAATTAAGATCCTCACCAATGTATAGATTTGAGCTTTTTCTCTGGAAAAAAAACACTTGTCCTCTGAAGTTTATTAAAAGGATCACTTGGAAAGTCTAAGCAAAGAGAAATGGAGAGGAATGGGAGTGAGAGGAAGTGGTTTATAGTGGGAATAAAGTTCCATTGATTTTCAGTCATGACCCTTAATAGCATTGACAACTATGGAAACATAATTTCCTTTGGAGGTTGCGATGGTTTCAAAACAATGGCCTCACAAACTGGAATGTTTTTAATGTGTGCTGTTTTCAAGAAACAAAAAATTACATGGTTAACAAAAACAGACAATTGTGGATCAAACGGGGTCCTCCACTGCCTCCTGCTGATCAGGGCCATGTGTTGAACCTGCTTAACTTTGTTGGTTGTTGGGGGCACCAAGCTCCTTGTCTGTTCCCATTGATGGAAGTCCCATTGCTGACTTCCGGCAGAGGAGGAAGAAGGAACGCTCAAGTAAAGTAAAGTACTCCAGCTTCAGGCAATTTCGGCAAACTTTGTACTGTATGAATTTCCCCCAAATTCACACCACTTTGCACACCTTCCCAATCATATTTACTAATTCCCTATTATATTGATTTTACTGATGCCTTTTGTTCAAATCAAAAAAGTGACTATACTGATAGAATATTACATCAGCGGTCACGCTCACATATGCCCAATCTTCACATTCAGCTGTTCCCAAGCAGGGGGCGACAGATTAAATGCCAGGGCATTCAGTTTAAGGTCATAGGCCTGGGGCACTGTCACTATAAGGAGAATAATAAAGCTCACCTCACTACTCTGTTTCCCATAAAGAGGCCAGGATGCCTTCTTCAGTTAAGGAGTCCCATCAGAATCAAGGATCCAATATTTCTGAAAGTTGAATCTGGAGGTAACGAAGTGGTGCGCTTGTGTAGCGAGGGGATACGTGCTAAAACAACCTGCCAATGGCCTTTCAATTGGAGGATGGTCATTTGAGGTTAGGCAAAGTCCTGGAATTTGAGCTCTTTTGTGAAGACTGTGGTCAACCAGCTCAATCTGACCACATAACTGTAAATTGTATCATTTTATGTTACAGCGTAGCCTTTGACCTTGGCCACGTGCTCTTTCACAACTTTTTAGATACCTGAGATGTATTGATAACCTCAAGGCTTGTTTAAGAAAACCGTTGTCTGTGGAATTCCCAGGTATATCATTAAGCATCTTCAGGTCCTCCAAAATGATGTGGTAGCACCTAGTGCTATAATTTCAGTTTTGGGAACCTGCGTCAAAACACCTAGCAGAGTTGCAGTGCCTGCCCATTCAAGGTCCTGTGCATGGCACCCTTGGTCACATGGAATTTAGGCACATTTGGTTTCTGTGGTGAATTAAGAACAGCTCACCTCATATTAAGATCAGGCTCCCTGAACCTCTTGCAAATAACAACAGCATTGGCAAAGCCAACAAGTCTCATCTCTAAAACACTGTTATTAGCTTCAACCATGCTTTTTCCAGATAGCCCGCCAGTGCAAGCATCAAGGTTCATGCACACACATGGATGTTAATCTTGGAGTTGGTTTTCAGTTAATGCACACCCATTTCAAAACGGTGTCCGATGCACAATGATGCGCTTTGACACACACATGCATGCACGTGCTGTATTACAGGCAGCCATTTTGAATTTACTGCCATTGCATAGCAGATGGCAAAGTTACAACAGTAAATTAAAATGCTAAAAACAAAATCAAAAGGAAGTCAGTGCAAAGTGCAATAAAGGAAGTGGGCAATCCAGCAGCACTTTGCAGATGCAAAGCCCTTGTAAAAATAAATAACTAAATAAACAATATAGAATTAAGATCAAGAAGTGGGGTGGAGAAAGTGAAGCATGGGAAATGGAGAAGCTAAAGAAAGAGAGGATTAAAAGAAAAAGAGGAAGAGGGTATGAAAACATGCACTCCCATGGTATGCTGAATGGCAATTAAAACAAGCATTTGCAATGCAACAGGTCTCGCATTTACGCGAGTTTAAGCTATTGGCATTGTAAATGACAATTCGTTTTATTTAGGTTTCAAAAACCAAAACATAAATAAAAGGCATTGTCATTTACAATGCCAATAGCTCAAACTCGCGTAAATGCGAGACCTGTTGCATTGCAAATGCTTGTTGTTTGTAGTGTTGTGGCTGGATGTGGTGTAATAATTGCAAAGTAAGGAGAGAAAGGAGAAAATAAATAAACTACAGGAAGGAAGAGGGAAGGAAAGAGTAATCAAAGAAAGAAAAGTTGTTGAAAAAAATAATACAGAAATTTTGGAATGTGAGGATCGACAAACTGTTACGGTTACTTGCTTTCCTGTTCATTTTAAACAAATGATCTTTTCTGGTGGAAAAGTAGTGACTACTGCTTTTCTCAACATACCCCTGAACTTCTATTCCCTCAATGATTTATTAGTTCAAAGTCACTAGAGTTCAGCAGTGAACACCTGCGGGCTGCATAGAAAAGGTTTAAGGTCCCGAAATGACCGAGAGCCAAAAAGAAACAAAATAAGATATGCCTCAGCTGAGCTGCTTTTCTTACAACCGCAGAGTTGTATTTACTATTGCAGTTATTGGGCTGCAGACATTCCAAGGAAGGGGGAGGGGCAGAAAGCAGTAGAGAGCTACAGGTCACTGGAGACCAGAAATTCCAGTGCGGGTCGGACCACAGCATAACTTAATGTGGCTGGGGACTAGATGTGCCACTGTTGGGTTTCGTTTGAACTACCAACAGCACTCTTGGAGTTGTAGTTTTGTTCGCTTCAATAGGACTAGTTGAATTGAAAAATAATGGTTTGTGCTAGTAAAGCTGAGGACTTTCATAAGCGGACCCAAGTCGCTCGAGGAAGGCTCCTAGGGGAAAGCATTACCTGGTGTCCTACTCATACGTTTATAGACAAGGAGAGCAAATGACAACTTGAAATCATTAGTTGTAATTACATTTTTGGGCATAAGTTAAGCAGTATTTTGTTAATGTACAAATACAGCTTCGCACAACATCCTGGGTTCCAGCAGCAGGATCTTTTTCACTAAGAATTTGTCACCCTTTACCGCACACGCCCCTCCCCCGCAATTGATGTGTCATAAAATCCTTTGTCCTTCCTCCGCCCTCTTCTGGATTAAGCGTCTGCCAGTTAAAAGTCTCCCTTTAGACAGAAATCGTTATTTCTCCGGTTTAAGGAAAATAAACTTGAGAAGAAAAGGGAACAACGATGGACAAGTATCTGTGGACGTCCTTGCACTAATCTTGGAGCAGACGTAACAAGTGCTAAAGTAAATAGTTGTAATCTGATTTCACGGGCTGATGCTCTTGCCCCAGCTGGGAATCAGCCTCCTATTATTAGGACCCCAGGCAGAAGGGGAGCGAGCCGACTGGTGGCCATGGGTTGATATATTTATTGTGAAGGGTGGCGCTGCCCGCGTGGGGCTCCCCATCTAGCCCTGAAAGAACAGGCGTGAGAGCTGGGCGTGCTTTTCCTCCCTCCCCGTAGTGTCTCGTTATAGAGGAAAGTCTCTTTGAGGTAGTGAGCATTCCCGAAAACATTGGAGACTGGAAAAGTTTACGTGTGTGGGGCGAGCGAAGGGGAGAGAAAAATTGCTGCCGCCACCACCCCCACCTCACATATAAACCCACGTCTGCACGTTCGAATAGAAAAATGTCTGAAAACATTTGCAGCCAGTGTTGTTTTTGGATCCATTTCACAGGGGAACTAATCGGGGGAAAAAGAGGGTGAGAGCCCTTTGTAGTAGTCATGGTTTTAGGCAAGTGAGCCGAGGAGCAAAGCGTGGCGAGCAGCCACTGGAACAGATGTGCTGCTCACGTAAAGCGCTGAAATACCTTCCGGTCGGGTTCGCTACATCTGCAAAGTGCTAACAACAAGCCCAGCCCCCCCTGCCTATTAATTCACACCTGACCTTCAAGTTTAACAGATTATCTTCTGACGAAGGGAGAAGGGTCATATGTAGTAAACAACCCTTCTGCCCCAGTCCTCATGTCTGCAGGGGCTGTAGGGATCTCGGCACTTCATCCAGGTAACACAACAGCGCCAAAGCAGTCACATAGGGAAAGCGAGTGGAAATGTTAGAAGCCGCCGAACTGCTGTCAATGGACACACGGGCGCCATTGTCAAAGTGCGGCAATTTGGTGTTGTTGAAAAAACAAGTAGTCCCTCAACATGACATACCTACAGTTGCAGCGAAATGAAACTGTAGTTGGTCGGTGCTGCTTCCGATAAAAAAAGAAGTGACGAATCAGAGCAGCAACCAATAGGGAGGACGGAAATCAGACTGAACCCAATTGAAAGAAGCAGGCAAGCAGCAGGCGGGATTACTCTCGCTATATGGATTACTGGATGTCTCGGCGAGGCAGCGCATGCGCGCTGCCTAGGCGAGACTTAAAAAGAGTTCCCTCAATTATCCTGTGTAAGGACACAACTCATCCAATCAAAACACTGTGAAATCAAAATACTCCAGGGTGGGACAAGCACAAAAATAGTGAGGAAAGCCAAAGAATAAGGAGCAGACAACTGGGACAGACAACAAAGCCATCCAATCACGAGCAAGAGACTGCCTCAAACTCCTCTGTAAGTATATGTTATATATTAGAAACAACATGTCTGCCTACAAATACATTAAGCTATCCGTAGCAGAGATCTAAAAATAAAGACAACCAGAATAGGAGGCAGATATTTCTCTTGTTTTATCCCCAAATTCTGGAATAGTCTTCTGTGAGCAATTATAAATATATCAAGGCCCGATCCTCTGTAGCTGGAGGGTTCGTGGGCAATCAAGCAAAGAAATAAAGAAGATGGTCAGATAAAGAAGGAAGCAATTAGAGCCGGCATTGGGCATTTGCTCCTGGGATGCTGGAAGGGTGGTGGCCGGTTTGCAGCAGTGAGGGCTGCTTTTGTTACTCGGGACCCGTTTTGGAGCAATGCTGCAACATCTGTGTTTGGTGGCTCAGTGGACTAATGCATCCACTGCAGGGGCCTGTGTTTGACCACATGGTCACAGTTTCAAATCCCGGTGGGTCCACCCAGCCTTTTATTTGAGGATTATCATCTGAGGTTGATAAAATGAGTACCATTGAGTTGGGTAACAATAAACATCTGTCATTCAGTGCCAAGATGCCTACGGGTGAACATGCACTTTACAAATACACGTTATGTTATCTGCCACCAGGTACAAAAGCAGCAGTGCTTTACATTTGCACAACCCCATCCTCGGGTGCTGGTCTGACCTATTTGTCAGGGCTGCTTTGGGCTCCCAGTCTGGTCCTTCTCTTTGTGACTAGAGATGATAAGGACAGTGTCTGCTTCTCTCGCTACACCAGCATCTTCCTGCCTGCCCTCCTTTTCTCTCTCTCCCCCTCGCTCTCTCTTCTCCTTCTCCTCACCTTGTAAAATCAATGAGTACAAAAGAAGTAGAGCACGCTTTGCACATCCCTGCTCACAGAACGACCTCCTTATATCATGAATGCTTTTTTCTTTTCAAATGTTTAAATCGCTCTCAAAGAACCAGTTCCTTCGGAAATGATTACATTTTGCTCACTACTCCAGTCTGCCTTTTCTGTGCGGCTCTGCTCTCCGCACTCCACCTCCTGGATGGGACAAGGTTCCTGAACACTCAGGGCCTCGTTTTTGAGGCCCTACCGGCACATTTGAACATGTTGGCGCAATGTGGCACTGGCATATTTATATGGCCACATAAAGCCATGTTGCATGGCTTTTCATGGCCTTATAAATATGTGCCCCTTTCACCCAGAAAACTGCGTGAAAGGGGAGTGCCCTGTGTGCTGCTGGGGGCGTTCCCAGCAACATCCATGGTTTTTGACACTACCCTAGATGTACGAGAAATCGTAAGTCTGAGGCAGCACCAAAACTTACGCCTGGCTTAAGGGAGGCAAATGAGGAGAAATATCTTTATTTCTCCTTGTTTAGAAAGAAGAAAAAGCCTCTTGTAATTGCTTTTATGCAGGGAGGTTTGCCTTCCTGCACAAAAAGAATCACCCCTATAGCGCAGACACCCTTGCACCATGGTGCAAGGGTGCCTACGTTGGCGCACAGCAGCCTATTGTGCGCCGGCACAGGGGAAAAGGACACGAATGCCCTGTATCTAATAGATACAGAGCATTCCTGCCCTTATCTATTGCCGTAGGGCAGCGCAGCAGCAAGGCCTGCTGCTCTGCCCTATGGCAGTAGTGGCTCCTGGAGGGAGTGCTGCGGGCGGTGAGGCGGGCCGGGGGAGGGGCAGGGTGGGGGGTAGTAAACTCCGGCTCACGGCCGACCAGAGTTATGTAAAAAAAAAAAATCAAACTTCATTGCGCGCGCTGCATCGCCATTTGGCGTTTCAGTGCGCGCAATGAAATTCGTTTTATTTATTTATTTATTTACATAACTCCGGTCGGCCGTGAGCCGGAGTTTACTACCCCCCATCCTGCCCCTCCCCCGGCCCGCCCCACCGCCCCGCAGCACTCCCTCCAGGAGCCGCTACTGCCCTACGGCAAAAGTCCCATAAATGAGGCCCTCAATCTCTGTGAACTATTTAATCTGTCCAAATGTTTTCAGTCTATCTCAAAGATGTTAGGTCTTTCTCCAAACAGATACAACTCTTCCTTATCTAGTTTATCTTCAACCCCTTTAGACTTTCCTTGCCCGTATTTAGCCCTGCCATGTAAATGCCATTATTTGCGTTTTAGCTGTTTAGTGCCTTGAATGACTGTAGTGCTGCTTTGTCACCAATCAGTCAGAAGTGCAGTCAGAAATACGTACTACCTGCTGATTGTTCCGAGGCTTGCCACGCTTCTGTACTTTTAGCTAATTGTGACAAAATATAATTGTATGATGCCGCTGCTTCAACGTATATCTACGCACTTTCGGTTTAATCCAAATTCCATTTTAGAATGCTGCAGACCCGCTGCTTCTACGCTGATTAAGTTTCTGTAAAATTAAACATAAAACACACAAATAAAAGAATTAATGTGCAAGATTTATTTCGACACTTGCAACCCGCATTTCTGGTTACCTAGAGTACCATCAGATCTGAAGACATCTTTTTTCTCCGTTAGAAACTCTCTCTAACTGTGCAAAAAGCAGCCTCCCTCTCGTGGGCTAATGAACTATACCCTCTTTGCTCTTGATTTTTTCTGGCAAATGAATCTTGATAGTAATTGAAACATGCAGGACAGAGACAGCAAGAGTTTTTTCTCTGGAAGCAAGGTGATTCACTCCGAATTAAAGGGCTGATTACGATGGCGGGCGGATCGTCGCCCGCCATCGTAACTTGAATTACCCACCGCCATATTAAGATGGCGGTGGGTATCGCGGCGGACGGAAAGTGCGTCCGCCGCTTTTCCGCCGGTCGGCAATTGTTACGATTGCCGGCCGGGAAGAGCTGGGGCACATAGATGGTGGCGGTGCCTAGCAGGCACCGCCATCCATATTATGATGTTGGTTTTTAAAGGCCTTTCCATGGCGGCATCGCCGCCATGGAAAGGCTGGCGGGGACTTGCCTGGGGGGCCCGTTGCGGGCCCCCGGTGGGGGTGGGGGGTGCACTTGGGGGTACCTATGGTACCCCCCTGCATGTCCATGCACAAGGTGGCAGGCACTGCGCAGTGCCTGCCACGTTGTGCATGGAAATGCACAACATTAGTCCGCCCGCCATCCTAATGACCCCCTAAGATACCAATTCTAGATTTCCAAGAGCAAGGCACAGTTGCTCATAGAAAAACCTGTGTGCTTCGGGCTATATAATTCCTTTTTGACCTGACAAAACAGCATTTTTTTTTTACCACCAAGCAATTTAGAAAACTTTTTGAGGATTATCACTGCTCACTGAAACCTTTTAGAAACCTGGCCATTAAACTTTTCCTTGCGCACCCAGTCTTGGCTGCTTTTCCTTTCCATCTTTCAGTCTTTTTAGTGCGCTGCAGATCTTTTTCCCTGTGATATTTGATTGTGTATTTTTCATTGGCCGCACTTTGGAGAGGTCGTGAAATTGAAGAATTTTTAATCTAGGAAGACACTGTTGGGACTGGCAGTAATAACTCCGCGAGGACACAGGCTTTCAGGCATGGCCGACCTTCACGATGAAAAATATTGGGGTCAAAAGAGCGCGCATTCATGTCCATTTCCGAGTTTCGAATTTCTTTAATGAGAAAAAGCAACACAATTCGAAACAACGTTGGAATTTCATTAGTTGCCACCTCTGCAATTTACTTCCTCAGCCATCCTTGTATTTGTCTGTTTGGGGTCTGGCTTTCTTTTCTGCTTTCTCGTACACTTCTCCAACTCCATTTTACTAGCCGTCCTACTTTCTGCCTCAAATTCACTTGTCATTGCACGCCTCCCTTATATCGCTCTCTCTCTCAAGAGGTTTGCCTTCAAAAATAATCTTTCATATTTCTCAAAGCACTGAAAAGGTGGATGCAAACTATACAAATCACACACTAACATTTCCTATCCTTGTTACCACAGAATGTTTCCTCCAGTCGTTCAAAATAAGATACCTGAACTCGAATGCCACCAATAATCCAAGCTTTTCTTCTATGCTCCAAAATAACAACACCAACACTTCTGCAGCGCTACATTTTCAAACATGCAGCAAAAAAAATTCCCATCCTCAGACAGTAAATCTACCACTATCAATAATAATTATCGTAATTCTACAGCCCACACTAATAACTCTCATTTTATAGTGCACAATGATAACGCCTATAATTGCATAACATGCATTAATATTGAACATATATGGTACAGAGAACACTCTTGAAATTATTTAGCACAAGTGGTCAAAGTTTGATACTTAACTTGCAAAGTTGTCGAAAGCAGGAGAAAATTGCCCTTTGCAAAAGCGGGGGAAATTTCCTGACTTCACGGAGGTGAAATTTAATCTACTAAGCCTTGCTACATGTGACGATTTTCAGTTTTAGGTGATGATGCCATATTATTAGTAATGGAGCAGGGTAAATGAAAAAAATTAAACCTCCTAATATTTTCGTAAAATAATTAATAAACATGTTCGTTTAAGTAAATAACCAACAATGTATGTTATATGTTAAGGGTTAAAGGTAACACGCCATTCCGTGTGCAAATTGATCAACTTATAATTGTTTACGTGCCTAACATAATATAATATTTGCGTACTAATTCTATAATAAACGCATGATTTGTGCTTTAAATAAAACGTGTGGTTGCAAAATAAAGCGATGATAAGTAAGGGACAGCTTTATATGTTGCTTTTTGCTAGGTAATACCTAATTGAGGTACGTAGAAAGACGGGAGGGAAACGAAAGGGTTTATATTTGGGGCATATTATCAAGCACATGCGATAATTATCGCAAATCGCGCATAGTGCGATTTTCATTATCGCCGTCTATCGCTGGATTTCAGCGCCGGGTTAGCGATGTATTATTAACGCTTTTCACCCAGGCGATATGAAATCCAGCGATAGAGGGTGATAACATGCATTAGCGTGAGAAAAGCAGCGAAAAATGACCTGCGATAATGTAGACCTTGATAATAGGCAGGTGTGGACTTAGCCCTGAGATCCACCTCCCATGTTACAGATGGCTAAGTCGGATTAATAGCAGGTGTTAAAATCCTGCGATAAAGGGGCCTTAGCGCGACTTTGATCATGGATTCGCGTGTCTGGGGCATCCTTGTAAATATTGCGATGCAGTTGTAGCGATGTTTACCCATGTTGTTCTGTGAGGAACGCCCACTTTGCATGTCATTAGCGATAATAATCGCTGACATGCAAAGTGGAGAAAAGACGGCTGCTAACTCAAGGAAACACACGTTAGCGTGTCCTTGATGATAGAGCGATATTTAAATTGCCGCTTTTCGGCGGAAAACGGCCGCTAAAGCGGCGAAATTGGGCTTGATAATATGCCCCTATATTTCTTTGTTTTAACAATATTTTGTTTATCTTTGAAAATAGTGCGCTTAGGCCTGTCGAGCAGCAATATAAAATGGCCGCGAGTTGCTAGAGTACGCATGAGCGGGGGACCATGTGATAGACGTGTGAGGCTGTGGAAAAGGGATGATCACGCGCTAATGCTGAGAGGCTAAGATGGAAGTATGGTCAAGGCTGTTGTGACCTTTCTGAGCAGATGTGTGCCAAGATGATCAGCAAGAAGCGTGAGAAGCCTGACTGAATCAATAGACGGAACTGTTTTACACAAAATGTAACAGAAAAAGATACAATTTGGACTGATCGAAACGGATGAGCAATTGCATGAACTGTGGGAAACGATGCTTGCATGGACATTCCACACGGAACTGGTTAAGACCAGGAAGTTTGATTAAAATGTATATGGGCCTGAGTTTTGACCAATGAGAAAGAATCGCGCCATGAAGAAGAAACCTTTTATGCTGTAAGCTAGAATTAGGGTATAAGAAGACCTACTCTTGGTGGGAGGGGTTGGAGAATGCTGTTAGAATGCTGCAGGAGATGCTGCAGAAGTTAGATGCTGCGTGAGTTAGATGCTGTAGATGGGAGAAGTTGCGGTTGCTCATGCTGACGAGCTGATGCTGCTGCTGTTATTTTCCTTTTCCAGTTGAGTATAAAGATGCTGCTTTAGGAGAACTTTTTCCTGATAGATTTTATTAGAATTATTAGACTTTCCCCAGATAGATAGATAGATTGATCTATAGAGTTCTTATTATGATAACCTTATTTTTCCGTCTAATAAAAATGCATTGCAATTTCAAACTATTCTTATATTGAAGATAAATGTAATGATCTGAATAATAAGTTTAACCTCATTTCTTGCATTCAAACTTTATAAAAACTTTATTATTCTTTAAACAAATGACTCAGTGATTCTTTAGCTCAATGATTAAAAATGAAATGTTAAAGAGTTTATTGTGATTGAGCTGGTCTTAATCACCATCAACTGATTCCTACTAGTTGGTCCATCGACCAATGAGCGGAATACCTTAAAAGCAAATATGAAATATTATGTCATGATAAAAGAGGTATCCCGTCTCCTTCCAGCGAATCGTTTTTCTCCTAGGTTAATGACGGAGGAAATCCAGGGAATAAATGAGTAAGTGAATGTATATGCGGTGTTATGGGCCCCACCGCCATATGGATATCGTGTGTGTGTGTTAGAGGAATAGTTGCACCTGGATGACCAAAGCATAATAGGAGAATTATTTTTATTGTTAGCGCTGGATCAGATTTCTTGGTAGCAGAGTTATGGTTTCTATAGATTAGTTTGGTGATTATTGATTATTGATTATTGATAAGTTCATGTCTAACACTTTTTGTTGAGTCGCGTTATGTTATATGTAAGTTTTCACGCTTCTGGGAAGTAGGAAGTGGAACACGTGTGGCAAGAGAAGTCACATGGAATTGTACACTGTCTGAGTTCATTTTTTGGTAATAACACAGGTTGTGTTATAATAGGGACATTTTGTGTATAAAAGGTGTGTAAGTGAAATAGTGATCGGTTTTCTTGTGAAACTCTGGCCTTAATTCTCAGGAGCAGTATAGTCTCCACATGTGCTTTATCCCCAGAGAAACGGGTTTACTGATTGCTTGAAAGAAGGGTAAGGTAGAGGGAAGTGCTACTTTATCGGCGAAACTGAAAAATTCTGTGGTAGGGTAGAGGTAAGCGCTGCCTACTGGAACATATAGAATTCTTGTATAAATGGTCAAAGCTATCTTTTCGGTTTAGCGAATCAGACAATGGAAATGTTTTAAATGTTGTAATTAACAAAGAATTGTTGAAAAAGAAATTGCCGATACATTTTGTAAAGGAGGGGTCAAGAGCAGAAGTGACGTAGACAAGAGTGGCGCTGGGATTGGACAGTGCGCTAGTCACATGGAAACAGGAGCAGAACTGACGTAGACAAAAGCCGCACTGGGATTGGACAGTGCGCCGTAGACAGAAATCGCTCTAATTGGAGCTTTGGTGTGAGACGCGCTAGGATTGGTCGAATAATCTAGTGACGTAGAAGTTTGTGATTGGAATGTTAGTGTGAGTCGCGCTAGTATTGGTTGGAATAACGCATAGAGAACAGTGTTGAATTGCGGATCGTTTAAGGAGAAAAAGGTTGTGAATCATGTCGTACTATGAGAATGGAAAAGAGAAAACGTCATGGATGTCGAAAGTTAAGAACTTCTTTAAGAAGGACAAAAAGGTAGTGACTAGAGAGGGACAAATAATTCCTCCGCCGAAATCACCAGCTTCACATATGATGCTGAAATATGGATATCACACATGCATATGGTTAGAAAATTGGACAAAATACACCAAGAATGATGGAGCATTGGCTTTCCCTGAGAATGGTTCATTTAATGTAGCTGTACTACGGAACTTGAGAGAAAAGATGGTAATGTTAGAACCTAGACCTAGACCGACCCAGTTTGAAGCTTTAACGGAATGGGAAGATGAGATGTATGAGCGAGAGAGATCCAGAGGATTAAAGAATCATGAGTTTTTGCCTGGAAGTTTGTGGGGAATAAATCATGAGGACAGAGTAAAGCGTTGGAGATATGCTAACATGACAGGAGGTTTGTTTCCAGCTTTTACAGTTGAGGAAGAAGCAAAGAGAAAGTGTACCGAGAAAAAGAAACATGTAGTGGTAGAAAAGTATGTGTATGGTGGTAGTGAAACAGATGACGAATTGCTGGAAGATATTTTAAACAGAAACCCACCTCCATACCAACAGACTTCTGCGGTGGTGACACCTAATGCACCGCCAATGGAAACTGGGAGGAATAAAAATCCTGAACGAAGAAATGAGACAAATAGGTCACAAGATCAATTGAAAACTTCACAAAATGAAGAGATAGAAAGTGACAATGCAACCGAATTAGCTAAAACGACAAAAGAATTGACTGAGAAAATAAGAGAACTGACAAAGAATATGGAAGCTGTAACTGTACCAGTAACGATAGGTCCAGTAATGCCAATTTTTGAAAATCAGAAAATTAATGAACATTCTTTAGTGATTCCCATGAATTCACATTTGCAAAGAAAAAGAGAAGGGATGGAACTGAATAATGAAGGGGCACACAATTTGGCTAATACTTATAGACCAAGCCCACCTACAAATTTGACGACAAATGAGAATGAGATTAGGAGAATGCCTATGGTGACGGAGTCCGCATCAGGAACACCAGAAGGAAGCAGCAATTGGATAGAATTAAATAGTACGCCTGTAGGTCCAACTCCAGATGAGTTAAATGAATGGATGAAAGCGCTAAAAGCAAAAGAACCGGAAGAAAAACCATTAGATGTAATTAGGTTGAAAATAGACATGGAAGAATTGATTTTGGGAACCATTGGTACAGAAAAATTAAAAAATTACCAGGATGATGAGATTATGTTTTTGTGCAAAAGTCTTACTTGGAGAGCTAGAAATTTACATGACAAATTGGAAGAGATAGCAAGTGAACTAGGAGTGGAATTTGTGAAAGTGAGAACGTTGCAGAAACCATACAGAGTAGATTTTTGTGAGAAAGACATAGAGAATTTGAACACATCAGGAAGACTGACCCAAATAAAAGAGTTAATTGTCTTATTGAGAAAATGGGGTGATGTGGATAGATGGAGAAATAGATGGTCAAAAAGGAATGAGAAAACAACAGATAAAGCATCTTTGGCTTTTGCAGTGACAGATAGGGAACCAGTTGTTAGGGAGTACCCGATGAGAGAAACTCCAGGTGGTAGTTATGTGCATGTTCCATGGACCAGACAGGACATACTGTCATTTACAAATGACTTCCCAAAATTGAGAGAGAAACAAGTAGAATGGTACAGACAAGTGGAAAGATTTGTTAAGGTGTCAAAAGTGCTGTGGATAGATCTGGATGGATTGTTTGATATAGTAGTGCCAGCTGATTTGTGGACAAAATGTAAGATTACTGTTGATTGGCCAACTGTAGAATATCCAAGGGATGCTAAAACAGGAGCGCCAGGTCCAGAAGTGATGAGGAAGTATGACCAAGTAGTTACCTTTTGAAAAATAAAATTCCACCAAAAGAAACAGATTGGGTAAAAATAGACAGAACAACGCAGGAAAGCAAAGAGTCAGTGCACGCCTACTATGAGAGATTGTTGTTGGTCTTCAAACAGTACAGTGGTTATGAGACACTGAATGAGAAGGATATGAGTCATTTTGTATATAGGTTTGTGTATGGATTAAAACCAGAGATAAGTGAAATGATTAAGCAGCACTTGATTGGTTGGCAGAATAGCACAGTGGACGAAGTTTTGAGATATGCTAAGTATTGTAGTGATGAAATTGAGAGTAAACAGCGTAAATTGAAAGAAAAGGCCATGTGGGCACAAGTGAAAGTTGCAGAGAAGCAAGAAGCTCAATTAAGTAATACTGGTAGTGAAACAGGACAGTTTAAATCCCGACCTAATATAGGTAAAGGAAAAGGACAAATGAGCATAGATGAGGCAAAGAAAAAGTGGCCATGCCACAACTGCGGAAAGCTAGGACATTGGAGAAACGAGTGTAAATTTCCTCCAAAACCTAATGTGGAAAATCAATCATTAAATTCACAGGTGCAGAGTGAGGTAGTTACTCAACAAGGTCAGGTGCCACAACCACCACTTCCCAAGAGTGTTAACCAACAGAAATACAGTGCAGAAACAGGATTCTACGGAGGAGAACAGGTAACACAGTTGCCGCGTGCAGCTGCAATTTCTCAATATTGGTTACGACAGGATGAGGATGACACGGATGAAAGTTCCTGACTCTGCCTAGGAGAGGGGGAAGAGTGCGTGCTTGGCGCAACTCTAGAGGTAGATCAGTCTGGTCCATTTGTGGATGGAGAAGTGAATGGTGCAAATGTAACATTCCTTGTTGACACTGGAGCTACCCGTTCTACTGTTAGGTCAGTGGAAATTCCAAACCTTCCTCTCTCAGGCGAACATATCCAAGTAGTTGGAGTTTCGAATCAGCAAATTAAAACGCCTCTTACTAAATTAGTGAAGGTAAGAATTGGTCCATTTAGCGAAATGCACCGATTTGTGGTATGTGATTGTAGTCCAGTGAACCTTTTAGGACGCGATTTATTGTGCAAGATGAACTGCACTATCTATTGTACCCCAGACGGAATTGCATTTCAGACTCCGGATGAGGATGTGCTGTATAAAATGACAATGGTGAATTTAGAACCAGAAGTAAATGGTTTGTTTCCTGTATTTGATGCAGAGAAAATCCCAATTGAATTAAAAAAGACAGTGAAAGAAGAAGTGTGGGACTTTACAGGAGAAGATGTAGGATTAATGAAAGGAGTAGATCCAGTTAAAATAACAGTAAAAGAAGGAACGAGTTACCCAAATACGCCCCAGTATAAATTGACTCCAGAAATAATTGAAGGAATAACGCCAGTAATAAATAAAATGATTGAACAAGGGATTTTAAAAGAAATCATGAGCAGTCCATGTAATTCGCCAATAATGGGACTGAAAAAGCCAAACGGAACATATAGGATTGTACAGGATTTGAGAAAGGTAAACAAAATTGTTGTGCCTTGTTGACCGATAGTACCGAACCCTGCTGTGATTCTATACCAGATTCCACGTGAAGCAGAATGGTACACAGTAATTGATTTGTGAAAATGCATTTTTCTCTATTCCATTGCATCCAGATAGCCAGCCAATATTTGCGTTTAGGTTTGGAGAGCGTATTTTGGCATGGTGCCGAATTCCTCAAGGGTATACAGAAAGTCCCTCAATTTTTAATCAGATCCTAAAGAAATCATTGGAAGATTTAAGAATGCCAGAAAAGTCAGTAATGGTTCAGTATATTGATGACCTACTGGTGGCATCAAAAACGAAAGAAGCATGTGTCAATGATACAATTGCTTTGCTGAATCATTTAGCAAAAAGAGGACATAAAGTGTCCCCTTCAAAATTGCAGTTTTGTCAACAAGAAGTCCAGTATTTAGGGCATAAAATTGAGAAAGGAGTGCGAAAGGTAACGACTGAAAGAATAAAAATGATTCAAGGAATGAGAGCTCCAATGACACAAAGAGAGGTAAGAATGTTTTTGGGAATGGTTGGATATTGTCGACAATGGATAAGTGGTTTTTCACTGATTGCTAAACCATTGCAGAAACTGACAAAGAAGGATGTTAAAGATCCTTTTGAAATGAATGATGAAGAAATGAAAGCATTCAGAGATTTGAAAAAGAAATTGTGTGAGGCTCCAGCATTGGGAATGCCTGACTATGAGAAAGATTTTGAGCTGTATTGCAGTGAAAGAGATGGATGTGCATTTTCAGTTTTTGGTACAGAGACATTGAACTATGAAAAGACCAATTGCATATTTTTCAGCTGTTTTCGACCCGGTAGCGAAAGCGTTGCCTGGATGTTTGAAAGCAGTTGCTGCTACTTGTGTGAGTCTGGAACAGAGTGAAGGCAGAGTGATGGGGTATCCATTGAGAGTGTATGTTCCCCATTCTGTGGAAATTCTCTTGACAAGAATAAAAACTCAATACATGACACATAGTCGGCTGACTAGGTATGAAAAAGTAATTTTGAGTGCAGATAATGTGACCATTGACAGATGTATGAATGTGAATCCTTCGACATCATTGCCAGATGAAGAGAGTGTGATTGAAATGGATGAAGTAGATCACGATTGTCTGAATGTGCTCGAATACTGTACAAAACCAAGGTCTGATATACGAGATGAGCCTTTGAAAGAATCAGATTATATTCTGTTTGTGGATGGCTCATGTTTGAAAACGAGTGATGGAGTTCTAAGTGCAGCATATGCAGTTTGCACAGTAGCAACTGTAATTGAAGCATCTTGTCTGAAAGGTGTACGGTCTGCCCAAGTCGCAGAATTAGTAGCTCTGATTCAAGCATGTAAGTTGGGAAGAAATGTACGGGTTACGATTGTGACAGATAGCCAGTACGGCTTTGGGGTTGTGCATGATTTTGGTCAGATTTGGTCACAAAGGGGTTTCTTGACGTCTGCAGGAACGCCCATCAGAAATGGAGATTTTGTGAAAAGGTTGCTTGAGGCGATACAGCTGCCTAAACAGATGGCTGTAGTGAAGTGCAATGCACATAAAAATGGGGAAGACTACATAACTGTTGGTAATAAATATGCTGATGAAATGGCACAGTATTGTGCAAAGAATGTGGTCTCTTTGAATAAATGTCGGGAAAAGAGAGCATATTTCTTTCCTTTGCTTTTTACTAACTCTATTGAAACATGGGATGAGGTGAGACAGTTACAAGAAGCTGCAGAGGATGAGGAAAAAGATACCTGGATAAAAGCAGGATGTAGAAAACATGAAGAGACTGATGTTTGGGTTTACAGGGATGAAAGACCAGTTATGCCTGATAGCATGATAGCTGACATGGCACGGATGTACCATGGACAAGCCCATATTGGGAGAGATTCAATGATCAGACTTTTTAGACAAACATGGTATAATCCAAAATTCAGAGCCATAGCTGAGAGTCTTTGTCAGAGATGTCTTATTTGTCAACAGTTAAATCCAGGAAGGAAGACAGTAGTGAGTCTAGGAACAATATGGACGAGAAGGGGGTCCTTTCACTAGAATGCAAATGGATTTTATTGAAATGCCACCTTGCAACAGACTAAGGTATGTCCTAGTGGTCGTCTGTTTGTTTTCCCGTTGGGTGGAGGCATACCCAACAAGAAGGAATGATAGTATTACAATAGCAAAACTTATGCTGCGAGAATTCATTCCGTGGTATGGTTTTCCAGTCACGATTGAAACAGATAGAGGAACACACTTCCAAAATGAATTAGTTAAACTGATTTGTGAAGCACTTAGTATTAAACAGAAACTGCATTGTGCATACAGACCAGAGGCTTCTGGAATAGTAGAGCAAGTGAATGGAACAATCAAGAACAGGTTAGGAAAAATGTGTCAAGCTACAGGACTCAAATGGCCAGATGCTTTGCCATTAGTTCTGATGACAATCAGAAGTATTCCGGAAAGGAAAACTGGACTCAGTCCCCATGAAATAATCATGGGACGAGCAATGAGACAAGCACAAGTACCTGTCAACAAACTACTGACTATAACTGATGATCTAGTGCTGGATTATTGCAAAGGATTGGCTGATGTGGTGCGTTCTGTGTTTCATCAGGTTGGACCTGATGCGACCACTCTTGAAAGAAAACCAGCTCACGACTTGAATCCAGGAGATTGGGTTCGCATAAAAGTCCACCGGAGAAGAAACTGTTTGGTTCCTCGCTGGGACGAACCACGACAAGTGATCCTAGTGACGACCACTGCAGTCAAGTGTGCAGGAGTGAAACACTGGGTACATGCCAGTCACACCATCAGAGTTCCAGAACCTGAAGATCGACATGTGAGTCGACATCTGGAAGTATTGGATAACAGTTCAGCATCAGAAAGAGAAGAAGAAACAAACAGGGTGCCAGAACCTGAAGATCGACCTGTAAGTCGACATCTGGAAGACCCAACTACAAGTGCAACGACAGAAGAAGAAGAAGAAATAGAAGAAATAGCTGAAGTTCCAGAACCTGAAGATCGACCTGTAAGTCGACATCTGGAAATATCAGACACCAGTTCAGAATCTGATACAGAACATTCAGATTGTGAAGAAATTATAAAAAGAAATTGGAATTTTGAGAGCATAAGAGAAGAAACTGAGCCAGAAGATAGTGACAGTGAGCAACCAAGTACAAGTTGTGGTAAAAATCCTTCGGAGATAATATTAATAGATGAAGAAGGGAGAGTTTCAAACAAAAAGCTAGAAAAATCGGAAAAACCCCGAGGAGCAGTAGGGACAGATAGTCAAACACAAGAACAGGGAAATTTAGAAGCCGATAGAGAGACTGAAACAAATTCGGAAGAACCTCGAGGAGGGACAGAAATAGGTGAACGAAGGAAGATAAGAAAAGAACCACAAGTAGATGAAAATGAAATTATAAGTTTCAAAATAAGAGGAAATAGCGAAAGAATTGAAACAGAGTCTGAAGAAAGTGGAGAAGAAAGAAATCAAAAACTAGAGACAAGAAAAAGAAATTGGAAAACAGAAAGAGAAGAAAAAGGGAGTGAAGCAAAAAGGCCAAGAAAAGGAGACAATTGGCCCAACGAAGTAAGAAAATTAAGATACAGAATCATAAGGTTGAATGGGAAAAGTGCTGAACAAGTGAATGAAATAACAAGTCAAAGAGAGCAAGAAAAACAAGGTGGAAAACACTTGCAGAAAACGAAAAGAATAAAGAAGGTAAATCCGAAGTATAGATCGCCTGAATGGTTGTATCGTGCTTTGACTAGTCACAAAGAAGAAAAGAACACTCACGAAAACCCAGAACAAAGAAACCTGATGGGAGAAAGTGAAGTGCAACAAACCTGAAGAAGTTTAAATAGTTTCTACCGGATTTGACAAAACACTGGATCTGACGAATTTACCGGATGTGACAAAGAAAGAATTCTGAGAAAGAATTAAAAGAAAGTACCAAGCAAAGACAAAACATTGGAGTACAGAGCGGCAAACAAGTCATTTCTGAGGTGTAGTGACACAATTTTCTGGAAAACAAATAAATAAGGTTATAAAACAAAATGGAGAATACTAGAGATAGAAAATGTAAATGTGAGTTTTTAAGTAGATGGTGCAAGATGTGTTGTTTTTGTACAGGATTATTAATGACAGTATGGGTGGTTTTAGCAATCACTATTCCAATTAGTTTAGCTGTGGTAGAAATGTCTAATAACACTGAGAAAGAAAAAGAAGCTAATACTAAAGAGCCAGTTATTTTAAAGAGTAGTGCAGAATTACACAAGGACAAATCAATAACAGATTTTTCAAAAAATGTTTTTACTAAATTATTATCTGAGTATGTAGAAACAATGGATGTAAGAGATTGCTATGTTTGTATGCAGTTGCTTGCATCTGTAGCAGAGGGTGTGACTTATCATCACCTCCCTTTGACATATGGAATAACATGTAGCGTTTTAGCAAGTCTATTTTATAAAACAGGTAGATTAGAATATTATTACACTGACATAAATAAGATTTTTGCGAACGTTTCTGTAGTTCCCGAGCTTAACAAAATAAAAGAGGGAAAAACGTTTGGTGAATATTTCTTAGAAGATAAGAGTTTGACATTAGATAGTATAATTAGGTACAACCTTACCTGTGAGTTAAAGAAGGAAGAAAAAGTATTTTTAGAGATGGTTGAAGAGAGAAGAGTGAAATTTCAAAGAAAAGTGATAGAAGAGACAAAAACACCTCTTTGGGCGTTTGAGGAAGACAATCATGACAAGAAAAAGACAAATGCAGCTATGACTCTGGATTGGCCCCAACAGGGAAGGTTGTGCATTAGAAGAAATAAGACAAGATATGACAATTATTTTGTGGGTTCCAGTAATTGCCATGACAATTACCAAATTTTAGGTGGATGGGGATTCAAAGGGGAAAAGATCCAATATTTCCAGGGATTTATTATGTTTGCGGAAATAGGGCTTATTATAGGTTGCCGGACCATTGGTATGGGTCATGTTACTTAGGCCTGGTCTTTCCAAAGATTTTTCATATGGATAGAAAAGAAAAAGGAACACACAAAATGATAAATACCTTTACACGTAGAAAAAGGGAAAGTTTTTCAGAAATAATAGGTGATATTTTTGGAGCATTGATACCAGCAGTGGGAGTATCTTTGAATGCATTTAGAATTCGGAAATTATCCACAGTGGTAGATCGTTTATCTACAGATACTGCTGGAGGGTTCTTGATGGTAAATACCGAGATGGTTGCCATGAGAGCTATGGTGATGCAAAATCGACTTGCCCTTGACATTCTTTTGGCAAAAGAGGGCGGAGTCTGTGGAATGCTGAAAGTCCAACATTGTTGCACTTACATTCCTGATAAAAGCGAAAATATACAGAAGTATATAACAAATATTACAAATTTGCACAAAGAACTTGTTGAAAGAGGTTGAAAGTGCCTGGGGAAAACTTGGTAAAGGGTTTTCTTCTGTAATAAATTGGTTAACAAGAATGAGTGGATTAATAATAGGGAAAGTTATAATAATAGCAACCGTGATAATAATAATAATATTAGAACTGAAGCTTGCAATAACATGTATAAAGAGAAGAAGAAGGCAGAATAAGATAGAAAAAGAAAACATGATAAACAGGGAAAGAGAGAGAGAAATGGGTGAAATAGAGTTAGAAGAAATAAAAGAGAACATGTACAAGAAAACGAAGAAACAAGTTGAAAGAGATACAGTTGTATAAACTAACAAAAGCAAATGGATAAAAGATATATGCTGTCTGAGAAAATTGTATAACTTGGGTTTTGTGGTGATATTAAAAATCACCAAAGGGGGGAGTTGATGGAGCAGGGTAAATGAAAAAAATTAAACCTCCTAATATTTTCGTAAAATAATTAATAAACATGTTCGTTTAAGTAAATAACCAACAATGTATGTTATATGTTAAGGGTTAAAGGTAACACGCCATTCCGTGTGCAAATTGATCAACTTATAATTGTTTACGTGTCTAACATAATATAATATTTGCGTACTAATTCAATAATAAACGCATGATTTGTGCTTTAAATAAAACGTGTGGTTGCAAAATAAAGCGATGGTAAGTAAGGGACAGCTTTATATGTTGCTTTTTGCTAGGTAATACCTAATTGGGGTACGTAGAAAGACGGGAGGGAAACGAAAGGGTTTATATTTCTTTGTTTTAACAATATTTTGTTTATCTTTGAAAATAGTGCGCTTAGGCCTGTCGAGCAGCAATATAAAATGGCCGCGAGTTGCTAGAGTACGCATGAGCGGGGGACCATGTGATAGAGGCGAGAGGCTGTGGAAAAGGGATGATCACGCGCTAATGCTGAGAGGCTAAGATGGAAGTATGGTCAAGGCTGTTGTGACCTTTCTGAGCAGATGTGTGCCAAGATGATCGGCAAGAAGCGTGAGAAGCCTGACTGAATCAATAGACGGAACTGTTTTACACAAAATGTAACAGAAAAAGATACAATTTGGACTGATTGAAATGGATGAGCAATTGCATGAACTGTGGGAAACGATGCTTGCATGGACATTCCACGCGGAACTGGTTAAGACCAGGAAGTTTGATTAAAATGTATATGGGCCTGAGTTTTGACCAATGAGAAAGAATCGCGCCATGAAGAAGAAACATTTTATGCTGTAAGCTAGAATTAGGGTATAAGAAGACCTACTCTTGGTGGGAGGGGTTGGAGAATGCTGTTAGAATGCTGCGGGAGATGCTGCAGAAGTTAGATGCTACGTGAGTTAGATGCTGTAGATGGGAGAAGTTGCGGTTGCTGATGCTGACGAGCTGATGCTGCTGCTGTTATTTTCCTTTTCCAGTTGAGTATAAAGATGCTGCTTTAGGAGAACTTTTTCCTGATAGATTTTATTAGAATTATTAGACTTTCCCCAGATAGATAGATAGATTGATCTATAGAGTTCTTATTATGATAACCTTATTTTTCCGTCTAATAAAAATGCATTGCAATTTCAAACTATTCTTATATTGAAGATAAATGTAATGATCTGAATAATAAGTTTAACCTCATTTCTTGCATTCAAACTTTATAAAAACGTTATTATTCTTTAAACAAATGACTCAGTGATTCTTTAGCTCAATGATTAAAAATGAAATGTTAAAGAGTTTATTGTGATTGAGCTGGTCTTAATCACCATCAACTGATTCCTACTAGTTGGTCCATCGACCAATGAGCGGAATACCTTAAAAGCAAATGAGAAATATTATGTCATGATAAAAGAGGTATCCCGTCTCCTTCCAGCGAATCGTTTTTCTCCTAGGTTAATGACGGAGGAAATCCAGGGAATAAATGAGTAAGTGAATGTATATGCGGTGTTATGGGCCCCACCGCCATATGGATATAGTGTGTGTGTGTTAGAGGAATAGTTGCACCTGGATGACCAAAGCATAATAGGAGAATTATTTTTATTGTTAGCGCTGGATCATTAGCAAAGGAAAAACAATATACATACATCTAGTTCATTAAAACTACTATCAGGCAAAAGAGGGATTATATCCCCAATTTGTGCAGCAGCAGTGCTTAATTTGTAAAAAACTTAATGCCGGGGCCCTCAACAGGAGGACACTAGAGCTTGCACCATCCGTTGCCCTGGCAGCACTGCCAATGACAGCACCAACACACTACTAATCATCACACTCTTAAAAGTGTGACAATTCATACTATTACAGGCCCCCAAAGCTATAAGAATGGCTTTGGAGCAAAATACTAATAATTGGAAATTGAAATTGAAATAATAAACAGAAGTTGTTGTGCTCGTACCTAAATTGGCAGACACCACTACCATGTGACAGACAGTCATAAGCCTCGGTGCTGGCAATTAAGTACCGGTGCTGAGCACCGGGAAGCACCAGCACAAATTAAGCACTGCAGCAGTGTACTGAAGAATTGGTGTCTGAGGTCCAATATTTATACCTGGTTATACCTGGTACCTTCTTTGAAGGTGGAGAAACTTCTAGCGGATTCCTTTTGAAATGATTTGAAGTGCTCAGGTTTCCTGACTCCCCTGTCCTGGCTTCAGACTAACTACAGGGAGTATGCAATCCTTTGTGTGAAGACAGGACACAGCCTATTCAGGTGTATGTAGGGCAGTGCCCTGATCTGCTCTCCCACCTCAAAGAAGGCACCAGGTATAAATATTGGACTTCAGACACTGACTGTTCAGTACACTTCTGTACCCAGTGGAAGACCATCCCAGGAAGAAGGAATGCTGTAATGCTGAAAGGACTGCCACTCTGCTGGACCACTGCCTTCAAGGACTGCTGCCCTGCTGCCCTGCTGCCCTGCCCAGCTGCCCAGCTGCCTTCTTCCCTGGATGAGAAGGACTGGAACCTGCACCTAGGACCGCCAGCCAGTGTTACTCCAAGGGCTAGTCTCTTGTAACCAGCACCTAGGCTATGCAACTGCAAGTCCTACCCTGCCAAATGGTGCCACCCCAGTCTTGGACCCTTGGAAGTGGGCCCGAAGGTGCTCTGCCAGCCTATCTGTGGACCCAGCAGAACTGGCACATCTCCACCACTGTGCAGGGCAACCCCGATAAGAAGTGACACATTGCCGCTGCTGCAGGGCCTGTCCTGGCACAAGGACTTTGAATGTGCCAATGTGCGATGCATCCTCAACGTAGGCCCTTGCATCACAAGCCCCTCATCAACGGCATACTCGACGACTGTGCAGGACTTCACATCACAAGCCCTGCTGCTTCTTCGGACCCAGCCAGTGCGGGACGCATCTTAAATGTAGGACTTCACATCACAAGCCACCTCGTCAATGGCCTCCTCGATGACGATGCAAGGCCTCACATCGCAGCCTCGCAGCTCTCCAGAACCGATGCTGTGTGACAAATCTCCGACCAGGACCGCGCATCGCCATGGCTGTATGAAGCATTCTCAATGCGGGACCTTGCAATGCTCCTCAACCAAGATTTGAGGTACTCTTGTTCAACGCACCTAAGAGAGACCCTGTAGCTGACCCGCACTTTATCATGGTCCACCTGAACTTGTGACTTTGTCCCAGACTAGCGCGGCCAGATATGCATAGTTGGGACTTTGTGTTTTTTGATGCTATTTTCCCTCAAAACTTTAAAATTGTATATCTCTGGGTCTACTGATTGCATTTTTGTTGTTTGGGTCCTGTTTTATTTATTAACATTTACCCTAGCTTTCTAATCTGGTGTGCGATTGTTCTTGTGTTGTTTCTTCTTTTTATTACTGTTTGAAGTCATGACACATACTTTACAATCGCATCTAAGTTAAGCTTGACTATTCTTTGCCAAGCTACCATATGGTTGAGCACAGATTAGTTTGGGGTTTGTTTATGACTTCGCCCTGACAAGGAAGGTGGTTCCTGCTTTAGTAGGGTTTTACCCCCTAAACAAGTACCCCAATTTTACAAAGACAAGTATTAATGTGTATTCCAGTTAGTGTAACAATGTGTTTGAATACACAGCCCAAAATCAAACAGGATATAATTTTGATGATCAGTCCTCCATGATCACCCCTCCATTCCCTTGTTTAAAAAAAAAAATGTTTTAATAACAGATTTTATTTGTCAAGTATCAAATATAATGCAGAGCTCTGTACCCCCAGAGGACTTCTGCCACAATAAATTTACATAGTCATGACTTTGACATTTAGAATATACGTTCCAGAAGAAAAGAAAGGAAATACAAACAAAAGAACCACAACATGAGAACCCCCCTCCGATTGCACTATAACCTTCCCCTAGCCTGCTCGCCACTCCTACATCCACAACAACATATAAAATATATTGCCACACCTTTAGTTCCTTGTTGCATGTAGTTGAATAGTTAACCTGAGTCCGTGGCATCTGCAGTAGATAACGGCTCCAACTGCAGGCCCCGATAGTCCGCCCATCATTTCCAAATTTTGAAATGTTTTTGCGGGCCTCCCCTTGCCGTGAAGATTGGGATGTCCAACCCCATACAGAAGTCCAGGCCATTCTTCCAAGCGGACAGAGAAGGCGCAACAGATGCTTTCCATAACCTTGCAATGTTTCTTTTTGCCAGTGTAAATCCTAATAACATAAGATGGCGTTTATAGATGTTGCCCCCGACCCCTTCCATAATATGCAAGAGTACCAGCTGTGGTGAGGAGGGGAGGTCCCAGCCCAATACTTCTGTGAGACAAGCCATAACGCCTCTCCAAAACTTTGCAAGGGCGGAGCAGTGCCATATCGTGTGCATTAGAGTTCCCTCCTCTCGCTCGCACCTTAAGCGTACAGGGGAGGCCACAAGGCCAGCTTTCCAGAGCCTGACTCTGGTATAATATACACGATGAAGGTACTTGAGCTGAATGAGGCGCAGGCGCACCACAATTGCAGCCTCCCGCGGGGAGGCCAACGCCTCTGTCCAGTCCTCCCCCTCCAATGGGCCTAGATCCACCTCCCAAGCCTCTTTGAGTTTCTGGAACGTGGTGGAGCTATGTGTAACCAGTGATTGATACATTTTGGAGATTTTATGGTCCTGGAGATCTCCCATAAACACTTTAGCCTCGACCGGGCTAAATTCAGGAAGGGTCTCCAATCCCGCAAAACTGGGGGAGATAGCATGCCGGAATTGAAGGTATCTATAAAATTGAGTCTTTGGCACCTGGAAGTCCCGCTGAAGATCTTGAAAGGACTTCAAGACCGTACCCGCATTACGTCTCCCAGGGTAGAGATACCAATGTTGTCCCAACCGCGGAATCCCGATAGGGCAGCCAATTGTGGCAATCGCCCATTATGCCACAGGGGGTTCTCCCTCGTCAATCTGTCCCACCACCCCATCTTACCGAGGGCCTGTTTCCATATCTGAAACACAACCCTAGTGACCGGCGGCATGGAGTTACGGAGGGGTGCCGAGTATAATATAGTATGCAAGGTAGAGTCCCCCATACACCGCCGCTCAACTGCATACGCGGGGTCTGCTCTATCTCCATACCACCATTCGTTCAATATGAGCAGGTGCGAGGCCATATAATATGATTGAATATCCGAGGTGGCCAGCCCCCCACAGTACGTTGACTGGAAACACGTCCGCAACGCGACCCTAGACGCTCCTCCCGCCCACAGAAATTGCCCCAGGGCCGAATTAACCTGCCGGAACTATTTGGGAGGGACCGGATGCGGATGATTTTGTAGTTGATACAGCAGGCGTGGCAGCGAAACCATCTTAAAAATGGCCGGTCTACCGTAAATAGACAAGGGCATGTGTGACCAGGTCTTAAGATCCTCCCGCACTCCTGCCCATACCAGAGCAATATTTCTGTCCCAAGACACAATGGGCGAGTCAGATAAAAATACACCTAAATATTTCACCCCCCCGTAGTGACCTGCACCGCTGATGCCCAAGGCCCCAGATTCGCCGCATCCCCCAACACCCACAAGGTGGACTTGCGGGGGTTCATGAATAATCCCAATGACTCCCCAAAGATTTGCATAATGCGGAGCAGCCTCGGACCCGTCCTATTGACATTTGTTAAAAAGAACAATACATCATCGGCATATAATGCGATGCGGTCCGAGAGCCCATGCGCCCATTCAAAGCCCGCCACCTGTGCATCCATCCGCACCCAGGCAGCCAAGTGCTCCATCGCCAAAGCGAACAGATATGGTGACAGGGGGAAACCTTGACGGGTGCCACGCCCGATGGAGAATGTGGAGGAAGTGGAGCCTGCAATGTGCACCGATGCCGTAAGATCAGTGTAAAGCAGTGTCAGGTAGGACAGGAAACGTGGGCCAATATTCAGGCGGTGGAGGAGTGCAAATAGATATACCCAGCTGAGGGAGTCAAACGCCCTATCCATGTCCGCTAATAACAACGCAGCTTGTTCCCCCAATCCCTGAATGGCGGCTATGGCAACATGTACACAGCAAATATTATGGTGCGTTGCTCTTTCGGGCATGAAACCAGCCTGATCAGGGTGTACAAGGGTAGTGATATGGGATCGAAGGCGATTGGCCAAAGCTTTGGCCAAAATTTTGGCCTCCACGTTCAGCAGGGAGATAGGACGATACGAGGTGTGTTGGTCTGGGGGTCGGCCTGGCTTATAGAACACGACCACCTCTGCGTGTCTCCAGTCACGGGGAAGACATCCTCGCTCCCTTGCGTTATCTATCACTCTAAGGAAGTGGGGCCCCAGCTGCGGGAAATATTTCTCAAAATATTCGCATGGGAAACCGTTAGGACCAGGGGCTTTCCCGAGTTCAAGTCCCCCAGGGCAGCGCCGAGCTCCTCCTCCGTGAGTAGGAGATCAAGCTCCATACGAGCCTCGTCAGATAGGGCCTTGGGCGGAAGATCATCAAGAAAGCGGCAGATCATGTCTTCCTGCAGGCATTCCCTAGGAGCATACAGTTCCGTAAAATATGTTGCAAAGCTTTCAGCAATCTCAGAGGGGTCCCCAAGAGGCTTTCCGTCCGGGCCCGATATACTTGGGAGAACCTGAGGGTGCAAGACTCCCTGGCACAATCTATGGAGCAACTTACTAGACTTATCCCCCCACTGGTAGATCCTGCTCCGGGTAGCCAACCACGCCAGACGGTTCTCGTCCAACAGGAGGTCCGCATGTGTCTTCTGTGCCAGAAGTAGCTGGCGACGCAACCGACTTCCCCCTTGCTACTGCGCTCAAGTTCTATAATATTTGCCTCTGATTTCAAAAGCGACTCCTTCCGGGCTCTACGTGCTGCCAAGCAGAAAGAAATATCAACTCCCCGTATGGTGGGTTTCATGGCCTCCCACAGGGGTTCGGCCCCCGCCACCGATCCCACATTGAGTTCCAGGTAATTCTCAATGGCTTGCTCAATATGTGCCCTATACTCCTCATTCTGCAAGTTCCAGACTAATAGGCGCCATCTAAAAGGCTGCCGCGTCAGGCCCAACTGTAAAGTGAGAGCGACCGGTGAGTGGTCCGACAAGCCCCACGAGAGGATGTCAGCCACCACCACTCTGCCGGCAGCCCCCAGAGGTACAAATATATAATCTAACCGGGAGTATGAATCATGTACTGCCGAGAGATATGTGTAGCCCTGTTCCTCTCTGTGCAACCGACGCCAAGGGTCGACCCAGTCCAGTCCCGTCACCAGGGAATACAATTTAGTAGACGGACGAGCATCAGAGCGTCCCCCCGGTCTCCATCTGTCCCTGGCCACGTCCATCACATCATTCCAATCACCCCCAACTATGGCCAGCCTGTCTGGAATATCCGCCCACAGCGTCATAAGTCGCTCAACCAACACCCAGGACAGCGGCGGAGGGGCATAGACACATCCCAGAACCACCCGCTCCTCATAAAGGGTACCCCTGAGAAAGAGATATCTCCCCTGAGTGTCCGTCCACGTTTTAGTATGCTGATAAGGAACCCTGGGATGGATCAGGATCGCAACCCCATGGGATCCCCTTATGAACCCGGAGTGGAACACTTGAATGTAACCATAACGGAGAAAGCATAATGCCTTCGTCCCCATTAAGTGCGTCTCCTGTAACATCAGGATATCTGCGTGAGAGCGTTTAGCCTGTTGGAGTATGGCCCCTCTTTTGACTTTATCTAAAGCCCCCCTGACATTCCAGCTCACTATCCGGAGAGTACCAGGGTGGACTCGCATTCTATCCGATGGGACCGCCATCAAAGACCCTTGTAGCTATTAAAAATGGGAGATTGAACACCAGGTGTGTGTATGGTGGCTCTGTACAACTGTGACATAGTGCAATTAGAGAACAAAAACAACTCAACTGCCCCCCACCCCCCACCCTATACCTCAAAACCGCTGAAGTATCTGTCGCGATGGGGGCGGCCTGCGGACCCCAACGGGAGTACCCAGCCAACCCCCGCCAATGGATCCCCAACTTCCAGCCCATTATCAGCAGGCGTTCCCTCTGTCTAGCAAGGTCCGGCAAAGGTACTGGCCCTCATTCATGCTCCACCGGTCTGGGCAAGTAGTGTTCAAGTCCCCCCGGCCGGGGGGGTCCCAACAATGTCTATGAGGCTGAGGTCCCCTGCTGAGGCATCGACGCGGCCCTGCTAGGATCATTGCAGGATTGAGATCGACGTCTGGACCTGGAGCATCTATTTCCTTTGGGTTTAGGCTTTGGCGGCTTCCGAGCCACATCACTGGTGGATGAGTCTGATTTCCTCCTGGGCGGCGTGTGAGGTCGAACTTTCACCGTCTCATCCGTCCAGTGAAAGACATCCTCGGGCGAATCAAAGAAGTGGGTGCGTGACTGGTAAAGCACACGCAGCCTGGCCGGGTATAGCAAGGCATAAGGGAGCTTAAAAATCCCGTAGACGAGCCTTAGCTGCCAAAAATGACTTTCTCATTTGATGAACCAGCCTCGTGTAATCTGGGAACACAAGAATACGGGCATTGTCATACATCAATGGCTCTTTAGTTCTGGCCTGCTTCAGGATAACATCACGGTCATGATAGTTCAATAGTTTGGCTATAACAGGCCTCGGCCGGGCTCCTGGTGGCAGCTTCTGCGTCAGGGCCCTATGGGCATGCTCCACCACAAAGCAGCGGGACAAGGACTCCGGGGGAAGCCAGCTCTCAAGCCAGAGGGTAAGGAACCATTCCATGTCTCCCCCCTCACAGCCCTCGGAGAAACCAACAAAGCGGAGATTATTCCATCTGGCCCTGCCCTCTGCATCCTCCACTCGTGTCACCAGGCCCAGCTGGACTGCTTCCAACGAAGCAACTTTTTTCTGTAGAGTAGCAACGGTATCCTCCACCCCAGAAATCCTGGTCTCGGCCTCCGTGATGCGCCCCACCGCATTGCACAAATCCTGCCAAAGGAGCATGACGTCGGAGCCGACTGCTCCGATTTTGGCGTCTAAAACATCCCTGGACTGTGTAATAGCTGCCATGAGAGCCGCGTTATCCGGCATGCCCCCAGTCGCTCCTCCATGTTCAGTCACAGCAGCCCCAGGGCCGGTGAATTTGTCCAGCGTGCTCTGTTTGACAGAAGCTCCCCGTTTTATCTTTCGTCATGGTCGCCCCGAACAGCGTATCCTCCCAGGACGGTCACACCACAGCTCGCCGTACAGTTCGTGTAAGTTATCCCAGTCTTACCAATCCAATATGGCCCCCCGCAATCAGCCGTTATTCACCGCACAGGCCCAGGTTCTGAAGGTGCCCCCACAGGCCCGCAGCCAACACACAGTCCCCCGCGGCTCGCGCGACCCGATGCGGCCGCCGAACGTGAGGCCGCTGATCCGGGGGGAGGGGCAGGGAGCCAAGGCCGCTCACCGGTTGTCCGCAGGCAATCCCAGACTTCCACAGCTCCACCGCACTCCCTCTGATGCTGCGGAAACGCAGTCTGGAATCTCCTCAGCTACGGGCACCTTCACCCGCCGCAGTGTGTTTCAACGCCACGGCACGCGACCTCTTCATCCGCCGCAGCCGCCCGAGAGGCCCCGCCTCAGCTCCACTGCCACGCCGGCCGAGGTGTAGGCCACCGATGCCCCAGCGTCCCAGCCGCCGTCTCAACCCCAATCAGGGCCCCGAAATGTAGCCCACCGCCGCGCTAAACACGGGGTGTGATGTAGTCGCCCAGTAAAACCGGGGAAGCAGGATAAATTAAGGATATTACATGTAGGCTGAGTGGCGCTCGCCTAGCACGCGTCCACCATGATGGATCGCTAGGCCACGCCCCTCCATTCCCTTGTTTGTTCTCAATTTTGTACCAATGATGAGCAATATTGTTATTGCGCTATATGGGGTGTGTTAAACACAAAAAACTGTAAGAAGCAGTCATGGTGGGGGTCACAAAAATGTGCATGGTTCCCTGCTTGGGTGGAACATCCTGTAGCAGCAAACTTTGGCAGAGCTTCCAAGTGCTCCTACGGTCTTCAAGCTCTGAGGTTCAAGAAGGAACAGGAAAGGCGGGGGCAGATGGGTGCAGACAATGCAGGGCTATTTTAGGCACAGCGTGAGCGCAAGCAGTCAGGGGACAATGCAGAGGACAGGACACAGGATTATTGATGGATTGAGTGCATGGATCAAAGAACATTCCTTCAGGCATTGCCCTGCAGGTATCCAAAGCAGTCAAAAGAAGACTAAAGCTGTCACTTTCTTTTTTTTAAACTTCACAAGATTTACATTTCACAAAGAGTGAAAAAGTATGCAAAGGTGGAAGTCGGCAGATTTTGAAGCTTCATGCACTTTGCTGATTGAAATCAGGTATTACACAATAAAACAATGAAGGAAAAAAGGAACGATAGAAGACATAAAGAGAGAAAGAAAGAAAAAAGGGAAAGAAGGAAAAATTATGGCAGGCAGCAAAGAAGAAAAAAGAGAGAAAGAAGAAAGAACCAAGGAAAAGGGAAGGAAGGCAGGAAGGAAAAGTAGGCAAGAAAGAAGGAAGGAAGGGAATGAAAGAAAGAAAGAAACAAAGGAAAAAAGAAAGAAAAAGATAGAAAGAAAGATAGATTAGGTTTTAAAGATAGAAATGGCACACTAACTTATATTCAGAGTTCATATGAGCTGATGTGAAATAGGAGCATTCAGATAACCAATGTCTCTCCAAAGGAATTTACAACAGCATAAGCAGCGGATGGGGTCTGTTATAGCTGGGATGTGCCCTGTCCTCTCTTCTGGTAGAAAGTCCCCTGCTATCACATTTAGTTCTAAACACAAAGACATCACTAAAGTAATTTTAAACAAAAAACAAAAATACTGGTACTGAAGGGAACTATCTTGTGTGCAGATGTGCTCCTTGTGAAAGAGCGGAATGCAGTCACTCAAAGTGAAGTTAGCCAGTGGCTTACATAGGCTGTACCCTTGCCCCATGCTGTATGCTGCAGTAGGTGGAAGCATAATATGAATGACACAACAACAAATCAGTGGATAAAGAGAGGTGGCTGAAAACCCCTTTAAGTAACTATATTATACATTTATGCTTAGTAAAATCAAAAGGTCTTGGCTAACTCTGCACTTAAAAATGTGTTCTTATTCTTTAATTAAACCTGAGTCACTGGCCTCAAGTTTGAACTAATTTAAAACTGCACTCATGAAAATATCCTGGTAGACAAAAAACACACACAGAGATCTCTGCTATAACTACATTAATTCAGAGAGCTGCAACATGGTTTCCTTCCTCACAAAGGATAAACATTTGTGTTGTATTTGTTTACTAGCATCGTTCATGTATTAAGTGAAGTTATTAAATGTTTTATTCCAAATGAACGTATCATCAGCTTGAACAACCGATGAGCAACAACAAAGCCACATTTTGGATGGAAAGAACACGACAATAATTACCTGCAGAATTTGTGACTCTCTATAGTTAAACTGGGCCAAGCTTTTTATGAAAATGTTGTCCCAGAAAGCATAAAAAGATGGCTTTTCTGAAAGCTGTTGTAAGATGCGGAATCAAATTTGTTCACCCACAGTGAACCACAGGCCCATAATAGCAGAATCCTTAGAAAAATGACTGTCACTCTAAGAATCAAGCTTTGGTTCCACCAGTTAGGCCTGCGTAAAACATATTGCAAAAACTTGAAATGTGCGAAATCCGCCGGTGGACACATTTTTGCATGTGTAATGCTTTGGCCATGGGTTCCGAAAAACGGGTCCATTCTGGGGTCGTTCACAGATTTTTGCACTATTGTTGTGCTTCAGGGCCAAGCTTTTAGTAAACATTTCAGCATTTTTGGTAGTTTGTGAACCACCATGAAATGGTGAGATGATCGCCCTCAAAACACTAAAACAATCATGCTATTTCGTGCTTTCGTTGTTTTTCTGGGATGCCTTTTTGCGTTTGTTTCAAATGATGCAGATGCGAAATTCTGCAAACAGTGGCTGCTTCTCAACCACATTCTTCGAAACAAAAAATGGTTTGCTCAGGTCAAACACCACGCCTTGGGGCATGTAGCGAAGTACCATATGATAACTGACTTGGTTGGAAGCAGAAGAGAGGAGTAAGGGTGTTATCAATGCAATTATGGAGAGAACAGCCTATGGTCATGGGGTTCCAATGCATAAGATCCTTATAGCTGCATCTCAGGGCTCTTACAAAGAGGGAACCTACAGACTTGATAGACTTGCCATTGTCCAACCCATAAGATGAATGTCACCAGGCATTTCCATATCTCAAACATCATTTCAACATATGATATGGCCTACAACAGCATTGGCCACCACATCAGACTTGCTCCTTCTCTCCTCTGTCTCAGGAATGAGCTCTTCATGGAACACCTCCTCCCCCATCAACAGGAATCTCTCAGCCTGTCTTGTCCTTTGGACAGTATACTAGTGGATTCAACCTGTCTCTTGTTTCTTAATTGGGATCCATTCCTTCCTACAATGTACAGTGCTCCTTTGCTTCTCAGCTAGGCTCGCTGTAGAGGTGGGCAAGCCAGAAAAGGCTCAAGCCTCGCTTAAGTGAGACACTTGGCTCTAACTCAGCTTGATGTTCTTTTAGACTCCAGAGCCAAAAATGAGCCAAGCTTTCATGGGCGCTTGCCCAGGAATGGTGCTCTCGCTTCATTTTCCCAGCCTGCCTGGCCCTCTCCTCCTCGACAGCAGAGACAGAGATTTCTTGTGTTGGCAGCAGTTATGGTTTTTTAGAATGTTTGATGACAGCCTGGGGCAAAGAGAGCTCTGATTGCCTGATAGTGAAGACCCACTGGGTGCTAGAGGTGATTGCAGGGTGGAGATAGGCTAGCGGTGTTTCAAACAGTCTAAGATGATATGAAAAATTACTGGAGTTATGCCCCTCTCCAAGCACTTTCTCTGAACTGCGCTTTGTCTTCATGGCCCGGATCATCTGAATCCCCATCACCCAGCCAAGCACTGCACTCCCCTTGTTTTACATTAAAAAAATGTACTCTGTGGGATCTCTGACACCTCTTTGTTTTGCTGATATGAGTAATTTCAGTAACTGAAGCAAGGAGCCTCTCCAGAAATCAGTCCTTTTGTTAAGCAAAGAGAAGTCAGTGAATCAACAAAGATGTCCTTCCATAAAGACCTCTTTTATCAGCATGATTTAACAAGTGATACTTTTATTTGCTCACTTTGCCACTGGATTCAAGCTAGCCTGGCTGATGAGGGGTGTTACCCCGAAACCGGTCCCAGGATGCTTGTTTCCAGTTCAGGGAAGACTTGGCTTGGCAGTTCGGGCTGGACTGTTCCCATGAGGCACAGGGTCATAACTGATTTGCATATAGCTAGGTCTAAACTGAGTTGGCGAAGTGAGCTAAAGAACGATGATGGATTCAATCCAGATCTGTGACTGGGGGTGAGTGTCTGAAAAGTTTCAGCGCTCCGTCCATCATCTCCTTGTGTTTGCTTTGTTCGCCCTAAGTTGGCAGGGTATGCCCCGACGTGGGTCCCTTGCTCACTTTGCCTGCATGCATTGATCGCCACTGCACGGTGCAACCCTGATCCCAGGACCGTCCGCTATCCTTCCCGCATCAGACATCGAGTCGGCTCTAATTCCCTAATTCCCGATTCCGGGATTGCGGTTGTACTTATCGCACACAGCGGCTTGCTGTCCGGCACGCCCATCCACATTGCAGCCTCCCGGCTGGGAGCTGCTACCCGTTGGAAGATTCTAATCCATTATCCCAGATTCGATGCCCATGATCCACACGACCCCCGCATACAATTCTGTCTCCTGATTGCTCTTGGTGGAACCTACTGCCAGCATCTCGCACTGGCCCCCCGCATCGCGGTTTCCCCCTTGCAGCTCAATTGGCAACTTCTCAGGCACCTGTTCTATCTGTTAGTCCTGATGAGATCCCGATACTCCCTCCGGGATTGAAACGTCGTCGACACATACATTCTCAACTCTATACCGCTATTTATATTCTACTGTGGAGTATGAGATGTAACCTCAACTGTGACTTTTGTTTATTTATATATACTGAAAAGTCACGTTTTAAGTCACTTGCCTGGGGTAAGGAAATCGGCTGATTTCCCTCTGCCTTGCCACGGTTGCTCACCTTCATTTTTCGCGTGTTATCATTCCCTTGTTTTATAGATCTTCGCTTAAAATACCTATTTGTATATTAAAACATTTGTTATATCCAATTTTTATTATAAAACTGTGAAATTGTATTTCTGCATTCCAAATTGTGTGGGACCCTTGTTCTGTAAAGCACTGGATTCAAGCTAGCCTGGCTGATATGGGGTGTTATCCCGAAACCGGTACCAGGATGCTTGTTTTGGGTTCAGGGAAGACCTGGCTTGGCAGTTCGGGCTGGACTGTTCCCATGACACCCAGGGTCAAGACTGATTTGCATATAGCTGGGTCTGAACTGAGGTGGCGAAGAGAGCTAAAGAACGATGATGGATTCACCCCAGATCTGTGACTGGGGGTGAGTGTCTGAAAAGGTTCAGTGCTCTGTCCATCATCTCCTTGTGTTTACTTTCATTTATTTAACACAGTATATTGATTTAGATCCTCAATGTATTAAACACTAAGCACTGTCCTTTTGAGTTAAATGCGAGAGAGAATGAAATTGCACAGTGTGTATCCAGGAAACTGATTTCAATGCCAGCATCCATAGTTAACCAAATTGCATGATCCTAGGCAATTACTCCACTAGGCCTCCTTTTCCTTGATCATCACATTTGAGATGACTTTGAAGTAAATCAGTTCAGCATGTGCTCTATATAGAAATTTAATGTCAGCTTTTGGGTGGTGTGACCAGGCGCGGTCGGTGGTAGGAGTGCCGTTCGGGCGGTGACGTGGGGCGGGGGAGGGGCAGGGTGGGGGGTAGAAAACTACGGATTAAGGCCCAATACAGGTAAGTAAACATTTAAATAAATAAAACGAATTTCGTTGTGAGCGCTGCATCGCCAAATGCGATGCAGTGCGCGCAACGAAATTCTGAGGGGGTTCTGAGAGTGTTTATGTAGTATAGTCTGTGTACACTGTGCACACTAATATACTATAGATTGGGGTATGCATTATACTGTTCAGATTGTGACAGCGCATACCTCATTGGATGAACAACAACAAGGGAATCATACATGCCTGCCTATTACCTAAGAATTAGAGTTCAGCAGATAGGTTACTCCATCACAAACATGACGGATATCCTGCCCGCCGTATTACAACTGCCACTGGGTATAATACACTTGTAATACGATGAATGGGGTATCCTTCATGTTTGCGACAGGAGTAACCCATCCACTGAACTCTAAATCAGGCCCTTAATGTGGAGTTACAATGTCTACTAGATTATGTTTGTTTACCAGTCCTCTGCCAGATGCTGTTGTAAAGTAAATAACCATGTTGTCTCAGGTAAAATATTGTTCTGGGCTGAATTTATTCTCTCCAGTAGGGCAGGGTGAAAAATGTGAGCATTTCATATTCTGATAACTTGTTACACTACATTCCACATTCCCAGGTTATAGTCATGGCTACAGAAATTATGCAATTTTGCGGCTATGGTAATTTCCACATAATTATGGATTTGCCACATTTGCCAAATTATCAATCATTTGCTGCAAAATTGCAGATTTATAAAAAAGTAGTTTCTAATTCAAACAGATCAAATGTTACTAAAAATACTGCAACATGTGTAGCATCATAGTTGAAGGCCATTCACAAAGGTTGACTGGTCACCTTTCTGATGGTTATTGCTATACTTGGGTGTTAAACTTGTACAAATGAGGTGCAACCTAAGCCAAGACAGTGTTATGCTATGTTATATGAGTTTTATGAAACGCTCGATCACCGGGGAGGAACCTTGGTGCTGGGCAGCAGAAGACAGCATACGGCTGGAGATAATTTAATCATAGGCTGGTCAGAAGAGCCAAGGGGGCATATTAACAACGAGGCGATAGACAATTATCGCCGCTTTAGCGTCCGTTTTCGGACGGAAAGCGGCGATAATTCTATCGCCTAATCAGCAAGGTCACGCTGTCGCGTGAATCCCTGCACTATCGCCCTTTCCCCCAACGCCCATCCTTGCATCTCTAATGAGATGCAAAGTGGGCGTTACTGGCGTACCCCAGATGGGCTACGTTGTAAATATCGCCGATGTGCACATCGCGATATTTACAAGGCAGCCCACAGGATTATAGCAGACGTTAGATTTTGGCGAAAGCGGCCGTTTTCGCCAAAATCTAACGTCTGCTATAATCCCGACTTACCTATGTTAGCCATAGGAGGTGGATTCTGCTGATACGACCCTGTGGGTCGTATCAGCAAGGTTATCGCCGTTTGCAGGGAACATCGCTGGAAAACCAGCGATGTTCCCTGCAAAGAGCGATAACATCGCTATCTCTGGTATTTTTATCGCCCTGGAGTAACGCGTTGTTAATAACGCGCTACCAGGGCGATAAATGCCAGAGATAGCCAGCGATAATATAATTATCGCTAAGCACGACCAGCGATAATTATCGCTGGCCGTTGTTAATATGCCCCTAAGTCTTCAATAGTTTACGGAAATACATGTAATTCATGGTGAATCTAATCTCTGGGGGAAGAGAGTTCTAGGTTCGATGGGCCAACACGGCAAATCTAGACCCACCTAATCTCTTCCGTATGAATGAAGGAGTTCTAAAGAAGTTCTTGTGCCTGGACCTCAGGTTGCAATTGGTACATATTTTTTTACTCAAGAAGATAGGAAGGCAGGGCATTTACCATTTAGGGATTTGAAAAAGAGACAGCTTGACTTAACAATCGAGCGTTGTTCCACCGGTAACCAGTGGAGTCTTTTCAACAGAGGGGTGATGTGGCAGCATCTAGGCTGTTGACAAATAACTGTTGCTGGCTGATTTTGAACCAGCTGAAATCTTTGATTAAGTTCTTTAGGGAGGCCAAGATAGAGTGAAATGGCATAATCTAATCTGGAGATGACTAAATCCAGCACAATCTGAATTAGGGCATCAAAAGTAAAGAATCTGCCAATTTTCTTAATTCTTCATAGTTGAGTGAAGAAGGCAGAGGTGACTTCTCCCAGATGGGGTTTCAGAGATAAATTCTTATCAATGATAATTCCAAGGCTCTTGACAGAATTCTTGGGCTTAGGAGGATCGCCCATCAATAGAGGGCAGAAGGAGGAATTCCACAAGTCCTGTTTATTAAGAGTGAAAATAATCTCGGTCTTATCGGAGTTAAGTTTTGAATGGTTGCTAATTCATCCAGTCTCTTATGAAAAACATGGTGTTCTGAATTAAATTCCATGGATTCAGGGGAGTGATAGATGGAGAATAACTGCTGCAGATTGTCAGCGTAGTTATAGACTCTGACTTGCTTCTCTTTCAATGAGTGCACCAAGGGATGGATATACAATTAAAAAGATGAGGAAAAAAAGAAGATCCCTGAGGGACTCCACAAGTAAACTGGACCCTAGGGGATTTGGAAGGGGATAACCAGACAGACTGTGACCGATTCTTTAAAAAATATGCGACCCAGGCCAAAGTCGAATCTTAGAGCCTGCGGCTCTGACACGGCCGACCGAACTCTCATTGTCGGCCGTGTCAAAGGCCTCTGACAGATCTAGCAGGACTAATGCTTGTGCAGTGCCTCTGTCAGTCTCCTCTCGCAAGTCATCAATGACTGAGAGGATGACTGTTTCCATTGAAAGGGCAGGGCGGAAGACTGCCTGCTGGGGATCAAAAAATGTAGACTCCTCTAAAAAGGAACAGAGGTGTCTGGCCACATGTGCCTCCAGCACCTTCGGCAAAAAAAGTAGTAACAAAATCGGCTAGTAATTTTTCGAGGTGAGGGGATCCTCGCCCATTTTCTTTTGAAGAGGGATCACTATAGCCTCTTTGAAAGTATTAGGTACCGTGCCATGGCTGAGGGAGTGATTGAGTAAAGAGATAGCTATCTCAGGGCAATGTGAATAAACCATTTTGAGGATTCTGAATGGGCAGATATCATCAGGAGAACCCAACTTGACTGTAGAACGTAGAGGCAGAAGGTCATCTTTGCTGATTGCGGGGAAGGCAGATCATTTGACAGAGTTGCTATCTTCAGTGACTGTCACATTAACAGTGGGACTGAGGGGGATACTGCCTTTTATTATGTTGATCTTTTCTATGAAGAAAGTGTTGAGCGTATCACATAAGCTTTTTGACGGTTAAGTGGGAAGGGTAACCTTATCAGGGTTAGACAACTCAAACACTATATTGAAGATTTTGTTATGTATTGTAAAGAACCCCAATATAGGCCTGGGTAGTCACCTAACCTTTCACATACATTTCCCTGCCATTGTACCACATAACGTTTTTTTGTATTTACCTATTACCTAGTTAGGTGCTGCATAAATATTGTGCGGTTTTCCCAGAAAACTAGCCTCATTTATTATGCATGAGGATTCTCAGAATCACAGCAGGATTACCATCTTCTGCATAATAACTATGTATTAGGGTCATCCCTTCCGTCATCCTAGATCAACATGACACAGCAAGGTAGAACCCCTGAGGGTACCTTTTGGGTATATATACACCATATCTTTACTGGGGGAGGCAGAGGAGAAAGACTTCCATGCTGACACACTTACGCGAGACACTGAGGTTCCTGCACGCAGACACTCCAGCATGCAGTGGTATGACATCCCTCGCGGGGTGTCCATCTCAAAACCATCGTACTTCGGTCTATAATATCAAGAAAGAAAATAAACAAAAATCAAAACCTCAATTTAAAAAGAGGAAGGTAGCTGGCCTTAAAGTAAGAAATGCCAAGGATACTGAGGACTCAACTTCTGAACGGGGAATTGGCTCTGATGATGCTAGACAGCGCATCAGAAGTAACAGTAGCTCGCTGGAACCTGATGGAATTTCTGGTAACGGCGGCGTTTAATTAACATATCACGGTGGAGACACCTGATACTAGAGTAAGTGTCCCACACCCGTTCTATGAAATAACACTCCTAATGGAGGGGGACAAACCCAGGAAAATTAAAGGTCTCTTTTGGGAGAACCTGACTTATGGCTAGGACATCCTTTTGGCTGAAAAAGATTGGCCACCTGAGATTGTTATGGAGTGCCCGAAGGGAGAAACGGTAATTTTGCCGCCTTTTGCCGACCTGGTTCCAGTATCACTAAGACATTCATACGCACAGGAGTGGGCGGTAGCACTTGCTCCAGCATTATATCGCCACCAAGTAGGGTGGGATACTGAGCCACCTGACCATGTAATCCCAGTAAAAACAACTCCAACTCCACAGAGACAGTACCCAATACAACAAGAAGCAAAAAAACAAGTCAGGGAGCTCTTAGGTCAACTTGAATACCAAGGTGTAATAGAGAATTGCACCTCTTCAATGAATTATCCTATTCCAATGAAACCTGATAATTCATATCGTCTAGTTTTAGACTACAGACATTTAAATACATGCACTAAGACATTTGCAGTACAGAATGCACACAGTGCCGCATTAAGGAATAACATTGTGCAGGAAAAGTACGACACTAGATATCTCAAATGGATTTTTCTGCCAAAATATAGCGCCTGAAAGCAGATATTTGACAGCATTCCCAGCCCTCCACTCTCGGCATCAATTCTGTCGACTGCCCCAAGGGTATAAGAATAGGCCTGGGTTGTTCTCAGCTAGGGTAACAGAGTTGCTTCAAACTTTTGGAAGGAGAAACAGTACCCATAGCATGCAAATCACACTTATACACAAATGCTGAAATGCGCTTTGCTTCTACAGAAAAAATCTTGACAGCAGTACAGTCTGCTGTAGTGAGAGAAAGAGCACTGGCACAGGGGAAACAAATAATTGTCATAACTCCAGTACCGGCCTTTGAGGCTGTTAGAAAGGCAAGTGTTCCGAATGCAAAATCTTTACATCCGCAAAGGATACAATGGTCTGATTCTCTCACTGCAACAGATGTGGACTACAAATTTGATTCCACATTAAAAACACAAGCATTTCTGCAGTACGAACAAGAATATCCTCTTCCGAATGAAATAATGCCTCTAGATCAGTATGAATACATTATTTACACTGACGGTTCTGCTCAGCCTACCATGGGTAGTAAACAACAATACAGCGCAGCTTGTGCAATTGTAAAAGGACGTATGCAAGAAGGCAAGTTCCATCCTAGCAGTACGAAGACGCAGTCTCTGCGAGACTGCATGGCACAGCTGGCAGTATTAAAAGCCCTTTTACTGGCACTAATACAAACGGATCGGGAATTCCTCACACTTATAGTGTGCGATTCATTTTACTGCGTCCAGTCTTACAATGAATATCTTCACTAGTGGGGTCAGCATGGGTTTAAAGACTCAAAAGGTTGCACAATAAAGCACAAATTGCTTTGGGAACATGTGGCAGAGCTGAAAAAAGACTTGCCAAGATGAAGTTGCCAAGGCAACAGTGCGAACTGCTGCCATAGCTGCAATCACTCGTTCTAGCACGAGAATAGACGGAAGCACAATGATAGCTGTCATTGCTTTACGCAAAAAGAGGTGTGGCGCAGCGGCCATGGCGACTGACTCTGGAACCCTGGGGCTCACGGTTCGATCCCCGGTGCCGGCGGCAGATCAGCCCAGCACCATGTGACTCTGGGCAATAGCTTGCTTAATCTTCCCGACGGCCCCCAGCGCCTTGACACCTTCGGGTAATTGTTCGCGCTTTACAAATACTGGACATTATTGCATTATTGCAAAAACAGCACAGCCTTGCCAAAAGGCTTTCCACTAAAGTACTCCTACAAGTTAGATGCAAAAAATATTCTGTATGCTCAAATTCCAGGAGTGGGGGATAGAGTAATCCCAAACATGGATCGCAGATTAGGTTTAATTCTAGCTGCACACAAGGGTCTGGGTTCTGCACATGCAGGGATTACCTCGACAGTTTCTCTACTAAAACAACGCTATTAGTGGCCAGGTTTAACAAAACAGACAAAAGTATTTGTTCTTAAGTGTGACATCTGTCAGCAGATGAAGTGTTCCGCCGTAGTACGTCCAGCGCAAACACCATTACTAATATCAGACAGACCTCTCGCTTATGTCTATTTGGACCAATGCGGCCCCTTACAATCTGATGGGGTTTACAAGTACATCTTGGTGGCAGTGGATTCATGCTCTAGATTCCGGTGGGTTTGGCCTCAGTGTTCGGCTAACGCTCGAACTGTTATAAAAGATTTGCGAGTCTTGATAGGGACATACACAGTTGGCACATTACATTCTGACCGTGGCTCCCCGTTTAGCTCTAGGGCTTACAAGGAAGCCATGGTAAGTTTGGGTGTTGCATTGTGGTACTCCTCTCTGTGCCATCCCAAGTGAAACCTGGTAGTGGAGAGGAAAAACCTGGACTTAAAGCAATCTTTAACAGCAAGGGTATTTGGTTCGGTGGTAGTTGGGTCAATTACCTATATGGGGTCCAGAGGGCACTTAATAACATGCCAAGAAGTTCCCTAGGAGGCATCACCCCTTACGAAGTCCTATTTGGGATGGACCTGACCTCGATTGTGGCAGCACAGTGGTGGATGAAAAACCATTTGACATCAATAAACGTTTGGCTGTTTCACAGGAACTCACTGAATTCCGGGCACTACATAGAAACGTCCAAGTAAAACATACCGCCACTGGGGAAGTAAAACCAGTCACGGTAAGACCTGCCTGGATCCCAAAGGTCGGGGATCTGGTCAGAGAAAAGATAATGGACAAGAAAGAATTTGGGCCATCATACAGAATGCCTGTACCTGCCCTGGCTATTGAAGGAACAAGAACAGTATTCTTCCGCCCCTTGCCGGCAAGAAAGAAAAGAGATTCGTCTCCATTGATCTGATCAAACCACACTATGTGGCCGATACTGAATAGCAGGCCGCGTGGGCTCCTGGGTAGCCGCCGATCTCCTCTCACTACCATACAGGAGGTTCAGACAGAAAGACTAATAACATTTGAAGTGTCTTCTATACGTAGTAATGAAGTTGCCAACAATGAAATGGAACTCATTCCTATTGCAATTGAACATCAAAACACAAATGAAACACAGATATCAATTCGGACTACCATGGACATCTACATCAATATGCCTCTAGATGTCTGCCAGTTCAACAAAACCTGCTGAGCTACCAAAGATAGATCGAACTGCATCTGGCTACTTCATCGATTTCGACACGTTTTCTCTGGATCCAAGTGAACCTGAGTCACCGCCAGCTCCAGTTTCCCTCAAAAAACAACTTCATGATTTCTACATTTTGCTGAAAAAGACATACCTAGTCTCACCATGGCTATAGCTCTGGATAGAAACTGGAATACTGTTCCTTCTCTTCTGGATAGGTTTAGTGGCTGTCTTTTCCTTGATCGTGAACGGGCACTATCTCCCAGAACGCTCTGCAGTAACAGATGTGAACTTGGTACTGAAACCTCATACGTCATCTCACTGTGAACAGAGAGACCTGTCCTATGTGAACATTACGTCAGTTCCAGTTCCTGATGGAATAGTTTGGGACAGAGTTTCATATGATGTATTTGGTCCCAATGAATTTTTAAAAATATCACATGTATTCAAAATTTCTTTAAATGATATCATCACCTCCAGTACATACTCTGACGTTTGGGATTTTGAAACTGTTAATAGTATGTTGTCTGATTTAGAACTGTCTGCAGCACTTACGAAAAATGAAATGTTTGATGACTCGTCTGATTTTGATACATTGTACTGTTACCAACATTCTGGTCATCACTTTCTGCATAAAACAAGTGCACCACGCAATGTTTTCACATATCACCAATGGAAACATTGCGCAACACCACCTTAAGGTAGTTCACAAACGTTTGCTTATTTTATTGGGTTTTATTGGGTATAATACATCAGATCCACGCTCATAAGCTTGCACCTACATCTGCAAAGAAAAGTATTCTTACGAACACAAAACAGATATACTCTACATCCTTTATTGCCCAACTGTTTGAGCAGGGTTTTGACTTATGGAAAGACAATATAGACACAAAATCAGTCTGGGGTACTAAGGAATGGCAGGTTCAGGGAACCGAGGCACTATTTAGAGCATGCCTCATACCACAACAGATTATTTTCATGAATGACACTGTACAACAGACGTCCTGTCTTGGGTTAGCCAAGATTAAGACTTGAACACACCTCGAATTCCCTCGCTTTCACACTTGAAGGGATGGCAAAACTTTACAGAAAATGGTGAGGGTGCACTCGATGACATCATGCATGGTGTTTCATACAATTCAACAAACCCCAATTAGAAGGGATGGTTGGTTTGGCCTATCAACACAAATAGGTGTCAGTCAAGATTCAAGGGTACCACCAAAGTGTTTAGTATCCATAGGCCCGACTTACGCTATGTACAACGAGAACATCCGGGGTGGTGACATCATACAGTGTTGGGAAGTTATGCCTAGATTGGCTGAGAACTTCGACACTATCACAGGTGAAACAACACTTGTCCCTACTCTCGGATGACATGGATCTAAGGGATTTCTTACTAGGTCCCCGAAAGCCACATCAGAAGCGCTTCTTATACACTGTTTATAATGAAAATTGGAGATTACGTGAAATTGATAGAATTAACTTAGAAAAGGCTTTGGCTGTGGATGACAATGGTATGACCACATTGGCATCCAGAATTTATTCACTGGGCAACATTGTATCTTCTGCTATAGATATAAAGGAACAGGATCTGTCCATCTTACAACACGGACAATCACAGTTACGTTCTATTGTGTCATTAAGCTGGACGCTACAATCACTGCGCTCTCGTTATGTGCCCTGGCGATATATCAACAGTACGTCTCTGTTCTCTGCATATAATTTGACTGAAAAGCAGACAACAATGGCACAAAGGGATGCGAAATATACAATGCTGTGCATTGAAAAATTAGACCAATTACCTTTCACCGTGACAAAGTCTTCATCCACAGAATGGTTAATTCAGGACCATATAACATTGCCGGCAGTGCATAATTTGTGCCGGTGCTTGCCGGTGCTTAGCACCGACACTTAATTATCAGGGCCGGGCCTACACGCATTGCTGCACGACAATTGATTTAATAGTAATTTACCTCACTACGCCGCTAGTGGACTGGGCAGTGGCACAGAGTGTTACAGTTATGTGTTGAACCAAGTGTTTGACTCTTCAAGTTCGTTCTTCTCAATCCATTCCATTCTAAAATGCTGTTGATCATGCAGTGGCACTGGCGGCCCAGCGGCCGCGGCGCGGCCCTTAGTTAAGTGTTGCCGGCCCAGTGGGCGGGACACTGTGAGTTGGGCTGGATTTTGGTCTTCTGCGGGGGTTGGGGCTGTGCGCGGCAGCAGGCAGCGTGCGCAGATTCATTGCGCGCGCATTCGCTGCATTGCCACGCCCCAGCATACCCGCACGTGACGCGACCGCACCCCACCGAGTCATCGTGGTTCACGTCCGTTCCACTAAGGTCAGTGAGCGTGACCTGGACCTTGCCCTTGAGGAGTAGGCAGTAGCCAGTACTGGCAACAGCACCAGGTAAGGCAGGGCCTGGCACTGCAGGCCTAATCAGATAATAAAGCTACGCAGTAGCGGTCTAAGGCAGTGAGTCAGTCATACACTCAACTTACTGGTCCGGGGCCCGGGTCCCACACTCCCAGTGAAGTGTGTGTTGCGGGCGCGCCTGGCCAAGAGGTGAATGGACAGTCATGAATCATCGATGAATGAATTAATCTCAATATCTCTCACAGTCACATTCGACTGATATGTTGATGGCTTGGCGGTGACGACCGGGCCCTTAGTTTGATGTTGCTGGATTTTGGTTCACTTTTACAATCAATTCAAATCTGCGGGGGTTGGGGGGCTGTGCGCGGCAGCAGGCAGCATGCGCAGATTTTGTCAGATTCATTGCGCGTGCATTTGCTGCATTGCCACGCCCCAGCATACCCGCACGACCGCACCCCACCCAACACCGAGTCATCGTGGGTAGTTGAGCGGCCATTCATCAGTGGCAAGAACCGTTCAGTTCACACTAAGTGAAACTGAAAGTCTGAGAGCCAGCAAGTGCGACCGGCCCGGCCGGACGACGTTGTTCCGGTTGCATTGGCGTTGACTAGTATAGTAGGCGCTGCCAGTGAGTACTACTAGTGGCCAGTAACAGCACCAGGTGAGGCAGGGCCTGGCAGGCCCAATCATCAGTTAACTTAAAATAAAGCTGCTAAGGCAGTGGCAGTGCACTGTGGTCAGTGTGTGATGCTGATGCATTTGACTCACTGATATGTTGATGGCGTGTGTGTGTCAACCGCAGTAGTGGGCGACCACGGCCCGCCCTTAATTTGATGTTGCCGGCCCGGGCTGGATTTTGGTTCTACATTCAAACCTGCGGGGTTGGGGCTGTGCGCGGCAGCAGGCAGCGTGCGCAGATTTTTTCATATTCATTGTGCGCTTTTGCTGCATTGCCACGCCACAGCATACCCGCGCCCGCACCCCACCACACACCGAGTCATCGCGGGTGGTTCAGCGCGGCCGGTGTTCAGTGGTTCAAGAACCGAACCGTTCGGTTCTTCACACTAAGTGAAAGTCTCAGAAGCATGCGGCAAGCAAGCGCGACCGGCCCGGCCGGACGACGTTGTTGCGGTTCCATTATTTCATTTGTTTGGTGTTGAGGAGTAGGCACGCGCCCGCCGCTGCCAGTGAGATGGACACTGAGTACTAGTTTATACTGTCTGGCCACTGTTGTGTTGTGGGCCCTAGGCCCACATGCTAATAAATGACTGACACGCACACGGTGAGTGGGGCACTACAACTGGCCATGAGCACGTGCACTCAGGCCCTTTTATTGACAGGCTCACGTCACCCGTGACGCCTGTGAGGGATGCGTGTGGGTGTGCAAGTGTGCCCACTCCCATAGGGGAGTGGCTATCAACTCTATGCCTGTCGAGACACTAGAACGTGTCTCGCAGGACATAACATTCCTCCCAAATTTTAATAAAACAAAAGCTCTATAGTTCAACCTGTGGGGATAAACCGTAACGAAATGTACACCACAGGATCCATCAGTTTCTCGGGTCCGGCATCAGGAAAACGGCAGACAAGGGCTGGTGAACTCAACTGTGGCAGGACACTCTCAGCAGGTATTCATCATTTAACCTGATCAGTTCAGGACACGAACTCTTGCTTGAAGATGTCATCTGCGCACTAGGAACGTGCCGGTGTAAGCATGTCCTTTAGTCCCACGTAACTTCCGTCCGCTGACCTGGATGATGGTATGTGGTGTGTAACAATAGTTCATTAACTGGGTGCGTCAAGATCATGGTGGGAGTCCATGGTGAAAGTTCACTGGATTATTTCTGGATCGCCTGAAGTCTCTCTTAGGCTGTCTTGCTGTTTCCGGTGACCTGTCGGTGGGGCAATGTCTATTCCAGCTCTCCCGCCTGGGGAGGCCCTTCGTTGGGCTTGCCACGGGACTGCTGGTAGGCTGCTATGGGGCTGCGTGTGTGCCGGCTGGGGGCAGCTGCGAACCGCCGAGGAGCCAGTAGACAGTCTCTCGCACAAACCTCAAGGGTGTATGGGTCTTGGTCAGGACATGCTCTCGCTGTCGCAGTTCAGGTGCAGACCAGGTTAGCAGGTAGCCTTTGAGTTTTCTTGTTGGCTAGTTTGGCAATAGTGTAGGACTCCAATCCATGTGTATTCGAGATGGTGTTGGTAGACGCACTTGATGAGGGCTGGCATGGTAGCATTGCCAGCCGTGTGGTGAATCGGAACAATGGCAGGTGATGACTTGCCTTGATGGTTGCAGGCGTTTAGTCTGGAGTCGATCACCTGAGGCAGGGATTGGCCAGGTACCTCCATGTTCTCTGGGGAGGCATTTGCATTCATGTACTTGGACTTCTTGGGCTGTTGGGACTTTGATGACGGAGGAGTGATGCATCCGCTAGGAAACGTGAGGCATGAGACTCGGTTCGCGCAGGCTGTGCGGCTTACCCTCGGACTCCCGCTGTGCGGTTGCCAGTTCCTCTTCGGGTTATCCCCTCTTCCCTTGCTGTCGCTGTGTCAGGACTCACTCCTGTTGTAGCTTGGGTTTTCTTCATCGTCCAGCCCTGCCTCTCACGACTTCCCCTTCTGACCTCAGCTGGTTGTCCAATTCTTGGTGCAGACCCTCCGGTCACACTTCCACATATCTTGCTGGTTGTTCGACCAGTAGCAGCACCCCCCCCCCCCTTTTTTCTCCCCAGCGCCTTGAGACCCTCGCGGGTAAGTAGTGCGCTCTACAAGTTCTGTGATTGATTGAGTGCGGTGTCATGCACATGGCACTGATGACGTAGCTGCCATTGGGCCTGGACGACAGGTGGCGATGATCAGCTAGGAGAGGAGGTTTCTGGATGAACGTCGTAGCCACATGATTGCCTCTTCTGAATCTTCTCTTGCACCTCTGGCATTTGCGGTCAGGGGCAGGGATGTCGTTCGACTCCAACTGCCGACACTCGGGGCTGGACGGTCTCACTGTGAAGCGATGGGAGCAACGCGGTTTGCGCTTGCTGCAGCTTACGTGTGGTTCTCCCTTGGTGCTGTCGCCAGGACCGTCGGTCTGCCTTGGTGGCTGTCTGGTGTCTTTGGAGGTGTTCTCGGCTTGTGGTGCTATGAGTCCTCGTGCTCCTCCTCTCGTTGCCTGTGACACACCTGTGTTTGTCCAGCTCTTCTGGGTGACACGATTTCCACTCTTCTTCTGCTTCTTCTCCGGGTACAGTGACATGCACCATGTTCTAACAAGGCCAACGGGCCGTTGAACTTCACTGATCTCTGGACCATGCGGGCGAGACTTCTGTCGCTCTTCTCTGCTACGTGGTGAGCAGCCACTCACTTCGGGTGCTCCTTCTTCATGCAGCTTCTTGAAGCTCCTACTCCGTGTGTTCCCTCTTCTGGGAATGGCTTCCACGAGCAGTAGGGAGCTGTGGTAATTGCTGTCCACTTGTAGTGTGCGACTCTCCTCTTGCCTATCTTGGGTCACCGACGACTCCATCTTGAGGCAGTGCTGCGTTTGGCCCACTCGGGGCTCCGTTGCTGTAGTGGAGATGTAGAGGATCTCCTTCCTTCCTGGGCATTGATCCCTGTTGGTGCGCTTCTGGGTGCATGTGGCGCGCACCTCTGACTTCTTCTTGGGCGCCCTCTTCTGGCACCTTGTGTGCCTGTTCTTCCTTCTTGCGGTGGTGGTCGTTCATCACCAGGGGCGTGTGGCACACTCGTCTCACTTGCGGTGGCAGTCTTTCTTGTGTCTCTAGGTGGGGACAGCTGGCTGAAACCTTTTCATTCTGGTTGCTCTTGGCTTCACTGGACCCTTGGCAGCATCCTTGGCCTAGTGGCTTTGGGCTTCCTGAGGCTCCTTGTGGGGGTTAACAGTCTCTACCCCTCCAACGCAACAGGCATGAGTTGGTGCCTCATCTGAGAGTGGCAGGGGTATTATGCAATGTCATCTGGCGCCTTCTGCTGGTACCTTGCGTGCCCACTTTTCTCTGGCCAGCATGCATGCAGCGCTAAACCTTTGCTCGGCTTGCCTCTGTGGCGGAGTGCTGGTGGCGCTTGACATTGCGCATAGTCACTTTTTTTTGGGAACTGCCGGCAATCAGACTTTCTGTGACACTGTTTCTTTATTTCTGCGGTGGCTGACTACCACTGAGAGCCATACCAAGCTCTTTTGGCTAGTCCTTGCTTCTACCCCTTTTCCCAGGCTTGGCTTGGGTACTGTACTAGTAACCCGGGCTTCCCTTAGAGGCAGAGTCTCATGCTGGGGAACTCACAAGGTGCAGTCAGTGTATTTCATTTAGCGGGTGCGGTACTTGTAATCGGCCACTAGATGGCAGTGTCTCTTAGTTTCAGAGGTAGGCCCAAGCTGTTTTCCTGACGCAGATGCCTCGAGCTGTCTCCACACGTCTCTTGTGGGATGCCGGTGTCAGGACGTCCTTGGACCTCAGCTGCTTCCCGGACGCCGCGATTCACTTCACCACTTGCAGGGGTCTAGCTGCTTTCCTCCCCTAGGTGAGTATAGCTTCTCACCACGCTTGGCTGTCTCTTTTGTGGGGCAGTCCAACCCTGCACGTGCTTCCTTTGATGCTGTTGGGTCTGCCTGCGTGCGGTCTGGGTGCACTCGGTGGGACACTCGCAGGCGCCTTTTCCTCACTGGCAGCGGGTCTCGTCCGCTACCGCCTCACGCTACTCCACCCTTCCATTGTTGGACAGCAGATACGGGGCTATTTGCATGGGCAGGTCTCTCTCACTCTTCTTGGCACCGGGGGGGCACCCCCTCGCTGCTCTTCCGGTAACTCGCTGGCTCACCTTACGCCCGCCGGGTTTTCCAGGCAGATCACATGCGGGGTGGGCTCCCGCTCCGCAGTCTCTTTCGGCGCTGCTGCAGTCCTTCTCTCCCTGCAGGCCTCACTAGTCTTTGCTGTTGCACCAGTGCGTCTCCGGTCAGCTACGGGCCGCATCCACATATTTTGCGGGGCTCCGTGACAACCCGGCACATGTCGCCATCCCGGGCTCACCTTGGCCCGATCGCTGGTCAGGCTCACTCCTCCTCGTGGCAATCTGCGGCGGCGGCCGGCGTCTCAGCAGTCCGGCCTCACCCGCATTCCTTCTGCATTCACTGGGCTTTACCTCGTGCCAGAGGTATGGGCAGCAGGCTCTTCATACGCGGGGTGGGCTCCCGCCGCCTCAACTTCACCGTGGGGCCCTTCACACGCCCCGCGGGCACTTTGATAATTTAACCACCTGCTGCAGGGGCCGCCCTCTACAAGGGCGATGCACATTCCCCCTTCACCCACGGGAACACGGCGGCTGCACACGCGGGATAAACCTGCTCATCGCCAAATGTTGTGTTGTGGGCCCTAGGCCCACATGCTAATAAATGACTGACACGCACACGGTGAGTGGGGTACTACAACTGGCCACGAGCAGGTGCACTCGGGCCCTTTTATTGACAGGCTCACGTCACCCGTGATGCCTCTGAGGGATGCGTGTGGGGGGCAAGTGTGCCCACCCCCATAGGGGAGTGGCTATCAACTCTATGCCTGTCGAGACACTAGAACGTGTCTCGCAGGACATAACAGCCACCACCAGTAACAGCACCAGGTGAGGGCGAGGCAGGCCCTGGCTGGCAGGGCAGGCCCAATCAGTTAACTTAAAAGCTGCGCTGCGCACGCAGCAGCCTAAGGCAGTGGCTGACTGTGCACTGCAGTCAGTGTGTGTCCCGGGCAGTGCCGGCCGACCGGCCCGAAGCGGTAAAGTTTCACTTGACAGTTACTGTAACTGTAAAAAATCAGTAACACAGTAGTTAAGCAGCAGTAGTACGGAAGAAGTTACGTTAATTAAAGTAACTACTAGTAGCCGCTGCCATGCCACCATCCATCACCATGCATGGTCATGAATAATTATGCCACCCGTGGGTGGCGGTGCCGTGGCGTGGCCCACATGCCAAACCAACAGACGCAAATTTGTGTCTGGGTGCGTGCCTCCGGTCCCTCGGAATCCATCAGAGATCAGACTTTTCAGACAAAACAGTAAACACAGACCCTGAACAAACTCCTGTAAGAAGAACACGGCAGATTTAATCTGATAGGGGGCGGGGTTGTTTGGACAAGATGCCTGCCTGCAGTGCAGTTGCATTTCTCTGGGTTGCTTCATGTGACTGACTGCCTGGAATCAACGCGTCCTTAGTTATCTTGAATAATAAGGTCATATGAAAGAAATAACTTCTCTCTCGTAACTGAAGAGAACAGATTCTGTGTTGTTCTTTTTAGAATGAAATGAAGCAAAGTCATAGCTGCCAAGGTTTCAGGTTGCTTATATGTGACATTTTCATGATTTCAGTGTAATTATAAGTGACATTTTTCAACTATGAGTGACACTTTCTCGCGAGCAAAATCAAGCATGAAGAGGATGGCAACCCATAAATATCAGAAATGACACCCATTTGAGCAATGAGACTCTTTAAGAATTTCTTTAAACTGCTGCAAAGCACCGGAAATGGAAGGGTACTAACCTAGTGCCCAGTTTACAAGGCTTATAATCATGACGCACTAAAAGTAAATTAAATAAGACTGGAGAAGCTACTAGTGACACTTACTAGTCTATAGTGAGCAGCACGTGACTGGACAGACAAAAAACCAATAAAACACTCCAGCTAGTGTGTTTACTTCTTATATCACTATGACCACACTCTGACATAAGTCGACTGCTGCATTTCACTGGTGAGAATTTCAAACCATGAAAGCTTTCATTCAATAATGACGCATGCTGAGACTTGTAGTTTCACTTGGCTGGTATAAGCATATGCCTGCAATTCCCAGCATGCTAACTCTCAAGCAATGAATCCTCGATAGCTTTGAGGTGGTCCCAAAGAAAGAGTGATAGAGATCCAGGGCTGGCCCCCACACCCACAATTAGGCAATGGATCCATCAGGTGTGCGCACTTTCTCTGTTCAGAGGAAGAGAATTACGCCTGCTTCAAGTGTACCAACAATCCAGGGGTGCTCTGTCCCAGCCTCAGGTGTTCTTTCATGGGATCTTTTAGGAGGAGGGCTTTTTGTCAGACTGTAGTGCCCGCATCTCCGAGAAGGAGTGTGACAGCCTCAAGTGTTGCAGAGTCCCGTGCTCAACACATTACAGCCTGACCCCTTACTCAGCATGCATCCGAGTACAGCTGAAGCAGCACAAACAGTCTTGCTTCCTGCTTAAAGGGCCAGCCCCACATTCCGGCAGCAACAACTTTCTGCACAGCGCGCCAACTGACACTGTTAGGCAGCCTGCAATTTAGTTGTTTTAAGATTTTGTTTCATGTGATGTGACCTAGAGTTGCAAAGTCGCATTTATATTGGGTGTGCGGGAATGGAAGTAACCTTTTGCGAAGGCATAATGTGCAGTGTGGTGGTGGCGTGAGTGACGGTCGCAGCAGGTCACGTCACCCACCGTGTGGTAGTAGCATGAATGAGAAGCACTGCCCGGCGGCCGCCTAGTGCTAGCCACCGCCGGCCATACACAGGCACACTGACTTCACTCTAGGCTCCTATCAAAACCTTACTATGAGTAAGGCTCCCTTGCTGAAATTCAGATCAGGTATTAAATCTGACTTTTAGCAGTGCCAGTTGAAGATGTGGGTGGAGCTAATATAGTAAGTGGGTGGAGCCAGTGGAGGAAGTGGGTGGGGCCAGAGAAAAGTAGGTATGGCCTCCGACAAACTTTTGAGCACCTGCACTTCATATTTTACAAATTAAGCACTGATTGCCGGTAACAACTTTCCAGTTTCAATATTGCCTAGAACATTACCAGGTAGGCAGGTATGAAGCAATGGGTAGGGAATTCATCCATGAATTTTGGATTTAGATGCAGGAACGGGGACACTGAAGTGTTTCTCAGTGGTACCGACTGCAAGAATTCTTTGAGTAGATCTCTCATTTGCCTGGATATTATGCGTCACGGGGCCTGCAATGGTTCAGTTGCAAACTTGTCCTGTCATTTGAAAGGGTCCCCAGCTGTCGTGATTAATCCAGTGTTCAGGCTGCTCTCTAATGGGAGTTACTTAATGCTGAATGATCAAGGTTGTCACAGTGAGTTCCAGGGTTACTTGTTGTATGCAAGTATTGTTTCCACTGACCCACACAGTCAGGGAGGCGCTGTTATGGCCTTTGGTGAATGTTTCTTTTATACGGTTTGATACTCTGACCCGAAAGAAAGCCATGCTTTTACAGAAAGATGTGTCCTTAACCTCAGCCCAAGAGACTTTTGATCTTCAGGTTGCAAGGTCCTCAGCTGAGATACAGGCACTGGTACGGACTAACTGCCCTTTCCATTTCGGAGAAATGGTACAGCGTATCTTTAGCATGTCTGATACGAAGGGTATAGTACACCTATTTAAGACCATAGGTTCTGGACTGCTAAGCACCTTTCAGACAGTCTTCGGAGTGATTCCAGCTTTTATACACTCCGTATTTGGAAGAATTTTTGGAGGGCTTCTGCTAATCCTGCTACTGGTAGTGGGGATCCTGATTTTAATTTTTCTGCTACGCAAGGGACGTCCTTGTCACCAAGGAGATGGAAAAAACGCTCTTGGAGCGACGATACCTGCTTATATTCATTGCTTTAGCACTATGGTAGAAATCTACCATCCATTTACTCTGTTGGTGCTTATAATCATTTATATCTGTTTCTGTCTTATGGTTGTTTCAGCACACCTATTTTACACTAGAATGACACTGGTTCAATAAATGCTTATTGAAAATGTCCCCACCCTTTATACTGTGTATTTCTCTGAAACAAAGTGAGCACGAGTGACTGAGCAAAAAGTACTGTACTGTTTCCACGATCCCTAATGGGACAGGGTTGTCATGTTCAATAGTTGCCAGGAACTATTCTCTCCTTGGTAAGAGGAGTTTACAGTGGCACTGTGAGCTAGCTAGGTATACAGGTGAACTTACCCAGTGGGGGTGTCTGGAATCAGTCTGGACACCAATCCCACAGTTTATGTTGTCTAAACGCGCAGATCCTATATAGATTTATAGGAACTACACAACAATTTCCTTAGACTTATTTGAGGAAACCATGATTTTAGTAGAGAAGAATTTTATTTTGACTTGCTTAATTAATCTCTTATAGTCTTTAAGAAATGATATAAAAAGTAACTTATTCTCTATTGAGTAATTTGCTCACCATTTCCTTTCAGCGTGGTGAAGAGTGGATTTTGCTGTTTTTAGATTTTCTGAAAAACAGTTGGTTGCGTCATGGCGACGAGCTTGCTTTAATTTTCGAATAGGGGCATGTGCATTACTAGCTGCAGTGAGCCAGTTGGAGATGTTTTCCATGTGGCTGTCTATATCATCCTGAAAAAAGGAAGGGTAGAGGTTAAAGATTACAAAAAGGGATCCAGATCCACTCAGGACCAATTTCCACAGAATAGTCTGGAACATGGAGGAAGTTTCAGAAAATTCAGGCCCGATAACGAGAACTTAATCAACTGGTGGTCTGACCATGCACACGGAGAAATTGTAATATATTAGCCACTGACAAGTTAATGGTCCAGACCTGGTCTAATGTGTGGCCTTTCTCGTGCGTAGGGAGAAATATATGCTGTTCTAGATTTAGATTTCTTAGGAAATAGGTCAAGTGTAAAAAACAAATCACAAAATAATGAAGTAATTCTATCACAAAATATGTCTTATTTCGCTGCATAATTGGCTTTTTCTTGCTGCATAATTTAAACAACCCTGCCACATAATTTGGTCCTCCCTTGCACATAAATTCATTGACCCTGGTAATAGTGAACTTGCTCTTTCTCTAATCAAATCTGCTAACATTGGGACTAATCATAATTCAGTTCAATAAAGGGTTACCTTGGATTATGCAACCTGGCATGATATACTCGCAGTGGTATTAATGCTTACTATCCAGACTCACCTCAGAACTAAATAATGAATTCCACAGGCATATTTTAAAATGGACATCTCTAAAGTTTTGCCACAAAATATTTTCAGATAAATGGATAGTCTCTGCGTATTGCAGCATGTGCTTTATACAGCCATGTTAAAACCACGTTTCTTTTTAATAAGAATTTTCATCTATTCTGTTTGGTCACATTTCCTAAATAGCGTTTTTTTACTTTTTACATTTCACTGCATAGGACTAGGTTTGATAGTCTCACTGTTAAAGAGTTGTGGTTGTGTGAGTAGCTGTATGAGTGAGTGAGTGGGTGTGTGAGTGGCTCTATGGATGAAGGAGTGGGAGTAGTTGTATGGGTCTGTGAATGGCTATGTGAGTGGTTGTGTAAGTGTGTGAGTGGGTATATGAGAGGCCGTAGGAGGGTGTGAATGGGTGTGTGAGTGGTTCTGTGGATGATGTAATCAATGATGTCATTTGAGATGTCATCAGTGATGTCACTGACCATGAGCAATGTAATATGTGAGGTCATAAGCAGTGCTTTGTGGGGGTATAAGTTATAGTTAGCTCAGGTAACTATAACTGCTGATTTTCTGTGGGTTTGAACAAGTGAAATCTGAGCCTAACCATAACGTCCCTGTAACCTTTTGTTTTTGCTGTGAATTTCTAAGGTTTTTTTAAATTCTATATCCTAACTATAAAGTCCCTGTAACCTTTGTTTTCTTTCAGTGAATTTAAAAGGTTTTTTTCCATTTAATTTCCTAACTATAACGTTCCTGTAATATTTGTTTTTTCAGTGAGTTTCGAAGGTTTATTAATTTTATTTCCTAACTGTAATCTTTGTGAGTGGGTGTGTGATTGGCTGAATGGGTCGGTGAGTGGATGTTTGAGTGGCTGTATGGGCAGTAGCGGTCGGTGGTGGGAGTGCCGCCGGGCGCTGACGTGGGGCAGGGGAGGGGCAGGGTGGGGGGTAGTAAACTACGGATTACGGCCGATTACAGGTAAGTACACATATAAATAAATAAAACAAATTTCGTTGCGCGCGCTGCATCGCATATGGCTTGCATGGATCTGTAAGTGGGTATGTGAGTGGCTGTATGGGTCTGTGAGAGTCCACAAAGCATTTCAGTTCATCTTCCAATGTGGAGTTGCTGAGAAAACACACTTGCTTTGCCTTTGCCAAGTCCAGGCAGTCAGGATAATTTAAGCTTTAATTGGGGCACCTGTTTATATTTGTAAGTGTTTCCCGTTGAAGTTTAATATTTGCGAAAATTAAGCAGGTTCTCATGCCAGCTCCCCGTGCAACAGTTCTCCTGTCCAGATTGCTCACAGTCCGCTACCCTCTGCTGCCCTCTGTTTGTGCATCCTCTGCTAGTTCCTTGCTCTGTATTTCCTGTTCTGTTAGTTTTCTGCTCTCGGTTTTGCCTTTTCTGCTCGTTTCTCTGCCCTCCATTTTTCCTTCACTGCAATTTCAGCACCGGCGAATACCATCCCCCGCGGCCCGGCCAAAATTCAATGGAGGATGGCGGTTGTGCGCTTCCCCAGGCCAGTTTTGGCCCCAGGGACCTCATCTCCCTGGGCCCGGCCAATTATTAGAAGAGGAAAGGGACCACGTGGCCCCCCTCCTTGGACCGATTTTTGCCCCTGGAACATATCCTCCAGGTCCCAGCCTCCTCCTTATCTTGGGCACCCTGTTGCCCACCAAAGGCACCCAGTGTGCAGTGTTAGGGACCGCAGGGGGAGCCTCAATGCCTCCGCAGTCCCTGGCATTGCTCCCGCACGCAGGGAGTTGGAAAACATACAGCTCCCCATGTGCGGAATCAATCCTCTCATCTGTTTCACTGACCACTGGATAGTGGGCATGTAAACAGATGAAAACTCTCCTCCCAGGAAGTGTGAGCAATTTAACAGCTACTGCTTGCTGGGAGCAGAATTAGTGTTTGCTCTCATTTGGTGGGAGCTGTCACAACTCCTGCCAAGCAAGAGCAAGCCACTATCTCCTGGGGGTGGCTACCTCATGAGATAGCTGGAGCCAGCCCTGGGGGGTGGTGGTCCCCAGGTACATTAATAGCTCCAGGAGGAGGGTCCCCTTCTTTCATTTCCATGGGCCATCCCCAGGGAGGTGGTGGTCCCCGAGGCCAAGAATGGCACAGGAGGGAGGCCACGTGGCCCCCCTCCTTGTAATAATTAAAGAAAGCCCCAGGAAGGTGGTAGCCCCTGGGGCCGTACATGTCCTGGGAGGTGGCCGCAACGCCCCCTCCCTCTATTATTTACATGGCCCCGGGGAGGTGGTGGTCCCTGGAGCCTTTTGGGGCAATTGAGGAGGGTCCGCATGGCCCCTCTACTGTTTTTTTACATAAAACTCCAGGGAAGTACTGGTCCCTACGGCTCTTACAGCCTCAGGAGAAGGGCTGTGTGGCCCTCCTCCTCTCCTTTTTAAAACTCAGTCAGCCCCAGGGAGGTGGCGGTCCTCGGGCCAATATTGTCCATGGGCAGGGGGGGCATGTTTGCCCCTCTCCCCAAAATATATATAATAATTCATTCCCCTGGGACCTGGCCCACCCTGTGCTTTAATATACCCAAGTGCAGGAGACCGCACTTGTTTTTTAAACATTTTTTGCCATGAATTTGTGACTCTGTCGTGATTTTGTGGCAAAAATGTGTTAGAAAATTATTTTTTGCTTTTTATTGTTTGCCAGTGTTGTCTGGCACGGATCGGGGGTGGCAAGGCAGAATCTGGGGGGTAAAGAAAATAAAAAATAAACGTACCTCCTCGCCACGTCTTTCCCGGCCGGAACTGGAAGCACCCAGGCTCTCCTAAGCCACTAACAATGCTGCAATGTAGTGTTGTGATTGGTCTGAGTGCCATGCTTTGGCGCTCAGCCAGGGACTGGGAACCTGGGCATGTTCTCCACCCAGACTGTAATGCAGCCTGGGTGGAGAACATGAAAAGTACAGATCACTGTTTGGCCGGCCCGAGATGACTGGCCAAACATTCATGGGCACTTACAGTGTGCCCACCACTCCTCCCCCTGCTCCTGTGTGAGCAGAGCAGCCCCGCAAAACTACAGCAGCATGAAAAAATAAAATGATAATAACAACAAGTTATTAGCATTTTATTTTTCCTTTATTTACACTGCTGAAAGCAGTGGGGCGACGCTCCACCACCTTAGCGGAGGTGCCGCCACTGTTGTTTGTGTAGATAGGGGAAATGTGGCATCCCGGCTGAATAGTGTGCTGGTGCATGTTGTATGATGATGCATGTGAAATTCTGGAAGCATGGAATGAAATGGTGGCAATCACAAAAGGGATACCAGTGGAGGTGCCATACAAGTCCTACAAACAAATATGAAAGTCCAGACTCTACCAGCGTGTCTTTCTTGGGTACTAGTAAGACTCCCAGCATGAGGACTGATACTAGAACCACAGCTAGGAACAACAATATTGCCTTTAAACTACCCATGACCATGCCGCCCTCTTCGCACACTTTGAGGCCATTGGATGAGCTAGCCACAATTATTGAAGTAACTTCTGCTGCTTTCCAAGAAGCATGTGAAAATAGACTGTAGGAGTAGCACGTGGAAACAGACCACAGAAACAAACTTTACAAAAGCAGATTCCAAAACAGACTACCAAAATTTCCATATTATGTTAACATCTCCCACAAAAATTTCTCCTTGCACCTAAAATGCATGTCGAATTTTCACAGAAACCGGTTTTAGTATGGCCCAGATTTTGGCAGAATTTATTTCTAAGACTACGCAAAAGATATTTAAACAGTTTATATTTTCTTATGGTACCAACACTGGTCTTTGCAGCCGTGCCTCATTATGGAAAGGTTGGTGGCCGAAAAATAGGTATCTCGAACATTCAGCATGCTGCGTTGAAACAGCGGCCCAACTAAACATCTGTTTAATTATCAAGGAATGCGTGCCCGTGCATATATAGGAGCATGTAACATCTAAACACAAAGGCAGGAAGGCGCAAGAAGCATCAGTGTTCTTTAATGGTTTGTGCTCATGTTATTTAATCTCCGAAAATTCATAGAATTCTTACCTCACAGGTCAAGAGTGCGCTGCAGTACACTGAAGGCTTCTGCAAAGGAATCAGTGGTTCCCAACCTGTGCACTTGGTGCGCGGTGCCCTTGGCTAGCTTTTACGGCGCACTGGGGTTCCGCGGCACACAGATTGGGAACCACTGCTCTAAAGTCATGTTTTTGTAGACAATTTCTATAAAACCCATCTATAAAACCTTTTTTTTTTTTTTTCTACGATGACTCCAGATATCGAAATGATGTCGGTAATTGCGATCTCCGCGGACACGCCGTAAAAACAGAAAACAAAAGCAGACATTCAATGACCATCAACACACCCAAAAATAATATGTAAAAAACTCCATTCTGAACATTGCCCTACACATAATACTACATACATACTTCTTTCAAAGCATGTTTCAACTAATATTTTTGTAATACGTTTCTTTAAAAACCATCTTTCAGACCTATTTTCCATTTTTGCGGTTATTCGGGACGTCGCGACAACGTCATTAACCAAGACGATCGCGCCTTTTCCATAAAGTGAAAACACATATATGCACACGCATTACAGTATTTTACACACTAGAGGTTTATTACTGTACACTTCAAACTCATGTTTTTCTAGTGTATCTCTAGAACAACCATCTCTAAAACCTATTTTCCATTTTGGTGGTGAAGCTGGAGATCGCAATGACGTTGGTTATCGCAATCCCTGCGGCTACGTCACAAAAGCAAAAAGCAAAAGCAGGAATCCAATAGCCACCACCACATTAAAAAATTATAACTATGTAATGAATTCTAACCATCACAGTACATAACTCACTATATAAATAACTCTATAAAAATATTTATAAATATCTCAATATCTCTATAACAATGCACCAATCTTCGCAACGATGTCGGTAATTGTGATGTCCAAGCAATGATACACGGGGCCGTGCTTGTCAGGATAAGCTCCACAGGATCCAGTAGCCGTAAGACAGGGTCCACCTCCTGATATCACCAACACCCTGAATAGAAACAGGGTGCTCGAGCGATCAGGCGAGGGAAAAGGAATGGAAAGGGACAGCGGTGGAAAAAGGACCTGAAAAGAGAAAAGACACAGCTGTAAATAAAGCAGGCAACAGTCTACTCTCATATAGTCTCACTAAGCCCTTTCCATACCTGGGATATGCACAATCATACATCTGAAAAAGTGCAAGCACTGGACATCCAGCAGGCTAGACAACGTGCCCACGTTAAAGCAAGCCCAGACGGAAGTCACAGAGAACGAGACCACACTACTGATAGCGAGGATGGCAGCCCCTCAGTTCTTCAGTAGTAGGTTGAAGTAAAACCCATTGTACTGTTCCATGAAACTCCAAATGAACAAATGAAATCACAGGTCTAACCGGAATCACAGACACGGTAAGGTGTGGTGGACTACCACTACCGTCCGCTCTGGGGAAAAACCGTAAGGCAAACTCCTTTCCCTTTTTCTTACCATATACGGGAAAGCGTGGTTAATTCACCACCGCGATCCGCTATGGAAAACCATTAAATCCGCTCGTGAATTCCTATAGGCTGATGACGTCTCAGCTACTAACCTTCAGACTCGGTAATGTGTGGTTATCCACACCACCACATTCCGCTCTGAGAAATAGTGACTCCCAACAGAAGTCACATCCAGCTTTTGCCATACACGGTAGCGCGTGGTAACCTCACCACTGTGGCCCGCTATGGTACCACCTCTTCTCCCTTAAGTGCTGCTTACAACAGGGGACAGCAGTAATCAATAGCGCTAGAACACGGCAAAGCGTGGCCACAATACCACTACCTTCCGCTTCCAAAATGAACACTGAGTTTCCACGCTCCCAGCCGGGCAGCGAGAAAGGATCCTCTAATTCGATGTGGTAGCTACCACATCCCTGGAAATCCTACCGGATTATCTTTAGGAGGCTCCAGCATACTCCGATGTCTTCAAGCAGCAAACTTCCTCCAAACACGGCTCCTGCTCACTGAACTGCTCTCTCCTACTCCACCGAAAATAGGAGAGAACGAAAACAAACCAGTATTACGCACGACGACCAGTGCGCTGTGACGCCTTAAATACCGTCCCGCCGAAAGGCCTCATGGGAGGTGTAGTTCCAGGACGGATGAGGTAGGCGCCGCTACGGCCGAACCTGACAGTAAGCCCCCCCCTAGCGCCTCCTAGGCCCAGGTTTAGACGGGAACCGACGATGAAAGGAACGAATCGCCACAGGGGCATGTATATTCTGCCAAGGTTCCCAGGAATCGTCCTCAGCCGAATACCCCTTCCAGGAGACCAGATACCACAGAACACCCCGTCTCCACCTGGAATCCCGAATGCTCTTCACCACGTATTCAAGACCACCATCACACATCACTGGAGGGGGAGCACGTCTGCGTGCCGACAGGGCAGGCTTCAGGAGATTGCAGTGAAACACTGGGTGGATCCTGAGCGTACCCGGCAGTTTCAACTTGTAGGCGACAGGATTGATCCGTTTCACAATTGTGTAAGGGCCAATGAACTGAGGGTGAAACACGCTGCGCAGCTTGAAGTGAATGTTCTTTGTGGACAACCACACTCGGTCACCCACTTGGTATTGAGGCCCCACCTGCCGGTGTCTATCCTCCCACTTCTTGTACTCCCGCTTAGCTCTCATCAACTGCTCACGGACTTTCCTCTGCAGTATGTGGAGCTTCCTCACCCGCTCCAGGACTGTGGGCTGGTTGGCAACCTCCTCAGGGATGCTAACAGGAGTATTCTGGCATCGTACCCATAGTTGGCACGAAAAGGGAGATTCCCACAGAACTGTGCCATGCATTATTGTAGGCTAGTTCAGCCATCCACAGCAACGACACCCAGGACTCTTGGGCTTCCTTGGCATAACACCGAAGATATTTCTTCAAGGTTTGGTTTAATCGTTCCGTCTGCCCATCCGTTTGTGGATGGAAACTTGTGGAAAGAGTAGACTCGATCTGTAGGGCTCGGCACCACAGCTTCCAGAATCTGGCGATAAACTGGGGACCTCTGTCCGATACGATCACTTCGGGCACCCCATGGAGACGGATGATACTGTTTAGCAACAACTGAGCAGTTTGACCTGCTGTAGGAAGGTTCGTGCAAGGAATGAAATGTCCCATCTTGGTAAGACTATCTATGACTACCAAGATGGCCGAACTTCCCTGGTCTTGAGGTAGCCCTGTGACGAAATCCAGACTGATGTTCTGCCAGGGTCTCTGCGGGGTGGGCATCGGTATCAGCTTCCCTTTCCTTAGAGTGTTTTCATTTTTGGCTCTAGCGCAGTCCTCACAGCGCGCTACCCAGGCCGACACGTCGGCCCGTACCGTACTCCACCAGAAGTGTCGTTGAAGTAACTGAAGGGTTTTCCGTACTCCAGGATGTCCTGCCAAAGAGATGCATGACACCAAAGAAAAGCTTTCTTCTGTAGGTCTTTAGTGGGTAGATAAAGATTCGTTTTGTAGAAGGGCAGCCCCTGTTTCACTGTACGCTCTGTGTCTTGAGTTGCCCAAGTTTCCCACTCCGTTTTCGTCTTTTGAAGTCTTATTTCCTCCAGAAACTGATCTGCTCGGACAGCACAGACCACTTTCGAGGGGTCTATAATGGCACCTAGAGCCCGGGCATCGTTAGAATTCTCCCTCACTTCTTGCCTGGACAGCGAGTCGGCCTTACGATTCTCAACCCCAGGTCTGAAGGTAATGAGGAAATCATATTCGGCAAAAAACAGCATCCATCTCATTTGACGCTGTGACAGATGCCGAGCGGACTTCATATATTGAAGATTCCGGTGGTCTGAATATACCGTAACTGGACAACTAGCCCCCACAGATAGTGTCTCCATTCCTGAAACGCTCTCTTTATTGCCAGTAGTTCTTTCTCAGCGATGGTGTAGTTCTTTTCCGCTGAGCTCAACTTTTTGAGAGGTAGGCTATTGGATGGAGTTGTCCGGTTGTTTGATCTCTCTGTGTTAATATGGCTCCGATAGCCTCATCTGAGGCATCTGCTTCTACCACGAATGGGTTCTCTGGTTTAGGATGGGCCAGTACAGGAGCTGTGGTGAAGGCCTTTTTAGATACAAAAAGGCATCCTCGGCCTCCTGAGACCACTGGAAAGGCACTCCTTTCCTGAGTAATCGTGACAGAGGAACAGCCACCTGGGAAAAACGAAGGATGAACCTTCGATAATAATTAGCAAACCCCAAGAAACATTGTACGTCCTTCATATTCTTTGGGGTTGGCCAGTCCTGAACTGCTTGCACTTTTCGCTCTGACATATGCAATCCTTCCGGGCAAAGCATCACACCAAGAAATTCCACCTCTCTCACCCCAAACTCGCACTTACTCAGTTTGCAATACAATTTATGATCCCTCAATTTCTGCAACACCCTGATAACTTGTCCCGCGTGCACCTCAGCATCCCCAGAGTAAATAAGGATGTCATCAATATAAACCACTACAAAAAGGTCCACGAACTCCTTCAAGACATCGTTAAGGAAATACTGAAAAGCCGCCGGGGCATTGCAGAGACCGAACGGCATAACTGTGTACTCATATAACCCATAACGAGTCTTGAAGGCAGTTTTCCATTCATCCCCGTCACGAACCCGCACTAAATGGTACGCCCCCTTAAATCCAGTCTGGTGTAGATTTGGGCATCCCTCACCTGGTCTAGTAACACAGATATGAGCGGTAAGGGGTACCGATTCCTTACCGTGTTCTTATTTAGCAGACGATAGTCCACACAGGCCCTCAAATCTCCGTTGGCTTTAGCTATGAAAAACAGGGGTGAAGCCGCAGGTGAGCGGGATGGACGGATAAACCCTATTCCCAGATAGTGATCCAAGTATTCCTTCAGGTGTCGCGTCTCGGGCACCGACAACGCATACACTCGACAAGCAGGGATGGTAGCCCCTTCTACCAGATCTATGCGGCAATCATATTCTCTGTGAGGGGGTAACTGTTCTGCCTTAGTTTCACTAAAAACGTCCCTGTACTGTTGATATTCCACCGGTAATACAACCTCCTTTTCAACTGCAGTAGCTACCAGAAAAGGATTCGTCAAAGCAGTTGCCTGCGTGGGTAGCTTCTGTACTAGGTGACCCTGGCATTCTTCAGAAAGGAACTGTAGTGTCTTGGTCTTCCAATCTATGGTTGGGTTGTGGTGACACAGCCAAGGCATACCCAAAATCACTTCATACTGGGGCGCTACAATGATGTTTAAGGATAACTCATCCCTATGCTTCCCGTTCCCCACAGAAACAGTCAACCCTACAACTTCTGTTTGTTCCGTGATGAGACCGGACTTTAATGGTTGGCCATCCACAGCCAGCACCTCTTCGGGAAACCCCCTAGGCACCCGGTTTAAGGCTAGACTCGTAACCAACCCACTATCGATGAAATTACCTGTTGCCCCCGAGTCTATCATAACCTGTACCTGATGGAACTGCAGATTACTCTCAAGACTCATAGGGAGCACTATATGTGACTCAGTGTCTTGCAATGCCACGACCGACAATGAGGGGAGTTTCAACCCTTTGTCTTCCTCTCCTTCCCTTCTATCTTCTCCGGTAGCATGATCTGCAGGCCTAGAGGTGGATACCGCCACCCTTTTATTCCGAGACCAAGTCCCTGCGTTCTTGGGTTTTACTGGACACTCCCTGACGTAGTGCCCTTTTTTGCCGCAGTACATGCATAAACCCTGTACCCGTCTACTCTCCCTTTCTTCTCTAGTTAACGGGGCTCTGACAGCACCGATTTCCATAGGTTCGTTTCCCACATCGGACTGTACTACGGGTTTACGGGGCATCCTATCCGTTCTGACATATCCCCCTCCCATTTCTTTTTCTCACTCCCTCTTTCCGACATCCTACCATCTAGTCGTAGTGTCAGGTTTATCATTTCTGCACAGGTAGAGGGTTGTGGATCAATCTGGGCTATGACGTCTTTCATTCCTTCCCTTAATCCCTGGTAGAACAATGACATTCTCTTCTCCTCGGGCCAAGATGTTTCGGCCACCAGCCGATTAAAAGTAGTTAGGTACGTAACCAAGTCATTTCGGCCTTGTTTTAATTCCAGTAGTTCTCTGTCTGCACTAAAGGTAGTGGCCCTCCGATCGAACACTCTCTCAAATTCTGCTCTAAAAGCCGACCAGTCAGACAACACAGCATCATTGTTCCTTACTAAAGGAACAGCCCAATTAGCTGCGTCACCAACCAAATAGGAGATAGCAAACGCCACCCGAGAATGGTTATTGGGGAAGGAGGCGGGTTTGCATGAAAAATGCAACATGATTTGTGTTAAGAACACTTGCACTTTCAATGGGTCCCCTGCATATCTCTCAGGATTAGCCAAGGGTATAGGTGGTGGTACAGTCACCTGTATCTGTGCGGGGGAAGAGGATACATCAAAGGGATTCCTGGCCAATTTATCCACTTTCTCCCTTAACGCGGCTGTCTCTGCCCTAGAGGCTGCCAATTCTTGTTGGACTAGTACTAATGCCTGGAGAACCTCTTCCATGGACGCCATGACTCAAGACACCTGGACCGGGTGGAGCAATATACGTGGGTGCGTAATTCTGTCAGGATAAGCTCCACAGGATCCAGTAGCCGTAAGACAGGGTCCACCTCCTGATATCACCAACACCCTGAATAGAAACAGGGTGCTCGAGCGATCAGGCGAGGGAAAAGGAATGGAAAGGGACAGCGGTGGAAAAGGACCTGAAAAGAGAAAAGACACAGCTGTAAATAAAGCAGGCAACAGTCTACTCTCATATAGTCTCACTAAGCCCTTTCCATACCTGGGATATGCACAATCATACATCTGAAAAAGTGCAAGCACTGGACATCCAGCAGGCTAGACAACGTGCCCACGTTAAAGCAAGCCCAGACGGAAGTCACAGAGAACGAGACCACACTACTGATAGCGAGGATGGCAGCCCCTCAGTTCTTCAGTAGTAGGTTGAAGTAAAACCCATTGTACTGTTCCATGAAACTCCAAATGAACAAATGAAAAACACAGGTCTAACCGGAATCACAGACACGGTAAGGTGTGGTGGACTACCATTACCGTCCACTCTGGGGAAAAACCGTAAGGCAAACTCCTTTCCCTTTTTCTTACCATATACGGGAAAGTGTGGTTAATTCACCACCGCGATCCGCTATGGAAAACCATTAAATCCGCTCGTGAATTCCTATAGGCTGATAACGTCTCAGCTACTAACCTTCAGACTCGGTAATGTGTGGTTATCCACACCACCACATTCCGCTCTGAGAAATAGTGACTCCCAACAGAAGTCACATCCAGCTTTTGCCATACACGGTAGCGTGTAGTAACCTCACCACTGCGGCCCGCTATGGTACCACCTCTTCTCCCTTAAGTGCTGCTTACAACAGGGGACAGCAGTAATCAATAGCGCTAGAACACGGCAAAGCGTGGCCACAATACCACTACCTTCCGCTTCCAAAATGAACACTGAGTTTCCACGCTCCCAGCCGGGCAGCGAGAAAGGATCCTCTAATTCGATGTGGTAGCTACCACATCCCTGGAAATCCTACCGGATTATCTTTAGGAGGCTCCAGCATACTCCGATATCTTCAAGCAGCAAACTTCCTCCAAACACCGGCTCCTGCTCACTGAACTGCTCTCTCGTACTCCACCGAAAATAGGAGAGAACGAAAACAAACCAGTATTACGCACGACGACCAGTGCGCTGTGACGCCTTAAATACCGTCCCGCCGAAAGGCCTCATGGGAGGTGTAGTTCCAGGACGGATGAGGTAGGCGCCGCTACGGCCGAACCTGACAGTGCTGGCGGTTACAGCGTCGTCGCGAATATTGCACATGATTAAAAAAATCTATTTTGGACACATAACTTGTTTCACTAACACCCCCATTTCTCAACCCAGGGGTCAGAGTATCTCCACCCTGACCCCTTATGTGGCGTTTCACACAAATTTCCAGCCCCGGGAACCATTCCAGAGCAATAAAATGGCAGCCGAACCTTTCTGTACAGGTTGTGTCCAGCCAATCAGAGCATTCCCTTTGGTGCGTGCATTCGTGATTATTCGCGAAACCACTGTGAAATATCTGCGGCCAGAGATATCACTATAATTTTAAACTTACATTTCTCAACAACTACTGAACAGATTTACACCAAATAAGCAAAAGCCACTTCCTAGCACCAACATCTATTTCCCTGCCAAATCTGGTGTAAGTCCATTCTCAGCGGTCCGGGCTGTAGAGGCGGCTAAAGGTTCAAATGGGAATTAACATTACAAACGCACCCTTATTTCGTGCCCCGAATTCTCAGTCCCCAATGCATGGATCACCCCCAAACTTCGCATACCAATAGTATCCACCATAACACTTTTTTGGCAAAATTTCATGCAGATTGGTCAAGGACGACAAAGTTATAGCCAAGTCAAAAATTGCTTTTCCTATGGAAACTAGGTCCTAACTATAACTACCTACTGGTATATGTATATATATATAAATACACGCATATATATATAAATACACACATATATATATATAAATACATATATATATATTATCTACTGACGGTCGCCAGTAGATAGTTATAGTTAGGACCTATTTTCCATAGGAAATCTGCGACATTCTATTTTAAATAACTCTTGCGTCGGTTGACGAATCTTCGCGAAATTTTCAAACTTTATGGCCCGCTCCGGTCCGCTCCTACCCTGAAAGTCTCAGGGTGATTCGTCAAGCGGGGGCCGAGAAAAAAGGGGGGTCCCAAAACATGTTTTCCCCATTCATTTTCCCATAGGAAACTTTAGACACGGCTACAGCCCGAACTGCTGAACGGAATTACACCAAATTTGGCAAAGAGGTAGTTCTTGGTTCAGAAAGAACCCTTTTTGTTAAATGGTGTAAATCCGTTCAGTAGTTGCGGAGAAATTAAAAAATAAGAGTCAAAAAATCAATTTTCCATAGGAAACTTTATGCAAGGCTACAGCCCGAACTGCTGAACGGAATTACACCAAATTTGGCAAAGAGGTAGTTCTTGGTTCAAAAAGAACCCTTTTGTTAAATGGTGTAAATCCGTTCAGTAGTTGCTGAGAAAATCAAAAGTAAAAACACATATATATCTGGGCGGAGCCTAACCACACATGTCATCGTGAGATCTGATTGGCTGTCAGCACTTCATCCTGGAATTGCTGGCAGCCATCTTGGGACCAATATAAATGATAGTACCCCATTGAAATGCATTGTAGTGAATCGAAGATTTTGAGGGTTACCAAAAGGAGAACTATAAAGGGTGATAACAGACTTTAGTTACATTAGAATTCATTTGTTGATGGTACCATACTAATTTCAGGAATTGTGGTGTGTCCTAAGGTGATTTTACCCTGTGAAAAACCTTCTGCTGGGATATCATGAATCATGTTTGAGAGAAAACTATTTTCACATGCTTGTCCCATACAGTTTTGGAAGGTGCCCCAGAAGCTAAAATGAGAGCATATTTTCTGTAAATTCACATTCTCTTTCTCAGTCATGTGAGAATGAAGTCTGACATTCTCAGTAAAACATGTACATCCAACAAGGGCAGAGACTGTCAGTTGATTCCTTTGTGTTCTACTGCAGCTTCCCAGAGTGTTCTAAAGAACAACTAGAGTGCTAACAGCCTTACTTATGACAAAAGTATGGCACACCTGAAGCCATCTTGATTGGAATAAACTGGTAACACTTAAAACATTTAATTTAAAAAGGAACAAAATGATGGGGTTCATCTTGTCATAGAAATTATGGTTAGTGCTCTGGAAAGAAAAATTAGGACATGTTTCAAGTGTGATCTCAAATATCTTCCTGTTATATTTCAACAGGAGCAGCCTGTCAGTTGATGCCTTTGTGTTCTACTGCAGCTTCCCAGAGTGTTCTAAAGAACAACTAGAGCGCTAACAGTCTTACTTATGACAAAAGTATGGCACACCTGAAGCCATCTTGATTGGAATAAACTGGTAACACTTAAAACATTTAATTTAAAAAGGAACAAAATGAGGGGGTTCATTTTGCCATAGAAATTATGGTTAGTGCTGTAGAAAGAAAAATTAGGACATGTTTTAAGTGAGATCTCAAATATCTTCCTGTTATATTTCAACAGGAGCAGCCTGTCAGTTGATGCCTTTGTGTTCTACTGCAGCTTCCCAGAGTGTTCTAAAGAACAACTAGAGTGCTAACAGCCTCACTTATGACAAAAGTATGGCACACCTGAAGCCATCTTGATTGGAATAAACTGGTAACACTTAAAACATTTAATTTAAAAAGGAACAAAATGAGGGGGTTCATTTTGCCATAGAAATTATGGTTAGTGCTGCAAAAAGAAAATGTATTGCATGTTTTAAGTGAGATCTCAAATCCTCTTCTATTCCATTAGAAAATTCTGACATGCAGACTGAAACAATCACTTTCAATACCAGCAGTAGACTTCCAGTTAACTCCTTGGTGAGCAGTAGCTTTACTACAGTGATCTAATGAACAACTAGAGTAATAACATTCTGAATTTATGGCAAATGTGTGACACATCTGAATGCCTTCTTGATGGAATCAAAGTAAAAACTGAAAGCATTTCCTACTGAGGAGACTGCAGTAAATGAGGAAATTAGGAAACTTCATAACAAAGAAGTCTTCCAAGATGGCCACTAGTGAAAAAAGAGCCCAAATGTAGCACAAATATTACCCAGATGTAGCCCACATATAGCCCAATGACAAAAGTGTGCAAAACACTTTTTATTTTTAGTTTTTTTGCAGTTTTATGTAGTGCAGACTGGTCAGGTATTGGAGCGTTGCATCTTAAAACATGACCCCCTACACTACAAAAACACCACTGCACTACCCTAAACCCTAAAACACTACCCCAGCACGACCCCTACACTACACAAGCACCACTGCACTATCCTAAACCCTAAAACACTACCCCCAGCATGACCCCCTACACTACACAAACACCACTGCACTACCCTAAACCCTAAAACACTACCCCAACACCACTGCACTAACCTAAATCCTAAAACACTACCCCCAGCACAACCCCCTACACTACCCAAACACCACTGCACTACCCTAAAACATGACCCCTACACTACACAAACACCACTGCACTACCCTAAACCCTAAAACACTACCCCCAGCACGACCCCCTACACTACACAAGCACCACTGCACTACCCTAAACCCTAAAACACTGCCCCCAGCACGACCCCCTACACTACACAAACACCACTGCACTACCTTAAACCCTAAAACACTACCCCCAGCACGACCCCCTACACTGCCCGAACACCACTGCACTGCCCTAAACCCTGAAACACATACCCTAGCACGACCCCCTACACTGCCCGAACACCACTGCACTGCCCTAAACCCTGAAACACCACCCCCTTCACGACCCCCTACACTGCCCGAACACCACTGCACTGCCTAAACCCTAAAACACCACCCCCAGCATGACCCCTACACTGCCCGAACACCACTGCACTGCCCTAAACCCTGAAACATCACCCCCAGCATGACCCCCTACACTGCCCGAACACCACTGCACTGCCCTAAACCCTGAAACACCACCCCCAGCACGACCCCCTAAACTGCCCGAACACCACTGCACTGCCCTAAACCCTGAAACACCAGCCCCTGCACGACCCCCTACACTGCCCGAACACCACTGCACTGCCCTAAACCCTGAAACACCATCCCCAGCACGACCCCCTACACTGCACGAACACCACTGCACTGCCCTAAACCCTGAAACACTACCCCCAGCAAGACCCCCTACACTGCCCGAACACCACTGCACTGCCCTAAACCCTGAAACACCACCCCCAGCAAGACCCCCTACACTGCCCGAACACCACTGCCCTAAACCCTGAAACACCACCCCCAGCAAGACCCCCTACACTGCCCGAACACCACTGCACTGCCCTAAACCCTGAAACACCAGCCCCAGCACGACCCCTACACTGCCCAAACACCACTGCACTGCCCTAAACCCTGAAACACCACCCCCTGCACGACCCCCTACACTGCCCGAACACCACTGCACTGCCCTAAACCCTGAAACACCACCCCCAGCACGACCCCCTACACTGCCCGAACACCACTGCACTGCCCTAAACCCTGAAACACCACCCCCTGCACGATCCCCTACACTGCCCGAACACTACTGCACTGCCCTAAACCCTGAAACACCACCCCCAGCACGACTCCCTACACTGCACGAACACCACTGCACTGCCCTAAACCCCGAAACACTACCCCCAGCAAGACCCCCTACACTGCCCGAACACCACTGCCCTAAACCCTGAAACACCACCCCCAGCAAGACCCCCTACACTGCCCGTACACCACTGCACTGCCCTAAACCCTGAAACACCACCCCCAGCATGACCCCCTACACTGCCCGAACACCACTGCACTGCCCTAAACCCTGAAACACCACCCCCAGCACGACCCCCTACACTGCCCGAATACCACTGCACTGCCCTAAACCATGAAACACCAGCCCCAGCACGACCCCCTACACTGCCCGAACACCACTGCACTGCCCTAAACCCTGAAACACCACCCCCAGCACGACCCCCTACACTGCCCGAACACCACTGCACTGCCCTAAACCCTGAAACACCACCCCCAGCACGACCCCCTACACTGCCCGAACACCACTGCACTGCCCTAAACCCTGAAACACCAGCCCCAGCACAACCCCGTTCACTGCCCGAACACCACTGCACTGCCCTAAACCCTGAAACACCAGCCCCAGCACGACCGCCTACACTGCCCGAAAACCACTGCACTGCCCTAAACCCTGAAACACCAGCCCCAGCAAGACCCCCTACACTGCCCGAACACCACTGCACTGCCCTAAACCCTGAAACACCACCCCCAGCAAGACCCCCTACACTGCCCGAACACCACTGCACTAAAGCCTGAAACACCACCTCCAGCAAGACCACCTACACTGGCCGAACACCACTGCACTGCCCTAAACCTTGAAACACCACCCCCTGCACGACCCCCTACACTGCCCAAATACCACTGCACTGCCCTAAACCCTGAAACACCACCCCCTGCACGACCCCCTACACTGCCCGAACACCACTGCACTGCCCTAAACCCTGAAACACCACCCCTCAGCACGACACCCTACACTGCCCGAACACCACTGCACTGCCCTAAACCCTGAAACACCACCCCCAGCACGACCCCTACACTGCCCGAACACCACTGCACTGCCCTAAACCCTGAAACACCACCCCCTGCACGACCTCCTACACTGCCGGAACACCACTGCACTGCCCTAAACCCTGAAACACCACCCCCAGCACGACCCCCTACACTGCCCGAACACCACTGCACTGCCCTAAACCCTGAAACATCAACCCCAGCAAGACCCCCTACACTGCCTGAACACCACTGCCCTAAACCCTGAAACACCACCCCTACACTGCACGAACACCACTGCACTGCCCTAAACCCTGAAACACCACCTCCAGCAAAACCCCCTACACTGCCTGAACACCATTGCTCTGCCCTAAATCCTGAAACACTAGCCCAGCATGACCCCCTACACTGCCCGAACACCACTGCACTGCCTTAAACCCTGAAACACCAGCCACAGCACAACCCCCTACACTGCCCGAACACCACTGCACTGCCCTAAACCCTGAAACACCAGCCCCAGCACGACCCCCTACACTGCCCGAACACCACTGTACTGCCCTAAACCCTGAAACACCAGCCCCAGCACGACCCCCTACACTGCCCGAACACCACTGCACTGCCCTAAACCCTGAAACACCACCCCTGCATGACCCCTACACTGCCCGAACACCACTGCACTGCCCTAAACCCTGAAACACCACCCCCTGCAGCACCCCCTACACTGCCCGAACACCACTGCACTGCCCTAAACCCTGAAACACCACCCCCTGCACCGCCCCCTACACTGCCCGAACACCACTGCACTGCCCTAAACCCTGAAACACCACCCCCAGCACGACCCCCTTTACTGCTCGAACACCACTGCACTGCCCCAAACCCTGAAACACCACCCCCAGCACGACCCCCTACACTGCCCGAACACCACTGCCCTAAACCCTGAAACACCACCCCCTGCACGAACCCCTACACTGCCCGAACACCACTGCACTGCCCTAAACCCTGAAACACCACCCCTACACTGCCCAAACACCACTGTACTGCCCTAAACCCTAGAACACTACCCCCAGCACGACCCCCTACACTACCTGAACACCACTGCACTACCCTAAACCCTAAAATACTATCCCCAGCACAACCCCCTACACTACCCGAACACGACTGCACTGCCCTAAACCCTCAAACACTCCCCCCAGCATGACCCCCTACACTACCCGAACACCAATGCACTGCCCTAAACCCTAAAACACTCCCCCAGCTTAACCCCCTACACTACCCGAACACCACTGCACTGCCCTAAACCCTAAAACACTCCCCCCAGCACGACCCTCTACACTACCCAAACACCACTGCACTGCCCTAAACCCTAAAACACTACCCCCGCATGACCCCCTACACTACCCAAACACCAATGCACTACCCTAATCCCTAAAACACTACCCCCCGCATGACCCCCTACACTACCCTAAACCCTAAAACACTACTCCCGCATGACTCCCTACACTACCCAAAGACCACTGCACTACCCTAAACCCTAAAACACGACCTCCTACACTACACAAACACCACTGCACTACCCTAAACCCTAAAACACTACCCCCTACACTACACAAACACCACTGCACTACCCTAAACCCTAAAACACTACCCCCAGCAGTACCCCTACACTACCCAAACACCACTGCACTAACCTAAACCCTAAAACACTACCCCCAGCAGTACCCCCTACACTACCCAAACACCACTGCACTACCCTAAATCACTACCCCCAGCACGACCCCCTACACTACCCAAACACCACTGCACTACCCTAAACCCTAAAACACTACCCCCAGCACGACCCCCTACACTACCCAAACACCACTGCACTACCCTAAACCCTAAATCTACCCCCAGCATGACCCCCTACACTACACAAACACCACTGCACTACCCTAAACCCTAAAACACTACCCCCAGCACGACCCTCTTCACTACCTAAACACAACTGCACAATTTGTTACAGGCGTTGCAACGCAGGCCTGTGGTGCTTACTGGAAGTACCTAGTGGGCTAGTTGGGCCCCAGGGACCCTCAGGATTCAAGGTGACCTAATCCCCCAACTTAAAACGCACCACGGGGCGCGTTTGCACAGTGGTGAAGGGAGGGGGCGGGGCCTCAGGTGACATGTGCGCAAACACGCCCTGTGGTGCGTTTTAAGTTGGGGAATTAATTCCCTTTGAATCCTGAGGGACCCTGGGGCCAACTAGCCCACCAGGTACCTTCAGTAAGCACAACAGAGTTGCGTTGCAGAGAGGTGAAAAAAGGTGCATGGCCTCGGAACGCCTCTCTGCAACTCAGCTCTGTGGTCCTAACTGTAGGTACCTGGGGGCTAGTTGGGCCCCAGGGACCCTCAGAATTCAAGGGGACTTAATCCCGCAACTTAAAACGCGCCACGGGGTGCGTTTGCACACATGTCACCTCAGGCCCCCCTCCCTTCACCACTGTGCAAACGCGCCCTGTAGCGCATTTTAAGAGGTAGTTTTAATCCCCCTGCCCTATTATGTACTAGGGACTTGCAGAGGAGGTCATGCTAATCACAGGGGTACCCCAACGCATAGTGTTCCCTAGTGTATGTAGGTGTTTTCACTGTATTCTAAGTGTCTTTTAGCATAGCACTGGCTCTGGTTAGTCAGAGTCAGTTACCACCAGTACCCGTCTGAAAAAGTTGTGGGCACAGGATGATTTTGCAACAAGGCCTCTTTCTGCTCCTCTGTTGGTTCTTTCTGCACATCTTTTGCTTCTTTCTGTGCGTTTTTTCTTCTTTCTTCACATGTCCTACCTCTGTAGGCATAGTTAGAAACTAGCATTTAAAAAACCTTTGAAATTCACTTAAAAAATCATAGGTTTCAGGCACGTTATAGTTAGAAATTAGCATTTAAAAAACCTTTGAAATTCACTGAAAAAACCATAGGTTTCAGACACGTTATAGTTAGAAATTAGCATTTAAAAAACCTTTGAAATTCACTGAAAAAACCATAGGTTTTAGGGACAGTTATAGTTAGTTGGACATTTCACTCGTACAAAACCATAGAAATTCCCCCGTTATAGTTAGTTCAGCTAACTATAACTCGCGCCCCGCAATGCACTGCTGATGACGTCACATATTACATCACTCATGACATGGTCAGTGACATCACTGATGACATCACTGATGACATCTCAAATGACATCACTGATGACATCATCCATGTGATAATTTCATGCATCTTCTCACACCCTAATATAACTTTTGATACACCCACTCTAAATTACAGACTGCCATTCTCAAAACCATAGACACTCCAACACCAAAAACTACATACCCACTCACTGATTCTTAGGTCTACACACACATCCACTCACTCACCTGTACAGTCACTCATACTTATAGTCACTCAGTACAGGACTATTATATGCACTCATACACCTATATAAACACTCACACACCGCCACTCATCCATAGAGGTACTCACACACCTAGTCAGTCATGCAAAAAACTTAATCACACACCCATTTACTCACCTATACAGTTATACACACACCAGCTCACTTACTCATACAAATACTAGCACATTCTTACACTCTTATACAATCACTGATACAAGTACACACTCATCCATACAGCCACTCTCACAATCACACACTCTCACTTATAGCCATTTATATACTCCAACACACATATATACTGCCTTTCACATATGTAGTTACTCACACATGTACCACTGAGATATACATTCAATCACTAACACACCCATACACACACTCACCCACCCATACAGTCCATCACAGATGCACTCTTGAAACCATGCACCCAGTGAATCACCAACTCACACATCTATGCACAGAGTCACACACACCCCACCCACACAAACACTCAGGCACCCATACAGATACTCAGACAATCAATCAATAACCCATGTAGACACTCATGTAGCTATTCAGAAAGCTCATGCAGCCGCTTACAAACCAACAGACAGACGGATACAGACATTCACACAGTTTAGTCACTAACCCATGCATTCAGTAAGATACATTTAATCACTCACTTGTAGAGTCAGTCACTCATGTACTAAATCATCCATTCAGACACTTATACACCCACTCATTCTTCAATACACCTTTCCCTATATATATTAAACATATTTAAACTTTACAGAAACACACAGTCACTGGATGATGTCATCAGTGATGTCATTTGAGATGTCATCAGTGATGTCATCAGTGATGTCACTGACCATGTCATGAGTGATGTAATATGTGACGTCATCAGCAGTGCATTGCGGAGGCGCGAGTTATAGTTAGCTGAACTAACTATAACAGGGGAATTTCTATGGTTTTGTACGAGTGAAATGTCCAACTAACTATAACTGTCCCTAAAACCTATGGTTTTTTCAGTGAATATATATATATATATATATATATATATAAATATATATGGAACACGACAACTGAGTTCCCATTTGGGTCACCAATGGCTTTGACATGAGGGCAGAAGGGTTGCCAAGTATGTTTCATGGTTCGATTCTAGCACTTCCAATAAATGACACTCAATACAGTGATATAATACTAAAGTGAAATAGTTCCAGATGTTAAAGGAATACACTTTTTTGAGCTTTGAAGAGACTTTCACATATTTTACATATTTGTTGAACGATTTAAATGGCATAAATTTTGATTGCTTGACTGCTACTCTGGCTCTTACGGCCAAGCCTGACCCTTGGTTTACCTCTGGCTCACCGTATTAATTTGTTGGCACGCCCATATTCAGTTCTCTCTATGGCTGTGCTAACGCTTACATGAATACATACAATTTTCTGTTTTTTGCTTCACAGTGGACACAGAACACGCACCACCTCATGACCCTCTTGTAGGGCTTTCACCTCTGTAACACATTGGGGCTCTGAGGAGCAAATCTGTCCACATAACACACAGCCCGTGTTGGATTGGCTTTTCAGACAGTCTTGCATTGCAATAGTAGGTTGACCACCTAGCATGGTGGCAGATCCAGGACGGGACTGTAAGGATCAAGGATCAAAATTCAGGACAGAAATTCAGGACAAAATGAGGAGCGGCCATACCCCACTGGTTTATCAATGCATGTATTTACCATTTTTTATATTGCACTATTTATTCACTGTGCTGTATATGAGATTGCATCTAGGTATGCTACATTCAGATGACACATTATGTTCTTGTTCAATAGTAAAATAGGGGCATATTAACAACGGCCAGCGATAATTATCGCTGGCCGTGCTTAGCGATAATTATATTATCGCAGGCTATCTCTGGTATTTATCGCCCTGGTAGTGCGTTATTAACAACGCGTTACTCCAGGGCGATAAAATTCCAGAGATAGCGAGGTTATTGCCCTTTGCAGGGAACATCGCTGGTTTTCCAGCGATGTTCCCTGCAAAAGGGCGATAACCTTGCTGATACGACCCACAGGGTCGTATCAGCATAATCCACCCCCTATGTTAGGGATGGCTAAGTCAGGATTTTAGCAGACGTTAGGTTTTGGCGAAAACTGCCGTTTTCGCCAAAATCTAATGTGTGCTAAAATCATGTGGGCTGCCTTGTAAATATCGCGATGTAAACATCAGCGATATTTGCAAGGTAGCCCATCTTGGGTGCGCCCAGTAACGCCCACTTTGCATCTCATTGGAGATGCAAATTGAGGCGTTGTGAAAAAGGGTGCTAACATGCAATTATGCATGTTAGCACCCTCTTGTAAATAGGGCGCTGGTTTTATCTCTGCTTTTTTGGCTTTGTAAGCCAAAAAAGCGGAGAGATAAGCCCTTGTAAATATGCCCCTTGATGCCTTTGAGCACTGTGTCAAGAGCATCACTTCTACCCCAAAATACCCAATCTTTCTTGGAGACAAAGCAACAGCAACATTTTGATTATGTTTATAAACATTTCAATACCCATGATAAACAGTTCTGGAAACATTAAGGTAAGTGACGTTTTAACTGCTGCTAGTTTAGACAAGTTGAACAAACACATCTGACTCACCTTACCCTCCACTAGACGTCAAACCTAAAAACATTAATGAGGCAGAGCAGATGGTGGGAGTGACAGTCTGACACCAAATGTCAGGATGTGAGGTACCCACAACTTGTATGTAGTCTCATAGCACCAAGAAGACCCGACTGCTGCATTAGAGTGTGCATCAGGGACTCTATATTTATCTCAGAACTGGGAGCCCGACCATCAGACAGAGAATTAAAGAGCAGGATGAAGTCGGGATCAGATGGAACATTTGCAGCAACTGATTCAAAGGGTCATTGCTAAGAACCAGGCAAATAAGAAAGAAAAGAACAAGGCGAGACAAATCCTAAAATCAGATTAGGCCCTCCATGAATATTGTAAAGTATTGTGTACCTGAAGAGTATTCTCAGCAAAGAGACCAGAAACAGAAGAGGCACTGTCAAGTGTTTGAATAGGCAGCACCCTCCCACCCTGGCAAACTTTGCCGGCACAATGGTCCACTGGTAGTGCTCATGGAGGGCGTGTAGAGGCCGGGATCCTTCGAATGTTGGGCCCTGGGCAATTGCCCACTCTGTCCATGTCTTAAAATGGCTCTGCAGTAGAGCCAGGCCAGTACCAGTCGTTTGGCTCATCCCTAAGTGCCAAGAACATACAGAAACTTTAAATTATTTGGGATGCAAATTACTCAACAAACAAAAAACAAGAATGTGATAAAAACTTTAAAATGTAGAAAGTGTTTCTTTAACACATGGAAGTTTTTCAAATTACAATCTTAGATTACAACATTGCATTGACATGTATTTGTATTGGAAGTTTCTAAACATGAACTTTAAAACATTTATGAACCCTCCCTCCTGACAAAGCCATGAGTGAACAAAGCGTACAAATTGTCGGGTGTCCCTTATGTCATGGCCAATTATGTTTATGGATGGTGGAATATTGCAGGCCCTCAAAGGATATACACAAGTTCGGTTTTTACACAGGATCCATCTTGACCTGAAGTACTTGAATTTGCTCTTAAACGTCACTTTGAAGTAAACTAGACATATGAAATAACACAATTTAGTCATGCAGGTGAGCCTGAAAGTGAACTCAGGTTTCCTAGTCAGACATAGTGCAACTAAGCAACTGACAAGATTGCTTTCTTTTTCTCAATCCCCTTAAGCACCAGAGGAGAGTGTCAGATTAATAGTTTACTGTGCTAAGTAAATACAGATCACAGGTAATTTTACACAATATCTCAAAAAAAGGTACATAGTGAAGGTAAGGGACTGCAGGACACCATTCGCTAACATCACTGGCTTCCTCAGTGGTCGAAGGCCATTAAAAAATTGAATAAATACTGCTATACTGAGTGCAGTGGGGATAGGGTCAGTGAACATGAGGGGAGGGGAATCAAAGGTGTGGCTAAAATGAACAAAATATTCTGTGGCTATTTTTTGATCATACACCACCATGTAACTGCATATAAATTATGCACAACTTTGGAGAAGCATACTTTTGACTCCATCCTTTTATGTCTAGCCAGGCAAAATATATATTTACCTTTGGCCTTACGTACTCATGTGATGCAAAAATACTAATGAGATATGGTGCACTAAAGGTACAGAAGGTGAATTCATTGTGTGTTTTGGTATATATATGTGTGTGTGTGTGTGTGCATATTAAGGCTTTTCCTTTCTCAGAGACATCTGGATTGCTGAGCTTAATCTTCTGTAGGCTTAGATTTTAAGGTGGTGCGCTAAAATGCATTTAATGCAGTGCATTACCCAAGAATTAGTGAGAATGAATCATTTATGTGTTTAATGCTTTCTTTATAAATTGTGACAAGTTGTTGTTTTTTGTTAATAATACATGTATTCATTTATTGTACCACATATAAGAGTACAATTTCATTTATTGGATTATATGTAGGTTGTAAAATTAATATGCATTTAAAGAAAACTGTTAAGTTAGAGTGATTGTGGGCCTTAAGCTTACAGTTGAGACATTTAATACTAATGTGAAAATTGTTTTACTCCATGTTTTTCTCCTCTGCAGGTGCAGATCACAGACATTAATTAGTTAGTGAAAAGGTACGTTGTATTTCAGAGATAGTGAGGGGAGAAAGGACTGGCAATGTCGAATGATTTTAATGAAGAACAACGGGAGTGTTATCAGTTGATACTATCAGACAAAGGGAGGAATCCAAGGACGCCTTGCAAGCAGAGCCTGGAATATGGGAGTAGCGTTCAAGGTGCCAAGTTCTTTCTTGGGAACTGGAAAAGTACTATGAGGCGTATGAGGTCATATTTCTTGAATGCTCTTTGTGCACTCTAATTAGTGAACCCATCTTGGGTTTGATTAGATCCTTCATGTCCTCCTTGGGCTTAAGGTTAAATGAAGGCAAGTCTTTTGTCCTTATAGTAGGGACGCCTGTGGTAAAGAGAGCATATAAGTTTATGATAGGCCAGAGGAAACTAGATATGGTAGACTTCGTCTCATACCTTGGGGTTCACTTAGTCAACAAACAGACCTGGGCAACTATGGTGAAGAATAGAGCACTGATGATGGAGAGGAGTATGGGAGCTATAATGGGTTTTACAAAAAGGCCGGGTTCAACCACTTACTACTATAAATAAGATTTATCAGGCAAAGTCACTTTCAGTTGCTACCTATGGAGCAGGGATATGGGGTATGGTTCCGGTAACTCAACTCCAAATTTTAAAAGACAAATTTTATAAAAAAGTACTTGCCCTTCCTAGTTCGTGTTCAAACTATATTTACCACCTCGAATCAGGTCTACCTTACAGATATTATTAAGTTGACTCCAGCCCTCCTATGGCATTCTGTATGGCGTGGGTCCACAGTAAATCTAAACCAGATCATAATTAAAAACTGCCTAGCAATGGACAACTCACATAAAATTCCCTGGATCGACTATGTGAGGAAAAATCTGGTAGCTTTGGGGCAGGAGGAATTATTTACTACCCCTGGGTTGTGTAATACAATCTCAAAGCAAAAGCTGAAATCAATCTTCTTTCCAAAGGTGGCTTATGAGCGTCAGAGAGAAAACGGTTTAAAGAAAACAGTGTTGTTGTACCAACTAAACCCACCGTTATTAGAGGGGGATTACAAATATTTACAGAGTATAGGAAATGGCCAACATAGATTTATATTGTTGAGATTTAGACTAAACCTAATTCCTCTGATGCTAGGTTTTCCGGCGAAGAGGTATAGAAGCACTGACCTGTCATACTGCCCTTGTGACAAGATATCGTAGCAGTCCGACCTTCATATATTCTTTTTTTGTAGCTTCTATGAGAAGGAACGATCGAAATTCATAATCCCAATTGTAAAGAAACTTAATATTAGGCAATGTCGCCCCACCTTATTGCTCTTAAAGAAACTTGATGATCCTTTTACCTGTTTTGCGATAGCTTCCTTTCTGTTAGCTTGCTTAAGAAGAAGAAAAAATATTACCATTAGTGCTTGTGAAGAAGTCTAAAGAAGCTTGTTTTAGGGACAAGAATTGTATTTCTGACAGTTTTTAATCATGTATGTATTTGATTAATTAATGAAGCTGCTATTTTTATTATTGTAATCATATATTTCACATCTCACAAGTTTTTTAAATGCCATCTGTTTATTTATGGGTTTTAAAAAGCTTTAAGGATTAGGGTAGCTGATTCTCCTTTTTACCCTGCTTTGTTCTTAAATCGTATCTGAGTGAAAATGTGCTTTTTACAATATGGATTTTATATAGGTATTTCATATTCCTGTGCTTTTATGATCTGTAATTGTTTTTAACGGATCGAATAAAGAAGTAATTGATTGACTGATTAGATTCCCTTTAGATTTGGAGTGGTACAGCTCTCTTTTGTCATCTCTGATTGTGTGGCTTCATGCTATACATTATTCCTTACTTATAGAACTTCTCCAGATGTTCTGATGCTGACACCTTTCTTGTTACCTTGGTTTAATAGGATTTCTCCCATCCTTGGGCTAATGTAGGGTTTAGTAGATGCTGAAAATCTTTTCCATGTATGGGGAGAACGATCAAAACCATTCATCTAGTCATCAAATCCTATTTCATATTTTATGTATCGCTGCCACTCAAATTCTTATAGGCTCTTTGCTGTTGAGGACCAATATTGTACATCACTTTGGTCAGTCCTTGATAATTTTGTACTTTTACAGTATGTTCTTCATCTTGATTAATATTACTTTGGCTTTGACTTTGTAATAAACCTTTTAACTTCAATTTACTGATTTAGACTTTTATTGTGTGGTCCTAATGATCACACTGTATTTTAAGATTTCAATTGTTGTTAACACGTTTTCCACTCAGGCTAATCCAAAGGTCTATTGACCAGAGTAGTATTGGAAGGAACGGCCAAGAGCGTTCTCACCTTAAATGAATAACAAATGCAAGTTTATAGAAATCAGTTATGAAACCTCTCTTGGTTAATGTGATCACTGCAAATGTATGTGCGTGCAACCAGAAGGTCATAGAAATGAATTCTGTTTAGTTCAGCAAGGAATAGTGACTTGTGTATTTGTCCTGCTCAGAGGCCCCTACCCGTCACAGAAAGCACTGTGAATGTGTAAGTCATTATTTTAAATTTGCATTACACACAGTATAAAATAGGCTGCCACAAAATGTGGACATAAATTTAGGTTAAAGACAAAACCAGTTATCAACGTGTAAATTTTAGTAATATGTGGATTCTACCTAGTACAAACAGTTTTACAACTGTCCATTAAAAGTAGACACTCCACAGCTCACCTTGGAACACCCCTATAAAACCTCTAAAAATGAATAAATATTTGTCTTCAGGAAGCTTAAAGTGTCTCCATCAATTAACATCACCTCCCGGGCTCCCAAGCAGCCTTTACATTTACAGATTAACCAACTCCACTGATCTACATTTCTTTTCAAGCAGCCATCACCCTGGTGAGAAGGCTTGTTTCTTGTTTATATGTCTGCCCTTCCCTCAGGATCACAGCACAGGAGACCTTCCACTTCAGCCAAGGCATTTAAACTGTAACATTGGTCTTTTAGCACAAATGCTAAAATTACAGACAAATGGCATCCATTGAAATCTTCATCATGGATAATGAACATTAGGGTTAATTCACGGACAGTCTGTGAAAATTACGGATGGGTGATCACCCTATGTTGTATGGGTCCAAAGACGTTTTAAGGCATGGTCAAAGTGGGCTCTGGCCCAGGGCCCCAGCCTTTCAAGGGCCCAATAGAGCCAGGTGTGTTTTGCAGAGAGTCTTGCCCTGATGACCTTGAATAATTCTTAGACAGATTGTTTTAAATACTGTTTTCATTTTAATGTATTTTTAATGTGGGTGATGTGTGACTCTATTACAGACATTTTGCAGAGAAATGTTGTGTTTATGTTTCATGCAACATCCATAAAAAAAGGATCTTTTAGACCAAAGGACCTCAAATATAAGAAATGAGACGGTGTCACAAAAGTTATTTGCAGTAATATTAGTGAGCTGCTGCTGTGTTACAATATTGAAAACACAAGTCTCTATACCTTAAATATTAGATGTAAACACAATTAGAATTTGCACTAGAGTGCCTGTGCACTGTCAGTGACCTGGCCAAAGGGGGCACGAAAGAGCTGAAATTGGATCATAAATTCAAAGCTGTTCCAAATAGGGAGCCCACAGGGGTCCCCAAAATACGTTTGGCCCAGGGCCCCTAAAATCCTTAAGATGTTCCTGCATGGGTCAGCTTGAAAGAGCCAGAGTGTGGGCTGGTTTTTATTTTAATTCTGTGGGCCGCGACAAGATCAATAAATCAAGCCCAAACACAGGCTCTTTCAAGCTGATCAATTGGCATTTCCAGTCTGCCCCGAAAGGCCAGTCCAACACTGGACATGGTGTGGCTTGTCAATCCTTGTCCATAACAACCATTTTACAGGAAAGCTCGATTCTCCTGGAGTCAGCTAATAAGTGCGGGAATCAGTAGCGCATTTTGGAATATAGCCATCAGTTAATTGTTGAAGCGAGGAAGACAGCTGGCAGTACAAGTTTCTGGCCTTCACTTTCAAGTAAAATATTTCTCAGAAAACCACTAGAGGAGAAAACACTTCATAAAAGCATTTGTAATTATGATTAATGCACTGAGGTTTATGTAATGAACGAACTCGTAGATCCTGCGCTGTAAAAGAAGTGTCCGAAATGTGAAGAAAGTTTACTCAAGGTAAACTCGAATTATTAAAAAGATATTTCAACTGTTTGGTTAACGCTAATATCACCCTCTATTAGAGACCCCTGTCTGATGCCACTGAGGGAAAATGTTCTTTAAAACAGAGTTAACATCAGTACTTCAGGTGCTTCTTGTTTTCATCAAAATGTTAAAGAAAAATGCTTTCACCACTGTTATTTTTTTTTCTTGATTGTTTTTGTATTTCATTCAAAACGTGACTATATTTTCATTAAAAAAAGTGAGAAAAATAAACTTGTTCTTTGTTTTGTTTTATGGTACTGCGGAATTTAGAGAAAGGTCTGAGGGCCATCCGTACAAAGGGTTCTTACAATTGCAAACCCTTCGATTCCCTAAAATAGGGTTTGCGACCGCAAGGGGACTTTTATTTACATATTTAAAAAATCAATTTTGAAATATTCTGAATAATTTCTCCGAATAGCAAAACAGATTTATAAATAGTTATCAGACTGTCATTTGGCAGGGTTGTGATTCTGTAAGCTAAATATCAGTGGTGTGAGACTAAAATTCTGGTTGCAGACCATTGATCAGTTACTGGCTCCCAAGCTGGTGAGTAACTATCTCGCAAAGGTAAAGAGGCCCTCTTTGGAAACCTTCCCCTTTAAGAAACATGGTGGTAAATTAAGGGGGAGTGGGCAGTGGTCCAAGGAACCATGGTTCAATTACATTTTTTGAAATAGAAAACATTTTTAGTCGAGCAGCCCTATTCCCGTCCAGGAAATAGAACTGCTTTATAACTATTTCCTTTAAGGAAATAGGGCGGCATTATAAAAAAAAATGTCATTTTGAAATGAAACAACAGGGATTGTGGTCTGCTGTCACGTACAGGCCACCATCTCTGTTAGTGCAGCCAATGACAGGGGGTCAGAAATTAGGTCCTACTGGCAAATGCGTCAGTTTTCAAAATTAAATTGTAGTTGCAAAAAGTCAGTGCATAGGTGATTTATTTGTGACATAAATCTCTCAATCTCCTCTGCTGAAATCAGTGCCTAATTTGTAAAAAAGAAAAATAGGCGCTAGGACCCTCATCAGGAGGCCACTGCAGCTTGCACCACACATTGCCCCTGCCAGTGCTGCCAATGACAGTACCAACACAACTACTAACCATCACACTCTTAGAATTTTGACAAATCAGACTTATTTACGCACCCAAAGCTATAAGAATGGCATGGGTAGCAGGGTTGAGTCATTTTTAATGTATATTGAATGAATAAATGAATGTTGTCATCATCTCTAAATTACGGATACATACATACAGAGTAAACAAATTCAATTAACGTTTCTCGATCCTACAAAGTGATCAATTCAACAAACATGGGGAGGAGGGGGATTCTTTTGGGAAGTAGAGAGACTGTGGGAAATTTCAACAAGGGAGGCAAAATGAATGCAAATCAATTCAAATTGCATTAAAGATCAGTACTAAATACACATAGTTATAAATACAATGGTTGCTCCATTATGTGTAAAGAAGGTGCTCGAAGAAGTGCTCGTGTATAAGTGATGGAAGGTAAAGAAAATTCAACACGATAAACATTAAAGTTCAATCATCAGTGCCCACATGCAACTACATAAAGCATGCGTGCAGGATTGGCTAATGCCCAATTTATCATCCATGTGCATGGGGGTGCATGCAGTGGGGCACATGTTATGCCCCCCTGTGTGAATGCACCTCTGTTCCTACACTGCTCAGTCCATGCCATGCAGGAACATCCATGGCAGTCCTGCGGCAGTGCAGTTAAAAGGCTCACTATGAGCCTTTAAGCTGCACTGCCGCGGGACCATCACGCTGCCTGCCGGGCAGACAACAACATTACTTGTAATCTGGCGGGCGGGCGGCGGTCGAGTTTGGCGGTAGTGGAGCGGGGCGCTGGCATAGTGGCCTGCTCCAGGACTGCCAAACACGTAATCGGGCCCTTAGATTCTTCTTAGATTTCAGTGACCAGCCACAAGTTAATCAAAATGCAACATATTGGAATTACACAACCTTCTAGTTTACAAATAAAGTAACTGACCTGTGATATCCTAGTTGTTCTTTATAGAAAAACAGACCATGCCACATTACCAAAATTCTGATCTTTTTTCCGCCACAGGGATTGAACAATCGATTGCTCTAACACTGGGGTCAAAACTTTGATTTCTGCTTCCAAGATATCCAGTGATACCCCATCGACCGTGCAGTGATCATCAATTTAAATTCTTTATCAGAACCTGAGGCTTGGATTATGCTTACTTTCTCAATTTTATTTGCTCAGCAGCCCAAATCAACATTATCACTACAGACATGCCAACTTGAGAATAAAATTTGTAGTGTGAGAAGGGGATGTGACTTTGGAGGGGGCGGGTCTTTATGCAGAAACCTTTCTGAGAAGGCCTTCTGCCCCCCGTCCCCTGCCCCATCCACCTCCTTCCACCAATAAAAATTAAAACAAAAGACTTGCAGAGGCTGATGTCAATGTCCTGTGGTAATTACACACCCCTTAATGAACATCGTCTGCTTGCCGCCTCAAAAGACGAGTTGGAAATTCACTCTCTGCAGTGGTTTGCAGCTCGCCTTGCCTGCCACAGTGTGATTTCGGCTCCTCACCAGGTGACCATGTCAAGGGAGCTGAAATCGTGTGACTCACGGTGGTACTGTGTGAGTTGGCAGAACTGTCACAAAAAAAATAACAGGAATACATTTCCCATGAGTCTTGGGACAAAACAGTAGTCTACCAATCACAGTCCTCTCATTCCATATAAAGCAATCCCCAAGCAAAAGCACTTTCTGTTTCTTCACTAATCAGGGGAAACAGCGTTTACAACGCTGTCATTACATCGTAATACTATTACAACACGGTCGTTACAACGACCACGTTGTTAGTACGCGATGCATTTACATCACAAGTCATTAGAACGACTTGCTGTAGGGGGCGCTGAGGTATTGGAAATTAAATCCAACACCTTCCCTACTGTTGCGCAAACTGGAGTAGGAATAGTAAATAATACTGTTCCTAAGTCCAGCGCGCCCCCTACTGCAAGTCGTTGTAATGACTTTCGATGTAAATGTATCGCGTACTAACAACGCGGTCAATGTAACGACCGCGTTGTAAAAGCACGCGATGTAATGCATTGCTTTGTGATGTGCTATATTCCTAATCAGCAGCCAGATAAGTGTTTCCTGCAGATTGTTTATAGAATGTTTTGGTTTAAGAGTGTGTACAAATATATTGTTTCTAGTTTTACTGTGCAGGATTGTCCGATACAAAGCTGCAGCGGGTTTCAGTATATTGGCTTTTGAGGCTGACTGCAGTCAATTTCAGGTCCAGAGAGGGTGGGCAGGCCGGCGTGCCATAGCCTTGCGTGGTTACAACAAGCCTCCATGAGGGGACATGCGGGAAGTTCTGGCAGCAGTTCAGTGGTTCTGCACATCTTGTTGGCTTCTCGGTCTGGAGAGATCAGAGTGACACACGCTGTACATACACCATGCTGGCATATGGAGGGAAGCTTCCAACTCAAATCAATTAGCTAAAAATCCCACATTACTCCTGTTAACTCGAGTGTGCTGGCCCATAGGCTGAGGGGGGCCTTAGAAGCCCGGTACAACCAAGGGAAGCTTGAAGCAGTGAGGCCAGAGCCTCTGGTGAGGTAGGCCTAGAGCCAAACATAGCAGGCAAATTGCATTTATTGACTATATTTGGCAAGGAAAGTCATTATTCGAAATGCCCAATAGAAGAAGCAATTTGTCCTGACCGACATGGCAGGAGTACATAGGGAAACCTTAAGAAATGAGGTACAAAAGGAGAGCTCGTGCTCCCCTAGATGACAAGTTTGTGGATGCCATTGAGTTATCACTGCAGAGGGCAGTATCTCTAATACCCGGGAGACCCTGCAGGGGCACCTACTGATGTTGGCCACCAAGCATAGTTTGACTCCTCCAAAGAGGGAACACTGAGGGCCTCTTTGGCCCACAGAACCCCAAGGAGCTCAGAATGGTGGAGGCTAGACCAAAGGCAAAACAGTAATGTGGACCCCTCCTCCCTCTGACTCCTTTGATGGCGGGGGTGGTAAATCTGCAAATAACAGCTCCTGAGTTGCGGGCAGGATAATGCTTGCTTAAATTGGATTACTAGCAGTTCATATGTACAATCATGCCACCAAAGAGCTGCATGCAACCTGCATACAACCTGCATACAACTTGCATGATATAGGATTTCTCAGATCTGACTAGAGAAGCCCTGCTGACTGGCGCTCTGGTTTGGTTGTGCTGCTGGAGGGGAGAGGGGACAGGACTACAAGTCCCAGCCTCCCGTGCGGCCGTAGCCGCGATCGTCATCTTCTAGCGCCTGGAGGCATTATAAATTCACCTGCGGGCCCGTCAGCAACCGACAGAGACTGGCCAGCACTCTTTCGTTGAGAAGCAATTATGGGTAAGCGGAAACTCCCATGTACCTCAGACACTATAAAGCCTAAGGCAAAGATACCACGCAATTGCGCCTCTATTATCTCCTATTTAACTACAGCTGTAGGAGCCATAACTACCAAGATTCATAATGTGGAGGCCCAGTTGGGTTTGGGTGTGGGAGCTGAGGTATCGGAGGTAACAGCGACTGATAATGCCCCATCTGTTATTCGGTCGCCCTTAAAGCCAGAACCTGATATTAATTATGCCCCAGTAGTGGTGGCCAGTAACCTTATTTGGGACAATGAAATTCCATCAATGAAATTCCATCAACCTCACCTTCCAAGGCACAAATGGAGTGCAAGAGGAGTCCGGAAATGACAAGAGCCAGGGCCTCGTTTGCAGTTGCTAGTAAAAAAAAGGAGGAAAAAAGGTCTAAAAGCAGGCCCTGTCACAGGCCCTGTCACAAAGGAACTATCAATGCGGAAGGGGGTTGAAGACCATCGGATCACATTGGAGCCACCACCTTCTAACCCCAGTACAGCAATTGTGGACTCAATTTTGTTACATATTGACACTCTTGTTGGGTCGCTCAAGGAGGACCTATTTAATTATGTCAAATCTGGGCTAGATGGTTTGATGGAAAGGCTATCTAGAATAGAGACCAAATTGGGTGATTTTGGGGATACTAGTATTGGGATAGGAGGCGGGGCAATAATGAAATAAGTAACATATCTAATAAGGCCAATAACGGTACCAATTTCCAACACATCCATAAGACGACATCTGAAGGGGGAAGGTCTCTCAATACAACACCCTCAGGGTCTATGAAACCCAATGAGGCAACTTTAGGGGTTAGGGATGGCACCAGTGAGGGGGTCGTGACTGTAACCCACTGGAGGACTAAAACTCCATGTCCAACAGGGCCTGATAAAACAGTTATAGGAGAGCCTGCCAAACTAGGAAGGCTGCATTTGCCACCAGAGGCTACCCCATTGGTAGCGGTCTTAATAGGGGTGCCCCCTCTCAAAAAACCATTACTGAGACAACCGAGGAACTTATTCGTAAGGTTAAGTTCTGGTGCAAAAAATTCTCCGAGGGGGGGTCTAGAGCTTCCTCACACGTCATAATGGCCAGACGGGTGGGATGGGTGGGAAGTCGCCCTAAATCAGATGATGGTGATTTTATAGTTATTAATTTTGATCGGATAGATGTAGCAGGCTGGCTTTATCAGGAGAGCTCTAACTGCGGCCCGGGGGGGATTACAGTCTTGCCCTTGGGTTTTTTTTATCCTCCAGTTATGGGGGAATGGGGCAGAGACCAGAAGGGACTGCAAAGACATATAGCAGGAGAATGGCCCCATAAGCCTATTGCTAGAACTAAGTACAACGATGGCCAACCCCTTTTTGTAAACTCCATCAACCCACTCAAATGTTATTCAACCTCTGCTGCTGTAGCTAAAAAAAAGAGCCAAAGAGAGTAGGTTTAAAACAGCAAATAGATTCGCCCCATTGAGCCAGTTGGATAGCAATGACTGACTAAACTCCCGTTCCCCTACGAAAGGGCAAATCAGAGATAGTCATATGGCCCATACTACCAAACCCATACAGGGGGAGGAGGCTAACACAGGGGAGCAAACTAAGATATTAAGTTGGAATATAGCAGGACTTAAAAACAACATTGACGATGAAAGGTGGAAGGGTTTTTTAAAAGAGTATGTTATGTTATGTTATTTGAACTTATAAAGCGCACGGTTACCCTTGGGTGTCCTGGCGCTGAGCAAGCCTGCTGGTTATCAGTATTGAGAGATGTTACTGTGAGAAAAGCCATGTTTTCAGCCCCTTTCTAAAAAAGAGGAGATCTGCTGAGTTCCTCAGATGGAGCGGGAGCTCGTTCCAGGCTTTAGAGGCACAAGTGATGAAGCTTCTGCCACCCCACCTGGCCTTTTTAATCGGGGGGACCAGGACTTGTTTTGCTCCTGTGGACCGAAGAGTCCTTCCAGGAACATACCATTTGAATTTTTGCCTCAGATGGTCGGGGCCTATTCCATTGAGGACTTTAAAGGCCATGCAGAGGGCCTTAAAACGTACCCTTTGCTTCACGGGGAGCCAGTGTAATTGTTTTAACTTCTTTTTTACAGAGACAAACTTTGATGTCCCTGTAAGCAGTCTAGCCGCAGCATTATGTGCGATTTGAAGCCTGTTGATGTGCTGTTTTTGGGCATTCAAATATAGACTGTTACAGTAGTCTAGCCGCGCCATAATGAGAGCCGTGACCACTGTCCTAAGACTGCCTTCAGGGAGAAAAAACTTTATTTTCCTTATCATTCTTAGAGTTAGAAAACATGCTGAGACCACCGAGCTTATGTGATCGCCAAACGTGAGCTTATTGTCCATGATCACCCCAGGTTCTTTGCTTTCCTGGTGGGAGTGGGGCAGACACCCAGCTCAGCTGGCCACCAGTCTGGCGTCCACAGGTTAGGGTTGTTCCCAAACATGATGACCTCAGTTTTGCCTGAGTTTAATTTTAGGCAGTTAGATGACATCCACCCTGAGATGGCTATCATGCAATCCTGAAACCGAGCCCCTGTTTCCTTCTCTTCCCCGTCTCTAAGTGACAGCACTATTTGAGTGTCGTCTGCATAGGAGGTAAGTTTAAAGCCATAGGATCTGATCAGGCCTGCTAAAGATCTCACATACACGTTGAAGAGCGTCGGGCTTAACGATGAGCCCTGTGGCACCCCACACGGGAGAGAGAACGGCTTTGACCTGTGGTCGTCCAGTTCCACTGTTTGCGTTCGTTCCGAGAGGAAGGACTGCAGAAGATTCCAAGCGGCTCCTTGTACCCCTACTTCGGACAGCCGGTCCATCAGAACTTCATGATGGACCGTGTCAAAGGCTGCTGATAAGTCTAACATAATCAAGATAGCCTTTCCTCCGCTATCCAAGGCCTCCCTCACTTCCTCTGTTGATTTAATTAAAGCCAGCTCAGTGCTATGTTCTGCTCTAAACCCATATTGAGATGGGTCGAGTAGATTATTAGTTATGAGGAATGTGCTGAGCTGGGTATTCATAGCCTTTTCAATAATTTTTTGCAGGAAGCGGGAGTCTTGAAATTGGTCTGTAATTATTTGGATCTTTGGGGTCAAGGGTTGGTTTTTTTAATAGTGGAAGAATAGAAGCCTTCTTCCAATTTCTTGGAAATTTGCCTGTTGTAAGTATGGCGTTGAACAATGGTGTGAAAGCCGACCCTATTACTTCTGGGATTTGTTTCAATACCGATGCCGGACATGGATCCATCGGAGATCCGGATCGAATAGAACTCAGAAGTTTAATTGAGTCTGGTGTCTCTAGCAGAGAGAAGTTATATAAAACCGGTGTATTTGATTCCATTGTTTGTGGGATCACCCTTTCACCCCTGTGAGCTAGGGTGAATGAGGAAAAGATAGATTCCACTTTCTGTTGGAAGAAGTCGGCCAATTTTTCGCAGAGTTCTGGGCTACTTTGGCTCTTAGGGGCCATTGGAGCCGCTAGTTTGGTAAGGGTTTTGAAGAGTTCTTTGGGATTTGATTTGGCCTGAGAAATTTGTTCTGCAAAGAACTTCTTTTTGGTTTCCAGCAGTGTGTCCTTGTACAGTCTAAGGCTTTGCTTATAACTTTCTTTATCCATGTTTTTATAGCCTCTCCTCCATGCCCTTTCTAGACGCTTGCAGGCCTGTTTTTGGTTTTTTAATTCGTCCGAGTACCAAGGGGCTGACGGTTGGGCCCGTTTAGGGGTCCACTTTTTAACCGGGGCTAGTTTTTTGCAAGCTGCGTCTATCCATTTTGTGTACACAGAGGTGGCTTCGTCTACCTCTAAAGGAAGAGGGCGCATGGTATTCTTTAATGCCTCCTCTAACTCTTCACTATCTACATTTTTCCAGGCTCTTTTTCCAATCTTCCTTGTAGGTTCTGATCTAGGTTTATAGCCCTTTAACTCTTTCAGTTCGAAAAGAATGGCGCTATGATCGGACCACACCAGTGGGAGCACCGAGATGTACGCCAGATTTGGATCGTTAGAATAAATTCCATCCAGCGTATGCCCTTTGACATGTGTTGGAACTCCAACCAGCTGCTTCAGTTCACCGGCCTCCATCACTTGCTCCAGTGTGATAGTATCTAAGTCGGATTGAACCTCAAGATGGAAATTAAAATCTCCAAGCACCGTGGAGGAGTCTGAACATAGTCCTTCCTCGAGTAGCGTCCCCTGTGACTCTAAAAAGCCACCCCTGGGACCTGGAGGGCGGTAGAGGAGTAGCCCCTTAAAGGTGCTATGATATGAAGTGCATAGGCTAAATGAAAGAGCCTCGCACGATGCATTCGATGCAGTATGAAAGATGGGCTTCAATGAGTCATGGTAAATGACTGCTAACCCCCCCCCCCTCCTAAGAGGTCTATCTAAAGTGTAACAATAGAATCCTGGGGGGATAGCTTTCGCTAAATCGGGTCCGGAAGCTTGATCTGTCCAGGACTCGGTTATGAAGGCCAGTTTAATATCTTGTTCCTCAATAAGCAGCGCACACTCAATGCTATGTTTAATCAAAGATCTGGCATTCAGCAGCACACATCTCAGGGGAGGTGGATCCGTTATGTTATCCCTTCTTCCTGGCCTTTCATTGGGGCCAGAGGCCGGATGATCCAGAATGTGTGGGAAATGTAACCTGCAATTTGGGCAGATACTTCTATGCTGGTCAGGTATTGCCACAAAAAGGATACAGGGGCACCTTACGCTTCCCCCTCCAGGGTTGAGTCTAAGAAGGTCCTCCCTTGGGTAAGACAAAATGTTCGGAGTAAAACAACCAGGGGGACAGGCCCTGAGCCCGGTCCGAGCTTGGACGGGCGCAGACGGGCTTGCCTTCGGCGCGCCAGCGGCGTGCCCGCTGCGCGTCCGCATCAGCGTGCCTTTTAACCCCCCAGCGTTGGAAGAACTGGTCCGCTAACCCACAAATTGGCGGCCCCGCTAGTTGCTCCCTATTCCCTCCGGCTACGTTCAATCACAGCAGAACAGGTGAGAGGCAACACAAATATAACACTCAAATTTGTAAAAACAGTGGCGATTTTAAAAGTAGCTTAAAATAAGGTAGGAGACCCAGTTTAAAAGCGCTAGTCCTGGCGAGCTTTAACACAGCTCAGAAACCAGTCAGGCAGCGCTGCCCATCCGCATCAGCGTGCCTTTTAACCCCCCAGCGTTGTATGAACTGGTCCGCTAACCCACAAAATGGCGGCCCCGCTAGTTGCTCCCTATTCCCTCCGGCTCCGTTCAATCACAGCAGAACAGGTGAGAGGCAACACAAATATAACACTCAAATTTGTAAAAACAGTGGCGATTTTAAAAGTAGCTTAAAATAAGGTAGGAGACCCAGTTTAAAAGTGCTAGTCCTGGCGAGCTTTAACACAGCTCAGAGACAGGCAGCGCTGCGCATCCGCATCAGCGTGCCTTTTAACCCCCCAGCGTTGGAAGAACTGGTCCGCTAACCCACAAAATGGTGGTCCCGCTAGTTGCTCCCTATTCCCTCCGGCTACGTTCAATCACAGCAAAACAGGTGAGAGGCAACACAAATATAACACTCAAATTTGTAAAAACAGTGGCGATTTTAAAAGTAGCTTAAAATAAGGTAGGAGACCCAGTTTAAAAGAGCTAGTCCTGGCGAGCTTTAAACCAGCTCAGAAACCAGTCAGGCAGCGCTGCGCATGCTCATCAGCGTGCCTTTTAACCCCCCAGCGTTGGAAGAACTGGTCCGCTAACCCACAAATTGGCGGACCCGCTAGTTGCTCCCTATTCCCTCCGGCTATGTTCAATCACAGCAGAACAGGTGAGAGGCAACACAAATATAACACTCAAATTTGTAAAAACAGTGGCGATTTTAAAAGTAGCTTAAAATAAGGTAGGAGACCCAGTTTAAAAGCGCTAGTCCTGGCGAGCTTTAACACAGCTCAGAAACCAGTCAGGCAGCGCTGCGCATCCGCATCAGCGTGCCTTTTAACCCCCCAGCGTTGGAAGAACTGGTCCGCTAACCCACAAAATGGCGGCCCCGCTAGTTGCTCCCTATTCCCTCCGGCTACGTTCAATCACAGCAGAACAGGTGAGAGGCAACACAAATATAACACTCAAATTTGTAAAAACAGTGGCGATTTTAAAAGTAGCTTAAAATAAGGTAGGAGATCCAGTTTAAAAGCGCTAGTCCTGGCGAGCTTTAACACAGCTCAGAAACCAGTCAGGCAGCGCTGCGCGTCCGCATCAGCGTGCCTTTTAACCCCCCAGCGTTGGAAGAACTGGTCCGCTAACCCACAAAATGGCGGCCCCGCTAGTTGCTCCCTATTCCCTCCGGCTACGTTCAATCACAGCAGAACAGGTGAGAGGCAACACAAATATAACACTCAAATTTGTAAAAAACAGTGGCGATTTTAAAAGTAGCTTAAAATAAGGTAGGAGACCCAGTTTGAAAGCGCTAGTCCTGGCGAGCTTTAACACAGCTCAGAAACCAGGCAGGCAGTCTGATGTGATTGGGCTTCAAGAGTCCTGGGAAACTGAAAATAATTTCTGGTTGGATGATTACACAACCTATTTTGAGCCAGCAAGACCATCTGTAGCTGGTAGGGCAAAGGGCGGTTTAATAACCCTGATCTCCCTAAAGGTTATAGGTAACCATTGTAAATTGGACTCAGGTTCACCAAATTGTCTAGCAGTACAGATTACGCCTATTAACGCACCTAAAATTCTTATTGTTAACTTTTATAACTCATTTGACAGAATTGCTGCAAATGAACATCTGGTCAGTCTGAATTGTTTCCTTGAGTCATATAATGGAAAGCAAGTTACACCTTATTCGTTTATTGTTCTAGGTGATTTTAATGTACATCGATGCCCACTGAACTGTCACGTCACTGACAGTGTAGGCCCTGGTAATCATTTGGAGACACACTTTGAACATTCACAGCAAGGTGGATTCTTAGAGGGTACCCTAGCGGAATTTGGTCTATTATATCCTAATACCTCGCAGGATAGTGATGAAATCCCAACATTCAAAGGAAGGGGAATGCATTCCACTATTGATTATATTTTTATTAATGCTGCTTAGACCCCCCTGGTGATAGGATATACTACTACGTGGTCACATTTTAGTGACCACAACCCTGTACATATTACACTGGCAGGGGGCATCAAGAACAATTCAAAATCAAATAGATGTGTCCCCACTTTTAATTTAAAAATAAAAGACCAAGCCCGTAGACTCAAGTGGTGTAAGGTAGTGCCAGAGGATTTCCACGAGAACTTATTGAACACTGTTGGAATGGAGATTGATCTCTGTCTAGATGATAATATAAGGGACAAAGAGATCCTCATAGCTTATGCTAAAATCTGTAATCAGGTGGCCTGTGACCTTAAACGTCTGTATAAGGAATTCCCGAATAAAGGGGAGAGGTGGTTTGACCATAATTGTACAGTTGCCCACCAAAAGCTGTTGGTGGCCCTAAGACATAAACCACAAGATAAAAGTGTAATAGTAGCCCTCAGGAAAACTTATAAGTTGGCCATAAATACATGCAAATCTGAGATTAAAAATGAGGCGTGGAATGATCTCTTGTCCATAGATGTTATTAAAAATAGTGTTAAGTTCTGGAAAATTGTTAATAAGCCATTTTTCCAGGAACCCAAGGGTAGCCCTCTAGAATGCAATATACCGGAGCAGGAGTGGTCTAATCATTTTAAACTCATATATGGCGACCAGGGGAACCAAGGACTCCCAGGTACACTGTTTGAGGCTGAGGTATATACCCTGGTTTTTATAGAATCAGAAGTAGCAGAGGCCATAAACCAAATGACAAGCAACAAGGCTCCTGGACCAGATGGCGTCCTGGCCGATCTTTTTAAATCTAATGTGACACTATGGTCAATACTTCTGGCTCATGTTTTTAATATGGCTTGTAAATTTGGCCTGCCTATATCATGGTCTGAGTCAATCATTGTTCCAGTTTTTAAAAAGGGTAATAGAGGGGATCCAAGCTGCTACAGACCAATCTCACTTATAGATTCTGCAGTGAAGGTGCTAGGAAGAGTGGTACTCAGTAAACTTACTGACTGGCTAAACGAAACCAATACACTTTCAAACTTGCAATACGGTTTCAGGAAAGGGAGGGGTACCACGGATTAGTGTTTGAATTTGCACCTATTAGTTGGGAAGTATACCATCGCCAAGAAGGGGACATTGTATTTGGCGTTCATGGATCTTTCCTCGGCTTTTGACCGAGTGAATAGATCCAAGCTATCGGCAATATTAATTAAACTAGGCATGGACAAGAACATTGTTTACTTCCTTGCTGATCTGCATAGGGATCTGACAGCCACAGTGAGATTTGATCAAAGGGGGAATTGTACCCAGGGAATACGTATTATAAATGGAGTTAGGCAGGGATGCATTTTAGCCCCCCTACTTTTTACCTTATACATTAATAATCTGGACTCAGTCTTAGAGGAAGCCAGTAAAGACATTCCGCGTGTGGGGGAATGGCTGATTCCAGCCCTCCTATATGCGGATGACGCCGCCTTATTAGCTAGAACTGCGGTTGGCTTACAGTGTCTTTTAACCTCCTTTGCCGTTTTTAAGAGATCTCTGGATTTAAGTGTAAACTTCGCAAAATCTCATACAATGATAATTGGCTCTAAGCCCAGAAGGCCTAAAACAATCCATTGTGAAGGAAATGAGATCACCAGGGTTACTACATTTACTTACCTAGGTGGCATATTTGACAATAGGGGTACATGGGTCCCGCAAATGAATGCAAAAAGAAATGTAATGGCCAGATCCACATCCGCGGTCCTTGGCTTTGCACGTAGGCTAGGGGCAAAACCAATACAAGCACTGTTAAATATATACAGAGCTAAATGCATTGCTATCTCAAACTACGGCTCTGACATATGGGGTTATAAAGAAGTTAAGGATATCCAAATAGTTGAAAATAAATTTTTAAGAAACCTGCTATCGGTGCCACAATCAACACCATCATACATAGTCCATCAAGAGACTGGGGTAGGTTTTGTGGCAGACTTATTTGGAATGGCACCTTTACTTAAATGGATAGCAACTTGGATAAATCCTGAACTTGAAATGAATCGCGAAATCTTGGGCAATTGCCTAGCTTTAGACCGAGCAAGTAGTATCCTTTGGTTGAGCTATGTGAAAAGGCAGGCAGTGCAATTAGGACGGCCTGAATTATTTAACTCTCCAGATATTCTAGTGAAGGGAGATATGTTGTGGGCTAAGAAATCTTACCTATATATGGCACTTATGGAAAGAGAGGCCAGGGAACTGGTAAAACCAACGGTACATGCCCATCAATTGTTAAAAACCTCTTGTGCAATTGAACCCTATTTAAATGTTGTAACCAACCCGAATCATCGTTTCCTCTTAGTAAGATTTAGGCTGAATCAGTTACATTTTTTACTTGCCGAACCTCAGGGATGGAGAAGGGAGGAGGACTTGGGTGTTTGCACATGTGACAATTTTTCCACCCAGGACACATTGCACTTTGTCTTGTTTTGTGAGCATTTTTTGCACAGTCGGAAACGTTTTATTTTTCCAATTTTAAAGGGCAAAGGATTTTTACAGGCTAAACCAGCGCTCATATATTTACAGATGCTGAACAATGTCTGGGAAACTTTTAACGTAGCGAGTTTTTTAACAGCAGTTGTTAGAATAAGGAAAAAAAAGTGAGAGCAACTCCCATGATCTAGAATATAGCAATTTTTTTTTTTTTATATAATCAATTTTAAAGATGTACTTGATGAATTGTTTGTTTACCTTGATTAGGAAGCTTGTGTACTATTCTTGGTGTAAGCTTATGTCATATTCCTGTTTTTAAACCTTTTTACTCTGTAGAATGCTTTTATGGTTTTAATTAACCGAATAAAGTGATTTTGACTGACTGACTCCTTTGAAAGATTAAGGTAAACATTTTTGAAAAGGAAGGCAAGCTCCCTAGAGAAGCTTTTGGAGGAAGATCAACCTGGGAATACCCCTGTAGAGGATGAAATATTACCACATTTGTGAAACCCAGATGATGGTAAGGAGTCAGGAGACCCAGACTAGGATGAGGACTCAGGGCTGGAACCTGGCCCCAGTAGACCTTGGAGATCAGGTGGAGGGTACCAAGCATCTTAGGACAGATGTTAATCACACTGGACCCAAAGGTTCACATGGTTTGTTAGATCCAGAGACAGATACCATCCAGGGCTGACGGAATGAGTCCAGCCCAGAAACTGGCACAATATGTGGATTGCAGGATAAGGAACCCTCTAGATAAGAAGTTCAGGGGCCTATTAAAAGCAGAATGTCCAAGACCATCTTTGGAAGGTAAAGTGACACCATTTACAGAGATAGATGGAAAAATGGCCAAATTTGTGACTACATTTGTAAAGGACCCCAAAAAGGGCAATCATTGCGCCCTGAGAGCATGCCAGGATAAGGGGAAACATCGGTTACATCGCGGTGTTCACACCGCAATACCTTTACAACGCGGGCATTACAACGCAAGTCATTACAATGACTTGCGCTGGATGGCGCTCTAAGCTAAGAAATAGTATGATTTACTATTCCAACACCTTCCCTACTGTAACGTAGGCTGGAGTTGGAATAGTAAATCATACTATTCCTAAGTCCAGAGCCCTCCAGGGCAAGTCGTTGTAACGACTTGCGTTGTAATGCCTGCGTTGTAAAGGTATCACGGTGTGAACACCGCGATGTAACATCGTATATTCCAGGATAAGCTTCTTCACATTGTGGGGCCACTAAGGTACGCGATATCGCAGAAAAGGCCAGACAGACTGACAACCTAATCTCTCCCAATATTTTGTCTAGCTGGGCCCAACAGGAAGTATGCTTCCTTTGGAACATGAACTGTGCCTTATCCACCTAGAGATGTCATTCTCATTTGATAAAAAAAGACTAGGCGTAGGTGATTGTGGTAATTTTGCATAACACAACAGACGTGAAATTACAGAGATTAGGCCATTACTCCACATCACATAATTTCAGGGAGAAATGTTCACATGAGATGCATTGTTTGGGTAATTTTTCAACGTGAGCAGCATTTCAGGTAGATTTTTTATCCATATGGATCTTTGGCTTAATTCTTGAGTGCAAAACTACAATTCCGTATGCAAACGGCAGTGTTTTTGAACATGAGCAGCAATTCCTTTGATAGGGCAGTCAATACATATTTCAGGTAGATTTTTTACCCATGCAGACAGTTTAGGTAATTTTTTACTGTAAAACTACAAATTGGAATGTGAATGGCACTAATTTGAACGTGAGCAACCAGAAAGCAAATCAAATTAAATTTTGAGGTTGAATTTTTACCTGAACTGAGCGTTCTGGTAATTTTTTCAGTGAGAGATGCATTTCGGGTAATTACGCGTACTTTTGCACAATTTTGTGGTAATGTCATCTAATTATGCTACAGCAAATTACGCATGTTTTACACACCCCTAAATGAGAACCGAAATTGGGTGACCTGGCTACTGTTGAAGTGGTAAGGTCAGCAGATGGGGCTATGTTTAGGGATCTCTTTATTAAAGAACTAAGCAGGTTTGTCACTTCCTTCTCATCGCTAGACAAACCACAGCAAAAAATGAGAAGGGTGGTGGGCAGGAAGGTTTTTGGAGGGGCCAGTAGAGGCAGGGGGGTGCTCGATCAGCCACCATTATTCACTAGCATCCCAGAGCTTCAGGGTTGGAAGCCATTCCAATGGCAAGACCAAAAGAAGTTCAGAGGGTTCTTCCCAACCAGAGGGCACATAGGGTGCAGAGGGCGCAGCAACAGAGGAAGATTCTAAGGTGCAGCCAATGCTCCATGAGGAACCTCAGGTAAGAAGCACCCTTTTTTCTCAACCAAAAGTGGGTGGAAGGCTGGAATTTTTCCTACCCAAATGGAGGGAGGTAATGGGGGATGCTTTGGTATTGCAGACTGTTGTAGGTTTTCACATACTTTTACACAGCTCATGTGCAATGGAGTTTTGAGATGCCATCAGTGATGTCATCAATGATGTCACCGACCATGTCATGAGTGATGTAATATGTGAGGTCATAAGCAGTGCATTGCGGGGCGTGAGTCACATAACGGCTGAATTTCTCTGGATTTGTACGAGTAAAATGTCAGACTAACAATAACGTCCCTCTAACCTTTGTTTTTTTCCGTGAATTTCTAAGGTTTTTTAAATGCTAATTTCTGACTATAATGTCCCTGAAACCTGTGTTTTTTTCAGTGAATTTCTAAGGTTTTTTAAATGCTAATTTCTTAACTAGCAGTCACGTTTGCAGAGTGGTGGAGAAAGGAGTCTGGGCCTCCGACCAGCTCTCAGGAATTCCGATGCGTAGGACTTACAGGAGATACCAGGAGGGCTTCTTAGCCCCCAAGATCCCTCTGGAGTAAAGTGAACTTCATCCCCTAACCAGTAGTGCGCCAGAAGGTGCTTTTGCAGAGTGGTGGACAAAGGGGGTGTGGCCTCTGAAGACCTCTTAGCAATCCCATTGTGTGGGACTTACTGGAGGTAACAGAAGGGGTAGTTTGGCCCCAGGGACGTCCTTGGGGGCCCCCTACCCTTCCGATTACCTCTAGTAAGTCCCACGCAGCAGGATTTCTGAGTTCTGATAGCAGGCCAGGACCCCTTTCTCCACCACTCGTCAAACGCGCATCCTGGTGCACTCTTGGTGCACTCTTGGTTAGGAGATGAAGTCCCCTTCGCTGCTGAGGGTCCTAAGGGGCCAACTAGCCCATCTGTTGCCTCCAGTAGGCCCCACACAGTGGGATTGCTGAGAGGTGGTCGCAGGCTACGCCCCTTCCTCCACCACTCTGCAAACGCACCTACTGGCACGCTCTTGGTTGGGGCATGAAGTCCCGCGGCCCCCTCCTGAGGCCGATATTGCCCCAGGGATCCCATCACCGGGGCATGGCCACATCCTTTCTTTAAAAAAAAAAAAATATGGGTAGCGGGCCTGAGCTGCCCACGTACATGGGCCATTTTCAGCCCCGGGGACCCCATCCGCGGGGCATGGCCACTTCATTGGGGACCGCGGGGAGAGCCTCAAGGCCCCCACAGTCACTGGCAGCTCCAATTCTCCTGCGGGAGCCAGCATTGCGCTCCCTCTGCCCAAAAGCAATTCTGCTCCGCTTCATGGAAGCATTTTTCCTGCTCTCGCTTCCATGAAGCAGACCAGAGTTTTCTATGGCAGGAGCAGTGCTCCCGCCATGCAATAGCAAACCGCAGTGTTCGGGGTATGGGCACCCGGGGACATTGCTGTAGCCGGCCCTGTGGGGTGACAGTCCCCAGGGCCATGTAGGGCTCCTGGAGGGTGGCCATGTGAACCCCCTCCCATCTACATTGTAACCCCGGGGAGGAGGTGGTCCCCAGGGACAGGGGTCTGCAACGGACCCCTGCCTTCACTTAATTTGTGCCCCGGGGAAGTGGCGGACCCCGAGGCTGCGGGGAGGCTGCATGGCTCCCCGCATTACATTAAATTAGCCCTGGGGAGGTGGCAGTCCCTGGGGCTCCTTTGGGGGGCTGGATCTCCCCCATGCCTCATTTGAATTTAGCCCTGGGGAGGTGGCGGTCCCTGGGGCTCCGAGGGGGGCCGCGTGCCCCCGCATTTAACCTAGTTAAACCCAGGGAGGTGGCGGTCCCTGGGGCTTCATGAGGGGGGCAGGAGCCAGCCCCACAGAATTTCTTTATGATCAAAGCCCCAGGGAGGTGCCCCCCCACATTGATTAGATAATCCCTGGGGAGGTGGCAGTCCCTGGGGCTGCGTTGGCCCACGCAGGCATGGCATGTATCTGGATGATTGCCCCTGGGACCTGGCTCACCCGGGCCCTATCAAACGAAGCACGGAAACCTGCACTTCGTTTAAAAAAAAATTCGGCCGGATTTGTTGTTCCAATGCGAATCCCGTTGAAATGTTTTTAAAAAAATGCTTTTTAGGGGCCCTGGGGGTCCATTTGGGACCCCCTGAGCAGGCCTAGGGGGTCAGCGTGTTTCTACCCTGCCCCCTTTTCTTGATTTTTCACCTTTTTTCACCTTTTTTCTTGTGACTCGGTTCTACCAAGTCACAAAATGGCTGCCAACACTTTCTGGTTTGAAGTGTTGGCAGCCATGCAGATCTCAGGCACGAGGTCAGGAGAGTTTGCGGATCCTCCGCTGCCATATTTGTATATCTGAGAAATGTTTCAATTTCTCAGGAACTACTGAACGGATTTACACCATTTAACAAAAAGAGTGCACTCTGGACCAAGAGCTAGCTTTCTGCCAAATTTGGTGTAATTCCGTTCAGCAGTTCGGGCTGTAGCTGCGTCAACAGTTTCCTATGGAAATTAATATGGAGAAAAAGCGTTTTGGGACCCCCTTTTTCTCGGCCCATGCTTGACAGATCACCCCGAAATTTTCAAGACAGCAGCTAAAGTGAGTGGGCCATTAGTTTTGAAAATTTCGCAAAAATTTGTCAAACTGCGCCACGGACTTGTTTTTAGAAGACTTGATTGCCCTTGTGAAGATTCCAACTCGGGCGTGCAGACCAAATCTGATGTGAGCAGTCATCATTTGCTACCCGCGCGAGTATTTGGAAATGGAACAAAATAGGTACTGATGCCACAGGAGACTCCTCAGACACTTTTTGGAGGGAATAGTTTGAAGTGACTCATCGGGTGCTGCTGAACTCCAGGAGGAGGTGGAATGAATGCGGAGGAGTGAACATAATATAATATAATATATATTATATATATCTATATATTCTTGTTTTTGGAAGACTGAATGGTCTTTGTGAGGATTCCAACTCGTGGCCTGCAGACCACAACTGATGTGAGCAGTCATCATTGTCCAGTACTATACAAAAGAACCACTGTTTGCATAAGACCGATTGAAATTTTCAATAGAGCCGCTCATCATAGAAGGTGTTTAGGGAGTGTTTAAACTAATGATAAAATTGATTAAAGAATTTGAAAAGTGGACCTTTCTATCCGTTGCCCTGATCCCTACTATTGAAATGAAATGTAAACCCAAGGTGAAGGTATATGGCCTCATGACACAGCACACATGTAGCAAAGAATGAAAAAGTATGATGGAAGAGAGGAGCTGGCTGTGTTAGCAGCAGAAAGGAGGAAGATAGGTCTCATGGGAAACAGTGGTTCCCAGTTGGCTGAGGCGATCATGTGTCTGGAAAGGGAGGGGAGCATAGCATAACATTTTTTGTTTTTTTATCTTGTCCAGAGAAGGAAAGGAGCTCGCTTGTATTAAACTCTCTGGGGAGTACAGTAAAATGCAATATTCGTAGCGGTCCACTTTTACCTACTCAGACGCCCCACATCCCCCATCCCCATAGTTGTAGAGTAAAACCAGAGGCAGTCTGTGGCTACCCAGGATGCTCTGTTGCACAACCCCCACTTGCACAGTGAGACCTTGAGCAGCAGACTCTGAGCTAACACTGCCGTGTGGCTCATTTTCTGCTGTACACCCAAGGTCAGCTGAATGTAGTCCCATTTCAAATCTATATTTTGTTCCCCCTGCCTATACCTGGCACCAAAATGCAATGGAAGGTGTGTGCTGTGCAAATACGAAGACCCTCATATAATAACAGTTAAACAAATAAAGACAGCACATGACATTTAAACCCTTAATTAGAAGCCCAGTTGGTGCACCTGGGATGGGGAAGAAAACATATTTTGAATAATGCATCCTGCCAGTAGTTGAACTGCAGGCTCCAAGTTCGCTTTATCATCAAGATGTGCCCCCAGGGAGCTAGGGCATCTTTCAGTTGAAAGGGATGAAAAGCCATAATGGTGGCTCTGCCTGCAGTATTTACACATTATTGTAATGTGATATTTTCTGTAGTCTTGCCCAATGCTTTGCGGGAAGCAGCATTTGGTACGTTATTTGGTTCTTAGTCCATTTCTAATTCGTTTCCTCTCCTGTTTTTTTCTCCTTTTATAAGAGATAGGGCTTATCTTGTCTCTCTGTGTGACTTAGTAAATCCGGTTAATGCTGCCAAATAAAATGGCGGACCCAGAAATAATTCTAAATCTTGCAAAGTAAGAAAAGTTCTATGCCCCTCACGGCAAACATTCCGACGCATCAGCAGAAGATTTCTTTTCTAAATGAAAAGCAATTTAATTAGTTTTAATGAAATTGACATGAATGAAATCGACCACTCTTAAGTGCATTAAGTTCATTATCTTTAGAAACATGAAATTGATTCCAAGACACGTCCTCCAGCCCTTGGGGAAACACGAAAAAGGTTGTGAAACCCATGTTTTCCATTCACCCAGCAAGAATAATTTATACTAATAACGTGGGCTGATGAGGCATTAACATTTTTTTTTACAGTGTAATAGACAACCGACATTGGCAAAGCCAACAGGACTTGCTTTTATGCGTTCTAATAACAGGTAGCAGCTAACTGGCCAACATTCACTACACATTTCAGGGCAGATTTACAAGCCCCTTGCGGCACTTTTTTGCTGCCTTTGCGTCACTTTTGTGACGCAGCGGCGGCGTAAAAAATGCGGCCAATTTACAACGTGACGCATCTAGGGAGATGCGTCACGTTGTAAAGCCCTGTGCCGCATTATACCTGCGTCAGGTATAATGTATGCAGGGTGGGCGTTCCCACACAGGAAAGCCTCGTAAAAGTGACTCAGTGAAATCTACAAGATTTCACTGCGTCCCTTGTAGGACGCGACTGCGTCAAAACCTTACGCCTGCTTGAAGCACGCATAAGGAGTGACGCAGTGTAGTGGAAATAGGCCTCAAAATGCATTGCTAGAGTTGCGTCGTGCTTGCGACACGACTCCAGCAATGCATGACTTTTGCCCCAACAGATGCGTCAGAATTTCTGACGCATTTGTCAATCCTTGCGCCATGGTGTGCTGTATTGTAAATACGGCGCATCCATGGTGGCGCAAGGGTTTCTCTGGGTGGCGCAGGGAAAGTGAAGCATCTCTACAGATGCATCACTTTCTTGTAAATCTGCCCCGTGTTTTTTTGCACAATTTTTGGTGTTGGCGCAAAATGAGTCTGAGCATCCAAAATGGATATAAGCACTCATTTGTGCTAAAACGTAGCACCATCGTTTTTACTTTTTTCGTGTAATTTTGCTGAATTTCACACAATTACACAAAAGCATATGACACAAATTTCGTATACTTCTGCTATTTTGTAGTAGGTGGAAAATGATTAGAAGAAGAAATAAAAATGTTTATGAAAAAATAATTACATATTTTCTGACTAGTATAGAAGTACAACACAGTATCAAGATTTCAAACTGGATTACTTTACAATTTAATAATCTAACCAGTACTACCGAAACATTCACCTTTGCCTTAGTGTTAAACGCTGTGGTAACAGACTATATATTTCTCTATTGCCATACCTTCCTGTTGTGTAACAGAGTCCAATGTCCACACAACGTAAGATTTATCTTCTTTTAATGAAGTATTCATGCACAGGAAACAGATGTGCTCGGTCCAGCAGCAGCAACAGTACTGAGCTGGAACCTTGCACAAGAACATCAGTAAACAAGGCTAGAACCTAATCGAGTCACAACACATCCCCCTCATTATAACAAATAAAAGTAAACACAGTGATAACCTACCCCAACCCCCTTACTTAACAACAAAGGAGAAGAATATACCAAGAGAAGAGAGAAAGAAAGAAAATAAAATAAAAATATATACATATATCAGCCCACAACAAAATCTTTCAACCATGTAGGTAAATTCCTCTTCCTTCCACATTTACCAGTATCCGTCCTTCCATCCATCACACCAGCACGTCCTGCCACTGGATCACCACCAATATCAGGTATTCCAGTGTCTTGACTAATTGGCCCACTAATATCAGAAGCCCAAAGAGGATCAATCTTTCTATCCAACTCTACATGACCTTTCTTACATAACACAACCCTTTTTAAATTCCATACTTTCCCATTCTCCAAACGGATAACATTTTTAAAAACTTCAGTCACTTTTTCTGGCTCATAGAATTTGCTTACACCTTTTGCTACTTTTACTGTTTTTTTAATCCTCACCCAATCATCAACTTCCACTCGAACATCCTTGACTTTGTTACGTAAAGCATAATATTCTTTACTCTTATGTTGATATTCCACCAGCCTTCCCTTCACAACCTCAGGCGACCATTCCGAAACAGTACTGTCACCCAACCAAACAGGATTAAACTTGCACCTAGGAGATCTACCTCTCATCATCATAAATGGTGATAAACCTGCCACATCATTTTTAGTGATTCTATACGCACATACAGCTTTCCTAATAGCACGTCTCCAATCCATTCCTTTAGTAACAGCTCCCTGTATTATACCTTTCAACAGCGCGGTTGAACCTTTCAACTGTGCCATTTCCGCGCGGAGTGCTGTAGTCTTGTGTTTCACACCAACTCTTGTAAAATATGTTTTAGCTGCTAAAGAAGTACATTGCACACAGTTATCACTCAAGAGAGTAACAGGGATACCTTCTGACCAGAAAACTTTATCCACAAATTCTAATACTGTGGCAGTGTCAGCTTTTTCTACAATATCCACAATAGGCCACTTAGTAAATAAGTCAATCAATATAATTATATACTCCTGTAGTTCACCAATAGGACCCATCAGATCAATGGCAACATTCTCCCAAGGTTGATTGGGAATATCCTCATCCGACATGGGAGGTCTCAGTGTGCAAAAAGTTTTATCTGAAGCAGAACAAACACCACAATTACCAACAAATGTTTCTACCGCTTTGTCAACACAAGGCCACTAAAAAGATTCCTTAACCACATTTTTCGTCCTTACGACACCAAAATGTCCTTCATGACATAATTCCAAAATCCAATTCCTTAAACCTATTGGAGGAATTACTCTGCTACCTCTAAAAATTATATCTTTTTCCATAGATAATTCTGATCTAATTTCCCAGAAAGCCTTACATTCCTCGGAAAGCAATTCCTTCTTTGGCCACCCTCAGTCATATACTTCACAATTTCCAGTAGAACTTTATCCTCCAAATGTTTTTCCACCCAAGTTTTGCGTTCAATGGCAGGTGAACCTGAATCATATATTAAAGCTACTTTAAAATCATTCCATGGGTCGTCCTTGCATACTTCTAATGGATTCGGTAATCTAGATAAACAGTCAGCCATTAAATTTTCTTTACCTGGAACATAAACCATACTGTAGATATAATATCTCATCTTCATAGACATTCTAGCTAATCTCGCTGAGGCAGAAGAAGTGCCTTCTGTAGTAAGCAATTTTATGAGCGGTTTATGATCACTGCGAATGTCTACAGGATTACCCCAAACAAAAGCTCTGAAGTGATCAAGCGCCCATGCACAAGCTAGTGCCTCCCTCTCAATAATTTGAAACTTTTCCTCCGAAGGAGATATAGATCTGGATGCAGATAGGATGATGTTATCTTTCCCATGTTCATTTCTTTGAGAAAGGACCGCCCCCAGAACTTTATTACTAGCATCCACAGTGATATAATTATCCAAATTTAGGGTCAAAACTCGCCAAATGTGGTACTTTCTCCAAGAATTCCTTGATGTACTGGAATTCTTCTTCACAAATGGGATCCCAACAAAATTTAGCATGTTTCTTGAGAAGTTGCCTGATATTACATACTTTTTCAGAAAATAAATTTGGCACAATATTCTGCCATTCTCACGAAGGACCTTACCTCATCCTTACTCGTGGGAGATGGTGCACTTGTTATAGCATTAATTAAAGCCGGTTTAGGTTTAACACCCTCTTCACTAATAACGTGACCTAAATAAGACACACTTCTTTCAGAAAATTTACACTTGCTCAACTCAATTGTTAATCCCTTGCTTTCTAAAATTCCTAGTACTTTATGCATTTTCTCATCATGTTTGAATTTATCCTCCCCAAAAATTAAAATGTCATCTTGAAAGAATAATACACCTTTTTCCTTCCCAAATAGATTATGCATAAGTCTCTGGAATACGGCCGCAGCCGAAGCCAGGCCAAAGGGCATTAGTATGAACTGAAAGCATCCAAACGGTGTGATGAAAGCTATGATCTTTCTTGATTTTTCTGATAATAAAATCTGGTGGTACGCACTTCAAAGATCAATGGTTGAAAACCACGCTGCACCTTTAAGACAAGACACCATTTCAATAATTTGTGGTAAAGGAAAACGATCAATAAGGATGTTGTTATTAACGTGGCGTAAGTCCACACATAAACGGATTTTTCCGTTGCTGCGGCGGGCAACAACTACAGGAGAAATCCAATCAGAGCACTCCACAGGTTCAATAACATCCATGTCTTTTAGTCTTTAAAGCTCCTTAGAAACTTCCTCACGTATCGTTATGGGTACCATTCTCATTTTATGTTCTTTAGGAACTGCATCAGATTTAAGAATAATTTCATGTTCAAACCCATCCAGCATGCCCAATTGTTCCTTAAACACTCTAGGGTACTTCTTTTCCATTTCCTTTCCAAGAGAGATACCTTCATCCACTACTAGGACTTTATCAATACTATTGGGATCCAAGATGATATGCAGATTCCCTTGATCATGCCAGCCCAGTACAGATGGGCCACTCTTTGCCACATACAATTTTTCTCTAGCACGTCTTCCCTTAAATGCAAAAGACAACCATCTGTAACCAATAATGTCTATTCTTTCACCAGTAAAACGTTCTGGTTTGATGTCAGATGGGGATAAGTACTTGCCAACTTTTCCTATAAACTTATCTTTCCATACATCTTCATTCACAATTGTGAAAGGTGAACCAGAATCAGCATAAATCTTTATTCTAACTCCACCGATAGACATATTGCATTCTGACTTTCCTTTGGTGTTCCCTCTCCTCAATATTGAGCACAAATTTCTCTTGTAAATTCAAAACACTTCCATGTTTAGTGTTATCTTCCTCACTTTCACTGCCACTTGAACTTTTAGCATTATATACACATTTCACTTTGAAATTCTTTTTGCGTGCAAACTTTGGCATAATGTCCTATAATGCCACAATTACTACATTTTTGTTTAATTGCAGGGCATGACTTACTATACGCCAAGTGTTCTCTGCTGCCACAACGTTAGCATTTCCAGTCTGTGTTTGTCACATTTCTTTTGGGGTCATATTTTCTATTGTGCTCTCCTTTACGAGATGTAACTTTGCATACACATGACACATCCTTGTCTGGTTGCTTTTATTCCATAGCGCATCTCCCAGACATTTCTGCCTTACGCACAATGGTAATTACTTCATCCAAAGGAGAGTCTCCATTAATCCATAAACGTTCCTGGATAGTTGCATTGTTGGCATGCATTACCAACTGATCTCTTATTAAGTCATTGTGAATTACTCCAAATTTGAAATCAATAGCTAACTTTTTAAGTTCAGCAACATAGTCATCCACAGCTTCACCTTTTTGCTGTTTGCGTTGGAAGAATTTAAATCTAGTAATTCCTATACAAACTTTCGGTGCAAAATATTTGTCTAAATCTTGTAAAGCTGCTGAAAATACATTTGTATCACCCCCAACAATTCCTGTAGGCATTCTATTATAAGTTTTCAATCCCACTGGACCTAAAGAGTGTAAAAATTATTTTCTTTTGTTCTGCCGACATTTTTTATTTTCATCTATTGCTGCAATATAGTTTTCAAAATACTCCTTCCATTCTACCCACTTCATGGAAGGTTCTTGACCAGAAACCCAAAAACTGTGAGGAGGGTTAATTGAAACATTTTGCTGGAGCCATTCTAATGGTAGGCTTAATTAAAGAATAGCTAAAACTTGTTATAAGGTCTAATCAGTAAAAAGTCACAAAAGTAACGAAAACTGCTGCATAGCTTTTCCTATTAATGTTACTGTAATACTGCAGCGTCGCTTTTCCTGTTAATATTCATGTAATACTGCAGTATGGCTTTTCCTGTTAATTATTAATGTAGTCAGGAAATGTAACAATCGAATGCAGAAAATAATTAAAATAAAAAAAACGGTACTCCCACCTGTTTCCTGCGTTATAAATGAATCTGAAATTCTTACCGGTAACATAAACCGGTTTTGTGGGAAATCGGACACGTTGGAGAACAGCTGGTGTCTAGCGTTAAAGTCTGACGAAGACTGTATGAAGAAAAAAAAATGGCTTCCACTCAGGTCACGCTGCGTGACCTCAACGTGCGTCTATACTTGATGACACAGACGCGTACATCTACAGCTCACCCAAGCGTGTACAGCACTCCAATGCTCAGCGTACGGCCTCAGCATACGTCACCTGATTGTTCTCGGAATTCTTCCATCAAGAACAACTCTCCGTGGTCGCTCGAGCAATACTTGAATAATGCCGCAATCAACAGTCCTCCAACGGCCACTACAATGAAACAAATGTAAGTACAACGGATCAGTAGATTCCACGTTGTACACAAAAATTAATTCAAAAACAAAACTGTTGCATCGAAGATGCATCTCTGCTGTAGTAACCCGGAAAGGTTATTTTCTGATGATAAAATATTACGTTGTCAAGTTTTTGTTGAAATCTCCATATATAAAATAAAAAATGTATAATCCAGTATATGCCAAGATGTAGCTCATCCTCAGCTCGTCGCCAAAATTGTTGTGTAACAGAGTCCAATGTCCACACAACGTAAGATTTATCTTCTTTTAATGAAGTATTCATGCACAGGAAACAGATGTGCTCGGTCCAGCAGCAGCAACAGTACTGAGCTGGAACCTTGCACAAGAACATCAGTAAACAAGGCTAGAACCTAATTGAGTCACTGCACTCTAAAAGAGAATGCAGACACAACACTTCCTCAAAATTGAATTGAGGGAATTTACAGTTTGTGCAAATAATCCGTTGGGAACTAAATCCAAATACAGAACTTCGAAGCTGATCCCACAAATGTTTTTTTTTAAAAATGGCACAGCCATTGGAAATGTATGGTATGCTTGTGGTCTGCTGTGTGCCAAGCCCTTCCATTTCAGATACAGTGTCCTGATGAGTTGTATTTGTCAGCAGGCATGTAGATTCTGGAACTAGAATGTTGGCTTTCGTAACCCGGCGACCTCACACTGGGACAATAACCTTGCTTTGCCGCAAGTGGAGGAGGTCCAGTTGTAATGATGGAATGTGGTGTGAGGCCCTCACCTTTATGATGTGATGCAATCCATTCTATTTCATTGGCACTGCGTGTCACCCCATTCCAATAAACTACTGTTGTTGGTTGTGATGGAGCAGGGATTTGCGTAAATAAAACCTGCTCGGATTAAACCCTCAGTAACATATATTAACAGTGTGCAGTGAAGATTTTTATTAACAAAAGCTACAACATGGGAAATGCTTATGCACATGGGTAAACTAATGTGTGTACTAAATGCATGAGACTAGGCCGCAGTTTTGCTTCATTAATAAAAATTAATGCTGCTTTTATGTACGTTAATAATAATTTGCTAGGAATAACACAGGTTGTGCATGGGTTAGTGCAATGCTGGGATGGTGCGCTTTGAAAATTACATTTCATGAAGAATAATAAATGCCTGTGTTTCGTTTTCTTTTGAAAAGCCACCATGGGCCTATACTTCTGCATGCCAGTTTGGGGTTAATTTGCTAAGTAAAAATGAAAATGTTTGCGAAAGTTTTTAAACAAAGAGAGAAATGAAGAAGCACAAGTGAATGACCTTCGTCGTGTACTAAATGTCTGCCAAGCTACAGAAGAGTAGATAAACAAGTGGAAATGTGTAGCTTCCTTCACGAGATGGCAGAGGGGAACAATAGAGGCATAGAGACTTACAACATGTAAAATGTTGAAGGAAATATTTACTATGATTGTGTTCAAAGTTGTTTCCTGAGATGAATCTTTGTAATGTTGAATGTTTAGAACAAAGAATTGTTTAATAAAGTGTTTATGATGAAGAGTGGTGTGACAGTACACCCCCAATCTTAGCCAATGGGAGATGGAGTGTGTTATATCCTAAGTTTTACATTCATATGTAATCAGCCCAGGTCTTTCTAGCTGCTCAGCCAGAGTGAGAGATGGCAACGGAATGTTGGTGTGAATGTGATGAATGGAATGCCTGGGTGCCTGTGTGGATGAGTGGATGACAGTTGGAGATGGGCTGAGCAGCTAGGCAGGCTGCTCCTGGTGGGACTGGTGTAGGAGATGTAGGAGCTGTTACATGGCTGAACCTTGATTGATACCACCTGACCTGGAACTAATAAAGAAGACTTAGAAACTTACAACATGGCTACCAGTGCCTTCATGTACAGAATACATCTTTTTGGCGACGAGGATGGGATACGAACCCACGCGTGCACAGCACAATGCAGCTCCTTTTCACACATTGGAATGCAGAACACCAACATCATGTATGTCGGGTTTATGTTTGTTTCGTTTAATGACCAGCTGTGTTAACCATGTTTCACTCCGGAGCCTTATGACTTCAATGGTTTCATTTTCTAACCAATGGTAATTGCTGTGCCCTGTGACTTTTACACGCTACTGCTTTGGGGTTTACAGCTTCAGAAACTTTGTATTTTGATTATTCCAATGTGGCAATTTACAAGAAGCTACAAGATGTGTGCACTTTATCTGAGTGTGCACAGTATTCTACAACTCGGGTGAGGAGTCGCTCACCGGTTTGGGGCACAGTTAGATTTGTATTAACATGTTCAAAGTTTGATATGTAGTGATGCCACAGTTAACACAGTTTAATGGTTGGGACGTCCTAGTCTCCGAGTGGGTGGACATCAAAGATGATCCCTTACATGAGGGATAGGTTTTGGCCATATTTCATTCCTTAAATGAGGGATGGGTTTGGGGCTATGGAGTTAGTCCTATCACAGTGTTGGGTTTGAGTCCCAGTAGTAACCTCCTCATGAGATTTAGGTCATGGGTTAGTTCCCATACCTAATCGATTTTATGGTAACCCTTTCTCTGGGTTAGTTATGGGTTTATATCTCATTTACAGTTGTGCGCAGTACTAATGTACATCAAGGGTACACCCCATTTACAGTTGCGCGCAGTACAAAGGTACAACTAGGGTGTGGGTTTGGGTGCTTGCCCCTCACACAGTGTTATGGGTCGTTGTCCTATTTCTTGGCAGTTTCCCCTGTTGTTGGGATTGGCTTTGCGGGGTTTTTACCTTTTGCATTATAGTATATATTTTACAGCTTGTTTCAAAGTATTACAATGTGTATTTTATTTCTACAAGTTTACGCTTCTAAATATTTTGATAATTTGTTATGAGGGAGGATGGGGGATATTGATGCACGTTTTTATGTCGTATTTTGCCCATCTTTTCTTGATTTGCATGTTCATTCTCTTGTGATGTTTTACTTTTAGTTGCATCCCTGAGTTATGTACATTTCTGTTTTTTGTGTATAGTTTTCTTTAGTATTGTAATTTTTGGTTTCTATTTAAAGGAAAGGGATAATGTTATATCCTAAGTTTTACATTCATATGTAATCAGCCTAGGTCTTTCTAGCTGCTCAGCCAGAGTGAGAGATGGCAACAGAATGTTGGTGTGAATGTGATGAATGGAATGCCTGGGTGCCTGTGTGGATGAGTGGATGACAGTTGGCGATGGGCTGAGCAGCTAGGCAGGCTGCTCCTGGTGGGACTGGTGTAGGAGATGTATGAGCTGTTACATGGCTGAACCTTGATTGATACCACCTGACCTGGAACTAATAAAGAAGACTTAGAAACTTACAACATGGCTACCAGTGTCTTCATGTACAGAATACAACAGAGTGCGTTTTAAAAAATGAAACAAATGTGGGTTGGACATTTAGATTTTAGGGTATAACTGAAGGTCCCTGGTGGGAGTGGTTTGGGGTCGGCTGGTGTTTAGCTAGCGGGAGATCGTCGCTGTCGTCGGTTTGCTGTTTCCAGATAGAGGCCTACCTGTTTTCCTGACTCCTGACTTAATCATTGCCATTCATCTCTACTTGAGTGGCCTTGCTGCCCTAACTGGCCAGTGGGGTAGTTTTCCCGATTCTTATTTGGGTTAGTATAGATAATCTACTGAATTTGCATAATCATTTGCAAATGTATCTGTCTCTGAAACTTTTCTCTCTTCGCCTATCCACTCCTCAATGCATTGTTTATTTTGATATGAGTTTGAATTTATACATTGCCAATGTTTTCTCTCTGTGATAATTCATGGTTTGCATTCGTGTAACTGTACTTGATGAGCATTATTTACTTACATTATTTACGATAAACAACATAAAATTACACATTGAGTCTGTTATTATTTAGTAAAAATGGATGCATAGATAAGTACATATTATTGACATCAACTACTCAACTTTAGGTCCATCGACACAATTATTTGTTAGGAGAAATGCAGGTTCTGAAGTGTATTTAGTGAATTAGGAATAAACTTGCATCACACTGAACCCCGGCGTGAAGGGATTAGTTGGGTAATGTAAATGGGCCTATGTTTGTGAAAATTATCGATCCCTGATCGCTGGATCAGTTTTTGGTAGCAGAGGATGGTTGATTATTGATTAGTTTGGCAATAATTATTGATTATTGATTTATTGATTATTAACATGAAAAGTTAGTTTCTTTGTTTTGTGTTGTTTGGAAAGTACTGGTACGGAGTTACCTAAGATCCCGGGATGATGTTATTTTTAGCCTAAAATGGCAGAAGAATAGTGTGAAAAAAGTTGACACTGGAGAAGTACTTTGTCTGTTGTAATATCGAACAGCGAAAGGTTGTCGATGTTATTTTAGGGACTTATTCATTTGAAAGAAGATTGTGTGAAATAGTGAAAGGTCCGCTTCCGAAACTCTGGCCTTACATCCCCAAAGGAGTACCAAGACCTCTTTCTGAAAGGAAAGTCCTCTTCCGAAACTTTGGCTAGTATCCCTAGAGGAGTACCAAGACCTCCTTTAACTTGATTGAGAGTAGAGTAGCGCTGGTCGTTATTTTACTAGAAGTGAGAGAATCTCTTTAGAATAAATGAAACTATCTCTTTATTAGTGGAACTGACAAAGTAGCATTGTTTCCAGTTGTTTCTAACAAGAAATAGTTAAGAAAACGTAGAAAATACATTGCCGTATTATTTTGTAAAGGGAGGGTCAGTAGCAGGAGTAATACTGACTTCACAAAAAGCCGCGCTGGCATTGGTCAGACAGCGGGCGTGTAGTGAGCCTGATTGGTTGGTTGCTGTGAGCTGCGCTAGCATTGGTCGAAATAGCGGATACGTAGTGAGCCGTGATTGGTTGATTGCTGTGAGCCGCGCTAGTATTGGTTGGGATTTAGCGAATAGAGTGAGAGGATTTATGGAAGTTTTTCTCTTGTTTGTTTTGGTTTATTTAGCGAGAAAAAGAGTGTTTAAAAATGAAGATGGTAAAAAGAATAAAAGATTTATTTAAAAAGACAAGCCGATAGTTACTAGAGAGGGACATCCTATACCTCTACCGAGAACGCCTGCCTCTTTTATGATGTTGGAACGTGGTTATCATACGTGTACATGGTTAGAGTATTGGATGAAATATACGGAAGATGATGGAGTTTTAGCTCTCCCAGAGAATGGTTCATTTAATGTAAGGATTTTGGAGAACTTGAGAGGACGAATTAATTCGTTAAAACCAAGTCCTAGACCTACGCAATATGAAGCGCTTGAGGAATGGGATAATAAGGCTTATAAAAGGGAGAGAGACAGGAATGGAATCAAATACAGGAATATAATAACGAGATATTTTGAGGCTAGATGGGATGATCAAAAGAAAAGATGGAGGAGAGATGTAATGGCAGATGGATTATATCCAGTAATAGTTGCTGAAGATCAGACTGGAGGCAAAAGTAAAGAGAAAAATAATAATTTAGAGACTCCAGAACAAGATAATGATTCAGATGAGATTGATGATGAGTTGCTAGATGAAATACTGTTAAAGAGACCCCCACCATATCAGGAAAGTTCAGGGGAAACAGTTCCAAATGCACCACTAATTGAAATACAAGTTTCTCAGGTTCCACAAGCTCCACAAACTCCACAGGTTCCTCAGGTTACACAAGCTCCGGTAGCTTCACACACTCGAGTGTTGCAGGAGAATGAGATTGATATGTTAAATAAGGCAAGAGAGGAGTTAACTCAAAGAATTAGTTGGATGAGTCTGAATGCAGAAGCATTATCAGTACCAGTAACGATTGGTCCTATAGTTCCATTGTATAGTGAGAGTCAGAATATATCAAGAGTACATGCATTGACAATTCCCGTGAACAATGCCAGGAATGTTAGTGGATCAGAACAAGTTGAGATGAGTACTTAAATGATTGATCTTCCAGTAAGTGAAAATGTAATTGAAACACCCAAGAGAAGTGTACAGATGGATCCTTGAAAAATAGTGCAGAATGTCAATGAAATAACTCCAGTATCAGGGAGTTCAGTGGGTCCTTCACCAGAGGAGTTGGATGACTGGATAAGAGGGATGGAAAAGAAAAAGTCACAGTCGAGTATAGATGTAGCTAGATTAAGAGTGGATCTGGAAGAAATGATTATCGGTACCATAAGTCCAGAAAGATTGAGTAAGTACCAAGATGAAGAGTTGTTATTTTTGTGTAAGAATATTACATGGAAAGCAAGGATTCTACATGAGAGGTTGGCAGAAGCTGCACAAGAATATGGAATAGACATAGAAAAGTCTAACGTTTTGCAAAAAACATACAGTTTGGATTTTACTGATAAGGATTTGGAGAGTTTGAATACGTCTGGTAAACGATTACAAGTAAAAGAACTGATGAATACCTTGAAAAAATGGGGAGATTTAGATCGATGGAAAGGTAGATGCGCGCGAAAAGGAAGGAAGAAATGCTTGCAAGTAAAAATACGTCTTTATTTCCAATAAGAGAAACAGGACAGGCTGAAATGATATGCCCAATGAAAGAAGTTCCAGGTGGTGGATATGTTCACGTAGCTTGGACAAGGCAGGATATATTATCTTTTACGAATGATTTTCCCAGTTAGAGGGAGAAACCTGTCGAGTGGTACAAACAGGTAGAGAGGTTTGTAAAGGTTTCAAAGGTTTTGCTAAAGGATTTAGATGGTTTCTTTGAGATTGTAGTTCCAGCTGACTTATGGACTGAGTGTAAGATTAATGTTGATTGTCCTAAAGAGGAATACCCTAGAGAAGTGAAAACAGGGGCACCTTCAGATGAGGTGATGAAAAAATATAATCAAGTAATTACTTACTTGAAAAGTAAAATCTCTCCAAAAGAAACAGATTGGGTTAAAATTGATAGGACAACCCAAGAACCCAAAGAATCAGTACATGCCTATTATTAAAGGTTGTTACAGGTGTTCAAACAGTATAGTGGTTTTGAAAGTATAGGTAATAAAGATATGGGGCATTTTGTATATAGGTTTGTTTTTGGATTAAAACCTGAAATTAGTAACATGATTCAGCAACATTTGATTTGTTGGCAGAGTAAAACAGTTGATGAGATTCTGAGATATGCTAAATATTGTAGTGATGATATTGAGTCAAGGCATAAAAAGTTGAAAGAGAAAATGATGTGGGCACAGGTGAAAGTGGCAGAACAGAAAGATGGAAATAATTGTTCTAAAACAGATTTCCAAATAAAAGGACAAAATCAGAATGGTCAAGTACCAAATGGAGGTAGAGGTAAAATGAATAGAGAAGAAATGAAAAAGAAATATCCTTGTCATGCGTGCGGAAAGTTTGGACATTGGAGGAATGAGTGTAGATCTTCATTGAAAAATAATGGAATGAATCAAAATTTCAATCCACAGATGCAGAATGAAGTGGTTGTGAATCAACAACAGCAACAACAGCAGCAGGTAGTTACACCACAAACACAACAAGTACAGGTGCCTCAAGCTCCTATGCCAAATAATGTGAATGCTCAAGTACAGAGATACAGTGCGAGTACTGGATTTCACGCAGGTGAACAAGTTGGTAAGAATCAAAATGTGCAAGTGGTTTCCCAGTATTTGTTGCAATGTCCAGAGAGTGACTCAGACTCATCTCAATGACGGTGCATGAGGGGGGAGGAAGAGTGCGTGCTTGGCGCATCTCTAGAGGTAGATCAGTCAGGTCCTTTTGTTGATGGAAAAGTGGCAGGTAATGATATTACATTCCTAGTGAACACTGGTGCTACCCGTTCTACTGTGAGAGCAGCAGAAATCCCAAACCTACCCCTCTCGGGAGAAACTATCCAAGTTGTGGGAGTTTCAAATAAATATATTAAGACTCCAATAACAAGACCAATAGAAGTTCATATTGGAAGATTCAGAGACATGCATCGGTTTGTGGTATGTGATACAAGTCCGGTGAACCTTTTAGGAAGGGACTTGCTCTATAAGATGAACTGCACCATCTATTGTACGCCAGATGGTATTGCTTTTCAAACACCAGATGATGATGTTGCTTTTAAAATGATGTTAGCGAAGCAAGGGACAGAAGTGAATGATTTATATTCATTACTAACAGAAGAAGATTTACCTGCAGAGTTGAGAAATGCAGTGAGACCTGATGTGTGGGATTTTACAGGAAAAGACATTGGGTTGATGAAAGGCGTGGATCCTATTCAGGTTAGTTAAATCAGGTGCAATATATCCAAACACACCTCAGTACAAGATGAGTCCTGAAATAACAGCAGGAGTAATTCCTGTAATTGATCAGATGATTGAGCAAGGTATTTTAAAAGAAATACTGAGTAGTCCTTGTAACTCACCTATTATGGGGATTAAGAAACAAAGCGGAAAATATAGAATAGTACAAGATTTGCGCAAAATTAATAAGATCGTAGTACCTTGCTGTCCAATAGTGCCAAATCCAGCAGTGATTCTTTACCAACTTCCTTGTGATGCGGAATGGTACACAGTAATTGATCTGTGTCAAGCATTTTTCTCGATACCTTTGCATCCCGATAGCAAATATTTGTTTGCATTCCGGTTCGGAAACCGTGTTTTGGCATGGTGCCGAGTTCCTCAAGGGTATACAGAGAGTCCTTCGATTTTTAATCAGATTTTGAAAAAGTGTTTGGAGTCATTGATCATGCCCGAAAATTCAGTGTTAGTTCAATACATTGATGGCCTTCTTGTGGCATCAAAAACGAGAGAGGCTTGTGTCACAGATACAATTGGCTTACTAAATCATTTGGCAGAAGGTGGGCATAAAGTGTCACCAGAAAAATTACAGTTTTGTAAAAAAGAAGTTCAGTATTTGGGACATAAAATTGAGAAAGGAGTTAGAAAAGTAACACCAGAAAGAATCAACGTGATTTTGAAGATGGGTCCTCCTAAAACTCAAAAGGAAGTTTGAATGGTTTTGGGAATGGTTGGATACTGCAGACAATGGATCAGTGGGTTTTCATTGATTGCAAAACCTCTACAGAGGTTGACTCACAAAGATGTGGTTGATCCGATTGAATTGGAAGAAGAATGTATGAAAGCTTTTATTGAATTGCGAGATAGTCTTTGACGAGCACCTGCATTGGGAACGCCAGATTACACAAAAGATTTTACATTGTTGTGTTATGAGATAGATGAGTGCATTATCAGTCTTAACACAAAAACATGGAATGGCATGTCGTCCAGTGGCATATTTTTCTACTATTCAGTGGCTGCAGCGTTACCAGGTTGTTTAAAAGCAGTGGCTGCTACTTGTGTGAGTCTTGAGCAGACCGAAACAATTGTTATGGGGCATCCAGTGAAAGTATATGTGCCACACTCTGTTGAGATCCTATTAACAAGGACTCAGACTCAGCATATGACGTATAGTCGGCTGACTAGGTATGAAAGAGTGATTTTGGGTGCTGAAAATGTGACAGTAATGAGATGTACAATATTGAATCCAGCAACTTTGTTGCCAAGTTTAAATTGTGAAGTAGTGAAAGATGAAGCAGATCATGATTGTTTGGATGTGACAGAATTGTGCACAAAATCAAGACCTCACATTAAAGATACTCCACTAGAAGAGTCAGATAGTGTGATGTTCGTGGATGGATCTTGTCTGAGAGATGAAAAAGGTGCATTGAGTGCTGCTTATGCAGTATGTACAGTGTCTACGGTTCTTGAAGCATCCTGTCTAAAAGAGATAAATTCTGCTCAAATTTCTGAGCTAATAGCTCTTGCTAGAGCATGTATAATTGGCAAAAATCTGAGAGTAACCATATTCACTGATAGTCAATATGGTTTTGGGGTGGTGCATGATTTTGGTCAGTTGTGGATGCAAAGAGGATTTCTGACTTCTTCAGGATCACCGATCCGGAACAGTAAAAATGTGAAGGATCTATTGAATGCATTACAAATGCCCAAAAAGATTGCAGTGGTAAAATGTTCAGCACATAAGTCAGGAGATGACTATGTGACAAAAGGAAACAGATACGCAGACCAAGTTGCGCGTTTCTGTGCACAAAATTCAATTGCAATAAACAGAGGGATGGAGAAAAAACATACAAATTGTCACTTAATGTTTTCCTCTTTGGAAACATGGGATAAAATCAGGCTGTAAAAGTAGAGCAGAAGATGAAGTTTGGGTGTATGTTTATGAGAGACCAGTTATGCCAGATAGTCTCCTGTCTCAGATGGCAAGGATGTACCATGGAATTGCACATGTTGGAAGAGATGCTATGATTAGGCTCTTCAAGCAGTCATGGTTCAATCCAAAGTTTAGGGTCATTGCAGAGAGTCTTTGCCAGAGATGCGTAGTGTGCCAGCAGCAAAATCCAGGTAGAAAGATAGTTGATAGTTGGGGTTGAATTGGAAAAGCAGCAGGACCATTTACCCGACTACAGCTTGACTTCATAGAACTTCCCCCTTGTAATGAACTAAAATATGTGTTGGTTGTTGTTTGTTTGTTTTCTCGTTGGGTAGAAGCTTATCCAACAAGAAGGAATGATAGCTTAACAGTTGCTAAATTGCTTTTAAGAGAGATAATCCCTAGGTTTGGATTTCCAGTCTCTTTAGAAACAGATAGAGGAATACACTTCAATAATGAGATAATTCGGATGATTTGTGCAGCATTACAAATTGAGCAAAAGCTGCATTGTGCCTATCGACCAGAAGCATCTGGAGTGGTTGAGCAAATTAATGGCACTATTAAATCCAGACTGTCAAAAGTGTGTGCGTCTACAACACTGAAATGGCCAGACACTTTACCCCTGGTATTAATGAGTCTTAGAAGCATTCCTGATAAAAAGACTGGATTGAGTCCTCATGAGATTCTGATGGGAAGAGCCATGAGACAAGCAATTGTACCAGCAAACAAACTGATGAATATTACTGATGATCTGGTGCTTGATTATTGCAAAGGATTGGCTGATCTGGTGCGTTCTGTGTCTCATCAGGTTGGAGAAATTGCAACCACAACACAGACGGATCAAGCACATGATTTGAGTCCAGGAGAGTGGGTTCTTGTCAAGAAACACGTGAGGAAGTCGTGTTTAGAACCCAGGTGGAACGGACCATATCAGATCATTTTGGTGACAACGACAGCAGTGAAGTGTGGTGGCTTGCCAAACTGGATTCATGCAAGTCATACAAGAAGAGTCCCAAGTCCACTTGAAAGACAAGAAGAAGAGCAGTAACTGGTAAAGCAGAGAAAAGAACCAGAAGCTGAAGAGCATGAAGTTATAGAATCTAGTGTTACAGATTCTGAAAAAGCTGAAGAAGAACCAAGTACAAGTCGAATAAAGTGGGCACCAGCTACTGGGTCTCAAAAGACTGCTGTTGAGAAAGAAAAAGAGAAAGTGACTGATGAAAATCAAGAGCAAGTACAACAGAGAAAAGAACTGAATAAAAGAACTTGCGAGCTTGACAACGAAGGTGAAGAAGAAATTCAAGTTAAGAGAGCAAGAAAAGGTGATGAGTGGCCAAAAGGAGTGAAAAAACTGAAATACACTCTAGAAAAGAAAAGGCCAGATCAAATAAATGAAATATCAAGGGGACGCGAGTGAGCAGCTCCGTGAGGGGAATGGCTTAACAGGTCCTTGCAGCGCCACCGGACCACAGCCCCCAGCAGCCCGAGGGGCCGCCCTTGACGCCTCAGCTTTCATGCCCGGAGGCGCCTTAAAGCTAGCACCAGTCTCCCGCAGCGCGGGACGCGAGAGAGCAGTGCCGTGAGGGGAACGTCTTAACAGGTCCTTGCAGCGCCACCGGACCACAGCCCCCAGCAGCCCGAGGGGCCGCCCGTGACGCCTCAGCTTTCGCACCCGGTGGTGCCTTAAAGCTAGCACCAGTCTCCCGCAGCGCGGGACGCGCGCTGGCGAAGCCCGGGCCAAGGGCGGGCCCGTCTGCGGCCAGGAGAGGATGGGCTGGGCAACATCCCTTGGTTCCTGATAACGGATGTATAACGAACATAAAAGTAAGGAGCGGGGGGCGTAAAGCCTGTGGAAAAGCTGTAACATTGTTTGATGACACTAGTGTGGTGAAATGGGAAGGAACAAACCTACCCCCGCACCGAAATGCACTGATTCTACATTAGATGGCTTCTTGCAAAAAGCCGTGGGGGCGCTAAACAAAGAAATTGAACTAGCGGAGCGTAGATTATCGCTGGCCCCCCTATCTGTCTTCGAAGATGTTAATATGCACCCTGCCCAGATTGTCCCCCAAGCAACTACAGAGGACCCCAAGCGAACAGTAAATGTTGACTCCCTTATTGGGAATAACGAAGCTCCAATTGTTCTCTCACCCACCGTCATCATCCTGAGCCAGGGCCCCCTGGGTGATGAGCCTAAAGCCTTGGATACTGTAATACCTTCAATAAAGGGAGATCAAAACTCAGTTGGGGGCAAAAGGAAGCGCATTGACCCAACCGGACCTGAACAGCGGGCTTTGGGGCAGTTGCCCAGGAATAAGCGGACAAAGCAAAATCCCCCGGGCCCTGTGGGAAAAAGCCGAGGGGGAGGGGGAGGGGTAGGGCCGGAAAAGACAAAATCCCTGCTTGATGTAGATATGGTGGTAGCCCAACTTGGGAAAATAGTGGCGGATTCTTTAGAGCCTATTTTACTTCGTTTAGGCCGTATTGAGGATCAACTGAGCCAATTGCTGCCACCGCTAGGGTGTCTGGGGGCAACAGGGTGTTTGGCGAAGCAAGTTGGGCAGGAGGCAGGATGTCCAATGGGCAATTGCCCGACAGATAAAGGTGAAAATGTTATTTCCAATGCTACTTCAAATGGTAATGAGAGTGAGAGATTAGCTAAAGATAGATTAACAATCCCAAGAGTAGAACCTAATATAACACGTAACTATCATGATAACGCTAGCCACACAGACTCCCAAACTGGTTGGCAAATTCGGGCAGGTGGGTTGGGTGGCACAGGGTGGAGGTCCAGCAATGCTCAAGGGGACCTTAATGCCCCGAGCACTGAAAGGGACTCTAGTGGGAGCAAAGGGTCCAAACAGGTGCCTAGTAGGGGCCCAGATCAAACCCGCCAGGACGGAAATACGGTCCTAGACCTTCCTCCAGAATGTACTCTGTACACGTTGATTCTGACGGGGGTCCCAAGCCCTTATTTAGGTCGGCAGGAAACCTGTCAGAGCCTTATAAGTAAATCTATCCACTGGTGTACTAGTAACACAGAGGCCCAGGTAAACTGGGTTAAGCACATCATAATGGCAAGACGTGTGAGTTGGTTAGGGAAAACACAAAAAAATATAGAAGGTGACTGCGTGGGTGTGAATTTTAACGATAAGAGATGGGCGGAACTTGCTTTACGTCATGCTAGAGACTCCCCCTCACAGCACATAAAAGCCCGCCCCTTGGGTTACTTTTATCCTCCCCCAGCGGGGGGCTTTAGGCCCTGCCAGCGCCCTTTATATAGAATCCCCCCTCCTCAGCCTGCCTTATGGCTTCACCCCAACCGCTTTGAGGTATTGTCGGGTTTAACAGACATTGATTGACTATCACCAGATTTATATAACCCAGATAACCCAAGTGAGTTGATAGGGATACAAGTGTTACCTAGGGAAATACACTGCTCAGTAAGTAGAATAGAAGGAAATAGGAAGGGGTTACACCACTTGGTTGACAACATATGCACTTTTCCGTACACATCTATTAGTGATGAGAGACGGTTAACTGGGGATGACCGCACAGGCCCTTCTACCTTACTAGATCTAGGCAGGGGAGGGACTGGTTTAGATCCTGTAACACCTAGTAACAGGGAGGAGCAAGGGAGAAGGCAGCGCATAACCAGACCTTTGAAAATCATTTCCTGGAATATCGCGGGCATCTCCTCAAATCTTGAGGATGAGAGTTGGTTAAAGTATGTAAAGGCCTTCGATATTATCAGTATCCAGGAAACATGGGCGAGGGAGAATATTGAATTGGATGGTTACCGTTCCCTTAATGTGCATGCAATCGCCTCGCCTGCCGGAAGAGCGAAAGGAGGCCTGGCGACTCTGATCTCTGTAAAGTATGGGTCTATTAATGCCAAATCTGTAGTTAACTCACCGTGGTACCAATTGATCTTGATTTCAAATCTGTTACAGGTAAAAATTATTTTAATTAACTGGTACTATAACGTCTTCGATCCAAATAGATGTGACATCATTGTAAATCTCAAAGAGGAAATTGAGAAAACTGTGGGGATGTGGCAACCCATGTGCATCTATTGGGTCGGGGATTTTAACTGCACTCTGTGCATGCACAGTGCAGAAAAAGTATGCAGGTTAACAGATACTGAGGGTCAACCCTTAACCCATTTTTTACATACCCCAGAGGGAGAGGCCTTAAATGATATTATTGTCGCAAATGATTTGTGTTTTATGGGTACACTGGTAAGCAATCCAGAAACTCCCTATCCCACCTATATGGGTAGAGGAAAGGGAAGTGTTATTGACTTTATGCTAATATCTAAAAACTCTGCCTTTTTGGTAGATGGTTTTGAGGTGGAGCCAAACAATGCTAGCGACCACAATCCGCTCATTGCCTCTTTATATGTAGTTGCTCAAGAAAAGGAAGGTGATGGTCGCCCCCTTCACTACAGTTCAAATCAAGGTTTGAGAATAAAATGGAATAAGACAAATTCCATTCAATTTGAGGAGAGAACGGTTAAGGCAAACTTAAACGAGATCTTGAAATGCCTTGATCATGACTCCCCCCCTGAAATGGTTGTGCGTGGATTCCAGGAAATTTGTAGAGATGTAGCAAGTAACTTGACGAGCTCGCTGGCATCAAGGGAACCAAGGGGCACCAAATGGTTTGATGCCAAGTGTACAAGGGCCCAAAAGGACCTAAAGAAGGCTCTGCATACCAGCCCACGAGATCGAGTTCTTATTAGGAACGCAAGGCAGTCCTACAAGTTCATAGTCACACAGAGGAAACAGGATCTAAGAAAAAAGGCATGGGAGGACCTAGAGAGAGCAGGTGCACTAAGGGACTCTAAAAGCTTTTGGGAGGTAATAAACCGGCCCTTGTTCTCTGAGGACTCAAGGGCCATGGATATTTTAATACCAGGTGATATGTGGGAATCCCATTACACTAAGATATTTAATCCGAATGGTATTACTATTCTGGAAACAAGTCAGGAGGTCCCACTTAACATATTATCTGCTGAACTTTTGAGCACCTCGCTCCTAGTGAGCGAGGTGGAGGAGGCCCTCAAAAAAGGGATACCTCTAAAAGCTCCAGGCCCGGATGGGGTGCCCCTCGATCTATTTAAGAGTAACCTTCAACTTTGGGCACCCCTTCTGACAAATGTCTTCAGAGCCGAAATAACTGGCTCCATCCCAGTATCATGGAAAGAGGCCATAGTGGTCCCTGTGTATAAAAAGGGAAAGAAGGAAGATCCTGCTTGCTATAGGCCCATTTCTCTAATTGACGCCACGGTCAAGGTGTTAGGGAGGGTGATCTTAGCGCGCCTTGAGACGTGGGCAGACTCCGAAGGAAGGATATCCCAAACCCAATATGGTTTTCGAAGAGGTATGGGGACAAACGAACAGTCCCTAAACCTAGCACTGATCATGGGCAAGTACATGAAGGCAAGGAAGGGGTCCTTACACCTTGCCTTCATGGACTTGTCCAGTGCTTTCGACACGGTCAATAGGGGTAAACTGTGGGCCATGATGGGGGTCATGGGCTTTGAGGAACCCCTGGTCACTTTATTACGTAGGCTGCACGCATCCACTACGGTGTCCATACGATATGGTCCAGGGGGTGAAAGAACGGGACCCATTGTCTCCACGGAGGGAGTACGTCAGGGGTGCATATTGGCCCCCTTCCTCTTCCTCTTGTACACTAACGGCCTTGAATCTGCCCTGAAAGACCAGGAATTAGATCTGCCAAGAATGGGGGGGAGGCCAATCCCGTTGTTGTCATACGCGGATGACACGGTTTTAATGGCCTTAACTGCTAACAGCCTACAGAAGTCATTGAATGTTTTTAATAATTTTATGTCAGCTCTAGACCTAAAGGTAAATTTGAATAAATCTTATATTATGGTCTGTGGCCCTAGTCAGACCAAATCAAGAAAGTTTATGGTAAACGATAAGAAAATTGACAAGGTCTCAAATTTTAACTATTTGGGGAATGTTTTTAATGACAAATTGAATTGGGAACAGCTTATCACATCCAGGGTGCAGAATACTAGCCGTGCAGTGGAAGGTCTCTTCCGCTTTGCGAGTAAATTGGGCCATAAGCCGGTAGCGGAATTGATAACTTTATATAGATCAAAATGTTTGTCTATTGCCACTTATGGGGCGGGAGTATGGGGATACTATAAAAGCTCAAAACTCCAAATATTAGAGAATAAGTTTCTAAAGAGACTACTGATGATTCCCCAAAGCGCCCCTTCAGTATTTTGCCACACTGAGGTAGGGGTTGACCTCATTGCGGATCGGATTAACATTGCCCCATTAATCCTCTGGGCGAAAGTTTGGCTGTCGGAAGATTTAACGTTAACAAAGGAGATTGTCAGGGAATGCATGATGTTGGACAATGCCGAGGCCATTCCATGGCTCAGTTACGTAAAGGGAAAATTCAAAGAAATAGGCCTTGGGCATTATTGTGACAATCCGGACAGCATAGACCCAAACGTGAAACAAATCATTAAAAATGCATATCGTAATGAGCATGATAAATCCAGGAGGATAGTAGGGCTGCAACCCTACATTAACCAGCGCTTTTTGCATCCCCAATTTTACCTGTCTTTTACCATTAACGCACATTTTAGATTTTTCTTGACTAGATTTCGGCTTTGAACTTTGCACTTTTTAATGGCCTTTCCTAAACAGGCCGGTTGGTGCAATAACCTCTCTCCCTGCCCGTGTGACAATTCAACAAAACAAAGCACCTTGCACCTTATTCTATTCTGCGCACTTTATAGGGAACCAAGGGCCCGGTTCCTTATTCCTTTTTAAAAAAAGCTCGTCCTTGCAACTATCAGGAGGGTTTTAATCTTCTATTATCCTTATCGAATGAAGCAATTTGCACTGTAGTAATACATTTTATCAGGAATGCTTTCATATTAAGGAAACGGTATGAATCATAAACAAAACTGACGTCTCCTGTTTATATTTGTAGATTTTTAGAGTTTTGTATTTTAATAATTTTATGAGAAATTGTGGTTTATCTGAGTCAAATGATATTTTATTGTATTAATTCGAGATGAAATATTTGCATATATTGTGTATGAATGTCTTACTTTTATGGTTTATCTAAACCGAATAAAGTTATTTGACTGACTGAAATATCAAGTCAAACTGGACAAAGTGATTCAGAAGAAGAATCAGTACGAAGAACAAGGAGAATAAGAATTCCAAATAAGAAATACATAGCTCCAGAATGGACATATGTGGTGTTGGAAGAAATTGAGAGCACAGATCAGAAAGAAAAGAAGCTGGTACTGATCAAAATGACCAAAGCAAACTGAAACCTCCTTAAAACAGAACTGTGAAAATAAAGGTGCAACAATTTCAATGAAGATTATATTCTGAAAATTCCAAAAGATTTAAAGAAGAAGATATAAAAAAAATAAAAATTTAAAAAGAGGGGGTAAAAGAATAGAGGTCTAAAGTGTAAGGATACACTACTCTAGATGGTTTTTGGATAAGTTTTTTCAAAAGTTTTTAGGTTTTTACTTGGATTTTTAATTTTTTTATATAGTGTCAATAATGGCAAAGGTAACAGAGACTGGATATCAAAATCATAGTTTTAAAAGTAGATGTATTAATGCTTGCTTATGTAGTGTCTTATTACTAACATTGGTATGGTTAACACTGATTGTTATTGTCCCTGTCTTAATGGTGACTAATCATAAAAATAATACTAATAATGTGGGAAGTGAGAGAATAGATACTGTTACTAAAGAAAGTATAAATACTAATATAGAAAAGATAGAAGATGATAGTATTTATCATCATGATAAATCAATTAATGATTTTTCGTTAAATGTTTTTACTAAATTGTTGTATGAGTATGTTAATACACTGAATGCGAGAGATTGTTATGTGTGCATGCAATTATCGCCGTCTGTTTCAGAGGGGGTGACTTACTATCACTTACCTTTAACATATGGTGTGTCTTGTAGTGTTTTAACTAGTCTTTTCTATTAGAGGGAAGGTTTGGAGTACTATTACTCTAATTTTGATTTAATATTGTCACAAATTCCTATTCTGAGAGATTTAAAGGTTGTTTATGGTCCTATTTATGCTGCATATATGGGAGATCTTTTCATTAGTAACAAAACAATAGATACAATAGAAGCACATAAAAAAATAATCTAACTTGTAAGCTACGGCATGAAGAAATTGAATTTATGAGTTTAGTAGAAGATAGAAGACGAGATTTCAAAAAGAAAGCTGCTGAGCAAAAGTCTCATGTACCTCCATGGGCTTTAAAAGAGGGTGATTATAAAAAGGGTGAGACTTACGCTGCCATGACTCTAGATTTTCAACATAGAGGAAAGCTTTGTGTGTTTAGAGAAAAGACTAAACTTAATAGTTATTTTATTGGTTCTAGTGAATGTGAGCATACTTTCTTGATAAAAGGAAGTTGGGGACTGAAAGGAGGGACTGATCCTGTTTTCCCGGGACTATATTATGCGTGTGGTAAGAATGCTTATTATAGGTTACCTACAGGTTGGTATGAATGTTGTTATTTAGGCATAGTATTCCCGAAGGTTTACCATGTAGATAAGGATAATAGAGTTAATTAAATAAAACAAGGACTAACACGTAATAAGAGAGGAGCGAGTTATTCTGAAATAATTGGGGATATTTTTGGAGCACTGATACCTTCAGTTGGAGTTATTCTGAATTCACATAAAATTAGAAAATTGTCTACAGTGGTTGATCGTTTATCAACAGATACTGCTGGTGGGTTCTTGATGATTGATACTGAAATGATTGCAATTAGATCAATGGTTTTGCGAAATCGACTTGCCCTTGATATATTATTGGCAAAAGAGGGTGGAGTCTGTAGCATGTTGAAAATACAACAATGCTGTACTTATATTCCTGACAAAAGTAAGAATCTTGAGGGGTATATTGGAAATATTACTGAACTTCATGAAGATTTGACTGAACTAAAGGTTGATGGTGCATGGGAGAAACTTGGTAAGAGTTTTTCTCAGTGGTAAATTGGTTTTCTACTTTTGAGAGTAGCTTATGAGGAAAAATATTAATACTGATTACTTCAGTAGTTGTAGTGATATTAATGATAATTATGATTTACAAATGTTGCAAATGTGAGTGTAAAAAGAAAGAGACATCAGAACTTAAATGTATAGCTAGGAAAAGAAAAAGAGAAGAGATAGAATTAGAGGATATGAGAGGAAATTATTATGAGAATATGAAAGACTTAGGGCCCGATTCTGATGCGGGTTGGAAAAGCTTCCCGACCGAGGGCCTGATTCTGATGCGGTTAGGAAGGCCTCCTAACGGCATTTGCTCTTTCCAAATCGGATCGGGAACGTGTCTTCCCGACCGAGGGCCCAATTCTGATGCGGTTAGGAACAAATGTTCCCATTGAAGTCAATGGGAGTTCAACCAAATTGTATCTGGAAGCATCCGGATGCATCCTACTCCGCCGGTCGGACTTTCCCGATCCGAGTGGGTCGGAAACCATTTCCCAACCGATTCGGTCGGGAAGCTTTTCCAACCCGCATCAGAATCGGGCCCTAAGATGGAAGAATAAAACGAGAAAGAAGTACAGTTTTTTAAATAAGTGGCAATTTTTATGTGATTGGGTATTTTGATGATGGCTCAAAACGCCATCAAAGGGGGATTGATGGAGCAGGGTTTTGCGTAAATAAAACCTGCTCGGATTAAACCCTCAGTAACATATATTAACAGTGTGCAGTGAAGATTTTTATTAACAAAAGCTAAAACATGGGAAATGCTTATGCGCATGCGTAAACTAATGTGTGTACTAAATGTATGAGACTAGGCCGCAGTTTTGCTTCATTAACAAAATATAATGCTGCTTTTATGCACGTTAATAATAATTCACTAGGAATAACACGGGTTGGGCATGGGTTAGTGCAATGCTGGGATGGTGCGCTTTGAAAATTACATTTTATGAAGAATAATAAATGCTTGTGTTTCGTTTTCTGTAGAAAAGCCACCATGGGCCTATACTTCTGCATGCCAGTTTGGGGTTAATTTGCTAAGTAAAAATGAAAATGTTCGAGAAAGCTTTCAAACAAGGAGAGAAATGAAGAAGCACAAGTGAATGACCTTCGTCGTGTGCTAAATGTCCGCCAAGCTATGGAAGAGTACATAAACAAGTGGAAATGTGAAGCTTCCTTCACGAGATGGCAGAGGCGAACAATAGAGGCGTAGAGACTTGCAACATGTAAAATGTTGAAGGAAATATTTACTATGATTGTGTTCAAAGTTGTTTCCTGAGATGAATCTTTGTAATGTTGAATGTTTAGAACAAAGAATTGTTTAATAAAGTGTTCATGATGAAGAGTGGTGTGACAGTACACCCCCAATCTTAGCCAATGGGTGAGCAGCAGCAACAGTACTGAGCTGGAACGTTGCACAAGAACATCAGTAAACAAGGCTAGATCCTAATTGAGTCACTGCACTCTAAAAGAGAATGCAGACACAACACTTTCTCAAAATTGAATTGAGGGAATTTACAGTTTGTGCAAATAATCCGTTGGGAACTAAATCCAAATACAGAACTTCGAAGCTGATCCCACAAAAACATTTTTTCAAAAATGGCACAGCCATTGGCAATGCATGGTATGCTTGTGGTCTACTGTGTGCCAAGCCCTTCCTTTTCAGATACAGTGTCCTGATGAGTTGTATTTGTCAGCAGGCATGTAGATTCTGGAACTAGAATGTTGGCTTTCGTAACCCGGTGACCTCACATTGGGACAATAACATTGCTTTGCCGCTCGTGGAGGAGGTCCAGTTGTAATGATGCAATGTGGTGTGAGGCCCTCACCTTTATGATGTGATGCATTCCATTCCATTTCATTTGCACTGCGTGTCACCCCATTCCAACATTCTACTGTTGTTGGTTGCTTTGGGGTTGTTGGCCAGATAACCTGAGCTAGCATTGCAACCGGATGTGTCTGGGGCTGTATTGAAATAAAATTACCTTAACCCTGAAGAGCCTTCTTGTTATCTTTACAAAGTGGCGCCGAGCGGATCTTCATCCCCAGATGCTGCACTTAAGGTTATCCCACTGGTTCTTTGGAGTGTTGGAGCAAGCCGTGTCCTAAGGAGGTGTGTGCTGTGTGTATTCCTTTTGGTCCTGCACTGGCTGCGTGACTCAACCTTGCCACAGATGCTTGAATTGGTTCGCGGCTCGGGAGCAGTTTGTGTGAAGATCATGTCCTATGGGTGAGCTGGCCATTGCTCCGCATTGGATGCTTCCTCGAAGAGGCGTGTTGTAGTTATAATCACCAAGGATACTTGCTATGTTGAAATAGGTATCTTTATTGGGAGCGTCAGAGAAACATTGGTGTTCCCTGTCCAGCCAACAGACAACTGACAGGCAGGGAACACAGCTATGACAAGGTACATAGCAACACTAGAACCTATAACCGAATGTGGCATTTAAAGCACCAGATACACTGATACAAATATATTATTAACCCCACATGAGAATACAACATATCCTCTCTCCTTTAAATAACAACAGAATAAATAAATAAATACATTCATAAATAAGTTACTATATAATAATAAATAACATTAATCTTTGTGAAGCAAAATACATTGACAATTAAAAATCTCCACATACATAGTCTTGAAGATACCTAGGAGGACATCTAGCCCTTTGTGGAACACATCTATTGGTACCTTCTCCTATGCCATCACCATTGTCTCTAGAGTGATGAGATTCTCTAACAACCCCTCCATCTCTTAAAATCTCTTCATCATCTATGAACAAGTGTGGATTAAAATTGCTAATTTTCTTAGATTCACCACTCTTCTCATGCTCATTAAAATTCTTGGATTTACCTCTCATCTCATAGTCTTTGTTTTTTTTATATAGCGCAACTCTTCTCAAATTCCAATTCTCGCCATTATATAAAGTAACATACCCGTTATGCCCACTCCTCACTTTGTATGGACCACGAAATTTGGTAAAACCACTACCCACACGACCAGGTTTAACTTTTACAAAATCATTTGGTTTTATAGTTACATCATGTGTTGAAACACATTCATGATCTTCTCTCCCATGATTTATTTTAGCTAAACCTAAAAAATCTTTCATCCATGCTGGAATCAATTTTGTACTCGTAACAATAACTACATAGGGAACTTTTCCAGTAACTGAATTTTCAGTTGTGCGATAAGCCCAAACCAAATCATTGACAAATCTTCTAACATCACCTCTGTTTGCAACAGCCATCTGGATAACACCCTTACCATACGGTTGGCCCTTTCCACAATTCCATTTCCCTGTGGATTATAGAGGGATGTTCTACCATGAATAACACCACAAGACTTCAAATAAGAAGTCATCTCACCTGAAATAAGTTGTGTACCATTATCCGTAACCAACTTAACAGGATAACCCTCTTCACCGAAAATTTCACCAAGCACATGAATGGTACTCTTTGTGGTAATTTCTCTTACAAATTTTACAATTAACCATTTTGACGTCACATCAACCATAACTACTCCAAATTTCAAATCTGGGCTTAAAGAAGCAAAAGGGCCTATAAAGTCCAAACATACCGTGTGCCATGGCAAACCTGGATCATCAATTTTACCCATCTCCAGCTGACTACCAACCTTCAATCTCTTTTCACTTTCCACACACTCACCACACCTTTCTACCCAATCGGATATTTGTTGGTCCATGCCAGGCCACCAAAAATGTTCTCTTAATCTTTTCTTTGTAAGAGATTGGCCCATATGACCTTCATGAGCCAAATTAAACAAATCAAATCTCAATCCCTGGGGAGGAATAAACTTGTCCTCTTTCATAATAACATTTCCATCATCATCAGAAATGGATAAATCCTCCAAAATTTTCCCAAACGGTCTCACTGCTAAGGGAAGTGCACTTTCACGCCTACCACCTTTAATAATTAGGTCTTTAACCACTTGTAAAGCTGCATCTTTGGACATACATTCAACCCACTTTTCCTTTTTAATAGCTCCATTACACACTTCCATTAGTTCCTCAATCATAGCAACCGCACCCTCACTCTCATACGACTCCACTTGTTTTTTATCAACCTCATACCAAGGTAAGGGTAATCTTGACAATCCATCAGCCTGACAGTTTTTCCAGCCAACAATATATTCAATCTTATATAAATATTCCTGCAAACGCGCAGCCAACCTGGCAAGTCTCGCTGATCCTTTTACCGCACCACCAGGAGATACAATTTTGATTAGGGGCTTATGATCAGTGCGTAGAGTAAACTGGAAACCCCACAAGTACATTCGAAAATATTCTGCTGCCCATGCTGCTGCTAAAGCCTCCCTTTCTATCACTGAATAGTTCCTTTCCGAACTGGTAAGAGATCTAGAAGCAAAAGCTACTGTCATAATGCCTGTCGCATGTACCTGTGCTAAAACAGCTCCCAACCCTACCCCACTCGCATCAACCGTTAGGATGGACTTTAATTTGGTATCAAACGGGGTCAACACCTTTGCTTCACATATCTCTTTTTTTATCTTTTCAAATGCACATTGTTGATCATCACCCCACTCAAATTTGTGACCTTTCCTCAATAATTTCTTAATTTGTTCCGTTTTTTCTGCAAAATTATTCACAAACTTAGCATAATACTCTATAAGACCAAGGAAGGACCTAAGTTGATCTTTGTCTATGGTTCAGGAGCTTTCCTTATTGCTTCAAGAAGATCACGTTTGGGTTTAATCCCTCCAGCAGACAGCGTGTACCCAAGATATTCTACCTCTTCTACACAAAATTTGCATTTTTCTTTTTTTAGAGTTAGACCTGCGTCATTCATTTTGTTCAATACTTCCTTTAGAGCTAAATCATGATGTTCTTTTGTATCCCCAAACACTAGCACATCATCCTGAAAATGCACAACATTTTTTGTACCTTTTAAAACTGAACCCATCATTCTTTGGAAAACTCCAGCAGCGGACGCTAAACCAAATGGCATCCTATTAAACTGGAATATTCCTTCAGTAGTAATGAATGCTGTTAATGGTTTAGATTCTTTGTGTAATCTAATTTGGTGGTAGGCGCTCCGCAGGTCTAGTTTAGAAAAATATTTTCCCCCTTTTAAAGACAAAATAAGTTCATTTATATTTGGCAAAGGGAAATTATCTACTACAATATTTTGGTTCAAAGTGCGTAAGTCCACACAGAACCTGTAACTGCCGTCAGGTTTGCCTGTGATCACCACTGGAGAAATCCATCTAGACGTCTCAATTTGCTCTATAATTCCTTGTTTTACCATCTCCTCAAGCATGCATTTTACCTCTTGCCTAGCAATAATAGGATCTTTTCTTACCTTATGCTGCATAGGTACAGCATCCGGTTTGAGTACAATTTTATGTACATAACCCTTGAGTTCACCAATCTCCTCTGCAAATAGATTCCCAACACTATCAACAATAGTATCAGTGGTAATCTCGTCAACCACCATCACCTGATGTTCAGCTCTTGGATTAATGATAATATGTAAATCATACTGGTGTGCCCAACCTAAAATTGGTGGTCCTTTTTCTGCTACGTAGACCTTTCCCTTCACACACCTGTTTTGGAATGAAATTTCAGTTAGCATATATCCCACTATGTCAATTTTCTCACCCTGATATCCACCAGGATTAATATCTTTTGGGAGTAACTCAACATTTGGCCAATTATAATTAAACAATTTTTGAGGAATAATGGTATAAAATGACCCTGAATCAACCATCAATTCAATTTCTTTTCCATTAACCCTAAAATTTGCTTTGGGCCTAAATCTTCTTCCCGGAGTAGACGTTACATGTTCCTCGTTAACACATAATATCCTGTCTGTGCCTTCTACATTGTTTGTACATATTTCATTTCCTAAATTTTGTATCACAGCCACCTTCGGTTTACTATTAGTTCTACACTTTTTAAAGAAATAACCTCTTTTCCCACATTTTTTACACACTTTGTCAATAGCATAACACTTCTTATAATCTGCTGTGTGATAAGTGCTACCACATCTCGTACACATTTTCTCATCAGATTTAATATAATCTGTATTTTTCGTCACAATATTATTGTTCCTCTTACTATATACAGTTTTTTTTCCCGTGGTATCTCCACCTTTGTTTGTACTAACAGCATTAACATCCTCTTGTTCAATACTGCTGACTGTTGTTGAATTGTCTTTTTTCTCCATTTCCTTCATACATGCATCTGATTGCTCCACTACTTTAGCTATCTCTATGGCATTACTTAATGTCGGGTTTTTCGCAGCCCATAACCTTTCCTGCATTTTTTTGTTACGACATTGAGCTATCAGCTGATCCCTGATCATTTCATCTCTCATCGCTCCAAATTGACATTTGATGGATAATTCACGTAATCGTGTTACAAACTGATCAATGGTTTCATCATTTCTTTGGGGCTGCGTATAAAACTTGTGTCTGCACATAACAATATTCACTTCTTTTGCAAATTGTTTCCTTAGTCTCTCTTTCGCTTCTAGGTATACATTAGAAATAGCTCTTCCCTCACAATCTGTACACACTGGTAAATATTTAAATGCGTGTTGTCCCTCTTTACCTAATGTACTAAGAAGTAATGCTTTTTTCCGTGCTGCACTGAAATCCTCACCGTCTAATGCTTCAATATAATTTTCAAATATTTCTATCCTCTCATCCTATTCAATAGGCGGCTCTCCAGCTTGTTGAAGAAATAAAGGTGGTGGAATTACAGCAACATCCATATTTTCCTCAACCAATTATCACAATATTTATATCACAATGTATATTCCTGCCTATATAATTTTTTTTTTACAAATAAATGGCAAATATTCCCTTGAAGATGTTATCAAAATTTGTACAAGCTAAAGTCATACAACTACTTCCAGTCGATCCACGTATCAATACACATGGAGTTGTCAATCCGATGAATATACGTTTTTCCTTACTTCTACTTGTGAAGTTATCCGATGAATATACGTTTTTCCTTACTTCCACTTGTAAAGTTATCTGCTTGATAAATGTATCTAGCTATTTACTTAGACCCGTATTTTTTTATTTTTTATTTATTTACTTCCTTCCGGTTGCTCTTCCAATTATTCCTCTGATTTGAAACCTCTTTACTTGCTCTTCCAATTGCTCTTCTGAGCTAAAACCTCTTTGGATATTCAAAATGGCCGACAAAGCGTCAGTCCGTCAAAACGTCACTACGCCATTGACCTCGGTGTGTCACTGCGTGAATCTGCGATAGGGATTCCAATATACGTCAACCTTGCAGACGTCACGTCAATCTTGAAGGAACAATGGGTCCGAGAGAATGGAGCGAGAGAACCCGCGCGGCTGTAACTTTTAAAAGGTAGTTGTTAGCCTTTCAAATGTAAACTTTTCCCTAGTGCTAACGACAGTCTGTATATTGCAGTCAGAATATTTTTTAACTCTGCCAAATATACACCTTTGCCAATGCGCGCGTATATTCACACTCGTCCTCCCCTCTTCCCTTATTTCCTTAAATGACTTATTTCCTCGTCGCCATCTGTTGTAGTTATAATCACCAAGGATACTTGCTATGTTGAAATAGGTATCTTTATTGGGAGCGTCAGAGAAACATTGGTGTTCCCTGTCCAGCCAACAGACAACTGACAGGCAGGGAACACAGCTATGACAAGGTACATAGCAACACTAGAACCTATAACCGAATGTGGCATTTAAAGCACCAGATACACTGATACAAATATATTATTAACCCCACATGAGAATACAACAAGGCGCAGCGTGAAGTGATGACGTCAAGGTCAGGACGTCATTGAGCCATGCTGCAAGCTATGTTCTACTTGCAGACAGATGCACCCTATCAGCGTTGAAGAAAACCAGGTAATCCTGTGTCTGGCGGCCATTTTAGGAGCTTCATCCCGATGTGTGGCAAATGTTTCCTTGGCAATGCGCTACTTGATGTGAAGCATCATCGGAGATCACCAAGAGGCTTCCACGCTCCACAGACTTATTGAGGGAGTTTGCTGACGCAGCTTGTTAGAAGCATGCCTTTGAGGGAACTTCAGCGGAGGACAAGAGAATCTTGCTGCAGCACGTGGAAGTGGTCAACTGTGTAAATAGACGGTGACTGTGTTATAGTGTGGCATACTAATCAAACTTGGAAATGGTTGAGAATGTATTTTAAGGAAAAACAGTAGAGAACAATATTATTTTTTTAGTAGCAAAGTCCTCTATATTTAATTAAAATTACATTATAAGGAAATTTATGGTGTTCAATCATAGTCTAGTGCAGAGCTTTTTTTCATGCATGCATTTACATCTCACTACATCTACTAAGTGGGTAATCATTTTTTTTCCAATTTTTAAAGGCTTGCATAATTCATTTTACTGTTCACGCTTGGTTTCAGCAATGAGTGCATTGAATTTAATGAATATAACCAATCCTCAACCATTTTTTCAATCTAAGGAAGAACCTTGCATGCCCTTGAAGGAACGGAAGGAGCATTTTGTAATTACATGGACACTTTGAGGATTTTACTCCAGAGAAGAAAACAAAAATACTGTTATATTGTTTAGGTCCGGGTAGTCTTAAAACGTATAATCAATTTTTTTTTAAAAACCACGAGAGGGAGATGATGTCTTTACTCATGTGTTAGAAGACCTGGATGCTCATTTTCTGCCAATTGTGTGTGTGGCTGTGGACAGATACAAATTTTTCCAATATAAACAAGGGAAAACTGAAAGTGTGGATGATTATGTATCAGCCTTAAGCATTGGCTTTAACATGCAGGTTTGGTGTTTTACAAGAGGAATTTATCAGAGATCAAATAATTATGCATGCCAGCAATCCTAAAATACAGGATAAGCTGTGGGGCAATGGTGAGTCTTCCTCAAAAGAGGTAGTGGCGTTGGTCAAGAATGCTGAGTTGACAGGAAGATGTGCTAAAGTGGTCCTTGAAAAGTCAAATGATGTCAAATTGGTTAGTAAGATTAATTCTAATAGGAACAAAAAGGTTAAAAGCAAAAGCAGAAATAACTCAGAGGTCATGCAAGGGAAAAAAAAAATAATTGGAGGACACCAAGTGACAAGCAAGGTTCTAGGAAATGCTATTGCTGTGGTTCTGGGCAGCATTTAGCATATTTCAAGAAGGGTAACTCACTGAGCACTACAACAACTCCATGTTGAAAGTTCTGGATTCAATTGCCCCCCTACAACTAAAAAAAAAGTCCAAAAAAGGCTCCAAACCATGGTTCAATGATAGCTTAAACTCAGACAGACGCAACCTGAGACTAGCAGAAAGCTCATGGAGATCCTCTCCATCTATTGAACTCCTTAAGCTTTTGAGATTAAGAAGGAGTCTGTACAACAAACACATCAGAACTGCAAAAGTGACCTTCTTTAGAAGCCAACTGGACAAAGCCAGAAATCACCCCAAAATGCTGTTTGATCTGATTAAACTTCAATTCAATAACACTCCCAATCAATCACCATTCATCTCCAGTCCACAACCAGACTGCGAGGACTTTGCCTCCTTCTTCCTTGGAAAGTCTAACAAGATCGAATCTGATCAAAGGTCTGCCCTGATCGATCTATCATTCTTACCAGACTCCCACCTACTCCCGTAGCCAGCCCCATCTTACTGCATGTCACGCCCCTAAAAACAATGCTCTTTGGAGTCAATTTTCAACCTTCAACGATATATCCATTCTCAACATTCTTTCTACCCTGAAACCCTCAAATCACTTCAACGATCTCCTTCCCTCCAGTTTCTTTAAAGAGATTATAAGGTCTGTAGTACCACTCTGGACCATGATTGTTAATGCCTCCCTACTTCAAGGTGAGATCCCTGACTGCTTAAAGTCCGGTCAGGTTTTGCCTATTCTCAAAAGACCTACGGCTGATCCAGAGGATCTTAATAGCTTCCGACCAATCACAAACATCCCTACTCTGGCAAAGCTCCTTGAGAAATGTGTTCATGCACAACTGTGTAACCACATTGAGGAATTCCAACTTCTTGATCAATTCCAATTGGGCTTACATCAGGTCCACAGCACCGAAACAGCCATCACTCATATAGTCGATGACGATCTTAGAATGCTTGATCGGAACGAATCCTGCCTTTTAATCCTACTCCACCTCTCATCAGCTTTTGACACTGTCAAACATGATAATCTCCTTAGCCTTCTGAAACGTAGGATGGGGCTCTCTGGCTCAGTACTAAAATTGTTTGCCTATTTTCTCCATAACAGAACACAGAGATTTAAAACCAATCAAACCCTCTCCAATTCCAGTCCTTGCACTCTGGGTGTTCCTAGGGGTCCTCTCTCTCACCCACACTTTTCAACCTATTCATTGAACCTCTTACTGAAATCCTCAAAGCATCTAACATCCAGTATCACATGTATGTGGATGACACCCAGTTGTACATGAAAATCTCTTCTCCTGATGATATCAAGACACTCATCGGAGCCCTACACAAAACCCAAACTGAACGCCCTCAAAACGGAATTCCTCCCCCTCACCCCGCCCAAGCAAACTCCCATCTTGGAGAAATATATGAAAAATCTATCCGCTCTCAACTGCACACCACAAATCATAGACTCTACAAGATCTCTGGGAATAGTGCTGGATAAGAACTCGAACATGCAGGATCACATCAGCGCAACTACCAAAGGAGCGATCCTCCGATTGAGCATCCTAAGGAAATTAAAACCCTTCCTTTCCCCCGATGACTTCAAGTCCGCTGTGCAAGCATTAGTCATCTCACTGCTGGAAAATGGCAGTGCAACGCTCTGCGGTCTACCGAGATACAGACTGGCCCCTCTTAGGGCTTCTTTGAATGCTGCTGCCAGGCTCATCACAGTCTCCAAGAAAACCTACCACATCTCCCCTGATTTGAAATCTCTAAATTGGTTACCTTTTAAGGCAAGGATACATCTAAAACATGCCTGCATGACCCATAAAGCCCTTCATCTCAACACTCTACAGTACCTCGCAAAAAAGCTATGGCTTTCGGGCGGTGCCCGTGCCTCCAGGAGCTCCAGTACCTTGTTGCTTAAACCAAATTAAAAAAAAAAAAATTAAAACATACAATCGGTCCTTCTCAGGTATTGCACCGAGAATCTGGAACTCCCTACCTATGGAAAGTAGACTGATTCCATCAACATTGTCCTTCAAAAAGGAAGTGAAAGCTCTACTGATGAGTACTTTTCTGCATTAGAAGTTTAGCCATGGCCTTGTTGTCATATCAGCCTAGCTCTGGTGGGTCCTCCTAGCCCAACGGTCTGCTCCACCTCATCTATCGTCACGACGACTCTTCTTGCTGTGTTTGACTTACATGTTCCTCTGCCATCCTTGTCATGCTCTCCTGCTTACTTATGATAACTTGCATTGTTGCTATTCTGATCCCCTCCATTATTATAGAGTTACATACCTGTTTTTATTTTTTGTCTATTGCTGCTGTTTTGCCACAACTGTCTTCCCTTATGTGTGTCCCAATTCTCTGTAAAGTGATCTGATACCCTCTAGGGTCATGTTCGTGCTATACAAAACTTTTTAAATAAATAAGAGTCCAGCTAAGTATAAAAAATGTTCACTATGTGGCATGTTGGATATTATGCCAAAATGTGTAGGAGAAAAATGCTAAATCTAATAGAAAAGTACAGTCTGTGCAAGAGGATAGCGAAAGAAACTCTGAGGTTTCAGAAGATTCTGATTCCTCTAATGTTAACTATGTATTCTGCATAGATTATTACATTTTGGATGTTAATCTTGTCAAAGTTAAAAAACCTAATTGTGAAGTAAACATCGGTGGAGTGAAGTTGAATGTTGTAGCCAATTCCGGTTCACCTTTTACCATTGTAAGTGAAGAAACTTGGAGGTGTCATTTTGTTGACAAACTAGGTGTTCATCTTGACAAATCAATTGTTATTGCCAAAAGCTATACAGGGGACAACATTGATTTTGTTGGATCCAGGAATCTTGAATTCCAGTTCAAGGATAGGAAAGCCAATTGTAAGTTATTTGTGGCAATGAAAGGACCCTCTGTTCTGGGCTGGAGTGATCAGAGTGGGCTGGGCATTATCCTCAATCCCAATTTCACAGATCCTGTTTGATCAATTAATGAGATAGACAAAAGTTGTTCAGAGCTGGTAAAACAGTTTCCAGAAGTTTTTTCAGGTACAGTGGGCTTGTTGAATGATTTTGAACACAGGATTGAAATGAAACCCAAGATGTACCATGTTTCCACAAAGTTAGACATTTACCTATTTCCATCAGAGATGAGGTACACAGGGAATTACAAAAGCTGGCAACGGATGGCATCATTAAACAGGTGAAATCTGCTGAATGAGTTTCTCCATTAGCAGTTGTCAAACGCCCCAATGGTAAGGTTAGGTTATGCATTGACCTTTGGGAACTCAACAAAAATATACTTGTGGGTCAGTTTCCCCTACCTCGCATCAACTAAATATTTACGGCCACAAAAGGAATGTGTTGATTCTCGACAATAGATTTAAAATCAGCATACCACCAGGTACTTTTACATGCTGAAAAAAGTACACGACATTCATTACACCGTTTGGTTGCTTCTAATTTACTAGGGTACCTTTTGGATTAGCATCCGCAGCTGCCCTTCTTCAGAGAATTATGACAAATATTTTTTAAGGGGTGGTTGGAGTGATATTTTTCCAGAACGATATCTTGGTCATGGGCAGCAATAAAAGGGAACACAATGCCAAACTTAGGCAAGTTTTGGAGCTCTTGAAACTGAAAGGTTTAACAGTGGAGTTGCACAAAAAGATGTCATGTATTTTGGTCATAGCATAAGCAAGGACGGTGTCAAACCTAAGCAAGGTCTTGTTGATGCAATTGTGAATGGACCCAGTCCCACAGGAAAAGGTGATGTTAGAGCATTTTTTGGACTGACACAGTGCTATTCAAAATTTATAAAAAAAAATCTCAGAGAAAACTTACCATATTCGACAACTTCTTACAAACAAGGGGGCATATGTACAAGGGAAGTGGCAGAGTGAGGCGTTAGCCGTCCTGGCTTAACGCCTCACTCTGCCACTTCAGAAACACAAAGCTGCACCATATTTACAAGAATGTGGTGCAGCCCTTCGTTTCCACATGTGCTGGCGCTACACTTTACAGCCTAGCGCGAACGCAGGCACCCTTGCACCGTAGTGCAAGGGTGTCTGCGTGCAGGGGAAGATTGTTTATATGCAGGAAGGTACCCCCTTCCTACACATAAACAATCTTTAAATGCCGCTTTGTAACTTCTATGTGTGCTGCTTAAGGTAGCACACACAGAAGTTGCAAAACAGCATTTTAAAAAAAATGATTGTTTATGTGCAGGAAGGGGGACCTTCCTGTACATAAACAATCATTGGCCTATTGCTGTTTTCATGTGTGCTGCACAACGAAGCACACATGAAAACAGCAAAATAGGGGGGAAATGAAACATTTCTCCTCGTTGCGACATGGTAAGACCAGGTTTTCCCTTGTCTTAATTCTGGCGCTGCCTCCTATTTACGCCTCCCTTGTAAATAGGGGGCAGCGTCAAAATCAATGGGTGTTGCGGTGGAACGCCCACAGTGACACCCATTGCCCTCCCCTTTCACGCTATGCATAGCGTGCAAGGGGGCCTTATTTACAAGGCAGCGTTAAGCCACGTTAAGTGGCTTAACGCTGCCTTGTAAATAAGGCGAGGCCCCTATCGCCATCACAACGTCACTGAAAGTGATGTTGTGATGGCGATAGGGGCTTGTACATATGCCCCAAAGTGAGATTTGCGTGGTCTATGGTATGGCAGGAATCATATGACAAATTAAAAAAAGAGATCTGCAATGCACCTTTTCTTAATGGTTTTGATCCCACGTATCAGATCATATTAACCACGGATGCCAGTAATAAAGGTTTGGGGGCAGTTCTTTCGCAGCGTGAAAATGAAAACAATGAGTGGGTGGTTGCTTTCACTTCACGTTCTCTTACTTCTGCTGAAGAAAGATATTCAGTTATAGAGCGTGAAACGTTAGCTTGTACATGGGCTCTGAATAATTTCTGCATGTATGTTTGGGGATTTCATGTACTTCTGCTTTCGGACCATAAGCCCCTTACAAAAATATTGTCCACTACTGGTCTACAGAACGCTTCCCCTAGGCTCAGTAGGATGTCTGTGAAGTTACTTGATTACACATATGATGTGGAGTACTGGCCAGGGGTCAAGAAAAGAGTGATGGAGTGGCAGGCTTCCTGAGCAGGTTACATTTACCACAAGAGAAAGATGATGAATGGTTACAGGATGATCATGACAAAGCTGCTTTATTATTCAGTGATGGGTTGGAGGGCATTTCACTTCCTAAGTGGAAAGGTCACTTGTTCATAGATTGTGGGTTGCAGAGAATTATTGAGTTTGTAACCAAAGATTGGCACAAAAAGAGCAAACTTAAAATGGAAGAAGGAATTTATTGGGAAGTCAGGAATGAGTTGTGTGTCGAGGATAGTTTACTTTTCAGATCTGGGAAAGTGATCCCACCTGTCAGCCTAAGGAAAAGGATACTAAGATTATGCCACGATCCTTGGCATTTCAAAAACTAAACAAAGGGTGAAGAGCAATCATTGGTCGCCTGGTCTTGACAAACAAATTGAGTTGCTAGTCAGAGAGTGTGTTGCGTGCAATGATTCTGATAAGACCCTTAAAACCTTTAAACCTCCTTTGAGTTCCAATGAAAGTCCTAGTATGCCATGGGAGAGAGAAGAACTGGATATAGTTGACCCAGTTGAAGGAACAGATGGAGTGTGTAAGTATATTTTTGTACTTGTTGACCATTTTTCGAAATGGCCCAAAATTAGAATTGTTCATAATGCAGACTGTGCAAATATCATTTCATTTTAGGACAAGATATTCATGAGAGAAGGTCTACCCAAATGTGTCATTACTGATAATGGCACACAATTCATGTCATCATCATTCAAGGAATTTCTGAATTGCAATTGCATCAAGCATAATACTACATCAGTCTATCATCCTGAAGGAAATGGTCTGGTTGAGAGCTTCAACAGAGTGCTCAAAGGAAGTATTCTATTGTCAAGGAGTAGTAACTTGAACTAGGAAGATGAGATTTGCAAATTAATTTGGGCCTACAGAACTATTCCAAGCTTAATTACGGGCAATAGTCCTTTCATTATGATGAGGGGTAGACAAGCCTTGAGTAAAGATTGGAGTTTAATTCCTGTTCCTAAACAAGTTGAATGGTCCCAGAGTTAGTGAGAAAAAAAATAGCATTAGCACAGGAAAGTTACAAAGAATGGTATGAAAAAAAACATGGTGTAAAACTTATGCCCTACAAATGTGGTGATTGGGTCAAAGTTCACTTGGAAAGTTGAGAGCAGATTCACCTGTCCTTTGCACATTTGTGAAATCTTCTGCAATGCAGCCAAACTGTGCGATGGAAAAGTCTGGCATATGAGTAGATTAGCCAAATGTGCGTCCAGAGGAATGTCACGTGATGATGAACTTCATAGTATGGATGAAGGTAACAGTGATATTTGGTTAGACTTTGACTATGGAGAAAATGAGTTGCCCAAATTACACTGCAATACTGAAAATGTGATGTGTGAAAGAAATGATGATGTCAGTGAGACATCAACTTCGACTGAACCATCCATAGATTGTATGTTTGACCATAGTGGTGGCCTTGGTCAATATTCAGAGTCGGAAAATCCAGTGGACAGTCAAGGTATTACTGGTAGATTTGGCAGACCTATAATCAAGCCAAAGAAATATGATGACTATATTACTGTTGTATAGTCATGTTTAATTAACTATTTCCCCTTGTTGCTCTAAAAATGTGTCTCTCTTGCACTGCAATTTCCATATCTGTACCCTTTTATCATTATATATTATCCCATATTCTTGTCTTCGTCGTCCCCTCTTTTTATCATTTTTCATTTTGTCAATTGTATAGGAGGATGTGTTGTAATGATGCAATGTGGTGTGAGGCCCTCACCTTTATGAGGTAATCCAATCCATTCCATTTCATTGGCACTGCATGTCACCTAATTCTAACATTCTACTGTTGTCGGTTGCTTTGGGGTTGGCCAGATAACGTGAGACAGCATTGCGACCGGACGTGTCTGGGGCTGTATTGAAATAAACTTTCCTTAAACCCGAAGAGCCTTCTTGTCATCTTTACAGGTCCTCATAGTGTGGCAGCCATTTTCTTTAGCAGATAAGATGGGCTGGATGAAAAGCAAAAACCCTTTTTTCTGCCAACTTCGTGCCCTGCTGGCGTCCACTGCAGTCACAAGGAAGACCAGTAAGTGTCCACTTCACAGCAGTTCTGTACATGTTCTCCTTCTACGTAAAGAGCTTTATCACCCGATGCTGAAAGGAGCAGTGAACAGAAAGTATTTAGGGCCACATGTACAAAGGTAATCGTTTGCGATTACCAAATAGCGATTTTTTGTGATTTGCTATTTGCTATTCGCAAACACCAATGTACATATGTGTCTTTTGACACATTTTGCGATTCCTAGTGGGCTGCAAATAGACGTACCTCATTAATATTAATGAGGTAGGTCTCCGTTTGCGACCCATTGGGAATATCTCAAATCACAGGGACGGTGGCCTGCTGGGGTCCGCAGACCACCGTGTCTGCTATTGCTTTTAAATTAAGCAATCTTTTTCTTTTTTTTTTTAAATGTAGCCTTTTGTTTTAAGGGAAAACAGGATGCGTTTTTAAAAAAATGAAAAGTTTTATTTTCATTAGTTAAGAGCAGACAGTGGTCGTGGGACCATTGCTTGCTCTTAAAAAATGCTTTACAAACATTCACAAAGGAGAAGGGACCCTTTGGGACCACCTCCCATTTGAGAATTGGTTACCACCAACTTGAAGGAGGTGGTAAAATGTGAATGTTTTGCAAACGCATTTCGGTCGCAAAACATTTACACATAACACTGCGATTCGGTATTAGGAAGGGATGCCCTAAACACGCCCCTTCCTAATAATGAATCGCAAACCCAATTTGAGATTCAATCATAGGTTACCGAATCGCAAATAGGGCTTTGTACGTGTGAATAAGCCTTTTTGCGTTCGCAAACATGAGCACAAAAAGCCTTTGTACATGTGGCCCTTTATTTCTATAACAAAAGATAAATGATTCCAGGAGTTAATTGATCGTTTACTTTCAGGGTCAGTAGACAACACCTTGTTATGGTCAGGTGCAGACACTATCAGTCTAGTTTTTGGCGGTATGGGTCAGATATCAGTTTTTAGTCACTCCCTTGCTATGCAGGACTTACTAAGGAACAGGCAGGTATCAAATGAGTGATCTCACACAGGATGATATTGTCCACATTTGCGAGCATTTTTGACTCTCAGATAATTCTAGAGGTGGTAACACTGCTTGTTAATGTTCTTTCTTTGGCAAGGGAGCACTATGCACATTGCAGAAGTTAGATGTGGAAAAGGTCTGGTATGTAAAAGAAATGGGGGTCCAAAATGCAGACTGTGAAATGCCCCTGACTCTCATGGGGCATGAAGAGTTGGCATAAGGATACTGCCCGAGACCAACAAAGGTTCTACAGAGGTTGGAGGGCTGAACGCTGCTGTCACCAGCTATCTTGCTAAGTGAAATTGCATGGAAGCACATTAGGAGGCACATGTTCACACCCATGCGAACACCCAGGTGCATAATGCACAGTTTTCACTATAATGTCTGTTTCCAGTTTTCAAAATTCTCCCCTGAGATTTTGTATGTGTACAGAGCTTGAAAGTGTCCTGAGGCAGGTAGAAAAAAATAAGACTGCTATAGCTGCCCCATAAATCCCTTGTGGAATCTGTGCCTACCACTATACACAAAACAATGTTCCAATGAACCATAAAAACAATTAATGAACAAAATAACAGTGAATAATGAAAACTAAGCATATGGCAATTTATAGAATCATAATTCAAAGACACATAAGATAATGCATTTATTGACGAAGAACACAGTGCTCATTGCAGAAATTTGAACGCCAGGTGCCATATGTTAAAAACACTGATTGCCCCAAAAGTGTTTACTTTAATAACAGGGAAAGGCTTCCAAATGAATGTTGTAGAGTGTCCAGAGAGTTAATATGTATATATACTTCTGAAATAGTGATGTAATGTTCTTATCTCTGGTCACGTGGCACTTCTGTGTCGCGCATGCATACAAATCCTTGATTTGTTTATGTTTGATCTTGGCACTGTGGTCCGCTTCCTTTGTCATTGGTGTTCTTGATGAATAGTGAGTTTAGTTCTTTGAAAACACCAGTGAGGCAGGAGGTGTGGTCGTGGGCTCCTTTTTCTCTGTTTAAGAAATAAAGACTTACCTTGCTTCTCTTCAAGTCTGCAGTCGCTTTACTTACCACATTTTGGTGATGAGATTTTCCTGGAGCCCAGGACATCTGGTATTTAACTTCTTTGTGCAGCTCCCCTTTATGAGGATTGTTGGTCGTCCTTGGGCTCCTGGGTGGCGTATTGTCTGTACTGGCTAGTTCGGTTGTGAGTTTTGGAACCCTTCGCTCAGCCCAATTGTATCCTTTTTAGTTTTGGGTGTGTGGTGCGGCTAGTGCCACTCATCTCCTGGCATTGACAGCTCCCTGCACTCAGTTGAGTGCATGTATCACTCATCCCCTTGCACTAACAGCACCCAATACTCCATTGAGTGTGCACGCACCGCACACTCATTAAGGTGCAAAGCTTGCTGGAGCGAGGATCAAATGTCATCGCGCAACGTGGGAGCATTGCGCGACTCATTTGGCAGCCATTTTGGAGTGGATCATCATTGTGTAGGTTTTATTAAAATATGCAAGCGCATTTTTGTGCCGATATTCCTCTGCTCTCATCATTTGTTCCTCAGGTCCATCTCTGGAATATCTACCTCCTGAGTTATTACCACTCGAATGAAGTAAGACTCATTCAAATGATGTTCCTATTGCTGTACTTTTATTCCTATTGAATTTTCATTATACTGGGATATTTGTTCTGCGATAATGGCCAATGCTGCACAACTGGTACAAATTGTACCATTTTTACAAAATCCACGTAAACCACCCATCACATGGAAACAATGGTGCTGCCCGCTTAAGAATTATTTAGTGGTGATTGATGCTACTCAATTTAAACCAAAAAGAAAAGTGGCTCTGCTCTTCAGCCTTTTGGGGCAGGAGAGACAATACATTTTTCATTATTTGCTTGAAGCAAATGCTCCATCTGATGCTTTTGGCACATGGGATGTATATTCAGAGCCTGTTGCAAGTCACTCAAAAACAAATTCGGAGGAGTCTATTGTTTTACTAGAGTGTTTTTAGTTTTTGGGGTGTAAACAATCAGTAGAGGAAAGTGTGGAGGAGTGTATTTCAGACTTGAGGTTGTTTGCTTCAACCTGTAATTTTGGCAACTCGCTTGATGTGTACAATGTGTACTATGTAAAAACATTGAGAGATCCATAATTTCAAGCAAATTAATGACCCCAAAGGTTGCAGGACATAGGTTCTCAAGTTTAAGTGCCATTTCTGAAACAGATTCCGTGGATGCCAGTTCTGTGAAGGAAAGGATACAAAATATATGCAAAAGAAGCACACGATTATGGGGCATATTCTCAAGAACGTGCGATAATCATTGCCAAAATAGGTTAACGCAAGTTTTCATATCGCCGTCTATCGCGGGAAAATAACTCCGTGTTAACGTGGCATTCTCAACACGGCGGTAACATGCGATAGTACCCCGATAACGCGGCAAATGTCCGCGATAACATTACCGGGACGGCGATAAAAATCTCAACCTGAACGTGAAAAATGTTGCGATGTGCCCAACCGCGATAAAAAATCCAGCGATAAGCAGCGCCAGGCCTGCAAGTCCCACAAGTCAGGCTGCAAGAAGCACAATAAAAGCGGCAACACAAAACACAAACAAAACACAAACAACTGCGAAGCACCATGGAGGTAGCCGGAGCAAGCACAGAGGACAACCAGAACCCCACAAGCCCCACGGAGGACCAGCCTGGGACCTCGGGGTCAGGGAAGGGCAAGGAGAAGAAGAAGAGGAAGACGCGGTTCAGTCCGCAGGAAAACAGGATCCTGATCACGGAGGTGATAGAACACCATCAACAACTGTTCGTCACCTCCACTGTGTCATTGGCAACAAAAATGGAATATGGCAGTCCATCCTGGACAAGGCGAATGCAGTCGGAGTGCTGAGGAGGACAATGGACGAGGTCAAGAGGCGCTGGAATGATGTGAAGCGCAAGACCAAGCAGAAACTCGCAGACAACCAGAAGGCAGCAATGCAGACTGGAGGTGGGAGTCCAGCACCACAGGAGGAGCTGGATGAGATGGAGGAAATGGTGACCACAGTCATCAGTGTGGAGACGGTGGCAGGAGTTGGGGGACCGGACACTGCTCAACATGACCCGACACAACAGCAACAGGGTGAGTAACCATCAGGGACTGGGGGGACGGGGGGAGATGGGCACAATGGCACACATGCACAATTAAGTAGAGCACATCTGCGGACAAACTATGGCCAAGAGTCACAACACCAACCAAGAGCCCAATTTACCCAAGTCTGCAACATCACAGCACTGCATAAGCACAGAAGTGAAAGCCACACCGCCTGAAAGGGACAAGGGCCAGCCAAATCAGAGCTGAAGGGGCAACTCACCTACAATGCAGCACACACACATAAGATCCAGAGCACCGCAACATTTACAACAATGTTGAACAAACAGCAACACCAGCACAACAGAACAGAGGACACAACTGCTGCCGCTTGTGTGTGGAAAATGGACATTCGCATGTGGCATAGCAGGAAACTGTGAGATGATAATGTACTAGTACAACCCCACATCCCTGATGGTGTAGTAATGCATGTATGGCCGTGACCCAGATAGGCAGTGAGACACACATTGTCATACAAATCAACACTCATTACAGTTGAATACAAGTGAAGGTGCGTAGACTTTATTAGCATATGCGCGTCAGTACAGCCAAGATAAGTGCCACAACATGCAGACCAATGCAGCAGTATGTCAGAACGTGGAACGTTGCCAAGCGCCGCTGTCCACTCCGGGGGAGTGCTGCACCATTCACAGGTGTGTGTTTACCCGCGTTGTTGTCCGCTCATGTATTCGGAGTCCAGGCGAATGCAGCCATGTCCACTGTCGTCGTGGGAGATGTGACCAGAACCCCAAGTTCCAACAAGGTGTCGGGACATGTGCAATGTGTTCCAAACTGTTGTGTCTGCAGGTACGTAGTTACACGTCCATGAAAGCTAGTGCAGCTTCGTAGGCAATCATTTCCAACATGAGGTCGTTGTCGACTTCATCGAACAGGACGGCGAGGCTAACCATTAGCAGGTCCGGACATATGTGCTGCGTCCACCCCCTTTCACCAATTAGCACTACAGCCCAATAGGGGAGCGGCTCAATTTGGTCACTGCACACGAGGAGTTCTGCAATTTCCCAGGTCCAGCTGCCAGACGGGTGTCACAGTGACACTCATGGTCGTGGGCCAACAGGGGGCGCACACACATGTTGAAATCCAGTTCAGCTACCGTCCTGTTGGATAGGCAGACATCCACGGACCACTCGAATATGCACGAGCGACAATGCAACACAGGCTGCACGCAGGTGACGTTGGCAAGGCGGAAGCTTAGCCGGTAACTGATCCGCAGCACTACCAATGGCAGTGACCCCAGTAAATGCAGCATACGTGCACGGTACAGTTCCACGTGACAGGGGTTGTGCATGTGTCCGGGATGGTCTGCCATTGCGTTAGTGGCTCTGGTTGAAGCAGCACTGTTCTGACCTGCGCCAGTTCTGTGGATGAAATGCCACAGCTCGGATCAATGAGTTGTTGAAGTGTGCAACGGTTGTACGCCTGGGATGGTGTGGGAGTAAGTGTGAAGGCCATTCCATGCAAGATAACTTCGAGCAAGGACTTCTGTGTGTGGGGTGTGTATACGTTGGTCGTTCATCGGGCTGTGCGTAGTGTGGGAGTCGTCATCAGCTGCTATAGTATCTGTCAGGGGGTGCCGGGCACATGCAATTCCGAGGTCGGAGGTGCAGATGTGCTTCCGCCTGATAGTTCAGACAAAGGAGCTTTCATCCCTAATGTTAGTTTCTCATCTGCTTGCATTCAGGAAATGTGAATTGGCTTGTTGGGGGTGGGGTGGGATGTGTGCGACTTTGGGATTCATGTTTGACATGTCTTGCATATGGAAAATGAGCGGCATCACTGTGTGTTACGTTGCCTCACAGCTGCTCCTCCCTCTTTACTTGTGTGCGCTGCACGGTTGCACACCATTGTCATGCCTGTCTGCGCATGTCCACAAGCCTGACAACAACACTGTGATGTTGGCCATTGAAGGTGGGCGGCCACGTGAGTGTAGGCCTGTGGGAAGGATAGGGCGGACACAGATGTAGAGTTCATGCCTGGCTGAACTCGCACTGCGATTAAGGCTAGGCATTTGGCTCATGCTGCGGCAATACAGATACACACAACACTTGGCATGTATGAGCCAAGACCCCGAGCGGTCTTGCGCTCCTTCATTTCTCCGTTCGTGCGAGCCCGCCCTCCGGGTGCATGCTACATTGCAACATTGTCGATTGTGGGCTGGGTGGCGCCGACACTACAACAGTGACACAATCATTAGTTACTTCCTTGTCCAGGCCAGAACTGAACCACGCCCAGAGCCCAGGCAAATCCTTCACACCCCTATGCTGGCTTGGTGTACGCTGGCCCAGCCCACTCCGCTTACGCTTACAGGGGGAGACGACAAAGCTACCTGGCCAAGGTCTTACCCACTGCCTGAGGTGACATGGCTGCGTCCGCTGTCCACAGCACAATGTAATGTGGTAGGGCCCGGGGCCATCATGCATACATAATGACCACACGGACACACTTAGATAGATAGTGGAACTGGTTACGGGCACGTGCGCCCGGCCCCTTTTTATTACCAGGGTCACATGTCCAGTGACGCCTGTGCTGGATGGGTGTGGGGTGAGTGTAAGCCAGCCCTCAGGGAGTGGTTGGTGCTGGCAACAACTAGAACAGTGATCATCGGATCACACACACAGATTCAATCATAAAGGGTCCATGACTTGTGGTGCACTGAGGTAGGGGCACCAGATCTGAAATCACACACACAAGATTCAATCATAAAGGGTCCATGACTTGTGGTGCACTGAGTTAGTGGCACCGGAATCACGGCGGCCGGCACGGGCCTACCGCCACGTGGCGATGACTTGAGCTGCACTGAGGTAGGGGCACCAGAGCTGAGCGTGCTCATGTGAAGAAATTGTTAATGAGTTGGTCCCTTCGGGATATTCCTGCTGCAGCTGCAGTGGGGTGTGGTACACCTGCCTCATCTTCATCGTCCCAGGTCTTCCCCACTGCCTGAGGTGACATTGTTGCGTCCGCTGTCCACAGCACAAAACTCAATCATGAAGGGTCCATGAGTTGTGGTACACTGAGTTAGTGGCACCTGAAGAGCTGAGCAGGGTATCAAGCTGATGATGGCATCCAAGACAGGTGTGAGCAACTTTGATAGGCTGGCTGTGAGACTCCTCCGACTCTGGCAGTTGTTGGTTGGAGGTGGTCCTGGCGGTGGTGGCGGGTGTGCAGCCAGCGATGATGGCGTGTCCTTGCAGGTCAGGATTGGATTTGATTTGTGAGCCCTGCTGACCGCAGTGTAGGCCGGAGGCAGCGGTCAGAAAGGGCACACAGCCACATGGCGATGACTTGTGGTGCACTGAGTTAGTGGCACCTGGAGCGCTCGGCAGGTGCGCGGCCTGCGCTGATGCGTCGTCCGGGCGGGCCACCCTGGAAGCAATGTCTGTTGCCTACTGGACTCTGCCATAAATGAATCAAGACTGAAATTGACTTGGGGGACCTGCTGACCGCAGTGTAGGCCGGAGGCAGCAGTCAGAAAGGGCCCACTGCCACGTGGCGACGACTTGTGTTGCACAGGGTCAGTGGCACCTGGAGCGCTCAGCAGGTGCACAGCCAACGATGATGCATCGTCCGGGCGGGCCGCACTGGGAGCAATGTTTTTTTGTCTACTGAATTCTGCCTCAATATTGCCACGTGGCGTCGACTTGTGTTGCACAGGGTCAGTGGCACCTGGAGCGCTCAGCAGGTGCACAGCCAACGATGATGCGTCGTCCGGGCGGGCCGCACTGGGCGCAATGTCTGTTGACTAGTGGTTTCCTCCATTAACAGAAATGTGGCACGATTTGAATTGTGGGACCTGCTGACCGCAGTGTAGGACTAAGGCAGTATCCAGCACACACATGATTCCGTGTTGCTGTGCCGCTGGATGCACTGGGGGCCTGTGTTGTGGAGTCTGGAGGTCACGGCGGCGGACTCGTGGCTGGGTGAGGTGCGCCGCCCTGGCAGACGCGTTGCCCATCACGGAAGAGAACCACGCCCAGAGCCCCAGCCTTTTTATCCGCACTCCTACGCTGGAGTGGCGTACGCCGGCACAGCCCACTGCGCTTATGCTTACAGGGGGGATGGCACAGCTACATGTCCAAGGTCTTCCCCACTGCCTGAGGTTACATGTTTTGCGTCCACTGTCCACAACACTACAAACCCCAGCAGTATATGTCCACATGGACATGTCTGTGCTCTGCATTCTGTGGTCTGTCCAGCACATCACCGCCACACTTGGCATTGTGTACATTCTTCTTCATGGGTGAGTTGCCTCCTTCACACATACTTGGTTCCCACCTCTCCCCACATTCTGCACTTGTGTGGCTGAGGGGCCATGCCGTTTTCGGAAGGTCTGCTGTCTTGTCCTACGATGTCTCAGTGGTAGTCCGGGGGGGTCTGGAGGGGGGGTCCTGGGGGTTGTGGCGGTGGGTGTTGTGGCCCTCTTGGGTCTCCGAGCTGCATGTTCATTGGCTCCATGGCATCTGTGGGTCTTCAGATGTGGCTCTGGGCTGGGCTCCCTTTCATACTGCAGGTAGTCATCCTGCTTAGCACCAGCAGAAGGTAGGTGTTAAATCCCTGCAGCTAACGCGCCTTATCGCCTGTTCTTGGTTCGCATCGCAGATCTGACTGGTCGTTGAGAATCGCGCGAAGTGGTGTTTTCGTGTGTTTTTGCACGGGAACGCCTACTCTGCATATCATTAGTGTTAGTTGTCACACTCATCCGTGGCAATGTTTTTTGCGGTAGCTATCGCAGGGAAACTGGCGATGTCGGCAGTTTGCACCAGCTTGTGAATAGGGCGAAAAATCTATTGCCACATTTGCGGCGCTAAAGTGCCGATAAATCGGCGATGAGTCCTTGAGAATATGCCCCAATGTGTTTCAGGTGTGGGTCTAAATCACACTTTAGTAATAATAATCCCGTATACCCTGCTGTCAGCAAGTGCTTCAATAAGTGTGGTAAACTCAGACACTTCCAAAGTGCATGCTGACATTCAAAGGTACCAGTCAAAGTCAGCAGCACTGGAGTTGAGTCAGACCAATGTATCAGAGACTTGTTGAGAGTAGTACTCACCATCAGTTCTGAGGAAAACAAGAACGGAAAAGTTAAAGGCCCATGGTGTGATGTTTAAATAGGCGATGAGAAACTATTAATGATTGCTTGATGGCAGATTCAGGAGGGCCTAAAACCATCTTTTCAGATACACTTTATCTTGAAAATGGGGTGAAACTCCACTGAACAAAACTGATATACATCCTACAGCATTTGGAGCTCAAGATATGGACATGCTGGGTTATTTTGTGGATTTTGTGACTTGCTTAGGAAGGTCAACTGTAACGAAAATGTATGTAGCTATCAGGGGAAAAAATATTGTTGGCTGGCAAAATCTGGCCAGACTATGCCTAATGCTTGTTCCTGGTTCAGATAATCCTATTGTTGTAGCTGATGTTCCCATTTCTTGGGTTGAGAGTGATGATGGCCTGAAGTTGAAAGGGCCATTGGACATTTTTCTGATACTTTTTTTGAAAAGATTGAGAATATTTCCAGGTTTGAGCCTTTGATTAAATTTAAAAAGGTGTGATTCAAGTTGTACACAAAGTCTGAGCTGTTCCGATGAGTGTGAGACCAGTACTTAAAATCTTCTGGATAGATTATCTTCAGAAGGTGTTATTCAAGCAACTGATTCATCAGAATGGGTCAGCCCAGTAGTTATAGTAATAAAGAAAACAGGTGAGATTTGTTTGTGTGTTGACCTGCACACCCTGAATAAGAATATCATAAATGATTGCCATCCCATACACAAAGTTCATGAGTCACTGGCTAATTTGGGAAAATCTAAATTATTTTCCATACTTGATCTCAGATCAGCTTATCACCAGATTCCCTTTGCTCCAGAGTCTCAGGATTTAATAAAGTTCATTACACCCTTTGGTGCGTACAAATTTTTACGTATGCCTTTTGAATGGGCTTCTGCAGCAATCGTCTCACCCACGCACACACGGCCCTCCACGGCACCGGACCAGCATACCTGAACAGCCGACTCAAATTCCACGCACCCCAAAGGACCCTACGATCAGCCCAGCTCTCCTACGCCGTGGTCCCCCGCACCAGAAAGACCAGATCGGGAGGCCGCTCCTTCTCCTTCCTCGCGGCCAAAGCATAGAACGCCCTTCCGCTCCACCTCAGACAGACAACATCGCTCCCCATCTTCGCAAGAAACCTCAAAACCTGGCTCTTCGACAGACCCCCTCCTTGATGGATGGAACCTGCAACCCCCCCCACCCCTAGCGCCTTGAGACCCTTACGGGTGAGTAGTCGCGCTTTAACAAACCCCTGATTGATTGATTGATTGATTGTCTTCCAACAGTTAATGGAAACTATTTTATTGGGTATTCCAAGTGTGCAGGCCTTCCAGGATGATGTGTTTATTTTCGCAGAGAGTGTCAGGGAGCATAATTTGATTTTAGAGAGACTTTTGCGTGTCTTCAAAGATGTCAGAATCACTCTGACAAAAGAAAAGTGTCAATTTTTTGCAAGTCAATGAGACTACATGGGGCATAATGTGTCAGGACAGGGCATTAAACCCAAAATGTCTCTTATTCAGGCTATCCAAGATGCAGCTTCACCTAAAGATAGGAACACGCCACGTTCTATCTTGGGTCTTTATGAGTATTATTCTTGCTTCTTAGATTTTTAAGCATTTGTGGTACAACCTCTTTGGAATCTTTTGAAAAAAGAGAAGTATAAGTGGTTTGATGGTGTCAATGAAGCCTTTAGTAAGGTAAAGTCCTTAATCCTTTCAGCCCCAGCGTCACCATCTTTTATAGCTGGCAAATCATGTTTGTTGACCGTGGATGCCAGTCATTTGGGTTTGGGAGCTGTTCTTTCTCAGCATGTTGATAACAAGGAACATACCACTGCCTGTGTTTCAAGCTCACTTACCCAATCTGATTCTCATACAACACAATTGAGCGTGAGGCATTAGCATGCTGTTGGGCTGTTTGAAAATGTAGGACTCTTTTATGGGGTACATAGTTTGATATATTTACTAACCATAAACCCTTGATATACATGCTTAATAGTAATGAGCACAGGAAAGGCTTCTGCTAGGTTGGTCTGATTGCTTTCCAGACTTCAAGAGTATAATTTTGTGATTAAGTGTTTGCTCGGAGGAAAGATGCAAGAGCTGATTGCCTCTCAAGAATGCCCTTAGAATTAGATTCTTCTGATTAACAATTGGATGATGTTGAATGTGTGGTGCCCTTAGTTGGTGATTTGTGTGATGTTGATAGTAACATTTCCAGCACAGTTTGTTTGTAATCATTAAATGATGATGCGTTATTGCAGAATGATGTGAAGTTTTTGAAGAATGGCTGGCCCAAGGAGAGAAACTTGGAGAGTAGATTGAAACCATTTGCTCAAATGGCTGGTGAACTATCACTTGTGGATGGTTTCTTGTTACGCCATGATGTTCTTATTCCACCCAGGGTATTAAGAGATTCCTTGATTAAAGCTGCCCACAATGGTCATCTAGGCGTCATTGCAACAGTTCATAATATCAAGCAGTTTTATTGGTGGCCAGGCATAGATGCTCATGTTGTAATTTGGCAGCACTTAAGTTAAGCATTGGCTGAAGACAGCTTGTATTCAGAGGCTAAATTGTCCGCTTTGTGGAATCCATTTTGTATTTCTGGCAGCCATTTTGGTTGCCATGTGCTGCCATGTGCTCACCATGTGCTCTGTCCTACCTTCCTGTTAACTGCTCTTGAAATCTGCCTAGAGACAAGTTATATTTAGTTCTCTTTTGCTTTGCACATGCTCAGTTGAGCTTGCAGCTGTTCCGAGTTTATAAATGTCAGGATGTGTCTACTAGAAGTAGAAACTGTTAGCTCCACCCACTTGTCGACTGTGCATTTCTTGTATGACCTTATATGTATCTAAAACCAGCATTTGTGTTTGTACCGCCTTCATTTGAGCCCCTGTGTGGGTATAAAAGGACCATGGTCCTTCCATTCACTGTGCTACTTCATGCATTACCGAAGGGTGGTGTGTAAATGTAGCTCCACCTCATTAGGTTTAATAAACTCTGTCTTTCTTATTTCAGTTTCTGTGCCAACTTCTTCCTAAGTGTCTGAGGACTCTGTGCAGAGAAGGGTGAACCCCTAAGCACTGGTAGGCCTTGCTGAGGCTCACTACTACAAATTGGCGCTTCCAACGCGGGGCTCATCAGCGACTCGGATGCCCGAAGGACTGGTCGAGATGAAGGATTGGAATCTCGCTCTTGGACGCGATCGCTGCCTGAGGAGACCTGAGTCTTGGCACCCATGGCGTTTTTCCTTTCTTTCTGAACTGACCATCCCGGTGGCGCCGGTCCTCGACTGAGATCTCTTCTGTTGATTCGCCGTGCAGTGACCATTTGGTCGATTTGAGAACTTGGCAGTTGGAACCTGGACACCATTTGATTGGTAAGAGCCGTTTTGCGGCACTTGCTGTTGGTTTGATGCCTTTGATTGGTAAGGTAGTTTTAGTAACACTTACTGTGGCTTTGTTTGTATGATTGGCCAATTTTGGAATTTGTTTTGTAAATTATATATGCATTGCAATACATATATGCAGGTAATGAGGAGATTTTTCTCTATTTGAAATTGTTTGAACAGCGCAACGTACGAAGAGTACCTTAAGCGCTACTTTGATTATAATACTGCATATTCTGCACTATTTTTGGCATGCCTGTTTCTAGCACACTTCGCAGAAAGTGTTGCTGTTTTGGAGGTACCAATAGGGATTTAGTAAGTACTCAGTTGACTCCTCAGAGGGATACCTAAATAGGTTTAGATATAGTAAAAAGATATTTCTTTCTTGGTGACTAAGTACCCCATGGAACTAAATATGTACATAAAACGGATCCTGATCTGTGCACTTAGTAACATTCATAAGTGGTGATATGCAGAGCGCTTTTTGAGTGTTCTACCAGCCAAAACTGGCGAATTTGGTGTATTTTGGCTTCTTGAACATAGAAGTCTTTGGACTACTTTTGAGAGCTCTTCTTGTAAATATGACTTACAATTAGTATTTACAAATAGTTTGGTTTTGCGTACAGTCTGTAGGCTGTCTCTTGTTTTTGCCCTAAATGTTGATTTGTGGGTTAAATGTGTGTTTAAATGTCTATGTGGTTTGTGGTTTGACATTGGTGATACTTGTGTGAGTAAATAGCGATTGCGCTCTTTGTGTAAGAATGGCTAGCTTTAAGCACGCTGTATTGTGTGTTCTGAGTGTATGACCCCCTTCTGTAAATGTCTGGAATGAGCTCAATGAGTTTGTTTATATTTTTTTTGCTGTCATCATTCTGTTATGCAAAATGTCATTTAGTTACTTACATATTAAATAAAAATCCAGAAATGAATTATATAACATATTCTAAACAGCTGCATGTTACTATTAAATTGACAGAGTAAGACACTATACATGTGTGCAAATTGCCACAATGCTAAAGATAAAATTAGAATTTGTATTCAATAGGATTAAAATACGCCTCATACAGAGGAAGAAAAACGAAATTGTGTGTTTTGTAATAAATAGACTAAAATACAAAATGTTACAGCATTTTCCTTAGATACATTGTATTAGACATTAAAAGGCATTCACATCATCTGAGTGAATTTGGTCGTTGCTGAACTAAATACACATTATAGAAAGATAGATTTGACTGCATTGAAATGCCTCAGTTTTTAAATAAACTGTGACATGCTTTCTTTCAGCACCAGAGAAAAAAAGCTTTCCAACAGCTGTGTTTAAACTGACTAACTGAAAAGAAGCTGTTTGACACAGCAAATGGGGATTTAACTCTGTCAGGGTATTACAAATAACAAAGGGTTTTTTCCTGAGAAAAGCGTGAAAATTCGACGCCTGCTGACAAACAACAGCTGCATAAATAGCATATGGCTATTCCTGATCACGGCCACAGACAGGAATGCTGAGTCAGCAAAATTTTAAGTCAGTGTAAAACTGGTATAAAGGCCTGCATTATTTTAAAAGTTTCAAAAAACCAGTTTCATTATTTTGGATAACAGAGAACAAAATTGAAAGTAGGGATTTTTACATAAGTACATCTGTGGTTCTGATGTTAAATAATAACTGTCCTTTAAAAAGTGGCGCAGACTTTTCATGTTTCAAGTAAGGCTTCTGTGCTTAGGGTTATAAATGAATGCGTTTGAATATGATAGGCTACAAATGAAGCTTGCTTTTCAAATGTGGAATCATCAAAATGGTTGGTTTTATTAAAAAAAAAAAAAAAAATTATTATATGAAAAAAATATATATTATTAAAAATAAATGCTTTAAATTCGTTTTTTAATCTTTATAAAGCCTAATCATCATACTGCGAATTCCTAGCATCAAAGTTGAATTTAAGCAGTGCTGTACCGCAATAGGAGGAAACTTAAATGTGAAATGTCACTTTACCCAGCCGTACAAAACTCATTTTTATAAGGGTATACCTTATACATTTCTGATCCCCCATCTCTGGGATATCTAGAGGACACTATGGGGATCCCTAATATGCCAAAATATTGTAGGTTATTCATTTTTAAGTGCCCCTACCAACAAAGTCGAATTTGGGAAAAAGTCACTATTTAAAAGCAATTCTGCCACTCAGGGCAATTTTTAAACTGATCTCAGGCTTCAATAATGTATATATGCAAGTATAGAACAAACAGCTGACCTACTGCACACCACACACTGTACACAAATGAAAATAAGTATACAGAAACCAGCAGACGTTATTATCCTACCTTTAAATTATTGGCAAACACACCGGACAGGACTGCCTTTCAGCCGTGATTCTCCAGAGTTGCTTTGACTTGCAAAGACCGCATGGAAAGCCTTGCACTAAAAAAAATGGACAGCTGCTGGAAGGGTCAAAGGTCGGAGTTCTGCATTTAGCAACTTAGCAGGGTGAAGGGTAAGATTTGCTTGGACACTTCGACCTTCGAACAGTTTTTGAAAGAAGAGATGACAGCGCAGAGAGAGGAAGAGAAGCTTTGCTTCCTATTTTTGGCAAACACACGTTTTGCGCAGTCATATGAAACGAAGGAAAAGCAGCCCTGAGTAGAGCATTGATCTGCCATGTATATAAAAATAATGGTTTTAGTTTAAAGATTACTGTGTAGGGGCTAAGATAAGGAGGAAATGGATTTTAGTTTGCATTCATGCGCCCTCATGTTAATCTAGTACAATTGCTCAAGGAATTGGTAAATTGGTTATTAACGCTTTCTCAAGTACTCAATGTGCTTGTGTTAGGCTGAATCAGAGAATAGCCACTTTCTAAGATATCTCCTACAAGTTTGTTTGTGCCCAGTTGCTACAAATAGGGGTTGAAAGTGTTGACAGGAGTGAAACCTGTTTCAGGTTTTCCTACTGTCAAAATGGGGAAGGAGGCTAGCTCCTCTACAAATTAAGGGTAGGCAAAATTATGTTTTCTCTCTCTTTTTCTCACTCTCTCTTGAGTCTGTCTAAGCTGTCTAGGAAATGGCCATGAGACAGTTATTGGCTATTCTGTAATACTGTTTTAAAATTGTTAGAATTAATAAAATGATGAAAATATATGCTATGTTACTGCCCATCCTGTATGAAAGAATGAGTAGAACAGATTGATGTTCCCTTATTTGACCTTTAAAGGGGAACTGTATAGTGGGGGTTTCTGTTCAAAAATCTCAGGTGGCAATACCATTATTGTTTGTTATTCTCATGTTCTATACAGTTTTGCAAGGGCATTGCTAGTCTTTTATTAGCTAGTCTGTGTAATTGAGTTGACAGCCCTTATTAGAGCTGGAGATAGGGTTTTTTCCTTTTGAAAATGATGTTGCATAGTCCGGATCGTGAAAAGTAGAATGCAGGAAAGACGCTCATGTGATCCTTAGCAAACACTTTGAAGGAAAATATTGTTTTATAGGAGTTTGTTTGTCACGACATGTTCTGCTGGAGAAATTTATGTACCCACTATGTTGAAGTTTAGTTCTTTTTGCAATAAGAATCCCTGTTAAGTTAGCAGTTTTAGATTTTTCCTGCTGCGCCTATAACATGAAAGCATGACCTTAAGTGTAAAATGAAGGTGTTTTTATTAAGAGAAATTATTTTAGAAGTGTCTGCAGTCCTGTAAAAGTAATGCAAGGTTCATAAGTAGAAATGTAGGAAAAGTTCCTTTTTCTTGAGGTTCTTCAGATGAATAATATAGGAATGCACAAATGTAAGGATTTGGAGTATGTCTGTATTGTTTTTCTTTTTTCCTCAGAATTTAGTAAATGAACACAGACTTCCTTGGCTGCTTGGGATTGGGTGACGTATTATTCTTGTCAGTTCACCAAAAAGTTCCTTTTATACTTGCCAATAGGTCTAGGGTGTTTTTTTTTATTCTCAGATAGATGAAGTGGTTCTTGGGTGCCTTGCTAATGAATGGGGCGCCCCAAGACTAAGGAAGTATTCTGAGACTATCCTCTCTGTTGATAGATTATTTCTGTGCCTTGTCTAAAGACCCTTTTGTTCTGCCCACCAATAGATATTTGCTGCCCTACAACCATTGCCAGAGGGGCCCGGACATCAGATCCAGCCTGGGAGTCAGCACCAGTCCAGCATGGAGTCAAGATAAAGGGAACCAGCACAGGCGTTGCTGGCAACTAGGACCTCAGTGAAGGCCGGAAGCACTGGGACATGAAGTGTGTACCCCTGCCACTGTCTTGGGCGAAAGACGGGGTCACAAATCAGGATGAAGAAATCTTTCTATGGATCCAGTTTTTGATGCCCAGCTGAGAGACTCACAGACCGATAAGGACGGCAAGGAGGCTTTTACTTGAGGTGACCCCCTTTGAAACAAGGGTTGCTTCACATATCCCAGCATCAGGCCTTTTGAGTCCTGGTCCCCAAGTGAATGCAAGTCTGCGCCTTTGTTTGTTGATCAAGGGATGCCTGAGCATATTGGCTACAATCAGTGGCCCCAACAAAAGAGCAGTGCACCAGCGGAACAATACAGGAGTTAGGGAAGGACTTGAGTTTAGGGTACAGGTGCTGTGCCCTTGGTGCCTGTTAGATTAAAGTGAAGAAAACTGGTGCACTGCCTGAGACACTGGACAGGATCGTTGAGGGTATTTGCCCTGGGGGTGATTGCCCTATTCTGAAAGAAAGACTTTTTCTTCTCAAACTGGGCCGTGATTCTTGAGTTGCGAGTTGTGCAGCTCCACTTTGGGAACAACAAGAGCCTGCCTGTGAGGCTCAAACGGACACAGGGAGAAGACTCCCCTCTGGCTGGTTGTACAGCGGCTATAATTTCCCAAGGACTCTTTTTTTTGTTAGTAATGTACCCCTTTGATCGTCCCATTTTTGAGGGGGATCAACTTAATAAAGTGTGTTATCAAAATAAAGAAGGTTATCCACAAGCCAAAGGGACTAAATGGGAATGGGAAAAGTGACAATATTTCAACACCATATGTCTTCACATATGTGAGAATAATAGAGAATATTGGACCTTTTGTGATTTCTGTGACAAAAGCTAAAGCAGATTTGTGTATTTGTAGCGTTGGAAGAATTCCAGTGGGAAGGAGCAAGTGTACTGTAATTCTGACCATTGAAGGTGCCAATAACAGCACTTTTACAGCCTCGCATAATACGTATTTTGTGTGTGGAAATAACGGATATTATCAATTACCTGTTGGGTGGTCAGGAATCTGCTACCGGATCACTCACCTTCAGTATGTGGCGCAATATCAGAACTGCATAAGATTGCTGCAGAAATTCATCCAGAGACTGTTACTTGGACTTTTACTAGATGGTTTTGGACTCTTGTTTCTGCTTGGGGCTGGAAGCTACTGACTATCCTGTATGTAATGATTGATACTTTTTACATGCTGTGTATGTATCCAATGTGGTCCAATGCTTTGCTCCATTTGCATCTCTGCTTGTATACCTGCCAAAGGGAACGTTGCTGAAACAAAGGCCCAACAAATGTTGAATAAAGAGGTGGCCGAAATAATGTTAATAGATGTACGGGATGAATATCTAGATTACCCCAGATAAACGAATGTCTTCAGCCAATGCTGAAAGGGTCGTCTGTTGTAATTTGGCAGCACTTAAGTTAAGCATTGGCTGAAGACAGCTTGTATTCAGAGGCTAAATTGTCCGCTTTGTGGAATCCATTTTGTATTTCTGGCAGCCATTTTGGTTGCCATGTGCTGCCATGTGCTCACCATGTGCTCTGTCCTACCTTCCTGTTAACTGCTCTTGAAATCTGCCTAGAGACAAGTTATATTTAGTTCTCTTTTGCTTTGCACATGCTCAGTTGAGCTTGCAGCTGTTCCGAGTTTATAAATGTCAGGATGTGTCTACTAGAAGTAGAAACTGTTAGCTCCACCCACTTGTCGACTGTGCATTTCTTGTATGACCTTATATGTATCTAAAACCAGCATTTGTGTTTGTACCGCCTTCATTTGAGCCCCTGTGTGTGCTACTTCATGCATTACCGAAGGGTGGTGTGTAAATGTAGCTCCACCTCATGAGGTTTAATAAACTCTGTCTTTCTTATTTCAGTTTCTGTGCCAACTTCTTCCTAAGTGTCTGAGGACTCTGTGCAGAGAAGGGTGAACCCCTAAGCACTGGTAGGCCTTGCTGAGGCTCACTACTACACTCAGGTTAACAATTGGGTGTATTCCTGCAGTACCTGTCTGATTTCTGACAAGCATTGGAAGACCTATGAGACCCCCATGCCCTTGGTCCCTTTTCCCGGTGGTTCTTGGGAAAAAATTGCACTTGGTTTTGCAGGAACATTTGATTTATTGTCTTCAAATAAAAAGTATATGTTGTCCATTTAGACTATTTTTCCAGGTGGATCTATTTTGATTTTGTCTCTTCACCTGATACTTCCTCACTGATTCATTTTTTGCAAAAACATTTTGTTGTAGGAGGACCCCCGAAAAAACTAGTCACCTATAATGGAACTCATTTGAAATCCATTCAGATGAGAAAATGTATGGATGATTTACAGATTAAGCATTAAGATTAACGCAGGTCGCTTTGTACTCCCCTACTTCCAATGGATTGGTGGAGAGCATGCATAGGTTTTTAAAGAAAGGAGTACAAACTGCTCTATCTTCAGGTAGGCCTGTGGAAATGTTTTTGCAAAAGAAAGTATGAAGTCATTTGGTGACTCCCCACAGTACCGCAGGTGAGTCTCCTTTCAGGTTTATTGTGCAAACGAATGCCCAGGTGTGCTTTGTGCCCTGATTGGGTTGAAAAAAAATTAAAGGTAGTTCATATGGTTCAGGAGTTGATTTGGACGTAGCCAAAAGTAAGCAAAATGCCACGAAAGCTAATTTTGAAAGCAAATATGTTACCAAAGAACTGGTCTTGGAAAGTGGAGATTGGGTTCTGATCAAGAAGCCCAAGAAAGTAAAAAAAGGGGAATCTAAGTTTATGTTGCCTGTCAAAGTATCCAGAGTGTCCAAAGGGGTTGTGGTTTTGGAAGGAAAAGAATGGTACAGCAGAAGAAGCCTTGTTAAGGTCTGTCCTCATCAGGCTATGAAAATTTGGCTTGTGAAGAAAAATGGATGTTGTGGAATTGATTCACATCTTGATGGCTCATGGTGTGCTAACGGTGATGTTAACCATCAACTTCCTACTTCGTCAACTGCTACTCATGGTTTGTTATAAGTATCACCTTTTATATGAGGCATCCTGTGGTCACACAAGTGCAGAGTCAGCTATGTTGGCAATGATAACTCCGTTTCGGATGACACGCCTGTTAGACCTGTGTAGAGTTTCTGGAATGCTACCTATGGAAGGTAGAGCTTGGAACTGGGGATTGGAATGTGTTCTTATGAAGAAAAGGGAGTTGGAAGTGGAAACTGTACAGAGAAGCTGGAGGTGACTTAATGGAGAATAAACCTTTGAATTTACCTATGTATATTTTGTGGTTGATCCTTACAAACTGTCAATCATACGGTGGTCTTGCCCCAAACCTTTTGCCTGCTTGCTTCCAATTTTGCTGAATGTTTTTTTGTAGGCCATAGGACTTTGTGCACTTCACTGCTGTTAACCAGTGCTAAAGTGCTTCTGCTCACTCCCCTAAACATGGTTTGATTGGCTTATCCACAATTGGCATATTTAATTTACCCATAGGTCCCTATTAAAGTGTGCTACATGTGCCCAGGGACTGTTAATTAAATGCTACTAGTGGGCCTGCAGCACTGATTATGCCACCCACCTCAGTAGCCCTTTAAACATGTCTCAGGCCTTCCACTGCAGAACTGGTGAGTGCAGTCTACACTGCCATGTCGACTTGTCATTTAAAACCCCTTGCCAAGCCTTAAACTCACCTTTTATTACATAGATGCCACCCCTAAGGAAGGTCCTAGCTAGCCCTTTAGGCAGTGTGCTGTATATGTAAAAGGCAGGACAGATACTTTTAAGTTTTACATGTTCTGGTAGTGAAAAGCTCTCAAATTAGTTTTTCACTACTGTGTGGCCTGGATCACTGACAGAATATCGAGGAGCAGAATATCGAGCTGCCAGAATATCGATGAGAAAATATCGAGTGGCAGAATATCGAATTCCCATCTACAAACAGGTAAGTACAAAAATATCGAATCCTAAATATCGTTGTAAATAATATAGTTTGCTAAAATATCGACTTTTTAAATGTCTTAAAAGTAATATAAAATTAACTAAATAATAAATATAATTAAGTAAAACATACTTAAAAATAAATAAAAAACGTTAAAATTAATAAATAATAAATGTAATGTCAAAAATAAAATAAACATGCATTTTTATTTTTTATTATATATATTAACTTAATATTAAAAATAATTAATATTTTTAATTATAAAATGTAAAAACATAATATAATTACATATATATATATATAAATAAACCTATAATATTCATATAAAAAAATTAAATATGATAAGGTTAAAACATTAAAATAAATATTTTTAAAAAAATAATATTTTACACTACATTAAATATAACAATACTAAATACGTTACATAGCGTAAAGGATAAAATTACTATTTCCACTCCAACAAGTGGTACAGTAGGGAAAGTGTTGGATAGCGGGTGGATAAAAATTACTATTCCCACTATTCCCACTCCAGCGAGTGGAACAGTAGAGAAAGTGTTGGATAGCGGGTGGGTAAAAATTACTATTCCCACTCCAGTGAGTGCAACAGTAGGTAAAGTGTTGGATAGCGGGTGGGTACTATTCCCACTCCAGTGAGTGCAACAGTAGGAAAAGTGTTGGATAGCGGGTGGGAATAATGTACTATTCCCACTCCACCGAGTGTAACAGTAGGGAAAGTGTTGGATAGTGGGTGGGTAAAAATTACTATTCCCACTCCAGTGAGTGCAACAGTAGGGAAAGTGTTGGATAGCGGGTGGGTAAAAATTACTATTCCCACTCCAGTGAGTGCAACAGTAGGGAAAGTGTTGGATAGCGGGAGGGTAAAAATTACTATTCCAACTCCAGCGAATGCAACAGTAGGGAAAGTGTTGGATAGCGGGTGGGAATTTTTCAAAATTAATTTACCTCCCACCATTTTCCCCTATAAACGTCACCTACAATATTGTAAAATATTAATAAATTAACATATTTAATTAACAATTAATTAATTCACTAATAACTATTAACAATAAAATTTATAACCATCAAATCTAAATTAATTCACACAATTAACAAAATGTGGCAATGGGGACGGCTGCCTCTAAGCAGTTTTCCCTACCATGTGGAGTTCCTCAGGGCTCAGCCCTGAGCCCCACACTTCTCAATCTTTATGTAACACCGCTAGCATCTATTATAAAAAAGGCTGGGTTCTCCCTAGCATCATATGCGGACGACACCCAAATTGTGGTGTCCCTAACAAATGGAGAAAAGAACCCGGGAGAGGCGTTTAGCGCCTGTAAGAAGAACGTGAGCAATTGGATGGACGAAAATTGCCTGAAGTTAAATGCATCAAAAACCGAGGTCATTATCTTCGGCAATAAACCCTCCCTCTGGACGCCAGATTGGTGGCCACCAGAATTGGATGCATTGCCCTACTCCCTCTACTAAAGTAAGGGATTTAGGTATCACCATAGACAAGGAACTCAAATTCAAAGCACAAATCAGCAAAATCACCTCTGCTTCCTTCTGTTCTATAAGGCTTATCAATAAAATTAAAAAATATATACCAGCGGAATTGCTGAAAACAGTCACCTTGGCAATGGTCATCACACGGATTGACTACTGCAACAGCCTTTATCTCACCCTTAATTCAGGTTTGGTGAATAGGTTCCAGATTATACAAAATGCAGCAGCTCGTCTCATTTTTAAAATCCCAAAAATTGTATCTGCGAGAGAAGCTTTAAAACATCTGCACTAGCTACCAGTTAGACAGAGATGTAAGTTTAAAGCCCTCTGCCTAGCTTTCAAATCACTGCACGGTTTGGGACCAGCACAGTTTAGGAACAAACTGAAGTGGTACGTTCCAAACAGAACCTTACAGTCAGGTCTGGACAAGAACATGGTAGTCACCCCTTTTAAGAAAGCTAACTGGGGAGGTAGGAGCTTTTTCAGATCGACAGCACTGCTTTGGAATGACTTACCTATCACTTTAAAATCAGCCCCTTCCCTGCTGAGCTTCAGAAAAAGCCTAAAAACTTGGCTATTTACACAAACTGCATAAAATAGGAAAAAATCCTTTTCCCGCTCTGTTTCCAGTACTGGTTATTCCTTCTGTCTTATCTGTTCTTTGTCTCGATAGCGCCAAGACGCCTTCGGGCAATAGTTGCGCTCTATAAATTTTATTTACATTACATAAAATAACTTTTAATAAATATTATATAAAAAATAATAAGAATTACATTAAAATTAAATTACTTCCCACCCTACTCCCCTATCAACCCTCAACCCGCTCATAAAAAAGTACACAATTAACATATTTACAAATTAATTATTAATAATTAATGCTAATTAATTACTAATTAATAATAATAAAAAATAACACAATTAACATAATTACCAATTAATTATTAATTGTCATTGATCAATTTATAATTAATTAATATTAAATTAATTAACTTAATTAACAATATAAATTATTAAATACTAAATTATTAATTAATAAAATAATTAATTAATTTCAATTAAATTACTTCCCACCCTATTCCCCTATAAACCCACAACCCGCTACAGAATTAAATTACGCAAAAAGTAATTAACATATAATTAATTAATTCTAAATAATTCTTAAAAAATATATTATAATTAAATTACTTCCTACCCTATTCCCCTATAAACCCACAACCCGCTACGGAATTAAATTACGCAAAAATTAATTAACATAAAATTCATTACTTTAAAAAATTCAAACACACATTACAAAATATATACATACTTTTAACACAAATACTAACATACAGAACACTAAAAAAAAATCGATATTATTAACAACGATATTTTGACAATCGATATTACTAACTTCTATATTATTAAAATCGATATTTCTTACCTGCATGTCGATATTCTTAACCACTATATTTTTGCAAGTCGATATCCTGTCCACTCGGTATTAAAAACTCAATATTTTGTCCATTCGATATTTTTAATTCGATATTATGACTAGTTACCGTGAGGCCTACCCTCTCATAGGATAACATCGGGGATTCCTTATTCCATTTAATAAACTGTAATTCTTAATTGAGAGGAGGTAGATCTGTCAGGTTTGGTACCTATGGAATTTTAATGATAAATCCTCTTCAATGGCAAAGCTGTATTTTTCAATACAATTTTAAAGATGCCACTTTTAAAAAGTTTGTACATAACCACAGTCCAGCTGTGATTATTCGACCATCATCTTCAGAAAAGCCAGTTCAAGTAAGTTACTTTTCTTGACCCATGTATTTATTCACTATTCTTTAATTGATATTTCGAACCATGTTATCTACTTTAGGCATATCATGAAAGGCCCACTCTTGAACTTTTTTCATACATACAACTATGCCCCACAGAACTGTACAAAGCTATTAAGTGCTACAACCATATTAACATAAAATATAATACACTGTGAATTGTGCATCAAAAACTGAAACAACAACTGAATGGTGCTTGCATTTCCAATCAACGATTTCAAAATAAACCTTATTAGTACTATTATAACCAGTCAACTGATCTTGTCAATAAACAGAGGTTGCAATCACTATTATTCCTTGTGCTGTGAACCTTTTTATGAAAGTGTCACTTGGGGGTTGCAAAGATTTTTAATTCTAGTGGGATTTCAGTTCATAATGATTGCCTACAGAACAGGCAATAATCGTGTAAAGTACTACCCAAGGGGTTTCGCCAACGTGTTTGGAACCACTAATTATTTGGGGTTCTCCTCTGGACCCTGACTGGTCGTGATCTTATGTCTCCTGGGACTGAACACTTATGTGGCCTTTTCCTTTGGTTCCTTTTTTCGACTGCTATTCACTTTCTTTTTTTTTATTTTATTTTTATTTCACCATCGGTAAAGTACATTTGTACAAAAGTATCCATAGATAAGTAAATACACAAGGAAGCATTCTTAATCAGAAACAATAAAAAATAGAGGAGCACAGTGCAGTATGGATAGCTTACAAAGTATAACAGCGCCAAGAAAAGTACACACAATCAAAGTATTGCCCCAAGGGCCTTAGGTCATTAAATTGTGCCTAGAGTGAGTTCAGCTCTAGTTTCTCAATCAATTATAGGGGCTATTCATTTTCAATCCACCTTCATTCTGCTTTAGCAACACCGATACTGAATTTTAAAAAATCCATCCAAAGAAATCGAGGCGCAATGGGATCTTAGGTGTGACTTGATGGGCTAGCCTGGGAGGGAGGGAGGGAGGAGCTCGGAACAGCCTCACACTTACACCTGGATAGGCAGTGTCGTGTCCTCACACAAAGGGTTGCATACCCCCCTGTAGTTGAGTCTGGAGCCAGGGCAGGAAGGAAGGACCTCTGTGGACTTCAAAGACCCTTCTTTGAAGTCCCCTCCACTTCAAAGGCACTAAGTGGTATAAGAACTGGACCTCAGACCCTACCACTTCAGTGCACTTCTGGATCTGTGGACACTCTGCCCGGAAGAAGGGATGCTGAGCTGCTGAAGGACTGCCACTCTGCTGGACTGCTGCTCTGGAAGAACTGCTTTCTTGCCGTGCTGACCTGCTGCCTGCTGTCCTTCTGGCCTGGGTGAGAAGGACTGGGCCTACATCACTTGTCACCCAGAACCCAGAGTGACTCCAAGGGCTAGATGGCTAGGCCTCCTGATCTGAAGTCTCAGGGCCATAACAGACTTCCATCTATCCTGCTTCTGCACCTGGACTCTTCCATCTGTGAGTCTACCCTGCCAAGTTTTGTCACCCCGGACCTGGCCTAAGGTGTTTGCTCAACAGAATAAACACATCATCACTGCTGCAGTGACGGAACCGGCGCTTCGCCGCAAATGCGTGGTCAGCAACGATGCATCATTGCCACTGTGAGGATTGGAACCAGCGCATCCCCCGTTGCATAAACCAGAACCAGGGTATCGCTGCCTTTGCGTGGCTCGGAGACACCGCTCTGCTTTTGGAACCACCACTGCGTGGCGCTCTTCAAGTAAAGTCCTCACATCTGTGTCGATGACAGCACCAACGTTGAATCTGAAACCCCGCATCGCAGTAACCCGCTCTTTGGGGCCTATGCATTCCCACTGTGGCGTGACCAGGACCAGCGCATCACCACTGATGTGTCGATCGACATTGGCGCATCACCCCCATTTGCGCTCTACAGCCTCACCGTCAACAGGATCTTTGATGTTGACGCTATCTGGACCAAGGTACTTTTGCTCAGTGGGCCCAATCTGGTCTCTGTAGCTGGCCTGTGCTCCATCACGGTCACCCTGAAATTTTGACTTTGTCTCGGTCAAGCGCGATCAGGTATCCCTTGTTGGCGCTTAGTGCTTTTTAGTGCTATTTTCACTTAATTCTTTAGAAATCAATATCTCCGGTTCTACTTATTGGATTTTTGTCATTTTGGACTTGTTTTAGCTAATAAATTAAGTTGTATTTTTCTAATCTGGTGTGGAATCTTTTTGTTTGGTGTTTTAACTGTTTTACTGTTTGAAGTGTTGCACAAATACTTTACACATTGCCTTCAAGTTAAGCCTTCCTGTTCTGTGTCAAGCTACCAGAGGGTGAGCACAGGTTCATTTGGGGATTGCTGGTGCCTTACTCTGACTAGTACTATGGTTGCTACTTGACCGGGGCTCAGACCCCAGTCAACCAGGAACCCAATGTCTAACAGCGCCTTTTTGTCCAACTTCATTGGAGGGTTCCAACCAGTTTTGCTAGTTCATGAGAGTCCAGGGATCTTCAGAGGCCTTTGGCAGGTCTCATTGAAATGTTTTGATTTGTGTTGGGTTTAGAGATTATTATATGCATTATATCTGTTTTGGTGCATTTATTCTGTTCTTTTATTCAAGTTTATGTGTTGTTGCATTAACTTTTTTTTTTATATATAAGGGGAAAGATGATGTAATAGTGATGTAATGTTCTTATCTCTGGTCGCGGGTGGCATCTCCGTGTTGCGCATGCATATACATGCTTGATTTGTTTATGTTTGATCCATGCACAGCCCTCCACTTTCTTCGTCATTGTAGTTCTTGATGAACGGTGAATTCAGTTCTTCGAGAACACCCGCGAGGCAGGAGGTGCGGTCGTGGGCACCCATCTCTACACTCAAGAAATAAAGACCTACCTTGCTTCTGCGGCCTCCTTCCTTCCCACACTCTTCAAAAATATGTTTTCTTTGGATTCATCTTTAGTGCTGTTTTGAGCTTATCGTTACTTATATTTTATCACCAGGACACTGAAAATGATCACCTCAGAACAAGATTCTTTGGGCTACCTTCAGCAAAAAACGTTCCAGTTTAAGCATAAGTGTGAGACTGGAATATTCAATGAAGTACCCACCCCCTACTGAACAGCCATTCCAGCAATGGCTGAACAATCAATAGTCCAGAATAAACAATCATTGTGTTCGAAAAAAATTCATAAAAGTAACAAACAGATAATTAATAGCTGGTGCTTCGTTGGATAAATATTCAGTCACCCATACGAATTTGGAAGCTGATATATCTAATAAAAAAATTATAATTAAATCATCATGGCTTCACAGTCGCATATCACTCCAAGATGCGTAGGAGGCTGGAGACGCACTGCTGATTATTTGTATCACTCTACATCATGTGTTCAGTTTTCGCACTGAGCAATTTATGTTCCACCTCAATAAATGCATTATCATATATGTGTTTGAATTATGCTTCAAAGAATTGGAGGTGGCAGACTGTTCTCTTTGTTTAATTTTTTATAAGGTTTATTTAGTTTAACCATAGGAACTTTGAAATGTTTTCTTCTAATGACACTTCGTAATAATATTGCTGCTGTGCTTAGTTTATACTGAAGCAGATAAAAGCATGTATCTTAGCACTGCATGAAACACCTTTATAAACAAATGCATGTAGAGGTGGGGGTGTCAGTAGAGATGCAGTCCGCTCCTCCAAACACAGCCGCGGCCCCAGTACTGGGTGCAGTCTCCAGATGAGTCGAAGGGATACGTCTATACTCTATGCAGTCAGTGGCATAGCTTGCAGGGTGTGGGGGGGCGGTCTGCTACGGGTTTTTGGGGGCGGCGGAGGTGAGCAAGTCGCGTCTGTCGACTACCACCATGCCCCCCCAAGAGCAAGTCGTCCATTGGTCGCAAGACCCTCCCCCCCAGAACAAGTCGTCCATCAGACGCCACTCCCCCCGCTCTTACCTGCACTGGACGGCAAACTTAGGGTCCGCTCCAGGTGGCAGTAGGTCTAGCTACGCCACTGTATGTAGTGATACTCAAAGTACGGCCCGGGGGCCGCACGCGGCCCTCCTGACCTTTAGATGCGGCCCCCTGGTCAACAGCAGCACTGGGCTGCTGTTTACTCCAATCAGCCCAAACATTAAAACACTGTTAAATAAACTGACAAGCATTTGTTTTCAGGTTAATTGAAGTTATAGAAAGGAAGTAACTAAGGTTTCTTGCACCACTTAACTTTAGTTACACTTTAATTTTTATAGACCTCTTGCATAAAAAGTATGAAAATATGATAAAGTCTCTTCAAAATTCTAAAAGTGTATTTCATTAACTTGCAGACCTGTTTCACCTTAGTACCTCGGATTACATCAGTGCATTAAGATTCTTTTTTTTTGTGATATTTTTCAAACATGAATTTAAGAAACTTTCATGCTTCCTTCCATTCACACTGACAACAATCTCAATAGTGAACTAAGAGCAAGGTCACTTGTTATGTGTGCTCTTTGGGTGGGCTGGGCTGCTATTATGCATGGACAACATTATAGTTTATTAAATCATATACAGGAGAAAGTTTCGTACAGCGCACATACTGAAGTCATGTATTTCAAGGTCCTCTTATATGTGATAATGAAGAAAAAGGAGGGAAAGTGAAAAAAACAATTGCTTAGCATCACACAACTTCAAGTAGGGAAGCCAGGATTTAACCCAGGTTTTCTGGATTCACATTGTGCAACTCAGCAACTAGAAGTACATGCTTCACTTCCCTTACACCCACCTTACAGTCCTCATCCCATGTGCCCCACAACCCAACCTACCACCAGGGCCGGACTGGCCGTAGCGGGCACCAGGTGTTTCACCAGTGGGCCGCCAGGGTGGGAGCCGGTTTTGGGCCGTTGGGGGCCGTTTTTGTTACAGGGACGTTTTTGCAGCATAGCTGCAATATGGGCCCCTGTAACGAAATCGGACGAAACCAGCCCTGGCAAACAGCTCGGCCGCAACCCCAACACCCCGGGGGGGCGGCCGAGCACTTTGCCAGGGCCGGTTTTGGTTCCCAGTCCGGCCCTGCCTACCACCACCCTGCTGGCATCAGTGCGGCCCATGGACACACCACAAATGAAACCTTTTGGCCCTTGGAATAGTTTTTGCGAGTACCCATGCTCTATAGTGAGGGGTCATAATGTCACGTAGGTATCTGGAACTTTATTGCACTCTCGATGGTCACTCATCTATAATTGCACTTTTTATAGTGACGAGCTTTTAGAAAAAGTCTTTCACAAATTTATTAGATGTTAATAGTGAGACAATCTTGCTGACAGCATGAACAATTCACAGAACTTAACTAAATATAGACTCAGGGGATCACCAAGAGGTGTGGGAGTAGGCTAGAAATAAAGAAATCCAGGCTGGGGTCGTTACGTCCAGTTGTTACAGCATTACTGAAATAGTCATGTGTATCTGTGCAGTGTGATGCAGTATTGTTTAACTGTGGAGTATGATGCAGTGTAGTGGAGTAACGTTAATTATCTCCGTAGTGTGATGCAGGCTAAATGAAGCAGTTTGTATATCTGTGCATTTTGATGCAGCGCCACTAAATTACTATTGTATATCCGTGCAGTGTAATGCAGTATTTTATAATTATCAGGGGTGGCTCCTCCGCTATGGCGGAGGAGCGGGGCACCCCACTGCCAGCACCCTCCAAAACATGAAAAATAAAACGATAATAATTTATTATTGTTTTATTTTCCCTGTGTTGAGTCTTGGGAGTGGGGCCACAGTGAAGACAGGCACTGCGGGGAGTAGTATGTACACTCCCTTCACTGCACATGACGGTTTGGCTGGCCGTCCCAGGTCGTCCCAGGCCGGCCAAACTATCATGTGCAGTGAAAGTTCTCTCCAACCCAGCAACAGAGCTGAGTTGGAGAGAGCAGGCACAGACTCCCAGTCAGTCCTTGAGCGCAAATCCAGGGCACTCAGGCCAATCCTGAAGCTGCTCTCATGCGTGAGAGCAGCTTCAGGATTGGCCGCAGGGCAGGCTGGGAGCTTGTGTCTTCAGGAGAGGAGCAGATGAGCGTGACGCGATGGTGGAGGGCAGCAGGTAAGTTCTTTTCTATTTTTTTACATTCTTCACCCTCGTCCCCCTTTCCAGCCCCCCTGGCCCCTCAGCCCTGCCTCTTTTCCCTGACACAAGCTGCGCCTGACAATTATGCAGTGTGATTTTCGGAATACCTCACAAGTTGAAAGGACCCCTCTTACTATTCTGTTGCTGTTGTTCCTATATATCTATGCTTCAAGTCATCTGGAAATGCTAACAATGCACAATGCTGCGATGGCAAAACTAAACAAAAAGACACAAACTGAGCCAGGCTTGAAAAAAAAAACTGAGTGGGTTTGTGTAAAAAATTGCACAATTTTAAATGCTTGCGATCGTTTCACCTGTTCCCATTAATCGATGTGGCTGACATGCATAAAGTACTTTCACTTTTGTGTGTATTATTCCTGCGGTGAATTCAGCACATGCTATGGAGCTTATTGAAAGAATGTTATGCATGTCGAGGAGGACCATTGTTTGAACATGTTTTCAAAACTGGCTTTAGCATTCATCTTTGAAATCTCTTTTATTAGTTTCACAATCAAACAATGACTTATAACGTCTACATTGGCAAAAAAAAGGCAGCAAGAGAGGATGCTGCAAATGTACTGATTTCTAACATATCAGAGATGATATCCATCAATGCTTCAAGGACCACAAGACCCTGATATTAGTATCATCTGTGGAGAGAAAGTGAAGCTTAAGATAGTTTAGTGGCTTAGCTAATAAGTCGTCTTCCTCCGTCAGTGTTGGAAACGGGGTAGCGTGGTGCGGAGCGGGTAGGCTAATCTCCAGAGGATTGTGTAAAGCATCTGCGCAGCACACACTCACAGGCGACCCACTAGGCACACTACAAAAGAGACTCCACACCAGATTGTGTAAAAGTAGCTTTTTGTATTAAGAAAACACATTAGACTCGTAATCACAGTCACATATAACACTGTGCCAACTGGCACCGGATAGCACTTTTACAGGGGAATTATTTACAGGGCAGGGCCAATCGGGCCGCCGCCAGAACTATCATAGAGCACAGGGGGTAAATGTAAGACCATCAGCAATACATGTGTAACAGCCAGTAGCTACTGGCAAGTCCATGCACTGAGCAACCTTACGCTAAGCATAAATCACTTTAGGCATTTATCAAAGTAGGCCTAAACATGAAGCATAAACCTCATTAGCCTGAAAACATTAACAGCATGAAGGCATCATCTCAGGCATAAGAGCACATTAGGTCAGGCATAAACCTAAAACAGCATGGCATAACAGCAGGCCTGACCATCAGCTTCTTAATGGCATAAACACGTGGGCATAAACATTAGGCAGAAAACGCCCGCATAACCACATTAGAATGGGGCAGAAAACATTAGGCAGAAAACGCCCGCATAACCACATTAGAATGGGGCATAAAACATCTGAGCATGAAGTGTCAAACATATTATGCGTAAACATCAGCACCTTATTGGCATCAGGCACATTATGCACAAAACCATCAGCAGTGCGAGCATCTCATTAGCATGAACCACATTAACAGTGGGCATGACCCTAAAACATCTTAGCATGACGTTAGGCATCATCCAATGCATTATGTAACAGCCAGCAGGGCAACCATTGGGGGAAAGCTGCACATATTATAAATGCCCCATGTGCAGACTAGTCTTTGGCGCCACTGCGCCTGGGGAGCCCCTCTTCTGGGACTCTAAACAACAGAATGCGCCCCACGCTGCAGCGGCCCACTGTCCGGCGGGGCAGCTGTGTCAAGTAAATCGGTTCTGAATGAGTGGGGGCCCCTCTTCTGGGACCCTCAGATTAGCAATGCCCCAAACGTTGCAACTGCCCACTGTCCAGCGGGGCAGTTGTGTGAAATAATGTCAGTACTGGGCAGTACTGGGGACGTGGGAGCCCCTCTTCTGGGACTCTCAGATTAATAATGCCCCCAGAACGGTGCTGCTGCCGCTAGCTAGCGGTACAGCTGAGAAGGCCAAAACTGGCACGGGCTCGCACCGTGCCTTCTACGTCCCACCTCGGGACTTCCAGACAAAACTTGCCAAACGTTGCAGCGGCCCGCAACTGCGGTGCCGCTGTGCAGCCCACAAAAACACTGGCCCAGCTGGAGCACCCTCCTCTGGGGCTCGGAAAATACAGCAATGCCCCCTCGGTCCAGCTGCCCACTGTCAGGCGGGGCAGCTGTGCAGAGCGTCAACACGGGCCCTCCTGGTGCCCCTCCCGGCACCCGCGATGCTCCCCAGAGCCCCTCACTCACCGGGCTGTTCGGGGACTCCACTTCTTGCTCCTCAGGCCGCATGCAGGGCTCTCTCTGGTCGTGGGAGCCCCGCCTTCCCTGCTCTTCTCACCGGCGCTCCACACGAGGCGATGTAGGCTCCCGCCTCGACCCAGACTCCTCACTTCACCTGGGCCCTTCTGCATGGAGCGGAGTTTCCTGCAGGGACGCAGCGGCAACTCGCGGGGCTCTCCCTCCACCATGGGAGCCCCGCCGACGACCGGCAGCACTTCCTCTCACTTCCGGCTGGCTGCTGGGCCCCGCCCACAGTCAGGCAGAGGCGCCTGGCTTCCTGGTCGGGCCGTTGCTTCCCTCCGGGTCGCGGCGGTGATTCTCCATTCCTTGGCGGCAATGCGGGGTAGGCTCCCGCTCTTGGTGCGCTCGGCGGGTCAGGCCGCAGCGGTGATTTTGGCAGTTTTGAAGTGCGGGGTGGGCTCCCGCTGTTTAAATCAGCATGAAAAGCGCCGCAAAAACACGGGGTGCGCACCCGTGATTAAAATAAGCATAAATGCGGCAAAAATGCGGCACACCCGCGGGGTGGGCTCCCGCTGTATTTAACACACGCATAAAGCGGGGTGGGCACCCGCGACAGGCTGCCAAATGCGGGGTGGGCACCCGCTGTTTTCAGTAGCGCCGGGGGAATCCCACACGCCGGGATTCCCTTGAAGCACGTCGCAGCCTCAGCGCTGCAGGGGACAGACGCTCCTCACCTCCTGGGGCACAGGGATATGGAAAAACACCGGAGCAGTCCTCTTCTAATCCCAAAGTCACGCAGACAGAGTTGCAGCGCTCACGAGGGGCGAAGTTGCTGGCAGAGATTCGGGGTCCCACACAATGAAGTAGCGCCCACAAGGCGCTAGGGCTGGAGAGCAGGAGGGCAATACTGGGCCAGATCAGCATGCAGTGGGCACTCATCAAAACAGGACAGCAGTTCCTAGGAACAGTCAACCCCATAATGTGGCACTCCTCCTGGCATAGCAATCTTTACTCCAGCAAAAGGTCTCTCACTGGCCCTGTGGACAGCAGAGGGGGACAGATGGGCACAGGGGCAAGCACGCAGGCCCTTGCGGCGGTACCCCCTGGCAGAGGGTCCCCTCCAAGTCAAAGTCCACGCACGCTCTCCCACATGGAGTCACAGCTCCGCTATTTATACGCCCCTCACCCCACCTACCAGAAAGGGCCAGAAGCTTCTGGAAGGCTCCCTGGGGATACCGGTCCCAACTGGTTTTGGGGGAGGTGTAGGGCACCCTGTCTGCCAGGCTTCCCTCCAAAAGCTGGGGGTGTGTGAGACGGACACACCCCAGGGGGTGGAGCCAGCTTTGGTCACTTCGAGCACTATACCGCCAACCCACCTCAGGCAGGCACAAGCACACAGACAGGGTGACGGTTTAAAAGTGACATTTCTACAATGGTCCAAATAAACCTGTGTACACCATTGCGCAGCATTTATTATTTCCAGTTCAACCACACCAAACATAACATATTTATTTTGGTTCCTTTAGGAGTTATCCATAGGGGGGGAAGTTCTCAATGCTAGCCTATGGAGGGCCGAGAGCACAGGCACTTTACACCAAACTCCCGTGCCAAAGTGCTCAGAGTACATAAACCACCACTACCATAGCAGCAAAAGGCTAGGCTGAAGGCAAAAAGTTCCGGGATGACCCTGCAAGCAGGGCCAAGTCCAACAGTCAGCTTTTGTCTGAAGCAAACATTTCCCTTAAATGAGAAGTAGTGTATTGTACTTTTAAATCTATACATTTGTATGTTTTGAGAAGCCCTTAGGCATTTCAGTCAAAAATGGATGACTTGTCTCACTGTTATGTTGGTCACTGACTAGTTAACATACCACTCTTCTTAATTCAAATTCAAGACGTGGTCATACAATTAATTCAAGCAGGGATGCTGAGATATGGCACCAAGTTTCTTTATTTATAGCTTTGTATGGGGGGGGGAGGGTGATGTCCTGCAACTGACCCCCCTTCTAGACGAAGTGCAAATGGGGCATTTGCCTGCATTCCTATGGGTTAAGGGTGGAGACCAGATGCTGGGGTGGAAAGGATTGGAGATAGGTCTCTTCTTGGAAATTCAGAGATGCCCTTGTTAGGGAGGGGCTGCTAACTACTTCTACATGAGCATTGCCAGGCTGGCAAATGGGACATGTGAAGAGTTTTGCTATGGTTTCTACTACTCAGGTGAGAACATTTCTAGGCAGGGCCTTTCTTCTGTGTGTCTGATTACTGCTACAGCAAAGCTGAATAACAGCCTGATGCAGGACCTCACACTTAATTGCGCCTATATTGTAGGTGCAACAGATTAGATATATCCCCAGTGCTACAAACAACTCCCTTGTAAGCTGGAGCCACCACAACATCATCACCTTCAAGATACACATACCTATCAATAATAACACTTCCAAGACAACAACACATGCTTAGCTAGACAATGCAAAAAACTAGACATCAAGCAACTCAACGCCCACCTTGAAAAACCACTGTTAACAATGTGGACGACAGATGCACACACCTTTTACAACTGGATGTCCACTGCACAGGACAAAGAGATACCAACAAAAACCACATCCAGAGTTCACTACAAAAAGAACACCACATGAGATAATGACAACATCAAAAGAATGAAAACCAAACTCAACATACTACAAATCAAATGGAAAAAATTCAGAGATGAAACAGACAAAAACATGCTACAGGACTACAACAGATCCTACTGAAGGGCCATAGGAAGCACAAAAAGACATCACTACTACACGTGTATAACTGAAGCAGACTGCCCCTCCAAAGAATGACATATTTTAACTGAATTCCACAGTCCAGCGTGCCTAAACAGAGAAACACTATGATCACAAGATTTCTGTGAGAAAATCTTCAACAAATAGTGTTAAAAATGACAAAGATTGAAAATTATCTGAAGGAAAAATGGAAAGAAAAAGAACCTCTATGCCGACCTATTCAATTTATTACACGACCAGAAAGGTTCTATGTTAACATCATACCCTCATACTATGCAGCTATTTGGATATATATCCTAATTACATAGATAACTCATCAGACTTTTACTACTTTTCCAAAACATTTTATTATACAAATTATTTCTTTGATTATATAATTTTTTATATTTCTAAAATAAGTTGAGGACAATCGTTTAACCAACATCAATCTGGTCAGTCGCCTTTTTTAGAACAAGGCAGGGGCAGGGGCCGTGTGAGATTTCAAGGACAAGACAGGAACCAGTATCCTCAGACAGAGCAAGTACATCAACAGCCATACATGAGGACACGAAACCAGCAGTATTGGAGGTCTTAGAGAGTAATACTTCTAATGGAGAAAACATCCCCATCTTTAACTTGTCTAGCCATCATCTTACCTCAGAAGAGCTTAGTCTACTAAGTAAAGGAATCTCTTTGTCCCTAGTATTCAACCTGACATCTCCACTATGAACAAAGATCTTTTTCGTTTTTTCGTAAAATTCGTTTAAATTTTTTTATGACTAACAACATACCTATAGAAGAAGATACCAACTACTCAGGGTGTAAGCCCCCATCTAAGTTTACACCGTCTCTTGAAATGATAGGTCCTGAAGTTGCAGTTTTTGAGAAAACTGTGATAAAAGAAATGGAAAAGCTCACCAAATATGTCCGTAAACCACTCCCTAATCTTACTAATTTGGAAACACAGGCACTCAAAAGCCTACAGAATAATACACATATCACTATTAAGCCATGTGACAAGGCAGGGGGCATAGTGGTCATGGACAGTGATAAGTACTTGGCTAAAATGGAGAACATGTTATCTGTACCTGAGCACTATCAACCTGTGCGCAGATCAGTCCTAGTAGATCTAAAGAGAAAAATAGAAGAGAGCACAGCTAAAGCTTTTATGGATGGAGATATTTGCCAAAAAGAGTTGGAGTTCCTGAATAAGAGTAATTCAGTTATTCCTGCTCTATATGGAGTCCCGAAGACTCATTTTTATGTCCTCTTACTAAAATGTATGAGTCATACATAAAAGACACAGGACACATGATAGCGACCATTGAGTATAAACCTTTCAACTGTGAGACACAATTTCTGGTCACTCTGGATATAGAATCCTTGTATACCAACATCCCCCAGGATCTAGCCATGGAGGCAGTGGCAACTCTATTGGCTAGAATTCCTGGGGAGAGACCAAATAATTTTATTATAGAGTGCTTAGATATAGTCCTGCACTATAATTTCTTTGAGTTTAAGGAGAACCTTTACCAACAGATACAGGGCACCAGCATGGGAGCTTCATGTGCTCCCAGTGTGGCGAATACATATATGGGTGAATTTGAGTTAAAACATATTTTTAATGAGATGGCTCCTTTCTACGAGAATATAACAACTTGGCTTAGATTTATAGACGACATATTCTTTGTCTGGACAGGTGATGAGCCTAGCCTAGTCCAGTTTATTGAGTGGCTTAATTTGAGTGACTGTAACCTTAAGTTTACGGCCAAATATTCACATTGTAAAGTAGAGTTTTTGGATATTTGGATCAAGAGTGGCAATGAGGGAATTGAGGTTAGCCTGTACAGAAAACCTACGGCTAAAAATACAGTTTTACAGCATTCAAGTTTTCATCCCTCATGCCAAAAAGACTCGATACCCTTTGGGGAATTCTTGAGAATCAAGCGAAACTGTACCAATATACATGACTTTATGACACATGCGGAGCAATTGAAAAAGAGACTTCTGCTCAGAGGATATCCTAAACGTTTAATTAGACAGTCGATGAAACGTGCTAAATACTATAATAGAGATAGTCTGATTAACGTAAGGGAAAAACAACCTTTGGAAAGGCTTGTATGTGTTGTTAATCATTCCAGCTACAACAACAAAATACAACAGGTTTTACATAGGAATTGGAAGATTTTAAACACCAATGAAGACAGTATGGCACTAATGAAACCGATTGTGGCATTTCGTAGAAATTCCAACTTAAGAGACAAGCTAGTCCATAGTAGAATAAAATCACCTACAAAAATCAGGGAGCAAAGTACACTAGATGGGCTTCCACCAGTCTTAGGTAACCATAGATGTGGTACCTGCCATGCATGTCCAACAGCTATGACTACGGAAGTATGGTCCTATGGCACAAAAACAGGGAAGCTTAAAAGCCACACAAACTGTAGAAGTAGTAATATAGTATATCTTATCCTGTGTCCGTGTGGACTTGGATACATAGGAGAGACAGGGAGAGAACTTCGCCTGAGACTGTCGGAACACAAATCTGCCATTAGGACACATAAAACACAAGCCCCTATGGTGAAACACTATATGGAAAATAATTATAGTGAGCATGATCTCAAATGGCTGATTTTAGAAAAAATCAACCCGAAACCGGGACATGATACAGAAAAAGTAAGAAAAAATAGGGAAACCTTTGGATTTTTCATTGTGATACAGTACGTAGAGGTCTTAACGAAGAAATCACGTGGATTGCAACATAAATGTATCATCTTATAAGTGCCCTATTATTTCTGCATCTCTAATTCCTAGATTGTAATTAGTTGTACTCGAGGTGTACTGCACCAGGTAGAGTACACTAGTAGACAGAGTCTTACCATTTGATCGTTAATACTAATTCATAATATACGAGCATTTGAATTAATAGTATCTGACTATGGGTAGAGTAGGTGCTACCATTTACTATAACCTGTTAAAAGTACCTCGATTACCCTGTCCTATTTAGAGCCTTTGATGCATTATGGCAGCCTAAGTACATTTTTAGCACTTACTATGGGATAAAGATACAGATATATGGGACCATTAGGTAGAGAATTACTATGTAGGCGTGTAACATTTGGAGGTTTCAAGTTTGTTATACTTTCGTTTTGATATTGAGCTTCCCACTTAAACATGGCGGCCGTTTTCCGGTGATTCCCGTTAGAATACCATATATAATGTGAGATAGGATGTTGATTTGCATCATATACCATTTAAAGTCTGAATGGATATCTCCTAACACTCTCAAACGTGGATAGATGTGAACAACATTTTCTGGGACTTTTATGGATGCCAGCACTTGTCCCATTTCAATTGAGATGGAACTATAATCGTATGGATGTCCCATAGTATTTTGAATATGGATATTTCACATCTTTTCTGAATTGTTAGATATTAGACCCCTTAGTTCAAGAGGGGATGGTATGAGTAAGACGACGATAATACTCTCACAATAGGGATAGGTAGTTACATCCACTACAACATGGCGGCTGCTTTTTGAGGGTTTTCGTTGGTCGCGTCAAACAACGCGAGTTTTGACAGGCACGCTACGCGCTAGTTTGGGCAATGGTTACACGTACAAATAGATCCTTTGCACGCACGGTTGTATACCGCACGCGGATGGTGTCTCTAACAGCGGGACGATATATATCAGAGGTAAGGTCTCCATGCAGTTTTCTTGCTCTTAGATAGTGGGTTCTACCTGGCCGGGCCCGTGCCCGTGTTTGCACTGTCGAGTATGTTCCGGTAGCTAAGGTCAAGGTTCTTTCTGGGTAGAGTAGTATTGGCGTCCTCCCCCGAGTGTGAGTTTATGGTTAGAAAGTTATAGGTGTGAGAGGAAACACTTGTAAATACATACTGGAAGAAAGGTTCATATATAAATAATAAAATCAAGTTTCTCCCCGGCTTTGGAAAATGAAATTACACGGTTGTCTTAGAGTTTGTCTGCAAGGTTGAAGAGTTACTGGCATTCAAGAACTTGGTTCTGATAGCATAGTGTCGCTGCCTCTCTTTGCGGTTGGAGGGAGTAGGCAGTCTCTCTGACATATACTAAGAGGAATATCTGTGTCTTCCCCATTGGCAGATTTTTGAAAAGGTCTAAAAAGAGCCTGTGACAGAAGAATCCAGGACGCATATTCACAGCTTGCACTTTATGTTCCCAGTTTCATCATCGTATAAAGGAATGAGGCTTCATTTCTTTTAAGGGTAAATACATATGTATTTGATAGATTTACCTTTTTTTCGCCTATAAGATTCCCAAAGACAAACCCTGACGTGCTAATTATTATTTTGCAGTATTTTGGCTTCTACCTGCTGGCTTGCAGGTTTAAAATAAACATTGAAGTTTACTGTCTTTGGACATCATTTCTAGAGGTACTGGGAAGTATATCTTGACCTTTATGTTTCACCACAGAAATCAGATTCTCTTTAACTCACTTTTGACTTATTCTCATTTGTAGTACATTATCCTACTTTGCTGCTGCCAGATGATATACTAACTGGAGCAGGTCGCATGTGAGAATTATTTTGAGGTACTGTTTAGTAGTTTTTTCACTACAAGTCTGGTCTCTCTGTTGGAAATATAGCTCACCTGGGTAGGTATCGGTTTCTGTATCTTTTGGAATGAATTCCTCTATTCTTTGCTGTTTCTGTAAACCCTTTTCAATCCTGTCCTAGTACACAATCTGGGCATTATCTGGTATTTGTTTCTTTATTGTTTCTAATTCACTGTATCTATTAGCATGGCACAAAATCTCTCACTGCACTGCCAGATACCACTTTCTCACTGAAGTTGAGCACCAGTATGAGTAAGGATATATAAAATATAATCCAAAGTAACAAATTAATTTTACTTGAATTATCATTGTTTTCATCTCCCTCTAGCTTATTGGCAATTTCTTTTTCTCTATTTTCAGACATCCCATGTCTTAATTGAGTTTTTCTACATCTTGGTCCTGAGGAAGATGGTTTTTCCATTGAAACGCGCGTAGACCATATATGTTTTTTGAGAAGTGGTCCCTTGGAGCATAATATTTTGAGCTGGGTCTTTTGAAAACATCTTCATCAGCTCTTATGCAACCATTTTGGGACCCTCCACAGGGTCGAAACTTTTTAACTTGTATGTTGTATGAAATGTGTGGTATGGAATAAATGTGGATGAATGACAGTAATTTTTTGGTAGTGGATGATGAGAGTCAGTTTTATCTTTATTCTGTGTTCGTTTTGGGATGTCTTATGTTAAAATAATGGATTGATATTCAAAAACATTTTTTTGCGAAAATTTAGCCCATCTTATGTGTTATAAATGTATGTACCTTTTCAACTTATTTTAGAAATATAAAAAATTATATAATCAAAGAAATAATTTGTATAATAAAATGTTTTGGAAAAGTAGTAAAAGTCTGATGAGTTATCTATGTAATTAGGATATATATCCAAATAGCTGCATAGTATGAGGGTATGATGTTAACATAGAACCTTTCTGGTCGTGTAATAAATTGAATAGGTCGGCATAGAGGTTCTTTTTCTTTCCTTGGTTCCTTTTCCTCCCTCCTCTTGGACCTATATGTAACCCAGGGAGGGCCTGTTTCCTACTTCTGAAGGAAAAATGTACAGCACCACAACAATGCAAGACCTAACCACCACAGAAAGAGACACCGATAACCATCCATCAATGCATACATTCAATACACTGTCACAAAAAGATTTCCTTGATATTATAATTGCAGCCTGACCATCAGAACCACCATCAGACCAAGCACCGCAAAGAATCTTTAAAGATATCCTTTGCTCAACATGTGCAGGAGAAGTAGCCAGATGCCTATCCAACAAGTCCCTGGAACTAGGTTTATTACCACCTGAGCTCAAAACCTCCTATATCAGCCCTCTCTTCTAAAAGAAAAACCTTGACCCATCTGTCCAGAAAACTACAGGCCCATATCAAATTAAACATTCTGAGGAAAAACTTGAGAAAACACTGTTTACTCAACTCTCTAACTTTACCAAACTCTATGGTTTATAGTTAGACCAACAGTTTGGTTTCAGACCAGGCAGAGGCACTAAGTCAGCATTATATCTATCTGGGATGATCTAAAACTGCTACTTCTGGATTTATCAGCTGAATTTGACACTGTCCACCACCACATGCTACTGCAAAGACTTCACAATATTGAATTCAGTGAAAATGATTCAAAATGGATTGCTTGTTATCCCACAGACAAAGTGTAGTCTACCTACCCCCTTCTCATCACCTCCTCACCAAATTTCATCGTGTTTGGGATCAAACACCATGCATTTTCACCCCTGATATGATTTTCGTATCGAGGGTGAACTGGCATGTACCCAAGTGGCATCCTTAGAGGTTGCCACCGAGATGTCTTAGTGTTCTCGTGCCTTGGCAGGCTTTTCAATTTGATTGCCACCAAGACAGAAGTCTGACCTTGTACTGGGAAGCGCAATCATGCCCAGAAAACCAGGACAAAAGGCCTTGGCAGGAAGGAGGTCACACCTCAGCCCTCCCAGGATAGCTAGTGAATGGCACATCGAGGTGGTGAGCTCCAAAGGCTACACAGCATCTGATATACAAATGACTTGTCCCCCAGCCAAAGACAAAGACCCCCCTGCCCCCAGACACTCGTGATTGCGAACAGGCAGGAATTTAGGCAGTCAGGAGGCAGACAGTCCCTAAAGGCTATTCACGCCTCTAGTATGGGCTACCAGACTTTACAGCCAGAGATGGGTCATGCCATCTTGAAAAGTCCCGAAATAGTGGGTTCTGGGTAGAAAAGTGACCTACACCCAACAGATGTAGTCACTTCAGGGGCAGATTAGCCGCAGGATCAGTAGCCCATTGGCTACTGGCCCTCTCACCCCTAACACCCCCTAAATCCAGGATTTAAGGGACACCTCTGACATCAGAACTCCAGATCTCCTCTGAAGAAGAAAAGGACAAAGAAGAGAACCATGTCTGCAAAAGGCAGGACTCCACGAAGACAAGGCACAAAGTTCTGCACCTGTGGCATCCCCCTGCACTCACTAGACCATAACTCGTCCCGGACCAGAGACCAGTTCCAAAAGGAAGGTGAACCCCTCTGCAACCGAAAGACTTCACCAGAATTCCCTAGCACTAGAGGAACTAGTCCCCTGCAGTCGGCAGGCATCAACTGCACTTCCAAGACCAAAGAAGGACTGTCTGTCAGACTCCGTCGAGGACCAGCCCAAAAGTAACCAGCCAGGTGCCTTCTGGGAAGAGTAGTCCTGTACCTCACCAAATCTCAGCCCACGACTTCTGGAAGAAGATTTACTGCATGGCTGCATTTGCCGTGGCCACGGTTTGGTGGTGGTCTGGCTGACTACTGACTGCTTTACTTGACTCTCCAAGAAGAGGGAAACATCCTGCATCATTGACCCTCAACTTCTGTGGTGCAGTTGCCGAATACTTGCATCCCAAACCTGCCTGTGTTGGCACGCCTGGTAAGGACAACCCTTGAGGCTCCCATTCAGCACCACAGATAGCCAGGTTTACCTCTGCACCGAGACGCCCGAGCTGGGTAGAGCCGTTCTGCCCTGTGATATCTTGTCCTGGGGCCCATCCAAGATTTGCCTTCAAGGGGCTCCCCTGAAATCAACCTCCAAGTGACTGAGTGTCACAGGTGCGTTTTGACAGCTATCGCAGCTGCCCGTTCAACACCAAGGACAGCCAAGTCACCTCTGCACCCAGACTCCCTGAGCAAAGTAAAATTGTTCTGACTGTCGAGGCTTGGTCTGTGGACCCGCAAGACCTTAACTCAAAGTAGGTTTTTTGGTAAATACCCTGCAAGTGACTGAGCGGCACTTAGTGTTTTCTCCATTGACCGCAATGGTAACGTTTGACAGGTCTATAAAGTACTGATTTTTTTAACACTTTAAAATTGATAACTCTGGTTATATGCCTTGTATTGCTTTCATCTTTGTGTCTAAATTTATTTAAAAATAAGCTCTATTTCTATAAATTGGTGTTAGATTTCTTGCGAGTCATGTCAATTACGTATCATCCATGTTGGTGCTCTGAAATGCTTAACACATGTTCCACTAAGTAAGCCTGACTACCCTTTGCCACTCTACCAGGACTGAGCTAAGGATTACTAGTTTGAATCCGAGGTCCACTTTTGAGGTATTGTGTTACTATTACATGGTAAGGCACCCTAGCCATACCACATGATATTTCCACCTTGCTAAATCCATTTAAACAGATCTCTCCACTTCTCTCTCCCGCCAACCATACCAGCTCAGGACCATTACTATGCACAAAAACTCAAATTAGACAACCCAGTGCAGTAACCAGATAAGCACACTGTATCATTTGAAATACCATAAAGGGACCTGCAGAGCTGTTCAAAGCTGCGAGCATGCTGAAAACCACAAACCTGTGCTTCTATCTCTTACACTTCATCATTCAACATGCTGCTACGTGTAGCTTCCCATAATTTGATAACCGTACCTCAGTGATCATCACACATGAAATCGAAACACTTCCCACATAGGATCAAAACATAAACAACATCCTTCTAACCACACAACCTGCATGGTGTAGCATGTTACTCATGTAGACAATTGCTTCAGCGCCCCACATACGGGTAGTAAACGCTACAAAAATGCTGCAATACAGTGCATTATAATAACTGCCCTGTGAAGCATTACTTTACACAATTCCACCTAAACATATCCTATTGTCCTTCATCTCACCCTGATCATCAGAGGGAAAGGGGAGGCACATCTCTAACGCAAACATTTAAAGTACAGCATTCCTATTTTGTGTTTCTCTTTAATCGGATTTTATGGGAAAACGAAACCATATGTCTTTTAATACCATTTACCGTGGGTGATGGTGGTGTGAGTGAACAGTAGAGTTCTCATGGTCTACAATGATATTGCAACACATACAAATAATGTTATTTCTTTCTACAGGTTTGCATGCTGTCTCAAAAAGTCTCCACAATATTCCTAAAAACCATGCATGGATAATGACTTGGACTTAAAAATATCTGCTCTCCTTTTTAAGGTTGAGCCTAGCGGCAGCGCGCATGTGCTGCTCGCTCTGCAAGACTGCTGTAGTACAGTATGAGAGAGAAGCCGCGCCCACTCTCCACCCATATTTTTCATTGGCTTGTGCCATTGTCTTTCGTAAATGCTGCCTTCAGATTCATTAATTGGCTTGTTACTCCCTCCTTAGTACGGCCTTGTCTTTATTTGTACCCTCCAATGGCGACTGGCCCTTGTACTTCAGTTGTTACACGGGACCTGTTGTTTAGTCTGTAAGCACTATTTACTTTATTGAGTTTCTCTTACTGCAGACCGGATAGCGCTGCTTCAGCTGAAATCGCTTGTGTTTTTTAAAGCAGTATGGCCGCCCCCGTAACACGGGCGCCTGCTTTCAATCACTTTAACCCGGCATTATCTCGGGTCTGTTTCAACCCCCCAAGTAAAATGGATTTAGAAATGATTAGTGAATTAAGTCATGTGAATTCCAGGTAGCACATAATCCTGTGCTAATGGGCAGAAGCTGACAACAGCACATCTGTGTTACATGTCATCTGTACTAAAGCCACCTGACGGGTTGTTTTCAAAAGCCTGTTTTATTAACAAAACCACCACCCCCACCACCAATGCCACCAATACCACCACCACCAATGCCACCACCAATAATACCCCCACCAATACCACCACCATCAATATCACCACCTCCACCAATACCACCACCAATACCACCACCAATACCACCATCACTGCCAATACCCCCACCACCAATACCACCGCCACCACCAATACCACCACCACCAATACCACTAACACCACCACCAATACCACTACCACCACCACCAATACCACCACCACCACCAATACCACCACCACCACCACCAATACCACCACCACCAATACCACCACCACCAATACCAATTCCACCAATACCACCACCACTAATACCACCACCAATACCACCATCAATGCCACCACCTCCACCACCACCACAATACCACCACCAATACCACCACAACTGTTTTATTAACAACAACACCACCACCACCACCAATACCACCACCATCAATACCACCACCTCCACCAATACTACCAATACCACCATCACCGCCAAAACCACCACCAATACCACCACCAACACCACCAATACCACTACCACCACCACTACCACCACCAATACCACCACCAATACCACCACCACCATCAATACCACCGCCTCCATCACCACCAATACCACCACCACAAATACCACCACCACAAATACCACCACCAATACCCCTACCACCAATACCACTACCACCAATACCACCACCAATACCACCACCACCAATACCACCAATACCACCACCACCATCAATACCACCACCTCTAACACCACCAATACCACCACCAATACCACCACCACCAATACCACCACCACTACCAATACCACCACCACCAATACCACCACCAGTACCACCACCAATAAAACCACCACCAATACCACCACCACCACCAATATACCACCACCAATATACCACCACCACCAATACCACCACCACCACCAATACCACCACCACCACCAATACCACCACCACCACTAATACCACCAATACCACCACCAATACCACCACAACCAATACCACCACCACCAATACCACCACAAATACCACCAACAATACCACCAATACCACCACCAATACTACCACCACTAATACCACCAATACCACCATCAATACCACCACCAATACCACCATCAATACCACCAATACCAATACCACCACCACCACCACCACCAATACCACCACCACCAATACCACCACCAATACCACACCACCAATACCACCACCACCAATACCACTATCACCTCCACCACCACCACCAATACCACTACCACCATCAGCACCAATACCACCAATACCACCAGCACCAATACCACCACCACCATCAATACTTCTACCTCCAACTCCACCAATACCACCACCAATACCACCACCACCAGTACCACCACCAATCCCACCACCACCACTACCAATATGCCACCACCACCACCAATACCACCACCACCACCAATACAAATACCACCACCAATACCACCAATCCCACCACCACCAATACCACCACTAATACCACTACCACCAGTACCACCAAAACCATCACCACCAATACCACTAACACCACCACCACCACCAATACTACCACCACCAATACCACCACAAATACTACCACTACTAATATCACCACCACCAATACCACCACCAAAACAACCATCAATACCACCACCACCACCAATACCACCACCACCACCAATACCACCACCACCACCACCAACACCACCAATACCACCACCACCACCAATGCCACCACCAATTCCACCACCACCAATACCACTACCACCACCACCACCAATACCACCACCAATACCACCACCACCACCATTACCACCAATACCACCACCACCATCAATACTACCAACTTCACCACCACCAATACCACCACCACCAATACCAGCACCACCACCACCAATACCACCAACACCAGCACCAGTACCACCACCAATACCACCACCACCACCAATACCTCCACCACCAATACCACCACCAATACCACCACCACCAATAACACCACCACCATCAATACCACCACCTCCATCACCATCAATACCACCACCAATATCACCACCACCAATACCACCACCACCACCAATACCACCACCACCAATAGGACCCTCACCACCAATACCACCACCACCAACAATACCACCACCACCAATACCACCACCAATACCAACACCACCAATACCACCAATACCAACACCACCACCACCACCACTACTACCACCAATACCACCACCAATACCACCCCCAATACCACTACCACCAATACCACCACCACCACCACCACCAATGCCACCACCACCAATACCACCAACACCATCAATACCACCACCTCCACCACCACCAATACCACCACCACCACCACCAATACCACCACCACCAATACCACCACCACAACCACCACCACCACCATTACCAATACCACCCTCAATACCACCACCACCAATACCACCACCACCAATACCACCACCACCAATACCACCATCAACAATACCACCACCACCACCAATACCACCACCACCATCAATACCACCGCCTCCATCACCACCAATACCACCACCACAAATACCACCACCACAAATACCACCACCAATACCACCACCACCAATACCAACACCACCAATTCCACCACCACCAAAACCACCATCACCAATACCACCACCACTACTAATACCATCACCAACAATACCACCACCAATACCACCACCAATACCCCACCACCAATACCACCACCACCATTACCACCACCACCACCAGTACCACCAATACCACCAATACCATCATCAATACCAATACCACCACCACCAATACCAGTGCCACCACCAATACCACCACCAATACTGCCACCACCACTACCACCACCACCAATACCAGTGCCACACCACCAATACCAATGCCACCACCACCAATATCAATACCACCAATGCCACCACCACCAATACCACCAATGCCACCACCACCAATACCAGCACCACCAATACCACCACCACCAATACCACCACCACCAATACCAGTACCACCACCACCAATACCAATACCGCCACCACCAATACCACCACCACCAATAGCAGTACCACCAATTCCAATACCACCACCAATACCACCACCACCAATTCCACCACCACCACCAATACCACCACCACCAATACCACCAATGCCACCACCACTACCACCAATACCACCAATACAAGCACCACCAATACCACCAATACCAATACCACCACCGCCACCAATATCCCCAATACCACAACCACCAATACCAATAACACCAATACCAATCCCACCACCTCAGCGCCTCTTGCTCACTAGTAATAGCAGGGGCACTGTATGAGGCCGGAGCTTCAGCCGAGTCCATCCCTCCCTCCCTCCCTGCCTGCCATAAAGCACAGCCCGCCCTGCACCAGCCTGGTGAAGCCAGGGCTCTACTACAGCTGGAGTGGTTTTTATTAGGCAAAAGGCAGCAAAGGCATTACGCAATGCCACACTGCACACTCAAATCACGGAGAGGGCAGGATATACCCCCCTCCCGCTCTTCCTCCTGAGCCACGAGTGTAATCACAGAGCGAAAGGTGTTGGAGCGCTTTGTTAGTGTTTATATCTCAGATCATATGTAACGCTCACTTCACACTTTGTGTCTGTGTAATTTACAACACTTACATATCTTCTTCACTGCACCATTTATCACTACTTTGAAGACGTCGCAGGCCGGTCTCTTCCTCTGATATTTACAATCTAACAAGCAGCCGAGAAGGCCCTTTATTGCAATGCAATAGGTCTCACATTTGCAGAGTTTAGCTATTAGTATTGTAAATGACAATGCCTTTTATTTATGTTTTAAAACCCAAAACATAAATAAAAGGCATTGTCATTTACAATGCCAGTACCTCAAACTCGTGTGAATGCGAGACCTATTGCATTGCAAATGCTTGTCTTTCAAATGACTCTCTCCTTTTTCCATCCACTCCATGCCTTTTCTCCCTGAGTACAGCCTACTCTAAATTTTTTATTTATAGGGATTTATAAAGCGCACAGCCACCCAACAGGGTTTCCCGGCTCTAAAGCAGGACCCCTACGTAAGATGCAGGTTGCAGAGAAAGCCGATGGGAAGTTAAACCTGATTATAAAGGAAGGTCTTTAATTTTTTGCGGAAGGCTAGGAGTGAGTGACATGACCTAAGTTCAAGAGGAAGAGAATTCCACAGTCTGGGGCCAAGATAGGCAAAAGAGCGTCCTCTCATGTGGGCAAGACGGACTCTGGGAACAGCAAACAGTGTAAGGCTTGCTGATCTCAGCTGTCGAGTGGGCACATAAGGTTTGACCAGATTTTGTATGTAAGGGGGCAACAAGCCATGTTTGGCCCTAAACAAATAGCTTAAGGCCTTAAACTCCACACGTTTGTTTACCCTAAGCCAGTGGAGTTGCTGGAGCAAAGGTGAGGAAGAGGCCTGGTGAGGCAGCCGAAACAGAAGACGGGTCGCTGCGTTTTGTATAAGTTGTAGACGATGGACAGAAGATTTATCCACACCCAAGTCCAAAACGTTGCCATAATCAAGTCTGGATATAACCAGCACCTGCATTGCCGTTCTTTGGGCGGCTGGAGGAATTAACCAAAGGATTTTCTTTAGCCACTTAAGGACAGCAAAACAGGTCGCAGTGACCACAGACACCTGTGCTTTAAGGGATAAATCACATGCATGTTTGCCTTAATCCTTGCCTTGCTATTGTATCTCTGCAAATTTCCCACACCTTATTTAAAAAATCTCAACCTCTACTTTAAAAGTTGTACCCCGTACTCTAACAATACCTAATCTCCTGCAGCCCATCTATTAATACCACCAACCAATGCATGAAATTCCCATATCCTCTTCCCCCACTAAAGATCACACCAAATTCCTACTAATGTAATCTACCACATAGAAACTGGAGTAAAGGCATGGAATGGTTCCTGTAGAGCACAAAACTAATCCCAATAACCAACAATAACTACAAAAAACACCTGGAACCTGAAGCAGCGTGCTGCCCAGCGTAACAACACAATGACGCCTCCTCATCAGGGGTAATAAATGCTATATAATGCAATTACAATACAATATATAACCCACACTAAAACCAATATCATAACACAACAGTCAGACAGTAAGTTGTATTCTATACAAGCTACTTAATTCCCTTTTACTGCTTGGCACTCTTACACTCACATAATGCAAAACTGCTAAGGGTCATATCCATCACCAAGTACTACATCAGTCCACAGCAATAAAGCACTCACCACCAAATAAACAAGCCCAGAATAACTAAAGAGATCTGTCATATACCGCTGGCCAACAGAGCACTCTAATTTAGTCCAACACTGAAGGTCCTGACCAGCAACACATTGCAGCCATTTCTTGGCATCTCACAATGTCAATCAAATTTGGGATGATATTGACGCAGTCCATCCCAGCAGATCTCTCCCTTTAACATAATCCTGCTCAGGACCATAAACTTTAAAAAATATAAATATTTCAGGATGGACAACCCAGTAGAGTACCCAGCTAAGCGGACTATGAACATACAAAATACCAAAAAGGAACTTGCAGAGCTGATCAAATCTGTCAGCTTACTAAAAACCATAAACTGTGCACCTATCTCTCACATGTATTCAACCATCACACTGCTAAGCGCTGCATCCCATAACACGATAACCTCACCTCAACAGTCCACACGCACACCATGGGAACATTTCCCACAGAGGTTCAAAACAAAGACAACACTCTTCCAAGCAAACACCCTACATGGTATACCATGCTACCCATCCAGGCAAATGCTTCAGCACCCCACATAGGGCTAGTAAGCGATATATAAATGATGCAATACAATACAGTTATCCTGAGGTGGCAGATACCTGAAAGCGAGTACAGTAATGGTGCAGGCAGTATAAAATGGCAGATGAAAGAAGGCATTTTCTTGCTTAGACTGAGCTGCCTGAAACAGCTAACTCTGCTGTGTTTCTAGAACACTTTAATAGGAATACCCATCCCGCTGGCCTTGAACCCCAAATATCGTTGTTTTCTGAATGAATGCCCTCTGGATCAATGGGTGGGCAATTGCAGAAAACTGATGAGGGAATAGGATGAATACTTAAACATCGATGTAAAGCGCCAGCAGTCCAGCTAAGAATGCTTCCTTTCACAAGCACCATGGGGTGCAAGAGTGCAGCTTTCTCTGAATCCATAATAACTAAATAGATAGCGAAAGTATATTTCGAAGAACGTCAACAAAATTCCCACAAGATCAGCTCCATACGCAATCACAAAGGTGAAAATAAAGCAGTAAGTCACTCCCTAACTGATTCAGCATAGGCACAACCAATTACTACTATTCTCAGTTTTGATGTTTTATTCTACCCAATTCGAAAATATATATTTGACCAGTTTCACAAGGTGACTATTTTGTTTCTCGGTCCTCTCAGTTTTGGCAGATAAAGGCAATCAGCGTCACGGAGATCAGTTAATTTGCTTAGGATAATAAAGCTTTGGTCAAGCGGGAAACTCGGGATTAGACATGAGGTCACCTGATTACATAGGTGACAGTTCAGAGAATACGTCACCTCTCCTCCCCTAACATCCAGTACAGATATAGACACAATAAATTCCATTCAAAAACTATATGAGTGGCTACAGGAAGAGTTTGAAATCCTAATACCTCTAAGAACAACACAACAGAACAAAAGAAAACAGGCACCTTGGAGAAATACAGAGCTAAACAAGATAAAACAGCAAATTAGAAAGCTGCAACACACCTCACTCAAAACACACACCAATCAAGACAAACTTCGCCTACACAAACTTAACATTTTATACAAGTCAGTAATCAAAAAATCTAAGAAATAAAATACTATTCAGACAGAATTCAAAATGCTAAATGAGCAAATAAAGAATTATATAAAATTCTCACTGAATTTTGTAAACCAAGTTGCCTAGAAGGAACTAATACCGTTGCTAAAGAATTCACAGACAAACTGGCATATCATTACACGACCAAAGCAGACACGTTGGACTCCTATTTAAAACAAAGAAAAACTACCAGCACCAACCCATTTCCCAAAAATCCCACCAAGAGTAGGCTAACCTAGCCTTCGCATTCCTTCCAACAAATATCCCACAATTAATTTATGGACCTGGTCAAAGAAAGCAGGCCTGCCGGCAGCCCTTCTGACCTGTGTCCACCACAAACCTCCAAGAAAATTCATCTAACTACCTCTGCTGCCACACAAGTAAGAAGAAGAATCAACAATTCCTTAACCACAGGAATATTTCCAGAAGATCTAAAAAAAAGTCATACATACACCCATTACTAAAGAAAACAAACATGGACCCGCTGAACCCCGACAACTACAGACCGATTACAAATGGACCTTTCCTGGGCAAACTGATAGAAAGAGCAGCATTCACCCAGATGTCACAATTCATTGGAGATAATTCCATACTTTCAGACTTCCAAACAGGATTCTGTCCAGGAAGAGACACAGAATTTGCCCTCATTGCCATCTGGGATGACCCTAAGAACACGGTTGACCGGAACGGTCGACCATGACACTCTAATACAAAGACTCTACGAAGTTGGCATAGAAGAAACTGCTCTCGACTGGATCACATCCTACACCTTCAAAACGAACAAATGTCATCCATACCCCCTTTCTCATCCAAACCATACTTCAAAAAAGCAGGGTTCCATTAAGGCTCTATCGTCTCACCCATACTTTTCAACATCTACATGAAGTAATTACCGTCACTGATCAATCCATTTCACCTCACCTGCTATAACTATGCAGATGACACACAAATACTCCTTAAACTGGAAAGCCCCAAAGACACTGTAAACTCACAAATTTTCAGTTGCCTCAGAGCCGTTGATTAGTGAATGACATGGAGCCATCTCAAACTGAATACTTACAAAACTGAAATACTCACATGTGGCGATTGGAAAAATGATGATCCACTCACCGCCTGGCCTGACAATCTGGGAACACCACCTAAAGTATCTAAGGAAGTAAGAAACCTCAGAATTACCATGGATTTCAAGTTATCAATGAATGTCCAAGTGGACTATATAATGAAAACTCTGCAACGCATCTTCCCCCACCTGGGATTTCCACACAAGGTCCAGGCAACTATCTCTCTTGCTCTGTGTAAACTTGATTACACCAATAGCCTCTACCATGGATCATCTTTAACAACTATGAAAAGACTACAAAGGTTTCAGAACTCTGCTGCCAGACAACTCTTACATATAAAGCCGCAAGCCCACATCTACCCTGCCTTGAGGACCCTACATTGGTTACCGTTTGTCAGAATATCCACATTCAACTTGCTTTGTATCACCCACAAAGCGATACATGGAACAGGACCACTCTTCATCAGGAATAAAATCACCAAATACATTCAGCAAAGGAACCTCAGCTCTAGATTGGCACCTCGCCTCAAAATCCCACCATACAAGAAAAAAAACATAGGTGGCACATCCACCTCTGTTCAAGCAGCCAAACTATGGAACTCTTTTACCCCCAAACATAAGATCCACTGTTAACTACCTTATCTTCAGAAGATGCCTCCAGAGTTGGCTCTTCCCCATATAACTATTATACTCAAACATAAATATACAGCATATCCCTCTGTATACAAGCATTTATTTGGACTATAGATGTGTAACTACATATGTGTATTCCTTTGTATAAATGTGCATAATAATTATGTTTAAAAATTTATAGATATTTGTTAGCTCTGCTTAACAAATGTTCATATTACTCATGGTTATACTATTCTATGTTTAACATGTATATAGGTCACTGAATAAGTATATTTTTATCATAGCTATTTATCTACAAGTGCTTCACTATTGAATTACAAAAAAAAATATAAAAATTATAAAAGCAAATAAATTAGCGTAAGTACACTTTATAAAAAGAATAATTTGTGTTGGTGTCATCTATGGGGTAAATTCACATAAACGTAAGTGGAGGAAGGTGTCCTAACTATTGTAGGACTGTTCAGTTGAGGTAAATTGATAAGGACATCTAGCTAAGTCAGCCCGCCAGGCCAGATGATCAGGTCCTCTGCATAGAGCATTAATAGCAGATAAGCGCCTGTGTGCACTTACAGGGATGAATGACATAGTGCATAATGAGAGCCTGGGGACGTAAAACATCAGCCATTAATGCCTGACTGCATGTGGAAAATAGGCTATTGGTATCCATTTCTCCAAATCTCATGAAATAGGTAAATAAACATGCTCATTGTCCCTCTCTCTATCTGTCATGTCTCTGTCACTGAAGCTGGACCCTAGACAGTAGTAAGTACTGCTATTCTAAACATCCTGTTTGGCTAAGTGGATCTCAGCATTCATATAGGAAGTTTATGCATACTTTGTGTGCAAATACAATTGCTGTTGTAAAAAATCAAAGGTGCAGGAACTTCAGTAAATTCAAACGTTTACAATTCTACTTCAACAAACCAACAAAGTATTTGTTTAAACCATGCACACTGCAATAACCACAATTTTTAGCCTGTAGAGAGTAGGAGAAATTCACAGTTTCTGTTCGTCTGTGATGTTTGCAGTATTATCAAAATTAAAACTTTTCTGTGGAAAGTTTAATTAGAATAGTATGAATTTCCACTGTATTTTTTAAACAAAAATCTATTGTGGCATTTTGTCTCAAGAGAAAATATCTGGTGATAGGTAGCAACTTTCACACAAAAATGTTGCATATTTGATGGAAAGTATAGATTATGTTTTGGCAATGAATACATTTTTTTCTGTGCTTCTAGAAATCCAGAAGCATTCTACAAATTGTAACCATTGAGAGCGAAACAGCGGCCCAGGGCCTATCAATGAGTTGGTCCATGTTGGACTTTGCCCTCTCTGCAAGGTCACCCCAAACCTTTTGCCTTCACCCCTCCTGGTTTCTGAAACCTTTCTTTGTTGGCCTTCCGACTCTGCACATTTTTCCACTGATAGCCAGTGCTAAAGTGATTGTGTTTTCTCCTTTAAACATAGTAAAATTGGCTTACACCCAATTGCCATATTTAATTTACTTGTAAGTCCCCAGTAAAGAGGTACTACTTGTAGCCAAGGCCTGTAAATTAAATGCTTCTAGTGGGCCTGCAGCACTTATTTATACTACCTACTTAAGTAGCCTTTTTAAACATGTCTCAGGTCTGCCTTTGTAACCAGTGTGTTCAGTTGTAAACTGCCATTTCGACCTGGCAAAATAAACCTTTTGCCAAGCCTAAAACTTCCCTTTTAATACATATAAGTCATCCCTAGGGGAGGCCCTAAACAGCCCATAGGGTAGGGCGCATTGTATTTTAAGCACTGGACATGTACCTTTGAGTTTTACATGTCCTGGTATTGAAAAACTCTCAAATTCTTGTTTCACTATTGCAAGACCTTCCTCTCCCATATGATTACATTGGAATACCTTATTACATTTATTAAGGGATAACTTTTGCTTGGGAGCGGGTAGGGATTGCATTCCTGGTGTTTGTGGAATTGTCGTTCAAAACCCTCTTTAATGGTAAATTCAGATTTTGATTCACAATTCTGAAAAATCCTCTTTTAGAAAGCTGGCATGCATTTTCTTGTCCTAACCATTTGGTGCTGGCAGCCTGTTTCCTGGGTCACATGACATGGTGTGGTCACATGACTAGGTGTAGTTAGCAGTTGGCCTTTGTGTATTACTCTCACAATAAGGAGCTACAGAGGGAAAATTGATCAGGTCGCCCTCCACTCAAAACATAACCAAGCAGCAAAAAGACCTGATCAATAAGGGCTGAATCCACTTTTACATATAGGATTGGGAATGGGTCTTCAACTTATATTGCCCAAGAAATTTCTCCGTTTATCCACAATCCTTATAGCCCAAAATAAATTATTGTATTTCTAAAAAATCTTTAGGGTTGTCAGTCACTGCGCTCCAGATATACCCCCCACTTAAACAGGTGTATAAACAACAAAAAATTGTGTATAGGCGAGATAGCACCTCACGTGCGCTACACCAAAGGAGCTTACTGGTTGGTTCTCACCAGTTGTGCCCACGTTTCTCATCATAGGTAGCTATCTCACCTGTGAAAACAGAAAAAGGGGACATGTAAATATATCCACACCACAGATGCGAATTAAATGGTAAAAACACACTGATAGTTCATTTCGTTTTAAAGTAATAAGACCAGTCCAAGATGGCGCTGTCAGTGCGCAGTGAATCGCGCAATACCCAATGAGGAAGTGTTCCGACTTCCTGTTTCTGGGACGCGCGGTTAAATGAAGCACCAGACCGCAATAGCGTACCGGAATGAGACAAGGCTCGTCCCGCTGGTACACGCGGTAAGATTGATTGGGGGCAAGCCTCGTAGACGGGTGATTGTATGCACTTGGATTCCAACAGAGGTTGACGCACTCGAGAGATACGGGCCGATGACGGGCCCGAGCACGAATTTGAATGAGAAAATGCTTGGAAGTTTGTAAGTGTATGGTAACTAGACAGTGGCAGACAAGGTTCCGTTTTGGCATAATTAGGGAGGTGAACTCTTGTGACACTTTGATTTAATGACGAGCTATTCGAGGTGAACACAGAGGTATAAACGAGTTTGATAATAAAAATGCAACCTATACATAAGAGTATGGATCACTAGGGCTGTGAGTTCGGGATCATAGAGAGTGAGATTACGGTGCATATGATTTTATATGATTTTATCTGACATACATCAGAGAGGAATAGAAGGAATAACAGCTGTGTGTTTTTCCATATAGATTTACGACAACATATGGTGTTGTAAAAGGGTCTCATAATAGAAACAAGTACCCTGTTTCGAGGAGGATAGCTGGTACGAGGGGCCTTGGGTAACACCCGGTAAATATCTATTTCAGTGACGCAGGCTTAAGTCACTTGCTGTGATCAGATAAGACAGTGAATGTTATCTGATGGTGGTCTAACTGGTTGGACGTTTTTAATTGTTTTTTCTTTTTGTGTTTGTCAGTCACTTCGTGTACAAAATTAAAGTCCAGTAAGGTGATTTACGACCTCGAGCCCTGACGAAATTGCCACTAAGAAAAACAGGCAATGAAACATGTTGGCCCATCTTCAATTGGTCTGCAACATGCAGTTGTTTTTAACTTTGAGTAAGCTTACGAGTTCTGAATAAAATCGGCATTTGGTGTATGTGAGGCTTAACTCAATTTTAACATTACGGGGTCTCTTTCTTTTTCCTTTTTGTGATATACACAAACACCTTCTTCACCTTTATTGTTTGTACTGGACACTTTTTTCAGTTTTCACAGGTGAGATAGCTACCTATGATGAGAAACGTGGGCACAACTGGTGAGAACCAACCAGTAAGCTCCTTTGGTGTAGCGCACGTGAGGTGCTATCTCGCCTATACACAATTTTTTGTTGTTTATACACCTGTTTAAGTGGGGGGTATATCTGGAGCGCAGTGACTGACAACCCTAAAGATTTTTTAGAAAGACAATAATTTATTTTGGGCTATAAGGATTGTGGATAAACTGAGAAATTTCTTGGGCAATATAAGTTGAAGACCCATTCCCAATCCTATATGTAAAATTGGATTCAGCCCTTATTGGTCAGGTCTTTTTGCTGTTTGCTTTGTGTATTCCTCCCAGACATCCATACAATAGAGGGTCTATGTGCTGGCAGGATGGGCCATCCTAACTTGATGAGAGGTGCAGAGCTGGCACCTGTCTCACTTGCACATCAAAGACACTATCTCAGCTTATACACAAAGGACTTCACACTAGCCTATTGTCCTTGCAGACAGACTAGGATCAAGGAGGGAGACAGGAAATTCCAGACACTTCTGTAGGGGGAAGATTCCAGAAGTTTCTTACACTTCAAAATGGGTACCAGGTATAAAAAGGGGAGCCTCAGACCCACTCTTCCGTAGACTTGTGTCCTGTGGATATTGCAGAAGAAGGACTGCCTGCTACCAGAGGACTGTGTTACTGCTTGAGTCCTGCCCTGCTGTCTGAAAAGGAGGACCGAACCTCCACCCTTCATCCCAGGCTGAAGTGACTTAAGGGTCAGCAGACTGACCTCCTTTTCTTAGCCACAAGGACACAACAAGCTCTAGACGCATCTGCAATTGCCCAGCAGACCTGCTGCATTGGACCTGCCAGGGCCTCCAACTGGACCTGCCTGAGCCATTCTGGCCGCTGCTGGAGTGAGTTCCTGATCCCCAGGAGGTGCATCTCAGGTCCTGGACTCTTGGTATGACATTTATTGAGTTCCTCGTAGAAGAAAATGAGAAATCCTCAAGTTTTGGGCTCTTCCCGACCATGACTGGGCCTGTTCAGAGAGAGATCTTGCCGCCTGCGCCAAGCTAACACAAAGCTTTGTTGAACCTGACTCTTTGTGCTACAGTGACCGCCTGCAACGACCAGCAACGCAAAATCTGCACTTTTCACTACAGCATCGACAGGCTGAGGTGACCGTCAATGTGAAGCTCCAGGACCGATCATCCATGACTCCAGACAGGATCTTTGTTCTACCACAATGACCGTCCCCAATGCCCAGCCTGCTCTCCCTGCTACAGTGTCTACCATCCTCGACGCTGTCTTGCTCCTCGTGGCCTCCTCCACCGCACACTGGGCTCTTCGCTCTGAACTTTAAAAGGTAACTTTGTACGTTGGACTAACCTGGTCCCCTTATCTGACCTGCGCTACATTGCTGTAGGCCTGAACTTGTAGTTTTCAGCTCGTCTCGAACGACAAGATTACTTCGAGTGACACTTTGCGCTCTTAGAACAGTACTTATCCTAAAACGTTGAAATTGTATGTCTCCGGTTCTACTGATTTTATTTTTGTAATTTTTATGTCAAATATTTATTACATTTTACTCTATCTCCAATTTTCTAAACTCGTGTGGGATTTTACTGTGTGTTTTTTTCACTTTATTACCGTTTGTTTGGCGCATAAATACTTTACACATTGGGGCATATTTACAAGCCCCTTGCGCCACTTTTGCGCCGCCGTTGCGTCACGCATGTGACGCAGCGGCGACGCAAACCATGCGCCGCGTTGCGCTATATTTACAACGAGACGCATCTAGGGAGATGCATCACGTAGTAAACCCCTGCGCCACATGAAACCTGCGTCAGGTTTCATTTGGGCGTACCGGCGCAGGGGGGGGCGTTCCGGCGCAGGAACGCCTCGGAAAAGTGATGTAGTGAAATCTACAAGATTTCACGCAGTCACTTTTCTGGCACGCTGATGCGTCAAATCCTTACGCCTGCTTCAAGCAGGCGTAAGGATTGACGCACCATGTTAGGGATAGGGAAGGTTGGAACAGTGCTGGAGTTGCGTCGCGCTTGCGACACAACTTCAGCACTGCGCCAACCTTCCGCTGGCAGATGCGTCACGCATCTGCTTATCCTTGCGCCACGATGCGCCGCATTGTAAATGCGGCGCATTGGACGTGGCGCAAGGGTAAACTTGCGTGACGCATTTTCCCTGGCGCATCCCTGCTGATATGCAGGGATGCGCCAGGGAACGTAAATATGCCCCACTGTCTCTAAGTTATGCCTGCCTGCTTTTGTGCCACGCTATCAGACGGTTAAGCACAGGTTAATTTAGTGACTTTTGTGGTTTACCCTGACAAGAATTGTGGCTGCTGCTTGAGAAGGGCTCACACCCCCTCAACCAGAAACCCAATTTCTCACAGCCTAAAAGACATTTACTTAAAAATATATCCAAGGAATAACTGTACTTGAATATTGCGAGTGCTGTATTAATAATAATAATCGCTATAGCTGTACATTTGCACAGGGCACACAACTTCCCAGTGCAGCCTTGTGGGGTATCATCCCAGAATGAAATTGCAAGCACCAACCACTTACCCTCTGTTTTGTTTAAAACGATTCTAAACAAAAGATAGCAATTGCATTACAGGTTAAGAATTACTTTTTTGGCCTAAGAAAGACGTAAGGCCCCCCCTTTTAGCTGCACACAGATGTCTGGAGTAGGCGTTTAACTCACTCAGATACTTTATCAATTTCACCCAACCAGACGCTTAACATCCTCCGAGCTGTTCAGGCATATAAGTCACACCAACACCTATCATATTTAAGCAATGGTGGGTCTTGTTCAAACTCAACCTCCCCCTGAATCAGAGCCGGGTGAGAGGTCGCAGCCAGTTTTCTCAAGCTCATTCCGTGCCATTAGCGCTTGATGAGACGACGAGGCCCAGGCCGGATCCCACAATGGCGTTTCCAGCCTGACATCCATCGCACGCGGCTGACACAAGTCCCAGGGGGAATAGAACTGGGTAATTTGATTTAAAATTGAATTGCTCCTTTTTTCCAAAGCGCTTTCCGATAACAAGAACTTACCTTCTTAACTTATTTCAAATTACCGTGTAAGTGAGCCTATCGGAGTCCAGCTGATGGCCCTAGATTGAAATATAATATATTGCCGGCCGCTTGAGGATTTCACACCTGGGTTCAGATTAAAACGATGCCCATCAAAAAAAGCTACCTAGGATGAAAAATATGCTTATAAGATGTGACATTATACAAGACGTGTGTGAGATATCTATCTATCTATCTATCTATCTATCTATATGTCTCTCTGTATGTCTCTCTGTATGTCTCTCTGTCTATCTATCTGTCTGTATACAAACGCACATACACACACACGCATGTCATCATTTTCTGTTCTAAAAATAACAATAATAAATGCGTGCTATTCTTACTATTTAAGATTTGTGCAGCTCACATCACAAGTCAACGCGGCCTTTTGCACTTGAATAATATGTGTTCTCAAAAACAAAATCAATATTGCTTAGTTTCTTGGAACGAGGAATGGTTGTGTCGTCCTCATTAGTATTTGTATCTGGAATGTACGATGACATTTATAGTTCAGCCTGCTAAACCATCAAAGCTGCTAATAAACGATACAATCTATATGATGTAACATTTGTTGTACACTTCTCCCGATGGTGCAGGAAAAGGTACCAAAACTAATCTCAAAGCCTTTTTTTTCATTGAATGTTTATTTTTTTACTGTTATTATTTCACATTGGAATTATATGAGTAGGAAAAAAACTAGAAGAAAATGGGGACAAAGCAAATATTAATAAAAGTGTGCCTCGCTAATTTTGTTGCTAAGAACATTATGAAAAAACATTGATAAATATTTTTCCTTATTAAAGATTAGGCAATTGAACATGTTTTAAGAGGTGTGTGGGTTTAATTTGGAATTCTGTGTGGGTTTGAACTAGAGATAGATTCCAAGCAGGGGTGTCAAATGTAGGTCCAGAATGGGTAGGTTCAAATCGGGTTCTCTGGATAACTGCTGATTAAGTAAATGATTTCCATTTACTTTATTTGTAAAAAAAGTATCTAATGCGGATATCCTGAAAATATCTACAACTCTGGTTGAGGCTCATGGTAAGAGTGAGGGTTACGTTGGGTTAGAAATAGGGGCATGAGCAACCACCATTCAAGATGGTCGCCTAAGCATAGGACTAAAATCAACAACTTTGAAAAATCCAACTTCCTCCTGCCACAAAGTGCATCATCAATCCCTTTTCACTTCATTGTTGCATTTAAATTGTAATTCATACTTTTAAAACACATTTATACAGTTTCTCCACATGCTTTATCCATCTCCTTTCCCTTATCCTTCCTTACCTCCCCGTTCCTTTTGCTTGGTACATTCCATCGAATGCTGTGGGCTTCTAATGTGATAGTTAGTTCTGGAGACCTTTATTCTGCATGAGCTCTCCGATGTACATGTTCAGAATAACCTACTCACTTTACCTACCTCAGTCTGTGTTATATCGAGTTAAATCCCCTCTTTGTTCACCCTTGCACCTGTTCTACATTGTTTTCTATGAGAGCAGTGCTGCCATCTTGAGGGAGAGCTGTGGCGCACTTGTCTTCTGAGGTGCCTTGGCTGCTGTTAGTATCGCTGTTGTATGCTACCTTTAACCTGTTAGTGTAGTGTCCTCCGTATTGTGTTCCATCGACAATGTGGGTGAGTCTTGAGAGGGACCGTCTCAGGGCAGCTGAGCTCGACTGCTCTTCTCACCGCTCCGTTGTCTTCGACTGACGTCTGGCTTCCTCTTCCTTTGCCACATCTGTACATATTCCCACAGCGGTGGAGCGCCATAGAGCCAGTGCATTCCATTGCACAGTACTCCTGTGAGGCCTTTGTGGTTCTCCCCCAGAGTTGATGCCTTGCCCCTGTGTTCCAAGCCTCGTTTGGGACGGGGCTCCGTTTTAGGCATCCCCTGCCTCATATAAATTGTGTGTCTATTCAAAGTCAAAGAACAATGTATACAATCACCACAATCTGCACCATTTCCTTCAGGGAATTCCCTGCCTTCTATATTCTGTTGTACCGTTTATGAGTAGCTATTTCCATTAATATTGCTGACTAATATCAGCACTTTGCACCCCCCCCTCCCACTACTTATGATCACCTTCCTCCTCTTGTTTGTCATTTATCTTGGCCCCTAGCATTACCATCATGCAGTTTGATCTGCTACAGACATTTTTACAAAATAAAAGGAATGCTCCTGTTCCTTGGAAACAATGGAAAGAGGTATTCCAGACATATCTTGAATCCACTGATGCCAATAAATGTCTGTGGAACGAAGAACGGGCATCATTCCACTTTGTTTGGTGTGGGAGGGTCAGGACATCTCTCACCACTACCTGAAGCTGAGGCATCTGAAAGTAAAGACTATGAAGACTTTGAAGAGACTTGAGAGGTTTAAACGTACAATAAGAATCACGCTGGAGCGCTATCATTTGTATACATGAAGACATAAGCAAGGCGATGGAGTAAGAGATAGCTTAGTTAGAATTTTCAAAAAGTACTGGGAAAATACAGGATTTCGAAATGTTGCTGAAGATGTTTGCAGTCGATGCATGATAACCCAGGCAAAAGAACAGTCATAACTATGAATCATATTGCAAAATAAGAAGGCCCATTTCCAAGACAACAAGCAGATTTGATCTAGATTGCACATTGTAATGGTTTGAAATATGTCTTGGTAATCATTTGCCTGATCTCTAAAATGGGTCGAAGCATTTCCCACAAAGAGAGCAGATAGCCTTACAATTGCTAAATTGTTGTTGAAGGAGATCATTTCACTATTCAGCCTCACAAGTTCTATTAAGATTGATCATGGCACACACTTCAAAAATGAAGTTTTGCAGATAATTTGTACAGCATACAACATCAACCAAAGATTCCATTGTAGTTATCGACCACAATCTTCAGGCCTTGTGAAACAGGCAAATGGCACTCACAAAAACAAACTGGCAAAAGTGTGTGCTTCAACTGGTTTGGAGGGAGAACATCCATTACAACGCATGCGTTATGTCGCATGCGTTTACGTCGCAAGCGTTACAACGCAAGCGGCGTTACGATGCGGACCATTACGCCGCGTACCATTACATCGCATGCACATTTAAAACGCATATGCTTTTAAATCGTATGTGGTGTGATGGACGCGAGGCGGCCGGCACAAACGAGCACCGGGACAGAGGCGGAGGAGCACCGGGACAACGCGAGGAGAAAGAGGTAAGGGGGATTATGCTTAGAGTATAGTGTTTAGGGTTTAGGGCAGTGTCTGGGGATTGTGCTTACAGTGTAGTGTTTAGGGCAGTGTCTGGTGGTCGTAGTGTAGGGCAGTGTGTTAGGCGTAGTGTATTAGGGTTTAGGGCTTAGGGATGTGGTGTAATGCACGCGAGGCGGCCGGCACGGACGAGCACCGGGACAGAGGCGGAGGAGCACCGGGACAACGCGAGGAGAAAGAGGTAAGGGGGATTATGCTTAGAGTGTAGTGTTTAGGGTTTAGGGCAGTGACTGGTGGTCGTAGTGTAGGGCAGTGTGTTAGGCGTAGTGTATTAGGATTTAGGGCTTAGGGAAGTTTAGGGTACTTTTTTAGGCTTTAGGGTACTGTGTGTTATGTAGGGCAGTGTGTTAAGCATAGTGTATTAGGGCTTAGGGCTCAGGGAAGTGTGGGGTACTTTTTTAGGCTTTAGGGTAGTGTGTTATGTAGGGGGGTATTTGGGGAAAAATCGCAATGTTAAAGCATGCGGAGTGTTTGGGTGCGTTGTAAATGTGTTTTGCATGCATTTCAATACGTAAGCGAAGTAATGGTTTGCGTGGTGAAAGCTTGCGTTGTAAATGTGCATGCGATGTAAAGACGCCGAAGTAAAGGTATGCGATGTTAACGTTTGCGATGTAGTATCATACATCCGTTTAAAGTTGCCTAAGGCTCTTCCTCTTGTTTTGATGAACATGAGAAGCACTCCCGACAGAAAGGCTGGTTTATCTCCCCAAAAAGCTGTCATGGGTAGGAAAATGAGTATGTATATGTACCTTTAGTGCACTAGTTTCAATAACTAATGACATTCTGCTCGATTACTGCAAAGGTCACGGTTTTATGGTGAAATCTTTCTCTCATCAGGTGAATGCAGCAACAGAAGACTGCAAAGCTATTCCCTCCCATGGATTAATTCCTGGTGACTAGATTGTAATCTGTAAACACATCTGCCAAAGTGTCTGGATGAGCGGTGGAAAGGGCCATATCAGGTGACGATGAACACCACTGTGAAATGTGCGGGTGTGCCTCAATAGATTCACGCTGCTCACACAATGAGAGTGAGAGTAGCTGAAACAGTGGGTGAGTCAAATGATCAAGGCACATAGTCTCCTCAAAGTCTAGCTCATAGCCAAGCTCAAGTTCACAGCGTGCATCTAGAGGGAGGTAAATAGTTTTCTGCAACTGATGAAGATAAAGTACACAAACAGAAGGGGTGAAGTTTCAGGTTAGTGAAAGTTCTGATGAGGAACCTGAAACCTCTGAAGTCCAGTTTCAGAACACTGATCAGAGTGAAGAGCTGTTACAGTGCAAAGGACAAAAGCTTGAGTGGCAGCAGAAGGAAATAGCCTCTGATCTAAGCAGTCAAAGGTTGCAGTTGAAGATTAAAGTTACAAAGATCCACAAGGAAAGAAGTTCACTGTGAACAGAGCAGACAGAGACAAGGTTGGTCAAAGTCCGAGTTCAAGTCTGAGTTCAGGTCTGAGCAAAAGTTCCTTGGAGAGCAAAGAGACCAAGACTGTTGCTGAAAGAGAAAAAGCTAAGGAAGATATTCCAAGGAGGTGAACTTGTAAAATAAATCACTGTTACCCAGAAGGAAAACCTGAGAGACAGTTAGATTCAGATTTTTTTGTCTCAATAGAAGATGGTGTACCATAGGAGTGGGCAGAATTGGAGGAATTTAGTAATTCTGTATTACTCTTGTAATATGGAATTACTTATAAATTTCACCGCTCTGCTCCGCCAGCAGAATCAAATAATCAGCATGATGCCAGCCTAGAGGGCATGCTGCTTGCACTTTGGTGTGCATGCGGTAAGTCTGATTGAACACACCTAATATGGCAGCTGAATGCATTGGTCTAGTGGTATACCCCGAGAGTTGGTCACGTGATGACACAGGGATTTGATCGGGAGCCTCCTCCAATATGAGTATTCAAAGTGGAAAGAGATGTTTGAACCCTCTGTGGCACTAAGTACATCAAAGAACACACATTCCAGCAGACAATCCTGTGAGGCTCATGTTCTCACCTGAAAACCCTGGGTGATGCTTTCTGCGGGGGTATCCAGCAGGACACAAACTTCCAGGTTGCCCGAGGGCAAGACCTCCTCCATGGGGAAGGCAGCGCTTGACTGGCACCATCCGCGTCAGCACACAGCCACTCCCGGCACATGGCACTGCAGCGGGGACACAGACGCCGTCTCTAAGTAGCCTCAACTGCTGATGGACTCCAGAGTCCAAACACCACATATCTGGTTGAGTCACTTGTTAAAAATAGATGTGGTGCCCTAGAGTATTCAGAAGGTGGGCTGTTGCAGCTCTTGAGACCTGTTGCCTACCTTCAACTGCCGGGCTCTACAGCAACTGCGAGGAGCAGGCTAACTTGTAAGACCCTCGAAATGTAGAGCCTAATGCAAAACACATATCCTGCTGAGCAGAGGACGATCCACCCAAACTCCGCTGCACAGTCGATCCTCCACATACCTGACTCAGTTGTCTCACAACACGACGTCCTTCTTTTGTGTCGCCAAAAACATAACTCAGGAAATCTGTTTTCAGGGTCCGTGACCCCTGAAGCTTTGCTATTGCCTGGACAGTGGACACTGCAGTGCTTGGTTTGAAGTCCAGCTCAGGGTTGGGCCCTGCCATGCAGCAGGTTCAACCCTAGCAGACCGTAAAGACTGCAGATGGGATAGAACTTCGAGCACCAGCAAGTAAGTGGACAGCTTGTCATTCAGCTTTACCCAGATCCAATATAGTCTGAGTGTAATTATCTGTTTAGCTAAAGCGTCCACTAAAGGTGTTGCTAACTCAGTTGTTGTAGAAGAGATTGTGCCTCTAACCTTTTCTCAAGGGTCTCAGAAGACCTTGGTGCAAACACTTGTGCTGAAAAAAGGAGATAGAACTGCCCATTGCAGAACTGCCCATTAAAGGCTCACTCCATGTCCGCGCAGCATACAAACACTGGACTTAGAGGTGGGCGGAACCCCGTGGAATTTCGCTGAGTTTTCATGTAACTCCGTGGAATTCCAGAGAGTAAAAGTCAGTGAGTTCTTCCCACCCTAGTGTACAGCGGCTTGCTGTAAAATTGTAGGGGTAACGCTTCTTATTGCAATGTTGATAGTTTTAGTGGGACTGATGTTGTGCTTATTGACTCCTGTAGGATATGCTTCAGATCGTACTAATGTCAATGTTGAGATTGTAACTAAACAAAATGAATTGAAACATTATATACCAATAGATAGAAACCATTTAGTTAGTGGTTTTAAATATAATGTGTATATTAAAATGATTACAGAATACATAGGCATTATGAGGGTTAGTGGGTGTTATGTTAGCACCTATCTTCATACATCAGCTGCTGAGGGATAAACTTACGTTCATTACCAATTTTATATTCCTTATCTTGTGGTATATTTGTCACACTCTTTAATCAGGATGAGTTTCTTTCTCCTTATCTGGCTAATTTCAATGTGTCTTTAGACAATTTGCCTAATTAGGGAAGATAATAGAGAAATTAAATATGTTAAGTATCTGAGAATGATTGCACAGAATAGGTATGATACTAAACCGGTTAAAAGTTATTTGTTTCTTTTGAGTAGTGAGGAGCATGATTGTATTACATAATATAATGAAAGAGTACTAAGTATGACGAGAGGCTGGGAAGAACAGGAGAATGCTTTAGAGGGGATTAGAGAAGTACATGAATTTAAAAGGTAAACAGTTCATGTTTGGTATCTTTGGAATTATAATGAAAAATCCTCTTTTATGGTAAAGTCGGATTCTGAATTACTATTTTGGAAAGTTGGCATTTTCATGCCTTAGCCTTTTAGGGCTTCCAGCTGGGTTGCATGACTAGGTGTAGTTGGCAGTCAGTCTTTGTATAGTGTTCCTAAGCATCCACACACAATAGAGAGCTTAGCTGTGCCTGGATGGTCCATCACTGGCAGGATGGGAGGGCAGAGCAGGGCACAGTCCCCTTACACTCATTTAGTCTGTGTGCTGCCTTCAGACATAGGGTTGCATATCTCCTGCAGTTAGTCTGGTGCCAGGGCAGGGGAGGCAGGAAACCTGTGCACTTCAAAGAGAATACTCTAGAAACTTCTCCCAATTCAATGAAGGCACCAGGTATAAATATTAGACATCAACTTTTCAGTACACTTCTAGACCTGTGGAAGACACTGACAGGTAGAAGGACAGCTCTGCTGCTGAAAGGGCTGCTGCTCTACTGGACTGCTGACCTGAAGGACTGCTGGCCTACTGTGCTGACCTGCTTCCCTGCTGGCCTGCTGCCCTCTTGCTTGAGTGAGAAGGACTGGACCTGCAATCTGTACCCAGGATCACCAGAGTGACTCCAAGGGTTAGTATCTTGTAGCCAGCGCCTGTACTCTTCGACTGTGAGTTGTACCCTGCCAAGTGCTACCACCCCAGTCCTGGACCCTTGAAAGTGGGCCGGAAGGTGCTCTGCCAGCCCATCTGTGGACCCAGCAGAAACAATGTATCTCCTCTGCTGTGCAGCGCAGCCCCAAAGAGAACCAATGCATCTTCTCTGCTGCGTGGTCTTTCCTGTCACAAGGACTTTGCATCGCTGCCACAGCCTGAAGCCTTATTGGAACCATTGTTGCGTAATGCATCTTTAACGCAAGCCCTCGCATTGCAAGCCCCTCATCAACGGCATCCTCAACGATGCAGTACTCTGCATCACAAGCCCTGCAGCTTCCTTGGAGCCAGCGGGTACGCAACACATCTGCGACCCAGACCTCGCATCGTCTCGGCTGTGCAGTGCATCCTCTATGCGAAACCTCGCAATTCTCTGCAACCAGGGTTTAAGGTGCTCTTGTTCAGTGGGCCTAATTAGGTCCCTGTAGCTGACTGGCTTTTGGCCTGAAATTTTGACTTTGTCCCTATCTGGTGCGATCAGATACCCACAGTTGGAGATTTGTCCTTTTTGTACTATTTTCACTATAATCTTTAATTTTTCTTATCTCCGGTTTTACTGATTGGATTTCTGTCAATTTGGTCCTGATTTGTTTATTAAAATGAACTCTATTGTTCTAATTTGGTGTGGGATTTTTCTTGTGCTGTGTTTTTATGTTATTACTTTTTCAATGGTTGAACAAATACTTTACACACTTCCTCTAAGTGAAGCCTGACTGCTCTGTGCCAAGCTCCCAGAAGGCTAAGCACAGGTTAATTTGGGGTTTGCTTGTGTCTTCACCCTGACAAGGATTGTGGTTGCTGCTTGAGCAGAGTTTTACCCACAACCAGTATTTCACCAAGACCTGGATCAACACCACGTCGGCACCTGACGTGACGTCACCTCAGCAACACCCGGCGGCTACACGATAACACACCGAGACCGTGTCAACAACACGGAGGTGGAATTGCCATCATGCACAAGGAAAGCATCCACTGCACCACCACCACTGACAAAGCCACCACGATCATTGTGCATTTCAACTTCTATCTTTACACCCACAGCAAATCCAATGTTTGGCCAACCGAGAGGGCTGGTCAAACATTCATGCGCATTTATATAGTGGCCACCACTCCTCCCCCTGCTCTGAGAGGAGAGCAGATCCACCCGCCCCACCGAGACGCCGTAGCAGGAACAAATAAAATGATAATAACGCAAAATATTATAATTTTATTTTACCTTTTTTTTCAGCGCGAAAATAAGCCTGGGCGTACTTCGTGGAACTCCGCGAAGTGCAAAAAAACTCCGCCATGCTACGCGGAGCTTCGCGAGCAGCGGAGTGCGTTAGATAAATGCCGTTCGCGGTGATTTTCAGTGCCAGGTGCTTGTCGGCACTGTGAAATCATTGCGAACTGCACCATGCACAGCTCAAGCGGGCGCTGCTTCCTTTCTGCCGCTCGAGTTTATTTTAACTTGAGTGGCAGCTTTCTCAACGTGAACGGACGGTTTCTCAACACGAGCGGTCGCGAGCATACGTAACCACTCGCAATGAGAAATCTGACCGCCCGCGTTGAGAAATCTCGCTGAGAGGTGGATTTTCATCACTCGTGCTCGCCAATTTGACGTTGACGAACGCGAGCGAGGAAAAAAACTCTGCTCCGCAACTCGAAGGGGAGTTTTTGGGAACTCTGCGAGCTTCGCGGAACGTGGAGTGCGGAAAACTCCACAAACTTCGCAAGCGGAGCGGAGTTCACCACCCAGACTTATGCGAAAAGCAGTGGGAAGACGCTCCTCCGCCTTAGCGGAGGAGCCACCACTGAACTATTCTTTTTTGTTTATGCTGAAGTTGTGGTCTTCCAACACACATATTGTGGCAGCCTTTGGCACCTGAATGGTATTCTCAATTTTACATAGAAAGAATGTTATTTTTCGCTCTATAGTGACTGGCAGCTTACTTATCACAAGCTACCATTTACCGGCCCCAAAAGATCAAGAGCAAGATTGGTAGGCATTTAAAAAAACAAGCTGGTGGCATCTTCAACCTAGCCCCAGATTTTCCACCCCTTGTCTAAAGATACTTTAATTGATTTCAGGATAGTCTTCATAGGCTCTCGTAAGAACTGGGAGCTTTCACCTCTCTTTGTCCTTCTTCAGTGTAAATGAGACTTGAGGGCCATATATTGAATCAATTTGTACCTGTCGCAACAGGGTGGCAGAGTTTTTTTATCTGGTGCAGGGCTAATAACGTATGAATAACAATAAGGGAGGTAGAGGAGGGGGGGTGGTTTATGAGGACTCGTCCTCCACAATATCGTACTACAAAACCAAAAAGAGTCACTCTGATCAAAGCAAAAAAAATTATTTTCTTCTTACCCTTCCGATGGTTCTTTATGAGGAAAATAAATTTCTTTATATAACCCTCATCCACCAGGGTTACCCCTAGGAGGCATTCTTCATCATAGGGTTCCTCCCATTCCGCTGCGGAATGGGGCTTGCTACGACCTACGGATACTTGGGAGCACTGATAGTTTTATAACCTAATGAGAGGGAAATAGGAGTGGGGTTTTTTTGAAGTCAGAAAATTTAAAATACCTGGCTAGTTGTAAAGAAAGTTTTTATTAGCTCTTCTAACCGGTATGGTTAAAATGAGGGGAAAAGAAGAAACACTCCGGGGTGATGTCACTGGGTTTCATTGGTCAACTAGTTTCAAACCTACCCCAAGGCTATTCTTCAGGACCTAGGAAGGCAAATCACTTATGCCGCTCCTTCTTTCTTAAAGTTCACTGCATTATTGTATGATACCCCCAAAAAATATATTTATATATTTATATTTATATCTATATCTATATCTATCTATCTATCTATCTATTTATCTATCCGGATAGGAGGTGATGCGTCGGTTTCTTACTGCGTGGGGAGGTGTTGCATCGGTTTCTTACTGCGTCCCCCAACGAAGCAACAGACCTGGTGCCTGGATGTGATGCAACGATTCGGGATGATGCGTGGGCTCTTGCAGCCGCACAGCAGGACTTGCGTCGGAATTGGTGAGGTGATCTCGGACTTCAAAACCAGTGCACTCGATGTGGCGTGCGGCGATTTCTCGAGCCGCGGGTAGGCGCTGCGACAGTTTCTTCGGCGATGCGTCGGAAACAGGCGCGGATGCATCATGCTTCTTGTTGCGTTGCTTTTCCAGCTCCCAACAGCCAGAACAACCTCCAGAGGCCCAGAACAGCTACAGGCACTTCTTGGCAGGTAAGAACTCCCAGCAAGGAAGTTCAGGGGAGCTGGGGGTGAAGTCTTTGTGTCCCTGAGACTTCAGAACAGGAGACAAGCTCTTCTTCAAGCCCTTGGAGATCTCCCTCAAGCAGGGGACACAGCAAACAGCAAAGTGCTTTTCCCTTTTCCTTTTCCCTTTCCTTGTCAGGCCAACCTCAGACAGCAAACAGCACAGGGGCAGTATTCCTCCTCAGTTTCTCCAGCTCTTCTCCTTGGCAAACGTTCCTCTTGATTTCCCAGCAGTGATCTAACATTCTGGGATCTGGGCCCCTCTTTTTATACAGCAAAATCCTTTGTTCTCTGGTGGCAGAGAAGCCCTGTGCTCAGACAAAACCAGTGTTGTCCTCTCTGGTGCAGCTTCCTGGCAGGAGATGGAGACAGCATTGTGGAAGGCAGACCAGGCCCATTCAGGTGAAAGGAAATCTCCTCCCCCTACTCTAAATGCAGCCTAGGTCTATTCAGCCCAGCCCTGACTCATCCAGACTCTCTGGAGCCACTGCACATCCCCCGCCCATGTCACTCCAAAGCCAGACAGTCAATACAGATCCTAGCAGAGGCACACTGGATGGCTAAGCAAGAAAATACCTACTTTCTAAACGTGGTATTTTCAAACACAGAATGTAAAAATCACCCTCACTAAAAGTTGCATTTTAACATTCTGAGTTCAGGCATACTAAATTATATTTTCCTACCTTGTTCCTAGGGGTAGTTACGCTTATAAGATGTTATAATCAAACTCTGCATTCTATCATATGGGAACAGATAGACTTGCAATAGTGAAAAACAAAATTGGCAGTATTTCACTATCAGGACATGCCACACACCAGGGCATGTCCTACCCTTCACAGACACTGCACTCTGCCCACAGGGGTACCTTGGGCCTACCTTAGGGGTGACTAACATGTAAGGAAGGGGAGGGTTAGGGCCTGCCAAGTGGGTGCACTTGTCAAGTCGACATGGCAGTACTAGACTGCACACAGGCACTGCATTGGCAGGCCTGAGTTACATAAACAGGCTGCTTATGTGGGTAGCACAACCAGTGCTGCAGGCCCACTAGCAGCATTTAATTTACAGGCCCTGGGCACACACAGTGCACTGTACTAGGGACTGACTAGTAAATCAAATAAGCCAATTATAGAAACACCAATCCATCACAACAATTTACAAAGGGAGCACTTGCACTTTGCACTGAACAGCAGTGGCAAAGTGCCCAAAGCATCTAGACCAGCAAAATTAAGCCCAACAAACAGCAAAATAACAGGAGGCAAAGGCCAAAATACAGAGGTAACCCACGCCAATGATGCCAGGTCTAACAAAAATGTTAAGGTAAAAGGATACATACATATAGTTAGCCTAATTTAGGCACCATAAGTCCAAACGGGGGAAGAGGGATGCCTATAGTCACACTCTAGTTTGGAGAGAAACACATCGTGTCAAGGAGGTGAGATTGTAATGCAAAACAAATGAGGGTGGGGGCCCACGTTAACTTACTTCCTCAAGGCTGCTCCCTCACTCTAAAGAACAACCTGCCTGTGGCTCTGATGGTGCCGGTGGGCGGGGCTCGCCGATATAAATCTTCCCTGTGCCGGACTGCCGTCGATGTCCTCGTGTCATCAGGAGGCTAGGATGCCGACCTGCAAAAAATGGCAGGGTCACGCTGCATGGTGTGCATTCCCATTGGCGTGGTTTCGCTTCCTCAGTCTACTGAGTCGCCGTACAGGGATAAACGGTTATGCAAGGATTTAATGAAGTCATAGGTTAAAAGGTGAAAGGATGTGATTTTAGGGAAGATTGAGGAAAATGAAAGGAAAAATCGAAAAAAAAGATTGGTTTGTTCTAGCGGTTAAGGTGCATGGCATAACACCTACAGAAAACATTCAACAGGCATTTTTTGAAATATAAAAGAATTCTTTTAAATATCAAATTTAGTAAGGAGCCGAATTTAAACTGGATTATAGGACAAATGATCAGTTCAGTGGTCTGATTAGGTAGAACATAGTAAGAAAAATTATAAGAAAGACTGGTATGGATGTAAAATATGGTACACTTGATAATGCTTTATGCAGAATACCATGTCGATGGGTGGTCACAGAACACCGTCTAAATTACAGAAGGCGGAAATCATGTGAATTGGCCCCAGGGAATATTTTCGTTAAGACCTCCGGCGTGTGTCCGGAGCCTATGGACCCATTGTTGCTCTTTCTCAAACAACTATGATTCTTGGCTCAGTTGTTCAATGATCACCCATTTTAGGTCACTGGCAGTGTGTTTATGCTCAATGTAGTGAGCGGACATCTTTGTGGTGGCACGACCTCATCGCAGATTACTGCGGTGTTCGCAGATTTTTGTTTTCACTTTATGTGGGGTCATCCCTATGTAATGGAGGTTACAGGGGCATGTGATCATGTATTTCACTGATTGGGAGTTGCAGTTGGTAAAATGTCACAGATCCCATGTCGTGTTGTTAATGTATGTGAGTATTCTGGATGCTTTGGTCAAGTGGCAGATGCTGCAGTTACTGCAAGGGTGGTGTCTTTTTATCGGAGTGATAGAACTTTGATTGGATCTTGTTTCATTGTTTGTGTGTTGTCGTGTGTGTACCAACATGTCTCTTAGGCTGCGGCCCCTTGCTTTATGGTGTCACTAAATGTGCTCACTTTTTAGCGGAAAATATATCACGTTTCCCCACAATGGCTTTGATATACAAGCGTATGCAATATGACCAAAGGGCCATATTTTCATTAACTTTTCTTTTTCTCTCCTCTATGTACCTTTGCAGTTTTCCAAATATCAGACCAACTAGGTGCTGTATGTATATAGCGTAAGGCTTCAAACAATTCTGAATAAAGAATGCCGGTTTGCTTTAACTAATCTGTTTCAGAGTGTGTCTTCAAACAGAGGATAAATTGCAAGCATAAATATATATGCATAATACATGTTTGTTGTAAAGAGGCCACCCTGTAGGGTCGGAGGCTCCGTGTGCTTGGAGACTTGTGTTTGGAATTCAATCAGGAGCATGACCCACTCGCAGTCACCAGCCCATTGGGGATATGCTAGCATAGCGAAAACTGACGACTGCTGGAGGAAGGGAGTCGGAGGGGATGACACCCCCTTTGACCATTTTGGAAAAATGAGCATTATTTCAGAGACGGTCGGAAATGCAAAATGCGCACAAGATCAGAGAGCGCACGACCAGGAAGGTATTGCCACAACTTAAATGCAAGTACAAAGAATAATTCCATTATATTGAGGAACATAGAGAATTAATTGTGATTCCATGAAATACATGAAGCAGTACAATGCATTCTGGGACTAGTATTTTTTAACTATTGGTCATGTGACTTTCAATACAAAAAGCGGACACAATGCACTTTGCACTTTTATAATTCTTCTCACCTGTGACCAAGGCTGTTGCCGAAACGCGTAAGGGAAATGAAGAAATGTGCTGCTTAACATCTCTGAGATTAAATGCTCTGCTTCCAGAAACGGGCCTCTGTGTTTTTCCTGTCTTGACGTTGACGATTGATGGGCTGCTCCATGCCTGTTGTTGTAAAGAGGCCACCCTGTAGGGTCGGAGGCTCCGTGTGCTTGGAGACTTGTGTTTGGAATTCAATCAGCAGCATGACCCACTCGCAGTCACCAGCCCATTGGGGATATGCTAGCATAGCGAAAACTGATGACTGCTGGAGGAAGGGAGTCGGAGGGGATGACACCCCCCTTTGACCATATTGGAAAAATGAGCATTATTTCAGAGACGGTCGGAAATGCAAAATGCGCACAAGATCAGAGAGCGCACGACCAGGAAAGTATTGCCACAACTTAAATGCAAGTACAAAGAATAATTCCATTATATTGAGGAACATAGAGAATTAATTGTGATTCCACGAAATACATGAAGCAGTACAATGCATTCTGGGACTAGTATTTTTTAACTATTGGTCATGTGACTTTCAATACAAAAAGCGGACACAATGCACTTTGCACTTTTATAATTCTTCTCACCTGTGACCAAGGCTGTTGCCGAAACGCGTAAGGGAAATGAAGAAATGTGCTGCTTAACATCTCTGAGATTAAATGCTCTGCTTCCAGAAACGGGCCTCTGTGTTTTTCCTGTCTTGACGTTGACGATTGATGGGCTGCTCCATGCCTGTTGTTGTAAAGAGGCCACCCTGTAGGGTCGGAGGCTCCGTGTGCTTGGAGACTTGTGTTTGGAATATATATATATATATATATATATATATATATATATATATATATATATATATATATATATATATATATATATATAATATATTAATATATTTATATTGGTATCCTACCATAATACAGTGAATTTTAAGACAGAAGGGATGGCATAACGGATTAGCCTTCCTATGTCCTGAAGAAAAGCCTTGAGGTAGGGCATGAAACTAGATGACCAAAGAAACCCAGGGACATCACCCCAGAGTGTTTCTTCTTTTCCCCTCATTTTAACCATAACGGTTAGAGGAGCTAATAAAAACTTTCTTTTACGAATAGCCAGGTATTTTTAATTTTCTGACAAAAAAAAAACACTCCTATTTCCTTCTCATTAGGTTATAAAACTATCAGTGCTCCCAAGTATCCGTAGGTCGTAGCAAGCCCCATTCCGCAGCGGAATGGGAAGAACCCTATGATGAAGAATGCCATCTAGGGGTAACCCTGGTGGATGAGGGTTATATAAAGAAATTTCTTTTCCTACTACAGAACCACCAGGAGGGTAAGAAGAAAAGAGAAAAATTTGCTTTGATCAGAGTGACTCTTTTTGGGTTTGTAGTACTATATTGTGGAGGACGAGTCCTCATAAACCACCCCCCTCCTCTACCTCCCTTATTGTTATTCATACGTTATTAGTACTGCAGCAAATAAAAAAAAACTACCACCCTGTGCTCAGGCACCGCCGTAGGGATTACAGTGTCCCTTTCCGCCTGCTCTTTCATGGCGGTTCACCCTTAATGAAACAGCAGGTGGAAAGTGACTTTGGGGGCCCCTAGCAGGGCCCCCTTACCCTCTGGCCCTCCGCTATGGGGCCTGGGGGGCACCTGTGATGGCCCCCTAAACATCCCTGCACAATGTGGCAGGCCGCACATGGTGCCTGCCACATAGTGCAGGGATGTTTTTAATATGTTTATTTTCTATTGGGGTGTGTGCTGCAGCCCGCAGCAAACGCCACAATAGAAAATATACACAATGCACCTGCCGTGAAGGCGGTCGCATCGTAATCAGGGCAGCGGGACCGCCGACTTCTAGTCGGGCGGTCCTGCTTCCGTTACGGTGTCAATCGGACGAGAGTTCGATCGGCATCATCATCAGGCCTAAAATCTTGCTTGCTGCCATTGGCAGGATTATTTTGTGTCCCTTTCTCCCTACTCTCCCACATCCCACCTCTGATCTCTTCCTCCATTTTCCACCCCTCATTCAGCATCTTCTTGCCCTTATGGTCCTTAGTTTTTGTTTTTTTATTGACTTTATCCACCTGCTGTGCTTTTGGTGAGCTGCTATTATTTTGACAATAATGGTAGGTTTTGTTTCTTTTAATAAATCCCATACAAAGCTAGTCACTGCAGATGCATTCCCAGCAGCCATCTTTGCATGAGATATATTAAAATAAAACAAAATGCATTAAAAGATGACCACCGCGAATGCATGCCTTCCTGCATTTTCAGCAGTCATTTTTAAACAGCATTTGATAAAACATTTTTTAAAAGCAGTCACTGAGGGTCATCATTATTCTGTGCCCATTCACTGTGGTTTCTGAGAAAAAAACACTGAAAAAGTCAATAGTTTCACGGATGAGACTTACTTGCTTTACTAATACTTTCTAACTTCCCAGCTTTATAAGTGCCCCCTTTGTGCAGGAATGAATCAGAAGCGCTTAATGTGCCAGCCTTTCTTTAGAACAGGCTAACTGTAGTTTATGACTTTGTCCAAGACTCTGACCTTCTGTGGCTGGGTGTGCACTGATCTGACACCCATCTGCGAGGATTATGAAGCAGGTAGATATTAACAGCACATTTTCTATTTAGTACATCATACCAGGCTTCTTCTACTTTTCTAAGCACTGTAAATTATAGGAGTGACTCAGTTTAATGGTACTCATTCTGCTGAACTCAGAAGGATGGAGGGCTTAGGCAGGTCTTAAAAATTTCAAAATCATGACCTGTAGATCACAGCAGATGTCAGCAGCAAGAGTGTAACTTCGCGAGCCATCCTGCCGTAAGATCTCTTGCAAAGGTCATAGCTCATTAAACATTTAATCAAAAACAGCTGTATGTGAACTGCTCCATTTAACCTATCCGCTCAGAAATTAGAGGTGCACTGGCCACCTGAGGATATATGACGCACAAAGCCCCAGAGGTCACTATGGGCAATTGTTTCCATGTTTTGTGCCCCGAAGAGGACTTCGGTATTACAGAGGGGATCACAGACGCCTGTGCAGCTCCGTCTCTAATATGAATTGAGTAGGTGCACACTCTGCACGATCCCAAGTGAGCATTCCATTATCTGCAGGGAAGTGGTTCATGCAAATGAGGGAACTCCTTTGTCCCCGCAGCCACATCATATTACAGATGAGGCACAAGGGTAAACAAGCTGTCAAGAGACTCACTGATGGGAAACCACAGAAGAGTTGGTGCACAGTCAGTTTCTCCCTAGTGTGTATCTTTCACAATGGGACACAGTGTCCCTGGAATCCTCCAGGCACCCACCCCCAGGTTTGTGCAGGCACACACTTCAACTACCTGAAAGGGGATCCCTGTCACTAGGGGTGTGCAGAATTTGTGTGAATTGCTTTCGCCCAATTGCACAAACTTCTGGAAAAATTGTGCGAAATTCCACATAAATGCAAAACCAGCATTTAGCACAATTTTATTTAGCATAAAAAGCGTACATTTTTGACATGAGGATGCCTTTCGCGCTAAGAAATAGTGCAACAAATACAATTGCAATGAACAACAAATGCACAAGTTCTGGTTGTTCACATTGTTCCTACACTCCTGAGATATATCTACCATGAATGACAGCTTAATTACATGACAATGCACAATGACATATGTTTGGAATTTTGTTGGAATACAAAATTCCTAAAACTGTACAAATTACATGGGCATAATTTAGATTTCACCTGTGTACCTCTCAAAATTCAGGCCAGGACCTCTGTCAATGAATCTGTCTCTCTATCTGTTAATGTTGTGTACGCTTCAGCTTATTTGTTGGACCTGGCCCTTTTTGCAGGGTTATCCCCAAACGTTTTGCCTTCTTACTCCTATTTCTTCTGACCTGTTTCTGCTGGTTTTAGGATTCTGGGCACTTTACCCCTGCTAACCAGTGCTACAGTGCATATGCTCTGTCTAAAATAAATGTATTGGTGATTGGTTTATCCATGATTAGCATATTTGATTTACTAAGTAAGTCCCTAGTAAAGTGCACGGTGTGCACCAGGCCCTGTAAATCATCTGCTGCTAGTGGGCCGAACGCACTAATTGTGCCTCCCACATGAGTAGCCCTGCAAACCTGTCTCAGACCTGCCACTGCAGTGTCTGTGTGTGCAGTTTTAAACTGCCATTTCGAACTGGCAAGTGCACCCACTCGCCAGGCCCAAACCTTCTCTTTTACTACATGTAAGTCACCCCTAAGGTAGGACCAAGGGAGCCCAAGGGTAGGGTGCAGGGTATTTAAAATGTAGGAAATGTACTGGTGCGTTTTACAAGTCCTAATAGTGAAATGCTGCTAATTAGTTTTTTCACTATTTCAAGGACTGTCTCTCCCATAGGGTAATATTGCCTTGAAATATTTTTTAGGTGTAATTCCCATTGGGAGCTGAGGATGTGGAGTTTGGGGTCTCTGAACTCACAATTTAAAAGTACATATTTTGGTGAAGTTGGTTTTTAAATTGCATGTTTGAAAATACCACTTTTAGAAAGTGGGCATTTTATTGCTTGACCATTCTGTGCCTCTGTCTGCCTGTCTGTAGAATCCATATCTGGGTTGGGATGATACTTGGGCTTGTGTGCATTCACTCTAGACATTCACACAAAGGCAGCTGAGTTGTGCCTTGCATATCCTGGCAGGCCATCACCAGGCTGATGGGCTTTCCTGAGCTAGAATGCTGGGTGGAGTTGTCACTGACACCTGAATAGGGCTGTGCCTGTCCTCACACAAAGCTGTCTTCACCCCCCTGCAGTGTGTCTGGAACAAGGCCAGGGAATGGCAAGGTCGTGTGCACTACAAATCTTTCCTTTGAAGTTTTCCTACATCAAAGGGCAGAAAGGGGTATAAGTATTTGACATCTGACACTCTCAAATTGGAACACTTCTGGACTGAGGACATTCTGCCAGTAAGAAGAGCTAGTTGCTTTGTTGTGCTGGCCTGCTGCCTGCTACTTCTGTCCTTGGAGTGAAAGGACTGGTCTTTGCTTTATGTATCCTGCTTTTCAAGGTTCTCCATGGGCTTGTGTGTGCTTGCCACCTGTTAGGAAGTCTCAGGGCCATCAAAGACTTCACCTAACAGTGCCTGGGATCTTCTGCTGAGACTCCTGACTAGCCAAGTGGTGCCAAATCCAGTCCCTGGGCCCTTGGAAGTGGAACCTGGTGAACTGAAGGAGAAAATGTGTGCATCACTCCAAGCATCTGTTTTTATCAACACATCGCTACAAACTTTGACCCATCATCGCTGCCAGCACCGGAGCGTGATTCCCGATTGGCACATTGACCGCGGCTTTTACCGCAGCCCCGAGGTTTCCATCGCATCGCATCAGAAGAACCGCCACAGTGTGAGTTTCGAGCACTGCATCACTGAAGTCCTTGACGCAATTCTCAGAACTGCCACACAGCGCATGCTTCATCGCTGTAGAATAAACACAGCGCATCTGGATTTTTGATGCATCATCCCTGGGCGCCAATTTCTTAATTGACATTGCCCAGCAGTAAGCAACAGAGGCTGCTTGTCTGGAGATCAACGAATCACCTCCCCTTCCAGTAAGGAACCAATGCATTATCTCCCATGACAGTAAGGAACTGACGCATCACCTCTCCTTTGTAGCAGTAACAAACAATGCATCACCTCCTCTGAAAGTAAGGAATCAACGCATCGCTTTGCTTTTTCAGCACCTCACCTCCCCTGCACCTGTTTCGTCTTTGAATTTTGACACATCCAAGGTACTTTCTGCTAAAAGTGACGCATCCATAGATTTCTATTGACTGAACTGATGTAACCTTTGAAAAGGGATTGCTGTACTTGTGTATGTTGGATTTTTGTCATTTTGGTCTTGTTGTATTCAGATAAATATTGGCTATTTTTCTAACTTGATGTGGACTCATTTTGTGGTGTTTTCACTCTGTTACTGTGTGTCTATGTACAAATGCTTTACACATTGCCTCTGAGATAAGTCTGACTGCTCGTGCCAAGCTACCAAAACGGTGAGCCGGAGTTATTTTAGCTGTGTGACTCCTTTCCCCAGACTAGATTGAAGGTCCCTACTTGGACAGGGTGCAAACTACTGCCAACTAGAGACCCCATTTCTAACAGCATTCAAAATCTCCCAGATTTGTGCCTTAACTGCAGATAGTGAATTTTTTTCTATAATCACCTGCCACAGAACATGACCATGACCCACAGTAGTGTAATCCAGTACCTTGAATACACTTTCATTTTAAGACTTCAAAACTCTATCATCATTGGGGGGCTGGCTATTTGCGATCCCTCACAGCAAATGTTTTTTAAATTGCAAACATTGGCGCCAAGGAGTAAAAGTTAAGTATCTGCAGAATTTCAAGTTTGGACTTTATCCTTTTTTTGTTTGACCATTACAAATTATTTTGGGTCCATTTAACAAAGGTAGCTTGCACATTGGAGTAATTTACTTGTTTAAGTTATTACTTTGTGCTTATTCACAAAATCTAACTGTAACTTACTGCAAAAAAAAAAAAAAGAAGTCATAAATCTAGCAACGCACATGGTAACCACTGGTATGACAACATCCTGCTATAGAAATTAATGAAGGCAGGGAATGAAAATAAACCCCTGTAGGAAATAATGCAACATTAAATTAAGTTATTTAAAATAGTTAAAAATATAAATAAATACAAGTTAATGTTGAAACAATATATAAAAATGGTATAGATTTACTATTTAATATAAAAATAGTTGACCGTCAATTCTGAATTTAAAAACTGATGAAACAATAATTTTTCTTAAAATATAAGTAAATGAATATTAATTGCATACATCGCTTTTGATAAATATTATTGCATAGTTCAAATATTTTTCTCTTTAGCAGGGAATTTCTTTTTTGATTTCAACTGCAGAAAAAGAATGTAATATATTTAATCAATTAACTATTTATTTAAAAATGTAGGTATAGTCCGGTAGCATTTTAAAAAAATGTTTATCTACCTTTAAAATTAATTTACTATTTACATTCATGTTTAATATAAAAATATTATACATATGTATTTTTGGGTTAAGTATGTATATATATATATATATATATATTATCTACTGGCGGTCGCCAGTAGATAGTTATAGTTACAACCTATTATCCATAGGAAATCCGCGACATTCTATTTGAAATAACTCTCTTGCCGGTTGACGTATCTTCGCAAAATTTTCAAACTTTGTGGGGCGCTCCGGTCCGCTCATACCCTGAAAGTCTCGGGGGATTTGTCAAGCGGGGGCCGAGAAAGAAGGGGGGTCCGAAAAATGCGTTTTCCCCATGCAATTTTCCATAGGAAACTTTAGACACGGCTACAGCCCGAACTGCTGAACGGAATTACACCAAATTTGGCAAAGAGGTAGTTCTTGGTTCAGAAAGAACCCTTTTGTTAAATGGTGTAAATCCGTTCAGTAGTTGCTGAGAAAATCAAAAGTAAAAAGATAGATATATCTATGGCCGAGTAGGGTCCGCGTACCCTCAGCGCACCCTGCGCGCACCGTCCCGATCACGAGCTGCATGTTAATTGGCTGTCAGCTGGCTGTCAACATTCCGATTCAGGAAATGTTGGCAGCCATTTTGTCCCTCGGTAGAACCGAGGGACAGAAACAAGTGCGCAAGCGCACAAAGGGGGCAGGGTAGAAACACCCTGACCCCTAGGTTTGCTCAGGGGTCCCACAAGGACCCCTGGGCAAAAAATAAAAAATAAAAAATTTTAATCGGCAGGATGCGCTCAGGGTGCGCGAATCCTGCCGAAAAAAAAATCGAAGCGCGGTCTCCCGCGCTTCGATTGCATTTGCCTCGGGTGGCCCAAGTCCCGGGGGCATGGTGGAGGTGGGTATATTGTTTGTATGGGGGGCCTCAAAGGGCCCCCAAGCTCCGGGGACCGCCACCCCCGGGGCTTTATAAAAAAAATGGTGCGGGAGGGCTCTCCTGCCCTCCCGCAGCCCCGGGGACCGCCACCCCCTGGGGCTTCTTTTTTTAAATAAATAAGGTGTGGGGGGCTCCAGCCCCCACACGCCCCGGGACCACCACCTCCCCGGGGCACTTACAAAATAAATGTGGGGGTCCATTACGGACCCCCAGAGCCCCGGGACCACCACCTCCCGGGGCTGTGCAATTTAAGGGAGGGGGGCCGCGCGGCCCCCCTCCTGGAGCCCTTGATGGCCCTGGGGACCGCCACCCCCAGGGCCGGCTCCTGCAGTGTCCCGGGGTGCCTACCCCCGGGACACTGTAGTTTGCTATGGCAGGACGGGAGCCTCGCGGCTCCCGTCCTGCCATAGCAAACTGCTTTGGATATTGGAAGAGAGAGCAGGAAACCTGCTCTCTCTTCCAATATCCAAAGCACATTGCTTTCCACATGGGGAGCTGCATCTTAGCAGCTCCCCATGTGGAAAAGCAATGCCGGCTCCCAAGGGACGCGGGAGCCGGCGGGACTGTGGGGGATTGGGGACCCCCACAGTCCCCAACGGAGAGGGCCAGCCCCAGGGGATGGGGTCCCCGGGGCAAGTAGTGGCCCGGGAGGGGGGCCACATGGCCCCCCTCCCCAAAAAATAAAAATAAAATAAAAAAAAAAACGGAAAGGCCGGCCCCGGGGGATGGGGTCCCCGGGGCCTTAAATGGCCTGAGGAGGGGGGCCACGAAGCCCCCCTCCAAAGAAAAAAAAAAAATCGAGGCCATGCCCCGGGGGATGGGGTCCCCGGGGCCAATACAGGCCCAGGGAAGGAGGGCCACGCGGCCCCCTTCCCGTTTTTTTTTTTTTAATTTAATTTTAAAAAAAGGAATAAGGCCCTGGGGGATGGGGTCCCCAGGGCCCAAAAACAGGAAAAAGGAAGGGGGCCACACAGCCCCCTTCAGGGACAAAAAAACAAAAAAACGATCGGGCCCGCAGGCCCCGCCCCTTCCTTCACCACTCTGCAAACGCGCCCCTGGCGCGTTTGCAGAGAGGAACGAATTCCCCTTGAATACTGGGGATCCTGGGGGCCAACTAGCCCACCAGGAACCTCCAGTATGCGCCAGGGAGCTGCGTTGCAGAGAGGTGTACAGAGGCCACGCCCCTTTTACACCTCTCTGCAACGCAGCTCTGTGGCGCTTTTTGGATATACCTGTTGGGCTAGTTGGCCCCCAGGGACCCTCAGGATTCAAGTGGAGTTAATCCCTGACTTAAAACGCGCCACGGGGCGCGTTTGCACAGTGGTGAAGGGAGGGGCGGGGCTTCAGGTGACATCTGTGCAAACGCGCCTCGTGGCGCGTTTTAAGTTGGGGGATTAAATCCCCTTCAATCCTGAGGGTCCCTGGGGGCCAACTAGCCCAACAGGTACATCCAGAAAGCGCCACAGAGCTGCGTTGCAGAGAGGTGTAAAAGGGGTGTGGCCTCTCTACACGTCTCTGCAACGCAGCCCCTGGCGCATATTGGAGGTTCCTGGTGGGCTAGTTGGCCCCTAGGGACCCTCAGGATTCAAGGAGACTTAATCCCCAACTTAAAACGCGCCATGGGGCGCGTTTGCACAGATGTCACCTCAGGCCCCGCCCCTCCCTTCACCATTGTGCAAATATTCCTCTAAAATCAGCCGAAATACGAATTCCGATTTACTCACCTGTTATAAGGAGAGACCTCAGTGCTGTATCTTTCAGCCCAGTACTGGTCCTGAAAAGTAATTTTAACCGTACTTACCAGTAACTTGAATTTCCTTCCATAGGATATCATTGCCTGCTTTTTGCTGAAAAAGTTTCTAAGTGTTGATTTTTGAAACATACAAATATTCCTCTAAAATCAGCCGAAATCCGAATTCTGATTTACTCACCTGTTATCAGGAGAGACCTCAGTGCTGCATCTTTCAGCCCAGTACTGGTCCTGAAAAGTAATTTTAACCGTACTTACCAGTAACTTGAATTTCCTTCCATAGGCTAACATTGACTGGTTTCACTTGAAAATTCTTCTAAGTGTGGAGTTTTGGAACTTTAAATTATTCTTCTAAAATCAGCCGAAATACGAATTCCGATTTACTCACCTGTTATCAGGAGAGAACCCAGTGCTGCATCTTTTAGCCCAGCACTGACCCTGAAAAGTAATTTTAACCGTACTTACCAGTAACTTATCTTTTCTTCCATAGGAATCCATTTTCTTGTTTTTCAGCAGAAAAGTTTCAAAGTGTCGATTTTCACAAACTACAAATATTCCTTAAAAATCGCCTGTATGACTTAAACGCATTTTTTCAACTGTTTACAGGAGATGCACCAGTGCTGGATCCAGGATCCAACACTGAGTAAGAAAAAGTAACGATAACAGTTTTTACCTGCTAAGTGAATTTCCTTCCATAGGATAACATTGGTGATTCTATGAGGAAAAGTTTCTAAGTGTCAACTTTTAAAATACAATAATATTCCTTAAAAATCACGACTGTAACCAAAACGCTTTTACTCAACTGTTTACAGGAGATGTCCCAGGACTGAATCTAGGATCCAGTCCTGTGGTTAGAAAAGTAATCCATAAAGTAACTAATTGCATTTAACTAGAAATTCACATTGAGCTGAATGTTGCATTGTGTTTGAAAATGTGTTGCCCATTGCAACAACTGTAACTACTGTACTTAAAAGTCTATTGCCTATGTGCTAAGTATTTAAACTAAAGTAATTCATTCTGAGAAAGTATTTTTTGTAATGTAATGTATAATGTAATTACAATGTAATTTAAAAAATAAAATATGTAAAAGAAATTGTTGCTAAAAATGTAGTAAATCAGTATGAAAAAAATTAATATAAAAATTAATACATTTAAAAAATGTCATTTAAAAAACCTTTGAAATTCACTGAAAAAACCGTAGGTTTCAGGCACGTTATAGTTACAAATTAGCATTTAAAAAACCTTTGAAATTCACTGAAAAAACCATAGGTTTCAGACACGTTATAGTTAGAAATTAGCATTTAAAAAACCTTTGAAATTCACTGAAAAAACCATAGGTTTTAGGGACAGTTATAGTTACAAATTAGCATTTAAAAAATCTTTGAAATTCACTGAAAAAACCATAGGTTTCAGATATGTTATAGTTACAAATTAGCATTTAAAAAACCTTTGAAATTCACTGAAAAAACCATAGGTTTTAGGGACAGTTATAGTTAGTTGGACATTTCACTCGTACAAAACCCGTGAAATTCCCCCGTTATAGTTAGTTCAGCTAACTATAACTCGCGCCCCGCAATGCACTGCTGATGACGTCACATATTACATCACTCATGACATGGTCAGTGACATCACTGATGACATCACTGATGACATCTCAAATGACATCACTGATGACATCATCCACGTGATAATCTGATGCAGCTCCTCACACCCTAATATAACCTTTGATACACCCAATCTAAATTACAGACTGCCATTCGCAAAACTATAGACACTCCAACACCAATAACTACATACCCACTCACTGATTCTTAGGTCTACACACACACATCCACTCACTCACCCGTACAGTCACTCATACTTATGGTCACTCAGTACAGGACTATCATATGCACTCTTACTCCTATATAGACACTCAAACACCGCCACTCATCCATAGAGGTACTCACACACCTAGTCAGTCATGCAAATAATTAAACACACTGCCATTTACTCACCTATACAGTTATACACACACCAGCTCACTTAATCATACAAATACTAGCACATTGTTACGCTCTTATACAATCACTGATACAAGCACACACTCATCCATACAGCCACTATCACAATCACTCACTCTCGCTTATAGCTATTTATATACTCCAACACACATATATACTGGCTTTCACATATGTAGTTACTCACACATGTACCACTGGGACATACATTCACTCACTAACACACTCTTACACACACTTACCCACCCATACAGTCTATCACAGATGCACTCTTGAAACCATCCACCCAGTGAATCACCCACTCACACATCTATGCACAGAGTCGCACACCCCCACCCACACAAACACTCAGGCACCCATACAGATACTCAGACAACCAATCAATAACTCATATAGACACTCATGTAGCTATTCACAAACCCATGCAGCCACTTACACAGCAACAGACAGACGGATACAGACATTCACCCAGTTTAGTCACTAACCCATGCATTCAGTAAGATACGTTAAATCACTCACTTATAGAGTCAGTCACGCACCTACTAAATCATCCATACAGACACTTACACACCCACTCATTCTTCAATACGTCTTTTCCTATATATATTAAAAATATTTAAACTTTACAGAAACACACAGTCACTGGATGATGTCATCAGTGATGTCATTTGAGATGTCATCAGTGATGTCATCAGTGATGTCACTGACCATGTCATGAGTGATGTAATATGTGACGTCATCAGCAGTGCATTGCGGGGCGCGAGTTATAGTTAGCTGAACTAACTATAACGGGGGAATTTCACGGGTTTTGTACGAGTGAAATGTCCAACTAACTATAACTGTCCCTAAAACCTATGGTTTTTTCAGTGAATATATATATAAATATATATATATATATTCTTTTTAATTTCCCATACACAGTCTTTTTCTCAGTAGTAACTTGCACTCAGATTTTGTGAATAAACAAAATGTAGTAAACTTACTCAAAAGTGTATATTACTCAAAAGTGTAAGTTACCTTTGTGAGTCCGGCCCTTTGTGTGGTAGCGTAAATCCCACATCAAAACCAGTACAGTCCATGCATTGAATCTCAGCAGGTTTGAGTAACGGGTACATTCTTTTTCCAGATACTGAACGCTGCATAATAACTTTCGGAGGCTGTTTGTTTAGGTCTCGGGGGGGCAACGTATTCCATATTGTATTTCCCGGATGTTTTTTACTGCCTGACTTGCTATTTTAAATAATTTGCACTTGCACTTTAACGTTCTTTAGTTGAAGCATTTCGCTTCCGCATACGGTCGTGCTTGACGCTGATTGGCTGACCTTGGCCAATAGGTGCCAGCTGGGAGGAGCCAGTTGTGCCCCCCAGCTACTTGATGCACGCCGCACCGCGGATTGGCCCTAGCACTTGTAAAAAAAGTGGTTTTAAAATAAGGATGGGTGATTCATTACTACACAACCTCCTCATACCTCAGAGTTTAGGCTACTTAGCCTAAACTGCCGGTTGTTGGTCAAACACCACGCAGAGGTGTTTGACATACTACATGAACAATCCCCAGATGTACTGTTTCTAACTGAACCGTGGTTGACACAGGATTCTGCATCCATACCATGGCTGACTCTTCCCCAAGGGTACGCCATGAAACAACTAAACAGAGTCAACTATAGAGGGGGTGGGGGCATAGCGATAGCTTTTTAAAGAGTCTTATTCCTGCAGCTTTATGAGTGAAAATATCCCAAATTGCGAGTGTGCTCTTTTTAAAATCTCTTTTAACTGTAACCTCACAGTTGCCGGCCTACTAATTTATCGACCCCCAGGCCTATCTAAAACTTTCAAGGAAGTGCTGGTAAACTTGGTCACCATATTAGCTAGTAAATTTGCCAATTTCAATATCCTTGGAGATTTAAATCTCCATTTGGAAGATGACCAAAAGAAGGAGACAGCTAGCTTTTTAGCAGACCTAGCAGCATGCCAGCTGCTGCAATACGTCTCTAGCACCACACATTTAGCAGGACATTTGTTAGACCCTGTGTTTTCTAATCTACCTGTTATATTGATCCTCCCTCTCCTCCCTTTGACATTGTCAGACCACTTTCTCATTTCCATATCCCTATGCTGGCAAGGTCACTCTAAACGGATTAGCCCTTAGCCTACACTAAAACGTCCATTGCATAAACTAGATGAAGATAATTTCTGTAACATATTGCAGGCACAGAAACCTCAGCTGCCCTCGAGCATAGATGCGGCACTCGACATTTTCCATGACTGGCTTACTCACTCCCTGAACAGCTGCATTCAAGCCAAGCTTAGTTACAGGTAAAGAATTCAGTCTAACCCATGGTTCAATGAGTCGCTGATCAATGCAAGAAAAAATTGTAAACGGCTTGAACGGGCGTGGAGACGCACATATGACCCACTAGCCAAAAGCCAATACAGTGCATTCACCAGAGCCTACCACAAATTGATCCGTAGGGCCAGGGCGGATTCCAAAATTAAAGAGAGCAACAATCCTTCAAAAGTTATTTTCTCCCTTCTCAACGATATGAGGAACTTAAAGTGTGCAGGAGAACCTACTATCACCTCTAATACCCAGTGTGATATGTTGGCCAGCCACTTATGGGACAAAGTGGAGGATATTTATAAAAACTTCCCAGCATTAAGTGATAATATGAGTAAGATGGAAGGGGAAAAGGACAAGGTGAATGGTAAAGGTGAGACACTTCTCTCCTTCCCTTTACTAGCGCTCACAAAGATTGAGTCTCTATGCAATAAAATAAAATCAGGCTCTCCAGCGGACCCTATGAAACCAGACCATTTCCGTATATTTCACAAACATATATTACCAGTCAGTAGGGAGCTGATCAACCTATCTCTGCCCACTGCGACAGTGTCGCTTGCATGGAAGCATGCCAATATTGCCCCATTATTAAAAAAGCCTTCTCTAGACGCATCTAACCCGGAAAGCTACCATCCAATATCCCGGCTCCCTTTTTTGGCGAGAGCCACTGAATCCTATGTGAATTCCATCCTCACAAAGTACGTAGAGACCAATGAATTTTTGGATCCCTCACAAAACGGTTTTAGATCACTCCACAGTATCGAATCTGCCTTCTTGGCGATGACCGAGCAACTACGTAGCACTTTGGATGAAGGAAACTCAGCGACCTTGATTCTCCTTGACCTCAGCGCCGCTTTCGATACAGTATCCCACAAGATCTTACTGTGTCGTTTGCAGGAGGTAGGGATAGGTGGCACGGCCCTGGTCTGGTTCAGATCCTTTCTGAAGGGCAGGTCATTTCAAGTTACTGCACCTCCCTATTGTTCTCGGGAATATGCTGTGCACCACAGAGTCCCACAGAGATCAATGTTCAGTCCTATACTCTTCAATATTTACGTACAACCCCTGGCAACAGTGGCAAAAAATAGAGAGTTGTCATTGGTGTCCTACGCGGATGACACCCAATTGGTTATCTCTTTTTACAAAAATTGCAATCATAATCTCATTAAATTTAAAGAAGATGTGATGGCAGTAGCAGACTGGATGACGGCAAACTATTTACTGCTGAATGCTAGCAAATCTGAGATCCTGCAACTAGGGAAAGATAGCAATTTGTGGGTAGAACAATGGTGGCCAGGAGCGTTGGGACCTGCACGCTCGCCCAAGGAAGTTGTGAAACATCTAGGTATCTGGGTGGACAGCTGTCTGTCCTTTGAAACCCATACAAAAGCGGTTGTTGGGACTTGTTTAGGGCTTCTGCGTGGAATCAAGCCCCTGTTAGGGTTCTTGGAGTCACAAACCCGCCAGATCATTATCCAAGCAACGATCCTATCTAGACTGGATTATTGCAACTCTCTCTATTTAGGCGCAAATAAAGCTGGAATCCAGCGCCTACAGAGGGTACACAATGCGGCAGCATGATCCCTTATTGCTCTCCCCAAATTTTGCTAGGTATCAAAACATCTACCCAAATTACATTGGCTGCCAATCGTAATGAGAATACATTTCAAGACGTTATGCTTAGCTCATAAAATTCTCACTAAGCAAGCCCCTTCTATCTTTTCCAGCCTACTTATGTCATACTTACCATGACGCATGTTGCGATCAGCGGATCTGCGCTTAGCATGCATCTCTCGAGTCAATAGAGCACAAGCTGCTGGCCGCTCTTTCAAGGTGCTGGCAGCTACACTATGGAACTCATTACCTGTATCCATCAGAACCATTGACAACCACCTGGCCTATAGAAAGGCTATAAAAACTTGGCTCTTCCTAAACTAATTTTACAGTCTCTATGCTCAACATCCAGCAATCACTTGATCTGTATCCTGGATCTTTTAGCGCTGGGACGCCCCGTCGCTGGGGCAGCCATGCGCTGTACAAATTCCCTTAACATAACATGACATTAGGGAAATGTGGACCCACAACTTTTCCCACATGCATAGAATGGGAAAATCCAATTGATACATCAGGCCCTTGGTTCATGTCAGACCCTAAGTAGCTGCATGGTGATGCAGCAGTAGTTTGAGTCTGAAACATTAAGGTTTAACTCTCCACGCTCCGCTATGGCCAATTACATCCTTGTCCATCTTCCTCTTACTGGTCTTTTTATTTCAGCTACTGTTGCACACTCAGTTTTGCTTATGGTTGAGTGGTTTCTGCTTGCTTCCTATCTCAATTGTTTAAAGACTGGGATGAGGAAGTCAAACAAATAAGTAATGTTGTGATGATTTACCTGTAAACTTCAGTACTGAGAGTCCTTGAATTACTCATGGAAGTCCAGACTTTCTTCCCTCCCTTTCTATACAGAGTTCACTACCAGGGCCAGCTTTAGGGCAGTGCGACCGGTGCGGCCGCACTTGTCGCTGACATGGAGGGGGGACCCTGACCTCAGGTGGGGGCACTGTGTTTGCAGTAGTTTACGATTTAAAAGCAGCTGATGCCGAGTTCCTTGTGCGCTCAGATTTCAGGCAGCAATAAAAATGTCAAGATAACGTTTGTGAATAATGTTCCTGCTAGAGAGAGAGATAGGAGTTTTGTTTAGTGGCAGTTTTGACTCGCCATAAAGTAGCGCAGAGGGTAATATGCCTGCTGCAAAGAACAGATCTGTATTTGAAGTGGGTTGCTCAGTGGATTAGTAAAGACAGCCTTTACCAGCGCTTTAAAACAAATTAAATGTGTGTGGGAGAGGTGCATTGGAGAGATGAGGGGCCCTTTTGATGGGTGGTAGTGAGGGAATCTGAGGAGGAGGTCATGGGGGGGGCACTAAAAAAGATTGTCGCACCGGGTGCCCCCAGAGCTAAAGCAGCCCCTGTTCGACTGAGTTTGGGGATTTTTGCTCGGTAGATTTAGACATTTGCTTCCTCTGGTATCATGTTTTGGCAGACAAAAAAGAGAGGAGCGAGTGCTCATCAAAAAAGACACAGTACATGCCTAAGAGCTGCTGTAAGTTTTATTTTGCAGATGTCTCGCTTTAAGTTGTGAGTTACATGTTATGTCTGTGACGCAAAATGTTCGTTGTTATGCCATTGTAAATAAGATTGCGTGTGGGGGGGGGGGAAGTATTGCGAAAAGAATACTAGAAGGCTTCAGATACTGATCAGTGGTTGGATGGGCCTTTTTTATTACACTGGGCACAGATTATTGAGAGAAGTTTATAATGGGTAGATTTTCTACTCAACAGCGCCATTTGGGCATTTTTTTTTTTTTGCAAAATAACTTTTTCCTTTTTTTCTGTTTCAGGAGAAGTGACATAAAGTGAGGCTACTGAACAAGTAATAGTAATCGTCTCTTCTTGTCTTGACGACTCCTACGTGTTCTTTGTTGAGTTCTTGGTAACTTTGAGTTTGGTTACTGGAGGGAAAGTATCACACATCGGGGCATATTCTCAAGAACGTGTGATAATCATCGCAAATTTAGCTTAACGCAACTTTGTATATCGCAGTCCATCGCGAGAAAATAACACCATCTTAACGACCAATTCCCAACCCCTCGGCACCATGCGATAGCAGCATGATAACCCGCCAAATGACCGCGTAAAAACCAACGCGATAAACAAAAAATGCGAAACACGATCGCCCAAAAAGTTGCGATGCCACAAAGCGCGATACCAAAATCAGCGAAAACCAGCAACAGGCCTGCAATACCCAGGCGTCATGCGTGAAAATGCACTATAAAAGCAAAAAAAACAAAAACCAATTCAAACTGCGTAGCACCATGGATGCACCCGGACCGAGTGCAGAGGACAAGCCGAACTCCACAAGCCCCACGGAGGACCAGCATGGAACCCCCTGTTCGGGGGAGGGCAAGGAGAAGAGGAAGAGGAAGACGGGGTTCAGTCCGCAGGAAGACCAGATCACCGTCACGGAGGTGATAAAACACTACCAACAACTGTTCGTCACCTCCACTGCATCATTGGCAACACAAACGGAAATATGGCAGTCCATCGTCACCAAAGTGAATTCAGTCGGAGTGTCGAGGAGGTCAATGGAGGAGGTCAAGAGGCGCAGGCATGAAGTGCACAGACAAACCAAACAGAAACTTGCTGCCAACATGAAGGCAGCAAAGGCGACTGGAGGTGGGAGTCCTACGCCACAGGAGGAGCTGGATGAGCTGGAGGAAATGGTGGCCACAGTCATCAGTGTGGAGACGGTGCAAGGAGTTGGGGGTCTGGACACAGCCCGAAATGACCTGACCCAACAGCAACAGGGTGAGTAACGACCAGGGACTGGGGGGACGGGGGCAGATGGGCACAATGGCACGCATGCACAATCATGTGCAGCACACTGCACACCCGCAATGAGTGTGGAACATGTCCCTGATACCCTTGGCACACTGCAGCACACATAGAAACACCAAGTAGGCCCCCGTCCACAATGTGCACAAATGGGCCCCCCTCCATATTACCAATGCCACAACCTACCCATGCACATGTGCTGAATCCAGAAAACCAGCAGCTCTGTGAGCCACACTGACAATGCAAGTGACACTGCATGACAGATATCGTGGCTGAAGTCACAATACATGACATGGTGCACGAGACGACACTGAGGTGGCTGAGTGTGGACCACATCTGTAAAGGAGCTGGTCACACTCTGACACATCCACGTGCACCTACGACCCATGACGTCAAGAACACATCTGCAGACAAACAATGCACAAGAGTACCAAATATCTCCAGTAGCACAAATGACCCAAGTCGCAAACATCCCAGCACCCGAAAAGCACACAAGTCAAATGCACACCGACTCAAAGGGATAAGGGTCTGCCAATGCAGAGCTGCAGAGGTGAATCGCCAACAATGCACCACACACACATAGCAATCACAGTACATCAACATTGACGACAATGTGGGACAGAGTGCAACCCCTACACCACAGGACAGAGGACACAACTGGTGCCTCTCGTGCGTAGAAACTGGCCAATCACATCTGGCAATGCATGACACTGTGAGATGATAATGTACGAGTACAACCACACATCCGTCATGTAGTCGAAATGTCCACTGACTCCCATCAAATAGCCAGCTTCACCAAAACAGTCACAATGTACACCGTCATGCAGTCTGAATGTAAACATCTACAATGCGTCAACATACATGGAACACACTGTTAACCTGCATCTCCCCTTATATTGCAGAGGGACAATCAACACCTCCTGCAGAGCAGACCGCACATCTCTTCAGTGATGATGAAGAGGACACCCTGCCCATTTGCCCAGGCACACTCCAACGGCTCGTGGACAGCCTCCTGGAGCATGGCAGCCCAGCTGCATCGCGGTGAGCCCACACCCTGCACAGACCACACAGCAGGAAGCACACACCACCACGGCTGCCTCCCAGGACCCCCACGACCAACACATGGATTTCAAACGCCGTGTGTTAGGGTGCCAGGAGAAGATAGCAGATCAGCTGCGGCTAGGTTTCGAGCTCATGGCAGCCAAACTCCCATACGTGGGTGCCTGAGTCCTCAGGGAGCACCTACAGTCCCTAACGGACACCCACTGTCCGCACCATGCCCACCAACAATCCTTGGCTGACATCGCTGGTTCCATTACTCCGATACAAGAACTGTCTAGGCAGACTGGCTCCAGCGATGACAGCACAGAGTTGGCACAGATGCGGAGGACAATGGAGACCATGGAGCCGATGCAGGCTGGAAGTATGGCTGCCACTGCTGAACACCAGCGAGATGTAGCTGCGATCTTCCATGCCTTGCAGATCCTCATCTTGCCATTGCTGCCACTGAGCCTATTCCAGATGACTGCTGCAGGAACCTCGACACACACATCTCTGACCCCTGATGTGTCAGTGGCACACAGTGATGCAGCCCCATCACCTTCGCACCCTGATGTGTCAGTGGCACACAGTGATGCAGCCATTACACCGCCACACACACCGGACACACCCGACACAGAAGAAGTATCAGAGGAGTAAGATGTGGATGGTAATTACTGTGTGAGGAAGGAGGCAGTAGCATCCATCACCTCCATATGGCTTGCCCTGCCTGGCTCTGCCCTATGCATCATGCCCTGGGACAACACCTTCCACTGACCCCCGGAACACTCTGCGACATTCACCCGGACCCCGACACGGACTGCCATATCTCCACTGCTTGACAATTACGCAGCAATCCTGCTGCGGACTGCACTCCCCCCTCTTCCAAATCACTTTTCAATCCCCAAAGGACTCTGGTTGGCCCACCACTGGGCTTCCATGTTATGTGGGCTTGGATGGCCATGTACAGCTCCCTCGCCGTCATTCACCAGAATGTGAATAAAACATTCGAAATCATGCAGATGTGTCATGACTATTTTCACTCACGTATGGAAGTATGGCTGGATGTAGGGACAATGATTGCACAAGAAGGTACACCCTGGTAAATGACATCAATGCGCATGTTCATCCCCGAGACACATGGCCAATTGGATGACTGTGAAGGTGGGTACTAGCTGTGTCCCCATTGCACATTAGCAACAATTTCACAACCCCCCAACGTAGGCACAAGTCCATGTATTGAATAGGGCTGTGTGTAGGAATGACCAAATCGGTAGCAGGCCAGAAGTGGTGTCCTACATCACATGTGACGACAGAACTTCACGTCACATACCTACTCACACACATCTGTGTGGACACATTCTGTAATGATTCATAACATTGCTCAACATGGTCAGAGATTGGACACCATACTCACATTGCTGAAGACACGTAAGAGCACAGGTCTACCAGCAACTATCCCAAAACAATGTCTGGCTCACAGAGGTGGAGCTGTCAAAAGGGACCCACCCCCATTGTACATGCGTCAGTCAGTTCCTCCCTGTGTAGGGACGATGCTCATTGTGGCACACGAGTGGTCAATCTAATCAACACTCATCACAGTTAGACACCAGTGGTGTTGCGTAGACTTTATTGGCATGTGCATGTCAGTACGGACAAGGCAACGGCCACAACAGGCAGGGACATGCTTAAGACACTTACACGCAGCATGGGAACATGTCAAGGTGCAGGGAATGGGGAGGCAAAAATGAACACCAATCATCACGGATGGCAACGGTCTCAGCCCACCTTGCCTTGCTGGACGAGTCATGTGTTGTTTGGCGTCTGCCCATTGCCCCGTGTGAGGGGGCATGACTCACAGCCCATGGGGTCTGCATAGTGCTCTGCCACCCGACTGCACCGACTGTCTGCTCTGCTGACAGTGATCAGGTGAAAGGGTCCGACAAGTTCACATGTCGTGCTACATTGCCATGTGTGTACTCTCCCCCCAGCAGTGTGTCCGACTTGGTAACGTTGCCAAACGACGCTGTGCTGCTCCGACCATGGAACTGCATGACCTTGCACAGGTGTGTGTACACACGTGTAGTTCCACGCACATGCATTCAGAGTCCAGATGAAGGCAGACATGTCCTCTGTTGTGGTGGGATATGTGAGCATTCCCCACGATGCTACAAGGTGTTGGGACCAGTGCTGTGGGTGACAATCCGATGTGGCTGCAGGGACGTAGTTACTCGTCCATGAATGCCAGCGCAGCTTCATGTGCAATGTGTTCCAATAGTACGTAGTTGTCGGGTTCAAGGAACACCAGGGTGAGCCAATCCATTGACTGGTTCGGGCAGATGTGCTCAGTCCACGCCATTTCCCTAATCCGCAACACAGCCCAATAGGAGAGCGCCTGGATGTGGTCACTGCACACGAGGAGTTGTGCAATCTCCCATGTGCAACTGCCAGCACATACGCCAAGGATCAGTGCATCCCATGCACGGCTATCCAGGTGACACTCCTGTTCTTGGGCCCACAGGGGGCGCACTGTCAGGTCATAATCCAATTCAGCTACCGTTGCGTTGGATAGGCAGACCTCCATGGGCCACTCGAATGTGCATGATCGACAGTGGAACCAGGGCTGGACGCAGGTGACGTAGGCAAGACGGAAACTGATTCGCAACACTGCCATTGGCAGGGATCCCAACAGATGCAGCATTCGTGCACGGTACAGTTCCACATGACAGGGGTTGTGCATGTGCCCGGGAATGCCTGCCATTGCGTTTGTTGGTCTCGTGGCACCGGCACTCCTCTGACCGACGGATGTTCGGTGGACGATATGCCACAGCTCTGGGCAATGAGTCGTATGTGTGTGCAACGTTTGGACGTATGTGTAGTTCTTGACCAATGTGTCAAGGGCATCCCTTGCAGGTGTAGGTCGTGCAGGGACAAGTGTGTGTGGGGTGTGGGCACGTTGGTGTTTCATTAGCGCAGTTCGTGGTGTGGGAGTCGTCGGAGGCTGGTATGGTATCTCACGCAGGGTGTGCCAGCCGCATTCAGGACCAAGGTCGGGGGTTTGGTTGGCCTTCGGCCTTGTGTGTTGAGACAAAGGAGCTTTCATTCCTGATTTTCGTCTCACTGCTGCTTGCATGTCTTAATTGTGATGTGGAGTTCGCGCTGACTTTGATGCCAGGCCTGTGATTTGGGGTGCGCAGATTTCGAGACACACCAGCTGTTGGCATGTTTGCATGAGCCAAGGGCCTGATTGGCCTTGCGCTCCTTGTTCAGTCTCTCTATTTCTCTCTCTCTCTTTCTCTTTCTTTCTCTCTCTCTCTCTCTCTTTCTCTCTCTCCCTGTCCTTTGATGGGTGCCTGACACACCTTCTTATCTTGGATATTGTCTTGCAGGCTGTGAGTCACAGATTGTCCAGGAATGCCCCGCCATGACACCTCAGAATAGTTGTTTGGTGACAAATTAGAATGTGACATTTTGTTTGGTCTTTCAATGGTGTATGTATGAATCAGGATTTCAGTGCTCACATGTATGTTGATTGTTGCAATTGTGCGACATCAGGCGGGTGCTTGTGTTCATGTTTCCATGCAGTTGATGTGCTGTGTCTTGGTCCGGGGAAGGGGGGGAGGTGCCCAGGGTGGGGCCCGGGGGGGGGGTGTGGTCCTGGGGGTGGTGGCGGTGGGTGTTGTGGCCCTCTTAGGTGTCCGGCACGCATGTTCAGTGGCTCCATGGCATCTGTTGTTCTCCAGGTGTGGCTCGGGGCTGGGCTCTCTTTTGTGGTGAAGGCTGTCGTCCGACTTTGCACCAGGTCGGAGCAGGTGTTAGTTTCCTGCTGCTAACGCGCCTTATCGCATGTTTTGTGATCTTATCGCGGATCTGGCTGGTCGTTGTGAATGTTGAGGAGTGGTGTTGTCGCGGCTTTTTGCACGGGAACGCCTACTCTGCATCTCATTAGCGATAGTTGCCGGGGTCATCTGTGGCGATGTTTTTTGAGGCTGCTATCGCGGGTAAACTGGTGTTATGGGCTGTTGACACCAGCTTGTGAATGGGGCGATGAATTTATCGCAACTTTGGCTGCGATAAAGTGCCGTTAACTCGGCGATAGGTCCTTGAGAATATGCCCCATTCTGTTTCTGTAAACTTTTTTGCACCATCCACCTTTCGATTGCTTGGGTTTTAAGGAAAAATCAAGTAAATCTATTTCTTAGTAAAATATTTCTTTTTGAAAGGCCGCTTTTTGGGGGAGGGCGGGCACCACCCTGCTTTCCCCCATTTTGATTATTTTTGTTTGTTTTTCCTGTAAGGTCTTGAGTCTTGACTAGACAATATAGGGCAGGGCCAAGAGTAGAAAAGGATAAGGGTGCAAGGGTAATGGGTATTTTATGGTGATGGAGGCCTGGGAGTATATTTCCACCTTTCAATTGTTTTTTTGGCCATACTTATTTATATACTGTGGTTTAATACTTTCCAAGATCTCTTCGGCTGTAATTATAGATGTTTTTCTCAGTTATTTTAATTTATTTTCTCACTCTTACTGCTACTTTGATGGTAATGTTTTTGGGGTCTGAGGATGGCCTTAAATTTATGCCTACTTTTGAGTATTTCTTCTGCATGTGGTGGTTGGTGGATAAGGGATTGTTGTGATGTCAGCATTTTTGCACACATGTGAAATATGCATGAGGACACTGAAAATATGCTCGTGACAACTGGTAGTTGCAGCAGTTACTGTGTCCTTCTTCTACTGCCACTCCCCACATTATAATCCATCAAATAAAGTTGATTTCTTTCCATCCTGTGTCACAGGGCATCATTGCACTGGCGACAAGGACTAGATGCCCCTTTTTGGAGAGAACAGAAAGTGCTTAATTTGAGCTGATGGTTCCCAGTGGGGACCACTGGCACTCATTTTTGGGGACCAGCATTTGTTTTTCTGCATGAAACATTTATGGGAAGCAAGAGAGGGAAATTAAACAAAGTAGAAAGACAGAGGAAGAAAAAGAAGGAAAACCATTATAAAGAGAGAAAACAGGAACCTGCACAAGTGAGATAAACTGGCAGGGAGCGTCTGATTGTGGATTAAAGAGGCCTGAGGTGGCTTTGTGACTAGGCAGTGTTGGTATTCAGTGCACCAACACTTAATTTCACCCGCTGCCGTCCTCTGAGCAGAGCTTTGGCACTAGTGCTCATTCTTTTACAAATTAGTCACTGAGAACAAATATCAGTCTGGGTGCTTGGTGGCATTTTGGATTTCATCGCTGGTAGACATAATGCTGTACCGTGGAATAGAGTGGTTGCTGGCGCCACCGGGAGGGTGAGCCAGATGCTGGCTTGCCATGCTCTGATACACATTCAAACCTATGGATTTATGAAATAATGGCTGTTTTTTTCCTGGGCAGATCTGCATTTGGTGTTCTGTTGGTGCAGGATATCTTATCAATAAAGTATACAAACAAGTGATGGATGAATGCTTGAATTAACCTCCACCACTGGTAATTACTCGGGCAGTATCCTGATCCATCGTTATTTTGCACACCATGTCACCTCAGGTTGGACCCAGCTATATGCAAATCGATCTTGACCCTGCTCCAATCAGAGCAGTCTGCCCAAACTGCCAAGCCAGATCCTCCCTGAACCGGAACACAAGCAACCGAGGACAGAATTCACCCTAGTGAAGGGCTCATCAGCCGGATACAGCTTGGTTCCAGTGGCACAGTGTTCACGAGACCCACATCTGGCCATACCCATTATTCACTGGCAATTACTTGGGGCCGAATTCCAATCCATTGTCATTTTGCACACCATGTCCCCACAGTTTGGACCCAGCTTTATGCAAATCAGTCTTGACCCTGTGCCAATCGGAACAGTTCAACCCAAACTGCCATGCCAGGTCCTCCCTGAAGCAGAACACAAGCGACCCAGGACCGGTTTTGCCCCAGTTATGGGCTCATCAGCCTGGTCCAGCTAGGTTCCAGTGGCACAATGTGCACGGGACCCACATCTAGGCATACCCATCCCACTTAGGGCAACACAATAAAGAATACAAACAAGTAATGGATGGAATGCTTGTGTTCTGTTCAGAGAGGACCTGGCCTGGCAGTTCGGCTGGACTGTTCCCATGAGGAGCAGTGTCAGGACTTAAATGCATATGGCTGGGTCCAAACTGAGGTGGCATGGTGGGAAAAAAAACGATGGATTGCGATACGACCCGAGCGACTGCCAGTGGCTGAAATTAATTCAAGCATTCCATCCAAAACCTTATTGTTTTTGCACTTGTCGCTCTAAGTTACCAGGGTATGCCCACACGTGGGTCCCCAACTCACTGTGCCACTGGAATCAAGCTATACTTGGCTGACGAGCCCTAACTAGGGTGAAACCGGACCAAGGTTGCTTGTGTTGCGGTTCAGAGAGGACCTGACCTAGCAGTTTGGGCTAGACTGTTCCCATGAGGAGCAGAGTCAATACTGATTTGCATACAGCTAGGTCCACACTGAGGTGGCACAGTGGGCAAAAAAACGATGGATGGGATGGGGCCCAAGCGATTGCAAGTGGCTGAGATTAATTCAAGCATTCCATCCATCACCTTGTTGTTTTTGAGTAGATCTTATCATTCCAAGCCTGATTACGTGTCTGTGGCTATTTTGAATCCCTTTCTGAATGTGCATCATTGGGCATCCCAAATACTTTTGTGGCATATTCTGTTATGCTTACTGTGAGACAAGCATCTGTGTTAAGCAATCTGGACCAGATTTACAAGAAACTGACGCATCTCTGCATTAGTGCAGGGATGTGTCAGTTTCCTTGCACAGGGCAAAAAAACCCTTGCGCCACCATGGGTGCGTTGTATTTACAATACGGCGCACCATGGCGAAGGAGAAACAGATGCGTCAGAATGTCTGACGCATCTGTTGGCGCAAAAGTAACGCATTGCTGGAGTCGTGTCACAAGCACGACGCAACTCCGGCAATGCATGGGGAGGCCTATACCTAATACACTGCATCACTCCTTATGCCTGCTCCAAGCAGGCGTAAGGTTTTGACGCAGTGGCATCCTAGAAGTGGGGAAGTGAAATCTTGTAGATTTCACTGCGTCACTTCTACGAGGCTTTCCTGCGCGGGAACGCCCACCCTGCATACATTATACCTGATGCAGGTATAATGTTATGTTATGTTAAGAAGATTTCTAAAGCGCGCGATTACCCGGAGGTGTCCTGGCGCTAGTTAGTACTCCAATTGCTGAGACCGGAAGGACAGGAGTTATTCATCAAAAAGCCAGGTCTTCAGCCCCTTCCTAAAAGCCAGAAGATTATCGGCATTTCTCAAATGAAAAGGCAGACCATTCCAGGCCTTAACTGCACATAGGGAGAAACTTCTGCCACCCCACTGGGCTTTTTTTACGGGTGGAACTGCAACCAGTTTGGCTCCCATTGATCTCAGTGTTCTTGCCGGTCTATACCATTGAAACTGATGTTGCAAATGTTCTGGTCCCGAACCCTGCAATGCCTTAAAGACCATACAAAGAGATTTAAAACGCACGCGGCTCTTCACCCGGAGCCAATGCAATTTTCTTATCTCATTAGAGATTGGGGAGAATTTAGATGAGCCCGTGAGAAGTCTGGCCGCAGCATTCTGGAGCAACTGAAGTTTGTTCAGAAACTTTTGCTGCATGTTAAGATATAAGCTATTACAGTAGTCCAGCCTTGACAAAACCAAGGCTGTGACCACTGTTTTCCGGCTCCCCAAAGGGAGAAGCCGCACAATTTTCTTGATAGTTCTCAGGACAAATACTGTTTTTGACACTACTGCATTAACCTGGGCACCCAGAGACAATTTCTCATCCAACATAACTCCCAAATTTTTCACCTTTTTAGAGGGAGATGGATGAGTTCCCAGAGAAGCGGGCCACCAATTGGGGGTCCAAAAGTTAGTGTCATTCCCGAACAACATCACTTCAGTTTTACCCGAGTTTAGCTTAAGGCAGTTATCTGCCATCCAGCTCCCTACTGCTTCCATACAGATCTGAAATTTATTATCTATCCCTAGCTCTTGGCCAGGTAGAAGAGACACCACAATCTGTGTGTCATCCGCATAAGACGTAATCCCAAATCCAAAGGCACTGATAACAGGAGCTAGCGATGAAACATAAACATTAAAAAGTGTTGGGCTCAGAGAGGACCCCTGCGGTACTCCGCATGGCAATGTGAAGAGTGTAGACTGAAATTTCCCCAGGGATACAATCTGTCCTCTGTCTGATAAAAAGGACCTGAGCAAATCCCAGGCTTTACCCTGTACCCCACATTCCCTGAGACGGTCCATCAAAATATCGTGATGGACCGTATCAAATGCGGCGGATAAGTCCAGTAGGATCAAAGCAGCCCTACCTCCTCGATCCACTGCCACTCTAATCTCCTCTGTAGCCTTAATGAGGGCCGACTCAGTGCTGTGTCCCTCTCTAAAACCATGTTGGGAGGGATCCAATGCTTGGACCTCCCTCAGAAAAGCACTGAGTTGATGATTCATAACCTTCTCCACCATTTTTGCAGGGAGAGGCAAACGAGAGATCGGGCGGAAATTATTGGGGTCATTAGGATCCAAGCTTGGCTTCTTCAAGAGAGGGAGTATTGAAGCCAGCTTCCACAGTTTGGGAAATTGTCCAGTTTCAAACAAACCATTAAAGATGGCTACGAGATATAAGGCAATAGGACTGGGGGCCAATTTTGCGATCATTACTGGGCAGGGGTCAAAAGGCGAGCCCGATTTGGCTCCCTTAAGAAGCTCCAGAATATCCTGTACTGTCAGTGAACTGAATTTGTCCAAGGCACGGGGGGGGCCCTCTTAAATTCGAAGGTCTCCTTAATCATACTTGATCCAGCCTCCCTCGATCCACTGAACATCTAATGTGATGCAGAGCTTAACAACGTGACGCATCTCCCTAGAAGCGTCACGTTGTAAATGGACCGCAACGTGGCACATTGTTTGCGCTGCCGCTGCGTCACAAAAAGTGACGCAACAGCGGCACAAAAGTGTTGCAAGGGGCTTGTAAATCTGCCCCTCAGTGTGCAACTATACTTTTATCCAGGCTATCAATGGTGAGCTAAGTGATGGTCTAACATTTTAAATAATAAGGCTTGTAGTTTTGAACAATGTGATGTAATCACTGCCATATGTATCTATGGCACCTCAACCTTGAACTCCGAATATGCAAATACGAAACACTGGTGAAAGAGAGTTTTTGACCACCATTCAGTACAGACTAGAATGTGAATGCATCACGATTCTACAATAAACAACATATAAGCAAATGTACACTTATGCCGATATTGTACATTCCAGCTTGTGTTATCCATTGTTCAAATAAACTTTAACAAGATTTTGTTTTCTGTTTTCCATTTCCCTGGGAGCAATTAACTAAAATGTTTTATCATTGTTAACCTTTTCATTCTGCAGGGATGTATCATTTACCCTGCAAAGAAGAGTTGAGCTGTGAGCCTCTGGGTGAGGCAAAAAAAAACAAAAAACGGAAGAACAGGTTTAGATCATTCAGCAACTACTTAAAAGCAACTGATAGGTAGGAGTTTTCAGCACATTTTACTACTTTATTCCACTGTCTACGAACCGAATGGCAAACCATTTTCAACCATCTTCCTGAACATGCAACCTGAAGATGAAGCAATTGTTCTAAATGTACACGATAAAGCAGTGCAGTAGAAAATTGTTTATCAGACAATTAAAACCATAAACATTGTGAAGGACATACATGATATAACATTTACCTAAAAAAGAAATAAAGCATTTAAAAATGGTGTTATGTTTAGGAAATGATGTTGTATCAGATCCTACCAGTGTGGTAGAAAGGCATAAATATTTGATGTGCCACTTGCAAAGTCATGAGTCTGTAGAACAACAGCACTTTGTTACAGTATGATGCTTAGTATCTATGCATGTGAGTATGAAAGTTCTTTGGATCAAATGATAAGAGATCGGGAATTCTGTCACAGCCATACAAAAAAGGTTTAAGAAAGTCTATTAACATATAGGTACCCAATACTGGAGCAGACCATTTCTATCACTAAAGAGTTGAACAGTCCATGTTATCTTCTGAAATATTTAATTTACCAGAAAGGGAGGAAGCCCACAGTGATATTAATGTGGCTGACTATATTAAAATAAAGAACAAGAAATATAAATGAAGAAAATGAAGAAACAACTCTGCAAATTTGTATGGAGTACATAATAAACATGGGTACATTTATCGTGTAAATAGTCGCCATGGTTGTCCCACATTTGGCAAAGCATATAATAAATGTAAGTCATTTTGCAAAACTTTGCAAGAGGACATAATTGAAGTTACTGAGTTTTCCTTTGCTCTCTTTTGTACTTATTGCACGAATGAAGTGGGTAGGTAACATTGATCTTATAGCAGTCAACACAAACATCTTAGATAATTTATCATTTTTAATTTAAGTGTTTTTCCCATTCTCATTGCTGCCTTACTAATGTTGTATGGGCATGTAGATTGGCATCGACACATTTTGATTATACATTTATACAATGGTTTTCCTCAATGATGCACGTGTTTGTTGGTAGTGGGGGGATGAAGAGGCTCCAGGGCAGGCAGCTATTTTCTCTTTGTACTCCAAGCCTCCTGCTTCCTTACCATGTGTTTGTCTCCCATTTTTTTAAACAAGTGTAAGAATTAGGCAGTCAATTTTCTTTTGTTTCTCCACACCTCGTCCTTCCTTGACAAGCCATATGCTCATCCACCAGTTTGTGAAACTAGAGAGAGAAAAAGCTTGTGTGTGTGTGTGTGTGTGCGTGCGTGCATGCGTGTGTGTGTATATATATATATATATATATATATATATATATATATACATACTGGAGGTTGCCAGTAGGTAGTCATAGTTAGGACCTATTGCCCATAGGAAAAGTGTTTTTTGACTTTTGGCGATTGGCGAATCTTCACCAAATTTTCCAAAAAAAGTGTGCCGCTGGGTCTTATTGTGCACAAAAGTTTCGGGGTGATCCATCAAGCGAGGGCTGAGAGAAAGGGGGATCAAAAAAGTGTATTTCCAATGTTAATTCCCATAGGGATTTTGCACACGAATACAGCCCGAACTGCTGGACGGGATTACATCCAGAAAGAGCCCTTTTTGTTATTTAGTGTAAATCCGTTCAGCAGTTTTAGAGATATTTAAAGAAAAACAAATGTGTATATCTAGATGTGCAAATACTTCGCAAATATTGACAATCTCGTGCAGAGATCTGATTGGCTGCCAAAACGTCAGCCAGGAAGTGTTGACAGCCCTTTTGGGACTCAGCCTAGACCCAAAAAAACATACAAATAAAAAAAGAGGGCAGGGTAGTAATAACCTGTCCCTCTAGGCCTGGCCGTGGGGTCTGCTAGGGATCCCTCCAGGGCAAAAACAAAATTTACAACAAAAAAAATTGCAGCCAAAATACGAGGATTTGCGAATTTGCAGCATAAGAAAGAAAACACAAACATGGTCTTCCGGGCCTGTTTACGCTTTAGCCCCAGGTGGGCCAGGTCCCGGGGGCATACTTGAAAATAGGGAGGGGGCACACACAGACACCTCCAGTGGCTCTTTTGAGCCCCTGGGACCACCACCTCACTGGGGCATTAATACAAAATTGGAAGGGGGCCGCACGGACCCCCGTGCTTACAGCAGTCCCAGGGTTTTTAATGAAAACTGGAGGGGGGCTGCTCGAACCCCCCTCCTTGTCACAGTAGGACCCAGGGGACCACAACCTTCCTGGGCCCAGAAATAGAAACGGAAGGGGGTAGCGCAGCCTCCCTCCTTGGCCATATTCAACCCTGGGGACCACCACCGCCCCTTGCCAGGCTCTTGAAAATGAAAGGAGGGGGGCAGCATGGTTCCCCTCCTGGAGCCACTAATGGCTCTGGGGACCACCACCCCCCAGAGCTGGCTCCTGCTATCTCCCAAGGTGCCCACCCTCAGGAGATAGCAGTTTGCTTTCGCTTGGCCGGAGGTTTGACTGCTCCCGCCAAGTGTGAGTAAACTGTAAGTCTGCTCCCAGCTGGCGGCAGCAGGGAAAAAGCTTCTGCCCACTGGAAGCAGACTTTTTATGTGGAAAACAGATGAAAGGATTGCTTCCACATCCATGGAGCACATTTTTTGACTGCTCCCTGAATGCGGGAGCAATGCCAGCTCCTGCTGGTGGCGGGGAGCTGGCATGGAAGGTTCCCCCGTGTTCCCCAATGTTGCACACTGGGTGACCTGGGTGGACTCTAGGGCACCCAGCATGAAGAGGCCACGGGGGATATGGTCCCCAGGGGCATAATCGGCCCAAGGAGGGGTGCTGCGTGACCCCCCCTTCCTATTAAGTTTTGGCCAAGCCCCAGGGGATGGGGTTCCCAGGGTTGAAATCGGCCATGGGAAACTTCCCCATTAAGTTTTAGTGGTGTAATTCTGGCCCTGTTGCTCATTTCAGAGAAATTAAACCCCAACGGGAGGCCCTTACAGATATAAACATAGTGGGTGCCCCAGTTGAAGCTCCACTTCTGTAAAGGACAAATGATCCTAACCTGCTGGGCTTGGCGAAGGCAAAACAAATGTGTTTCTTGACAATTCCACAGTGAAATAAGATCTGAAAACCTTGGTGAAGTTAAATGCATCATTGATCTATCAGAACGCAATCTGTGGCAACTGTGACAAATAGGTTCTTTCTTGTCCTCTCCTGTTGAGAGCAGAGTCCATGGTTCTCCCTTGTAATGACTACAAGTATTCAAATGTGCAAAATGACCTGAAGCTCCTACCATTTGGCCCCGTTCCTTTCACCTTTGTAGTATGCAATGTTCTTCCTGCCTTTTGACAGGATGATGGGCAGCTTACCAAAAGGCCCCCCACATGTTTCCTGCCGATTTTGGTGATGCGTTCTTGATACCAAAGAATATGAGGACATCTTCACCAAACAAAGAAGCACTTGCTTCATATAGTTAAGAGGAAGCAAACTTGTTTGGTGGAGATTCACCTCTTTGTAGTATCGTTGTCTTCTCTGTCACATTGCTGAAACACACACAAGTCGGTGGAGACATTTCATCCTGGTCCATTATGCAGCTGTAGTGTAGAATATGCACTAGTTATTACCCAATGGGGTAGCACTTACTAATTACCTAGTAGGAAGTACTCCTGCTGGGTAGACTTTTTCTGCAAAACTGTGGACTCTTGTTTAATAAAGGGACAGGGAAGGTTCCAATTTGGCCCAGTCACTCACAGAGATACTCACACACCCACACTGACAACCACCCATTCAGTCCCTCTCCCATACACGTACAGACCCACACAGCCACTTAGACTCCTACTCACACATCCATACAGTGACTCTCACTCCCACTCTCAGACCCACACAGCCACTCACACACCCATTGATCCTCTCACAAAACTCACTCACACACTCTCATAACCACTGACAGCCACTCACAAAGCCATACAGGTACTTACACACCCACTCACAAAGTCCTATGGCCACTCACACACCCATAGAGTCACTGATACATCCAATCAGAGACCCACAGAACAACTTACACACCCACTCACACATCCTGACAGCCACTCTGACACCCACTCACATACCCATTCACAGACCCATACAACCACTCACACACCCACTCACACACCCAGAAAATTACTCACACATCCACTCACACACCCATAAAGCCACTCATACACCTACTTACAGATCCCTACAGCCACTCACACACCCACTCACAGACCCATACAGCCACTCAGGTACCCACTCACAGACCAAATCAGCAAATCACACACCCACTCACCAAGTTTACAGGTTACAGTTAAGAAATAAAATGCAAAAATATTAGAAATTCGCTAAAAAAACAAACGTTACAGGGACATTATAGTTAGGAAATAAAATTACAATAACCATAGAAATTCACTGTAAAAACCAAAGATTCCAGGGATGTTATATTTAGGCTCAGGTGTGTGATTGGGTGTATAAGAAGTTGTATGGGGGTGTGAGTGGGTGTGTGGGTGGTTCTGTGGATGATATCATCAGTGATATCATTTGAGATGTCATCAGTAATGCTACTGACCATGGGATGAGTGATGTAATATGTGATGTCATAAGCAGTGCATTGCGGGGGCGTAAGTTATAGTTAGCTCAGGTAACTTTAACTGCTGAATTTCTATGGTTTTGTACGAGTGAAATCTGAGCCTAACTATAACGTCCCTGTAACCTTTTGTTTTTGCAGTGAATTTCTAAGGTTTTTTAATTCTATTTCCTAACTATAAAGTCTCTGTAACCTATCTTTTTTTCAGTGAATATTTACATATATGTATAAACAAATATATATTACCTACTGGTGGTTGCCAGTAGGTAGGTATAGTTAGGACCTAGTTGCCATAGGAAAAGCGTTTTCTGGTTTGCTTATGACTTTGGCGCTGTATGACAAATATTCAAGACATTTTCTAAAAAAGTGCCCTTCTGTGTGTAGTTGTGCATGGAAAGTTTTGGGGTGATCTGTCAAGCGGGCCGAGAAAAAAGGGTGGGGGGGTAAAAAAAAGTGCTTTTTCCATGCAATTTCCCAGAGGGATTTTGACACAATTACAGCCTGAACTGCTGGATGGAATTACACCAAATTTGGCGGAGAGGTACTCTTGGTTCAGATAGAGCCTTTTTTGTGATTTGTTGTAAAGCTGTTCAGTAGTTGCAGAGTTATTAAAGGAAAAGCATATTTGTATAACTAGAGACACGGACCCTTCACAAATCAGACAGATCTTGTGCAGAGATCTTATTGGCTGCCAATAATTCAACCAGAAAGTGTTGGAAGCAATCTTGAGACTTCGACTCAGCTGAGTCCCTAACAAAAACATTTTAAAAAGGGAAGGGGCAGGGTAGAAATACCATGACCCTCTGAGCCTAGTGGTGGGGCTTCCCAGGGACCCCGCCAGGGCTAAAAAGCATGTTTTAAAATATTTTTGCATTAAAGAAAATCACGTATATTCGCGAATCCCAGCGAAAATAAATAAATAAAACAAGCGCGATTTCCCATGCTTGTTTACAGTTAAGCCCATGGCCAGGTACCGGGGGCATGCATAAGCATACGTAGGGGGCATACGCGAGCCCCCCTCCTGAGGCTATGAAGAGGACCACCACCTACCCGGGACTTTATTTAGAAAATGGAGGTGGGACACGTGGGCTCCCTCCTCAGGCTCATTAGAGCCCTGGGGACCACCTCCTCCATGGGGCTTTACTTAGAAAATGGAAAGGAGCCGCATGGACCCCCCTCCTCAAGCTCATAAGGCCACGGGGACCCCCACCTCCCTGGGGCTTAGTTAAAAAATTGAAGGTGGGCCACATGTACCCCCTCCTGTGGCCCTTAAGAGCCCCGTTGACAATGACCTCCAGCAAAGCTGTGCATTTGAAAAGGAGGGGGGCCCGCGACCCCCCTCCTGATTCTAATAATAGCCCTGGGGACCGCCACCCCCCAGGGCCAGCTCCCTGTCTCCTGAGGTGCCCACCCCCAGGAGATAGCAGTTTGCTTTTGCTTGGCGAGAGCTTTGACAGCTCCTGCCAAATGAGAGCAAACAGTAACTCTGCTCCAAGCGGGCAGCAGCAGGAAAACTGCTACCGCTTGCTGGGAATGGAGTTTTCTATTTTTTTCCTGCCCGCTGTCAAGTTGGCAGGAAAACAGATGAAACCAGGCACCCTTGTCCAGAATTTTCCATTCAAAACACTGTTCACACAATCCATTTACCAGCAAGTCCTGACCCCGCCCTCTGTCCCAGCCCCCTGGGTATAGGAGCACAGGACATAGCAACAACAACAAAATGTTCCATTTGTCAGGTAGAGAGGAAATAATGAGTCTTCCATCCAAAACACTGCTCACACCATACGTTTACCAGCAAGCTCCTGGCCCCACCCTCTGTTCCAGCCCCCTGGGTATAGGAGGACTGGACATAGCAACAACAACAAAATGCTCCCATTTGTCAGGTAGAGGGAAAATAATGAATAAACAGGGACGTGTTGGCATCACTTAATCTCCGGTGCAACTAAAAATAAAAAAATTAACCTTACCTTGTGTAATGTGACTGTCACTTTTGTAAAACATTTCAATACCTTTGGGTCAGTTGAGTTGGCGAGAGCTTTGACAGCTCCTGCCAAACGAGAGCAAACAGTAACTCTGCTCCAAGCGGGCAGCAGCAGGAAAACTGCTACCGCTTGCTGGGAATGGAGTTTTCTATTTTTTCCTGCCCGCTGTCAAGTTGGCAGGAAAACAGATGAAACCAGGCACCCTTGTCCAGAATTTTCCATTCAAAACACTGTTCACACAATCCATTTACCAGCAAGTCCTGACCCCGCCCTCTGTCCCAGCCCCCTGGGTATAGGAGCACAGGACATAGCAACAACAACAAAATGTTCCATTTGTCAGGTAGAGAGGAAATAATGAGTCTTCCATCCAAAACACTGCTCACACCATACGTTTACCAGCAAGCTCCTGGCCCCACCCTCTGTTCCAGCCCCCTGGGTATAGGAGGACTGGACATAGCAACAACAACAAAATGCTCCCATTTGTCAGGTAGAGGGAAAATAATGAATAAACAGGGACGTGTTGGCATCACTTAATCTCCGGTGCAACTAAAAATAAAAAAATTAACCTTACCTTGTGTAATGTGACTGTCACTTTTGTAAAACATTTCAATACCTTTGGGTCAGTTGAGTTTGCGCTTTATAAAAATGCCCCCAAAAATTAATCTGACCTTTTTTGCTGGAATTATTGCTCATGTAAAGCGCTCCAACACCTTCGGGTCGCTCAAGTTCACATTATATAGTAAAAAATGGCTTGCAGTCCATGGGAGCTATGGTGCATGGGCTTTGAAATTAGAGCTCTGAGAGGAGGAGGACGACAGGAAGAGACAGCGGTGCAGGAATACAGCGACATGGGAGGAGGTGGGAGGGACGAATGCTGCTCCCACTTGTCAGGTAGAGGGGAAATAATGAATAAACAGGGATGGCATCGGCATCACTTAATCTCCGCGCACCTAAAAACAAAAAATTAAACTGGCCTTGTGTAATGTAACTGGTGCTTTTGTAAAGCACTTCAATACCTTTGGGTCAGTTGAGTTCATGCTCTATAAAAATGCCCCAAAAAATTTGTCTAAATTTGTGATGAAACTAGCACTCAAGTAAAGCACTCCAACACCTTCGGGTCACTCAAGTTCACAATATATAAACAAGCATCTGAGAAAATGCAACGGGAGTAAAAACAAGCCTTGCCCTTTACTATGCTGCAAGGGTGAGCTGCTGATGGTCAGGTGGCCGAGGCTCGCTAAAGAAACAGAGAAGCAGGAAGGGTTTGGGCCAATCTTTGCACTTTGAAGTCAGAGAAAATTAAAGAGGTGCCCTTGAAAACAGCATCTGAAGCGTCTGACATTTCATCTCGGTATTTTAACTGGACGGGGAGATTAGGTGATGGGCGCCGAAGCTGAACCACTGAATACGGGCAAACAGTGGCAAGATCAGGAATCAAAGAAAAAAATAGTCCCCCAAAATGAACACATAAACACAGAAGAGTAATATTAACAGTAATTAGGTGGTGCTCTGTGGGAGGAAACCAAACCCAAAAAGGAGGGACAAAGAGGCAGGGTTACCACTAGCAAGCAAGCATTTTTGAACGACAATCAAAGGGACGAATAAAAAGGCAATGTGCGGACTGTAAGTCCACAGAGTGAATACAGCATGTCTTGAAGAGACAGCACATGTGCTGCCTAGGCTCGACCTAAAAATTGCTTCCACGTGTGGGGAGCAGCATTTGTGGTTGCTCCTTGCGGGCGGGAGCAATGCTGGCTCCCGCTGGAAGCAGGGAGCCAGCAGGGATCGCAGAGCCATTGAGGCTTCCCCCACGGTCCCCAACACTGAACACTGGGTGCCCTGGGTGGGTTCCAGGGCACCCTGAATCAAGAAGCCGAGCCTTGGGGGATGGAGACCCCAGGGCCAACTCCTGCTTTGCCACCAGCGGTAGGTTTGTCTGCATGGCTTGGCAAATGGCATGGTCCTGAGGCCAACCACTACTAAAGAGTGGGACTTGGCTGTTCACAGCAGGTTGACGACCATCAGAGTGTTACTTGCATGGCAGCATATAAAAGCTTCTTTTTTGGTAAATACATTTGTGGTTCTAGAGGTGAAACAACCTACACGAACCCCTCATTTCATGTGTCAGTCCCACCCAGTGCGCCATTCCCTTAATGGCATGTGCCTATGTTAGACAAATATGTTGGAGTAGCAAAATGTTTCTCTTTTTATTATATCTATGGCTGTCTGATTGAACACCATTGTAATTTTGGCCTTGGATTTAGGAAAAGTGCACACCTTTTACACTTTACACAGCTGTGAAAAATTTCATTTGTCCAGATTCATCTGGGACATTCTTTTCAACTAAAAGGTTTTATAGAAGAATTTTCTTTTATGGTGCCACAAAAAATAGTGCAAAAAACTTTCTTAGGCTAATGAAAGGTTTTGACCTAGAAAAAACATCTTTCCTGTTTTTTTCAAAACCTTCACAAAGTTTATGTAGATTAAAAGAAATTAAAATGTTGATGTTGGGGTAGCTTCAAAACTTCACTGATGCTTAACTCACAGATCATCTCGTTTGTAAGTAGAAATCAATGGGTCTAGTTGATTTTTTTCTTTCCATGAAACGCTGTAGTGAAATAGTCACAGGTCTTGGGATTTTGTTTTTTCCTCCTGCGAAACAGAATAAAAAATAGCTAAATATAAGAAACACTCTGGGGCTTATTTACAACCCTGTGGCCCTTTCCCTGTGGCGCTGCCCTGCGCCACAGGGAAAGGGCAGAAATGCACTGTCTACAAGATACAGTGCATTTCTGTCCCCTCCCCCTGCTCTGGTGCACAATGGGCTGCCTAGTGCCGACTCAGGCCCCCTTGCACCATGGTACAAGGATGCCTGTGTCACAGACAGGATTGTTTCTGTGCAAGAAGGGACACCAAACTCTGATATCTCTCTCTAGCAGGAACATTAATCACAAGAGTTATCTTGACATTTTTATTGCTGTCTAAAAGCTGAACGCACAAGGAACTGTGTAGCAGGTGCTTTTAAACATAAGTTATTGCTAAACACACTGTGTCCCCCCCCCCCGAGGTCAGTGCCCTCTTCCAGGTCAGAGCTGGCCAAATGCCATGGGTGTTACATGGGAGCATCCAGAGTAACACACATGGCACGCCTCCCCATCGCAGTGTGAGACAACGTTGCGGCTTGCACTGCATTGCCTCACTCCATAGCTACAAGGCCATGAAAAGCCATGCAGGGTGGCTTTGTGTGGCCTTGTAGATATGGTTAATCACTGGATTTTGCATGTTTCCCGTTTTGACAGAATGTTTCATCTAGACCCACTCAACAAGACCTGCACAGCCCCACATTGAAGTCCGATAGGATAAGACACAGTAGAGAAATGTTATTGTGAAAATGGTGCCTCCTAGTCTCCAGCCCACATCCATACCCAGACAAAACTACTTGCATGTGATTGCGGAATCCAAACTCAGACAGCCCATCAAAAGCAGCTGTCAAAAACCCTTTGGGTTTCTTGCAGAGTCTTCCCACTCTGGTTGCATACAGTTCATCCAATTACACCATGGACCTGGGTGGTGTACTTTGCGTTTGGATGTGTTTGCTATTGGCTCTTGCTATTCATTTTATTCCACCAGACTGAACTGTTATTTTAAGGTTTTCTATGCACACCAACCACTTTTACCTTAAAACGCATGCATTCCAAGGCTCAGACAGAATTGACATATTGCCCAAAAGATTTTCTTTTTTTGCTGTACCACTTTTTATAGTATAGTACAGATGTTCTGCTTTGTATCAGATTTATCTACATTACTGTGGGGGTCATAGAGGCAATTTCTAGATTCACAAAAGCTGTTCCGATTCAAAGTGGCAAAATGAGACTTGAGGGGACCCCCTGTAAAGTATATGGATGAGGCCCCCATGCTCCAGACCCAGTCAGGAACTCTCAGGCCAGGGCTCTGCCACCTGTGCACAATGCCGAAGGGGGCCCCTGGGAGCTCGGGCCACCCTGCACCGTGGGGGCTGCAGGGGCTATTGTTACGCCACTTGCGATTCCTCAATGACTGAGCCCTTGTGAACCTGGCATGGCATTATAAGAAAGGATGCCCCCACCATGTGGCTCAGCTTCCTGCTTTTTGTGCCCAGCATACTCTAATAATTACGCACAGAGGTGGAAATCTGATGCACGAACTCCTGAGAGCTACTTTGCGCCTCCCCTTCCCCCCATCAAACCATGTAGCCAAAAGGGTCAGCCGGACCACATTTATAACCCATTAACGTAGAGGCTCAGGAGAAGAGCAAACCAACTTTAATCTGTGCAGAATTCTCTCATGGGGCTAACCTAATGCACCCGGCCAAATGATACAGCCCAGATGAACTGTAGCTCCTTGAGTATTCAGAGATGTCTGGGGCTGTGTGCCAAGAGCTAGATCAGTTTTAAGCCAGGGGCGAACTGCGACAGAAAATAGGCTTGGACACCAAAATTAAAGTGGCTCTCATCATAGGGTGACCAGACATCGCAGATTTCCACAGACAGTCCTGGTTTAAAAAGCACTGTCCTGGGGTCCTGACACTTTTCTTAATTTTAGGTAAATGTCCCGGTTTTTGTTACAAAGGCCAGGTCATTCTGTAAAGCAGATATGTGCTCCATTCACAGGCACCTCTGAAGACTGAAATGTTTTAAGTCATTTCTCTGTTTCTGTCAAGCAGCACAGGAGGGAAACCGCTGGCTGCCTTTTCCTAGCAGAGAAAAAGTGGGGAGGAGGGCAGGGGGAGCTCAGGGTGGAGGGGTCCTGCGGTCCTGCCATATATATGTATATGTGATATATATATATATATATATATATATATATATATATATATATATATATATATATATATATATATATATATATATATATATATATGTTTACCAGAGGCTCCATTTTGCTGGGGGCCCCCAACCCTGCAGGGCGGGCTCTGTAAACAGGAACGGAGAATCCTGTGCTTCACAACATCCACCAAAAATAAAGCCCAACTCCGACTTGCTTTTCATGCTGACTTTAATTCGTCGTGTGCTCGGCAGCCTCCCGACACTCTTTACATCCTAACCGGTTTCTGCACTTTTGATGAAACGATCACTGTGACATTCTAGTGCATGCTGGGGCCTGTAGTATCTGCTATGGACCATGTGACCACAAGGAGGTTACAAATCACACTCAACTGTGAGCAAGGCGATGATGCCGAAACCGGTTATGATGTAAAGAGTGTTGGGAGGCTGCCGAGCACACGACGAATTAAAGTCAGCATGAAAAGCAAGTCGGATTTGGGCTTGACCACCACCAACCCCGGGGCTTTAAACACATAGGAGGGGGGCCACACGGCCCCCCTCCTGGAGCCCTCGAAGGCCCTGGGGACTGCCACCCCCCAGGGCCGGCTTCTGCAGTGTCCCGGGGTGCCCACCCCCGGGACACTGCTGTTTGCTATGGCAGGGCGGGAGCACGGCTGCCGCCCTGTCATAGCAAACTCTGCTTTGCTTCATTGAAGGGAGAGCAGGAAAACCTGCTCTCGCTTCAATGAAGCAAAGCAGAATTGCTTTTGAGCGAGGGGAGCTGCATGTCAGCAGCTCCCCTTGCTCAAAAGCAATGCCGGCTCCCGCAGGAGGCGGGGAGCCGGCGGGACCGTGGGGGCATTGGGGCTCCCCCCATGGTCCCCAATGCAAAGGCCCGGGGGATGGGGTCCCCAGGGCCAGAAGTGGCCTGAAAGGGGGGCGCCCCTCCCTCAATAAAATAAAAAAATCATTTTTTTAAAAAGAGGCCCAGCCCTGGGGGATGGGGTCCCCGGGGCTAATAGAGGCCTCAGGAGGGTGGCCACGCAGCCCCCTCCTTAAAAAATATTTTTAAAAAATAAATAAATATGTGGACATGCCCCGGGGGATGGGGTCCCCGGGGCCAAAATTGGCCTCGGGAGGGGGGCCACGCGGCCCCCTTCCTGTTTAATTTTTAATTTTTAAAAAAAATAGGGGTTAGGCCCTGGGGGATGGGTTCCCCAGGGCCCCAAAAATGGGAAAGGAAGGGAGGCCACACAGCCCTACTTCTGGAGAAAAAAAAAAGGGCATCGCGTCGGAGGCCCCGCCCCCTCCCTGCAGCACTATGCAAACGCGCCCCCTGGCGCGTTGTAAGTTGGGGAATTAATTCCCCTTGAGTATGCGCCAGGGAGCTGCATCGCAGAGAGGTGGTCCAAGGCCACGCCCCCTTTTTACACCACTCTGCAACGCAGCTCTGTGGCACTTACTGGAGGTACCTGGTGGGCTAGTTGGCCCCCAGGGTCCCTCAGGACTCAAGGGGACTTAATCCCCCAATTTACAATGCACCAGGGGGGCGCGTTTGCACAGTGGTGCAGGGAGGGGGCGGGGCCTGACATAACAAGTGTGCAAACGCGCCCCCTGGCACATTGTAAATTGGGAGATTAAGTCCCCTTCAATCCTGAGGGTCCCTGGGGGCCAACTTGCCCACCAGGTACCTCCAGTAAGCGCCACAGACCTCAGGACACAAGTGGACTTCATCCTCCGAGTCTGTATTTTAGAGTGGGTGTATCAAAGGTTATATTAGGGTGTGAGGAGGTGCATCAGATTTTCACGTGGATGAAGTCATCAGTGATGTCATTTGAGATGTCATCAGTGATGTCTTCAGTGATGTCACTGACCATGTCATGAATGATGTAATATGTGACGTTATCAGCAGTGCATTGCGGGGGCGCGAGTTATAGTTAGCTGAACTAACTATAACGGCGGAATTTCACTGGTTTTGTACGAGTGAAATGTCCAACTAACTATAACGTCCCTGAAACCTATGGTTTTTTCAGTGAATATATAGGGCATACAACCGACTCATGCAAAATCTACAGAAAAACGACCAAATCATAATCAGGAACTCTGACAAGGGTGGCAACATTGTCATATGGCCTAGGGATGACTACATCAAAGAATCAACTCAACAATTGGGCGATACAAATTGTTATAAAAGAACTAATGTCCAAGTTGTACGTGCTTCATGGATTGAATACTACTCTAAATTGAGTGCTTGGAGAAGCACCGGGTTGATCAATATGGATGAATACAAGTTCCTAAAAAATGAACACCCTGTAATGCCAACTATGTATTTCATCCCCAAATTGCACAAAAATGCCACCACCCCTCCAGGTAGACCTATAATTTCAGCGACAGGTGGTTTTTTAGAAAACACTACCAAATACATTGATTTCTTTTTACAAGACTTTGTTAAAAATCTTCCGTCATTTGTGCAAGATACTGGGGATTTCCTGAGACAATTGGAGTTGGTAGAATGGGAACAGAACTGCTTGTTAATGTGTTTAGATGTTACATTGCTATACACTAGCATACATCTCAAAGATGGCATTAAAGCAACACAATATTATCTAAACAGCAGACCCCTCCATCTTGCCCAACACAACAAAATGCTAATTTCCATGATCACATACTGCCTAAACAATAATTACTTTCTGTTCCAGAACCAAATCCTACAGCAGGTCAGAGGAGTAGCTATGGGAGCTTGCTTTTCCCCTAGCTACTCCTGCCTGCATATGGGCTGGTGGGAAGAAGTAATCCTAAAAAATGAATTTAAATCAATTGTTGACACTCAGGTAAAAGTTTGGCTACGCTATATCGACGACTTATTCGTAATATGGCGTGGCACAAAAGAATCTGCTCTGGATTTTGTACACAATCTAAACCAAAATAGCCTGAACCTGCACTTTACAGCTACAATCAGCGATCAATCTGTATGCTTCCTAGACGTGGAGATATACATCAAAAACCACAAGATGGAGACAAAACTTTTTCGCAAACCCACGGCAGGAAATAGTCTGCTGCATGCTGGCAGTCATCATCCTCAGCATCTCATCCATAGAATACCCTATGGAGAGATGCTGAGGATACGACGCACGTGCAGCAACGAGCATGATTTGGAAGAGGCCCAACAACAGAGTAAGAACAGATTCCTAGAGAGGGGGTACAACTCCAAGATTGTTGATGAAGCCATCTCTAAAGCCAACAAAAAAGATAGAAAGGCTCTCATCAACAAAGATAGAACCACCAGCATTCCCACAAAACAGGACAGTCCAAATCCAGAAACTAGACTGATCCTGACATATAGCAGACAACAGAATACCCTGCGTAGGATCATCAATAGAAATTGGTCGGTTGTACGGAGTGATCCCATTATCGGGACTTCACTGTCTGTGAAACCCAGCATCACCTTTAGGAAATCCAGATCAATGAGGGATTCACTAGTCAAGAGCAGCCCGGAAATACCAACCACCAGAAATTGGCTAAATCAAGTCAGAAAAGGTTTCTATAAATGCAACTGTTGTCGGGCGTGCCAATATGGGGTAAATACAACCTCATATGTCTCCCCATTCACAAAGGATCCCATCAAAATAACTAAATACCTGACATGCAAGACAGAATATGTGGTGTATGTGTTGAGTTGCCCGTGTGGACTGCAGTATGTGGGCAGCACTAAATTGCAGGCCCACAAACGTATACTGCAGCACATGCGAGCAATTACAAACAGTGATCCTACATATCCACTCGCACGACACTTTAAAGAAAGACATGCAAACAACCTTCAGGATTTTAGTTATTTCCTAATTGACTCCATTCTACCATCAAGACGGGGAGGTGATTGGGAGGCCAAACTCAGACACCTCGAAACTAGGTACATCCTCGATCTTGACACAAAAAATCCTAACGGGCATAATTCAAGTGAGGATTTCTATACTTGGCTATAGTTAATCTGGGATCAGATTATACTAGATAGATTCCACCAGAAAGACACACATAGATATACTGTTTAGAACTCTCTAACTGTATATGGCATGTCTCTTACATGTGCTTTCTCTGTCCAAGGATTTTTTAGTCAGCCAGCTGCCTCTCGTTTTTAAACTTTTAATAGAACTGAAAAAATCATTATTTTTTTTTATTCACTCACCTATTGTTATCTATTTATTGGCACTTTTATGAAGGTTGGCATTTGCGATCTTTTATGTAAAATGCTCAATTTGTATATTTGTTACTTAGCACTTTATTGACACTTTGCACTTTACACATAGGTACTCTTAATTAGGTAGGCAGAACGGGCAGTAGCTTTGGTTGAGTCTAATTACAGCATTTTGAATAAACATCAGTCAACCAAATCCACACTCGGGGATACATTTTTTGGGACTACTAGAATGGGGATCAATATTAGGATTTATCCATTAATCCCCCGAATAGTATGCTAATATCCATACTGACATTATATGTAGTAACTAACTACCTCAAAAAACTCACAATGAATTTTAATATATTCAATTGGTTTTTTTTTAATTGAGGTTTTACTACAATTGTGTTTATTTATTTATGTATTTTACATATTGTGGTTATATTGTATTTTACATCAATACTAATTTATTTATTTATTTATATTTGTCATGTATTTATCTATGTATGTATTTATACATCGATTGCCGTATTTTGTACCAACAAGAGTTGTTTCAACATAGTATGTTGTTTATGCCTATGAAAGAATTATATCACGTGTGTAGATGATCTTTCACTTTAAATATCACACTGTGGCTCTAAACGCGCGTCATGTGATCAAGGCCGAGTCTGGCCGAAACGCGTCATGGCAGCAATGGTGGCTCACTGAAAAATAAACGAAACTTACACCAAATCTGGGTTCGTCTTCCGTTTGTTCCCGCTGTGAGGAACGTTGAGGCGGAGTGTGGCGATATATATATATATATGTACACACACATACATATATATATACCCTACTGGCAGTTGCAAGTAGGTAGTTATAGTTAGGATGTAGTTGCCATAGGAAGAGCGTTTTTAATTTGCCAATAACTTTGGCATCATTTATGAATCCTTGTGATAGTTTCACAACTAGTTTGGCACTCACTTCAGCTGCTCTTTTGAAAATTTCGGGGTGATCCGGCATTTTTTTTAAAGATTTTGGCGGCATCTGTGGATCCCACCAAAAGATTTTTTAAAGCAAAGCGCGGGCTCCCGCGCTTCGTTAGTTATGGGCCTCCGAGGCTTATGATTTATAAACAGGGTGGCCTCTCGGACCCCCACAGGCTCCGGGGACCACCACCTCACCGGGGCCACTTGTCAAAAAGTAATCATGGGGCCTCTAGGACCCCCATGCCCTGGGGACCACCACCTCCCTGGGGCCATGATGAAATTGTTGTGGGGGGCCTCAGGGACACCCCCGGGCCCCAAGAAGCACCACCTTCATGGGACCATCTTTCATTTTTTTTAAATGTGAAGGAATCCGTGTGGTCCCCCTCCCGGGTCATTTTCTGCCCCGGGGACCACAACCTCCCCAGGGCAGGCCCTACAAATTAGAAAGGTGGTGGGCCGCACAGCCCCCCTCCTGGAGCCATAGATGGCCCTGGGGACCTTCACCCCCAGGCCCCGCTCCTGCTATGTCCCTGGCATCCATTCCCAGGTGATAGCTGTTTGATATGGCTTGGTGGGAGCTTTACCGCGGTAGCAAGCGAGAGCATAAAAAATGCTCTTGCTTGTTGGAAGCGGAGCAGAATTGCTTTCACATGTTCAGCAGCTCCCTCTCTGAAAAAAGCAATGCCAGCTCCCGCAGGAGGCGGGTAGCAGGCAGGGACCGTGGGGGCCTTTAGGATCCCCGCGGTCCCCAACACATGTAAGTGGGTGGCCTGGGTAGGACCAGTGCAAAAAGAACAATTGATGGACAGAATGCAGAACAATGTCATACATTCACTCCAGTACAGAGATCTGGGCCTAAATCCATTGTTTTTTGCTCCCTATGCCATTTCAGTTTGAACCCAGCCATATGCAAATCAGTCTTGACCCTGCGCCCAATGGGAACAGTCCAGCCCGAAATGCCAGGCCAGGTCCTCCCTGGACTGGAGACAAGCATCCTAGGACCGGTTTTGAGCTTTCAGCCCTCATCAGCCAGGATAGCTTGACTCCAGTGGCATGGAGAGCACGGGACCCACGTCTGGGCATACCCGTCTCACTCGGGGTGACAAATGCAAAAAGAACAAATGATGGACAGAATGCATAACAATGTCATACATTCACCCCTGTACAGAGATCTGGGCCTAAATCCATTGTATTTTTGCACCCCATGCCATTCCAGTTTGAACCCTGCCATATGCAAATCAGTCTTGACCCTGCACCCAATGGGGACAGTCCAGCCCGAACTGCCGGTCCAGGTCCTCCCTGGACTGGAAACAAGCACCCTAGCACCAGTTTCGGCGTTTCACCCCTCATCAGCCAGGATATCTTGACTCCAGTGGCATGGAGAGCACGGGACCTACGTCTGGGCATACCCATCCCACTCGGGGTGACAAATACAAAAAGAACAATTGACGGACAGAATGCAAAACAATGTCATACATTCACCGCAGTACAGAGATCTGGGCCTAAATCCATCGTTTTTTGCTCCCCATGCCATTCCAGTTTGAACCCAGCCATATGCAAATCAGTCTCGACCCTGCGCCCAATGGGAACAGTCCAGCCCGAACTGCCAGGCCAGGTCCTGCATATAGCTGGGTCTGAACTGAGGTGGCGAAGTGAGCCAAAGAACGATGATGGATTCAACCCAGATCTGTGATTGGGGGTGAGTATCTGAAAAGTTTCAGCGCTCCGTCCATCATCTCCTTATGTTTGCTTTGTTCACCCTAAGTTGGCAGGGAATGCCCAGACGTGGGTCCCTTGCTCACTTTGTCACTAGATTCAAGCTAGCCTAGCTGATGAGGTGTGTTACCCTGAAACTGGTCCCAAGATGCTTGTTTCTGGTTCAGGGAAGTCCTGGCTTGGCAGTTCAGGCTGGACTGCTCCCATGAGGCACAGGGTTAAGACTGATTTGCATATAGCTGGATCTGAACTGAGGTGGCGAAGGGAGCTAAAGAACGATGATGGATTCAACCCAGATCTGTGACTGGGGGTGAGTGTCTGAAAAGTTTCAGCGCTCTGTCCATCATCTCCTTGTATTTGCTGGGTAGGACCAGGGCACCGACAATAGAGGCCGGGCCCCGGGGGATGGGGTCCCCGTGGTTGAAATCTACCCGGGATAAGGGCCGTGCTGCCCCTCCCCTTTTTTAATAAAAAAAGAAAAAAGAAAACGGGTGGGCCCTGGGGGATGGGTCCCGGGGCCAAAATCAGCCCGGCAGGGGGGCTGCGCAGCCCCCTGCCCCTATTCAAAAAAGGTCTGGCCCCGATGGGATGGGATGTGGCCCCCGGGGCCAAACTCAGCCCAGGGAAGGGGGGCCACGTGCCCCCCCAATAAATAAAACAAAATAAAAAGCCGGACCAACAAGTCGCCAGAGGCTCTGCCCCCTTGAACCATCACTCTGCAAACGTGCCTCCTGCCGCACAACTGGTTGGGGGGTGAAGTCTCCCTGGATACTGAGGGTCCTTGGGGGCCAGGAACCCTTCATGTTTTCTCCAATAAGTCCCACACAGCAGGATGGCTAAGAGATCTTTGGAGGCCACACCCCTTTTCTCCACCATTCTGCAAATGCACCTCCTGGTGCCCTACTGGTTGGGGGATGAAGTCCACTATAGTCTTGAGGGTCCTTAGGGTCAACTACTCCTCCGGTTACCTCCAGTAAGTCCCAAACAGCGGGTTGCTAAGAGGTCATCGGAGGACACGCCCACTTTCTCCACCACTCTGCAAACGCGCCTCCTGGCGTACTACTGATTGGTAGATGAAGAGGGTCCTTGGGGGCCAACAAGCCTTCCTGTTACCTGCAAAAAGAACAATTGATGGACAGAATGCAGAACAATGTCATACATTAACTCCAGTACAGAGATCTGGGCCTAAATCCATCGTTTTTTTTGCTCACCATGCCATTCCAGTTTGGACCCAGCCATATGCAAATCAGTCTTGACCCTGCGCCCAATGGGAACAGTCCAGCCCGAACTGCCAGGCCAGGTCCTCCCTGGACTGGAAACAAGCATCATAGGACCGATTTCGGGCTTTCAGCCCTCATCAGCCAGGATAGCTTGACTCCAGTGGCATGGAGAGCACGGGACCCACGTCTGGGCATACCCGTCCCACTCGGGGTGACAAATGCAAAAAGAACAATTGATGGACAGAATGCAGAACAATGTCATACATTCACCCCAGTACAGAGATCTGGGCCTGAATCCATCGTTTTTTGCTCACCATGCCATTCCAGTTTGGACCCAGCCATATGCAAATCAGTCTTGACCCTGCGCCCAATGGGAACAGTCCAGCCCGAACTGCCAGGCCAGGTCCTCCCTGGACTGGAAACAAGCATCATAGGACCGGTTTCGGGCTTTCAGCCCTCATCAGCCAGGATAGCTTGACTCCAGTGGCATGGAGAGCACGGGACCCACGTCTGGGCATACCCGTCCCACTCGGGGTGACAAATGCAAAAAGAACAATTGATGGACAGAATGCAGAACAATGTCATACATTCACCCCAGTACAGAAATCTGGGCCTAAATCCATTGTTTTTTTTGCTCACCATGCCATTCCAGTTTGGACCCAGCCATATGCAAATCAGTCTTGACCCTGCGCCCAATGGGAACAGTCCAGCCCGAACTGCCAGGCCAGGTCCTCTCCTCCCTGGACTGGAAACAAGCATCCTAGGACCGGTTTCGGGCTTTCAGCCCTCATCAGCCAGGATAGCTTGACTCCAGTGGCATGGAGAGCACGGGACCCACGTCTGGGCATACCCGTCCCACTCGGGGTGACAAATGCAAAAAGAACAATTGATGGACAGAATGCAGAACAATGTCATACATTCACCCCAGTACAGAGATCTGGGCCTAAATCCATCGGTTTTTTTGTTCACCATGCCATTTCAGTTTGGACCCAGCCATATGCAAATCAGTCTTGACCCTGCGCCCAATGGGAACAGTCCAACCCGAACTGCCAGGCCAGGTCCTCCCTGGACTGGAAACAAGCATCCTAGGACCGGTTTTGGGCTTTCAGCCCTCATCAGCCAGGATAGCTTGACTCCAGTGGCATGGAGAGCACGGGACCCACGTCTGGGCATACCCGTCTCACTCGGGGTGACAAATGCAAAAAGAACAATTGATGGACAGAATGCAGAACAATGTCATACATTCACCCCAGTACAGAGATCTGGGCCTAAATCCATCGTTTTTTGCTCACCATGCCATTCCAGTTTGGACCCAGCCATATGCAAATCAGTCTTGACCCTGCGCCCAATGGGAACAGTCCAGCCCGAACTGCCAGGCCAGGTCCTCCCTGGACTGGAAACAAGCATCCTAGGACCGGTTTCGAGCTTTCAGCCCTCATCAGCCAGGATAGCTTGACTCCAGTGGCATGGAGAGCACGGGACCCACGTCTGGGCATACCCGTCTCACTCGGGGTGACAAATGCAAAAAGAACAATTGATGGACAGAATGCAGAAGAATGTCATACATTCACCCCAGTACAGAGATCTGGGCCTAAATCCATCGTTTTTTTTGCTCACCATGCCATTCCAGTTTGGACCCAGCCATATGCAAATCAGTCTTGACCCTGCGCCCAATGGGAACAGTCCAGCCCGAACTGCCAGGCCAGGTCCTCCCTGGACTGGAAACAAGCATCCTAGGACCGGTTTCGGGCTTTCAGCCCTCATCAGCCAGGATAGCTTGACTCCAGTGGCATGGAGAGCACGGGACCCACGTCTGGGCATACCCGTCCCACTCGGGGTGACAAATGCAAAAAGAACAATTGATGGACAGAATGCAGAACAATGTCATACATTCACCCCAGTACAGAGATCTGGGCCTAAATCCATCGTTTTTTTTTGCTCACCATGCCATTCCAGTTTGGATCCAGCCATATGCAAATCAGTCTTGACCCTGCGCCCAATGGGAACAGTCCAGCCCGAACTGCCAGGCCAGGTCCTCCCTGGACTGGAAACAAGCATCCTAGGACCGGTTTTGGGCTTTCAGCCCTCATCAGCCAGGATAGCTTGACTCCAGTGGCATGGAGAGCACGGGACCCACGTCTGGGCATACCCGTCCCACTCGGGGTGACAAATGCAAAAAGAACAATTGATGGACAGAATGCAGAACAATGTCATACATTCACCCCAGTACAGAGATCTGGGCCTAAATCCATCGGTTTTTTGCTCACCATGCCATTCCAGTTTGGACCCAGCCATATAAAAATCAGTCTTGACCCTGCGCCCAATGGGAACAGTCCAGCCCGAACTGCCAGGCCAGGTCCTCCCTGGACTGGAAACAAGCATCCTAGGACCGGTTTCGGGCTTTCAGCCCTCATCAGCCAGGATAGCTTGACTCCAGTGGCATGGAGAGCACGGGACCCACGTCTGGGCATACCCGTCCCACTCGGGGTGACAAATGCAAAAAGAACAATTGATGGACAGAATGCAGAACAATGTCATACATTCACCCCAGTACAGAGATCTGGGCCTAAATCCATCGTTTTTTGCTCTCCATGCCATTCCAGTTTGGACCCAGCCATATGCAAATCAGTCTTGACCCTGCGCCCAATGGGAACAGTCCAGCCCGAACTGCCAGGCCAGGTCCTCCCTGGACTGGAAACAAGCATCCTAGGACCAGTTTCGGGCTTTCAGCCCTCATCAGCCAGGATAGCTTGACTCCAGTGGCATGGAGAGCACGGGACCCACATCTGGGCATACCCGTCCCACTCGGGTGACAAATGCAAAAAGAACAATTGATGGACAGAATGCAGAACAATGCATACATTCACCCCAGTACAGAGATCTGGGCCTAAATCCATCGTTTTTTTTGCTCACCATGCCATTCCAGTTTGGACCCAGCCATATGCAAATCAGTCTTGACCCTGCGCCCAATGGGAACTGTCCAGCCCGAACTGCCAGGCCAGGTCCTCCCTGGACTGGAAACAAGCATCCTAGGACCGGTTTCGGGCTTTCAGCCCTCATCAGCCAGGATAGCTTGACTCCAGTGGCATGGAGAGCACGGGACCCACGTCTGGGCATACCCGTCCACCGCGGGGTGACAAATGCAAAAAGAACAATTGATGGACAGAATGCAGAACAATGTCATACATTCACCTCAGCCCTCTGTCCATCATCTCCTTGTGTTTGCTGGGTAGGACCAGGGCACCGACAATAGACGCCGGGCCCCGGGGGATGGGGTCCCCGTGGTTGAAATCTACCCAGGATAAGGGCCGTGCTGCCCCTCCCCTTTTTTTAATAAAAAAAGAAAAAAGAAAACGGGTGGGCCCTGGGGGATGGGTCCCGGGGCCAAAATCAGCCCGGCAGGGGGGCTGCGCAGCCCCCTGCCCCTATTCAAAAAAGGTCTGGCCCCGATGGGATGGGATGTGGCCCCCGGGGCCAAACTCAGCCCAGGGTAGGGGGGCCACGTGCCCCCCCAATAAATAAAACAAATTAAAAAGCCGGACCAACAAGTCGCCAGAGGCTCTGCCCCCTTGAACCATCACTCTGCAAACGTGCCTCCTGCCGCACAACTGGTTGGGGGGTGAAGTCTCCCTGGATACTGAGGGTCCTTGGGGGCCAGGAACCCTTCATGTTTTCTCCAGTAAGTCCCACACAGCAGGATGGCTAAGAGGTCTTTGGAGGCCACACCCCTTTTCTCCACCATTCTGCAAATGCACCTCCTGGTGCCCTACTGGTTGGGGGATGAAGTCCACTATAGTCCTGAGGGTCCTTAGGGTCAACTACTCCTCCGGTTACCTCCAGTAAGTCCCAAACAGCGGGTTGCTAAGAGGTCGTTGGAGGACACGCCCACTTTCTCCACCACTCTGCAAACGCGCCTCCTGGCGTACTACTGATTGGGAGATGAAGAGGGTCCTTGGGGGCCAACAAGCCCTCCTGTTACCTCCAGCAAGTTCCACACAGCAGGATTGCTGAGAGATCTTCGGAGACCCCGCCCCCTTTCTCCGCCACTCTACAAACGCACCTTCAGGTGCACTGCTGGTTTGGGGATGAAGTCCCCTTGGATGCTGAGGGTACTTGGGGGCCATGAACCCCCTCCTGTTACCTCCAGTAAATCACACACAGCGCGATTGCTGAGAACTGGTTGGAAGCCTCACCCCCTTTCTCCACCACTCTGCAAATGCACCTCCTGGTGCACTACTGGTCGGGGGATGAAGTCCTCTTGGATGCTGAGTGTTCTTGGGGCCAAGAAGCCTTTCTGTGATCTCCAGTAAGTTCTACACAGCAGGATTCCTGAGAGATGGTCAGAAGCCCGCACCTTTCTCCACCACTCTGCAAACGTGACTACTAGTTGAAAAACCATAGAAATTCACTTAAAAACCAAAGGTTACAGGGACGTTATAGTTAGGAAATTGAATTTGAAAAACCTTAGAAATTCACTGAAAAAACCAAAGGTTACAGTGACGTATAGTTAGGAAATAGAAGTTAAAAAACTTTTGAAATTCACTGAAAAAACCAAAGGTTACAGAGACATTATAGCTAGGCTCAGATTTCACTTGTACAAAACCAGTGGAATTCGGCAGTTATAGTTACCTGAGCTAACTACAACTTACGCCCTCACAATGCACTGCTTATGGCCTCCCATATTACATCACTCATGACATGGTCAGAGACATCACTGATGATATCACTGATGACATCATCTAGTGAGTGTAAGTGTTTTCTAAGAGTTTATAATTGTTAAACATATATACTAACCTACCACAAAAGTTAAATTAGTATACTAGGTGCACTACTACTGAGTGATACTACTTCTAAAATATATTATGTGAGTGGCTCAGTTCCTGGTTATATCCTTGTGTGTATGGATGTGTGAGTGGCTATATGGGTGTACATGTGGGTGTGTGAGTAGATGTGTGGGTGAGTGAGAGGCTGTGTGAGTGGCTGTATTGGTGAGTGAGAGAGTGAGTGTGTCAGTGGCTGTATGGGTGCGTGAGTGGTGGTGTAAATGGCTCTATGGGTGGGTACGTGGGTGTGTAGTGACTGTATGGGTGAGTGAGTGGGTGTCTGAATGGCTGTATGAGTGAGTGACTGGGTATATAAGTGGCTGTATGGGTGAGTGAGTGGGTGTTTGGTTAAGTGAGCTGGTGTGTGAGTGGCTATATTTTTAGAGTAAGTGTCTGTGTGAATGACTGTATGGGTGAGTGTGCGGATGTGTGAGTACTTGTATGGATGGGTAAATGGGTGTGTAAGTCGTTGTGTGGGTATGTGACTGGGGTGTGTGAATGCTTGTATGGGTGAGTGAGTGGCTGTGTTCAGAGGCTGTATGAGTGAGTGAAGGGGTGGTTAGGTAATTTACTCACTTACTGTGTAGGTAAATAAGTAGGTGTGTGAGTAGCTGTATGGGTGAGTGTGTGGCTATATAACTTGCTGTACAGGTGAGTGACTGGCTGTATGAATGGCTGTATGGGTGAGTAAATGGTTGTGTGAGTGGCTATACAAGTGACTGAGTGGATGTGTGAGTACTGGAATGGGTCTGTGAATGGGTATGGGAGTGGTTGTGTGGGTGTGTGAATAGGCGTATGAGAGGTATGGGGGTGTGAGTGGGTGTGTGAGTGGTTTTGTGGATGATGTCATCAGTGATGTAATCAGTGATGTCATTTGAGATGTCAACAGTGATGTCATCAGTGATGTCAACAACCATGTCATGAGTTATGTAATATGTGAGGTCATAAGCAGTGCATTGCGAGAGCGCCAGTTATAGTATTAGGTAACTATAACTGCTGAATTTTAATGGTTTTGTACGATTGGAATCTGAGCCTAACTATAATGTCCCTGTAACCTTGGTTTTTTTTCAGTGAAATATTTATATATATCTATGTACACATACACGCAAACAGCTACAGGCCTAGTGCACGCGTGTGTGTATAAACACATGTACAAACACATACATTTACAAGCTGTGCGTATGTGTGAATATGTATGCATGTACACATATTTAAAAGGCTATGCGAAAAAACGGGACAGGTCAGATATAGAAGCAAGACTAAAGGCGTTAGTCCTACTTTTATGTCTGGCCTGTCACAGTTTTTGCTTCTCGAAATCAGGTCACCCAATCGCATCAGTGAATCATATAGCTAAAAAAAGGGGCCCACATTTCAAATCAAGGCAGTTTTGAACTTCTAAAGACATGCTGCATATGTGTTTTTTTAATGTATATATGCTTGCTGCAGGCAATGTTTGAGGAAATTGAAAGAAACAACTGGTCCTCCAGACCATGAAACAGGGCCACAAACAGCCAAAGAACTGGCCGACATATTGACCTGTCAGACTAGCCGTTCTGGAACTGCAGCTTGCTCTACAGGACTGACCCTGTCTGAAGCAGTCCTGGAATTTAATCAAATTTACTCTGGGATCCCATAAATTGGAGGTCAAGGGGTGGCAGCAGAATAAGGGTCTGTTTATAAATTTGGAGTCATAAGGAGGAGATACTGACAGTCAACTTACACCTACACATTTATATGTTTCAAAAGCTCTTCACCAAATAAACTGGCACCAAGGCCAGATGCGGTAGTACATCTGTTCTGGCTTATTTAATTGGGCACAAACTTACTGCAATTTAAACTATTTTCCACGTTGAGGCACCCACTGCAGAGATCTTTGTGTATGCAGCAATTTAAAAGCACAACATGTAACATTCAGGTCACAGATTTGGAATTTATGTAGATTGCTCAGCAGATTACGCCTCTTGCTGCAGAGATTATTGTGTTTCCAACAGGTCACCAGTTATATTCCTTGTACTATAGCTCAGTCAGGTATGACCAGGCATCAAGGAGCTGCATGGAAATGACAAGGCATAAGTGTAGAACATTACTGTTCTTCTTAACCTTTTGTCATTCTTAGGTTGCTGAAAAAGGGTCCTTTGGTTACTAATAATGACTTATAAAGAGTGTTATGTAAATGGGCATTAGTGTAATTTCACATATAAACAAACATATCTGACCTTCTAATATTGTATGCATATCTCATACATACAGATCTTGGAAAGTGAATACCTTTTGTGGCCGTTGTTTTCTGCCGAGACCCAGGAAGCGGGGACTCGCAGTCCCACCAGGCAAAGCAGGAGAGGAGGAGAAGGAGGCGGATTCCTCGCACCACGCGCGCTGATAAGTGCAGCTGCCCTCATGCAGCGCGGGACGCGTGCGGCTCGTGCCCGGGTCAAGCCCGGGCCAAAGACGGGCCCATCCGCGACCGTCAGAGCCTGGAGGAGGCTGGACTGGACCACCCATCTTGGTTGGCAGAGCTGAGGATTGACTTGTTGTAGTGCAGCATTCTACCTCAGAGTGTGGATAACAAGCGAGTGCCTCATGTATACCAGCGCCTTGGACTTCACTTTCTTCACTAATCATCACTAAACCAGGTAGGAGGTTGAGTGTTGCTGCCCTGGGTTAAGTCAGGTGGGGGTCGGACCTACTTGATTGCACGCGATAAAGCGATATATTTTTATAGGGAGCCATCGAGTCAACTTGCACAATCCTGGTGACTGCAATCCTGTTGCTATCTCTCTTCAGTTGACAAATATGGGAAATCGCACAGGGGTGGTGGCAGGGGCACCGGCGTTACGAAGTACCACCATGGACGCTTTCCTTGTAAGAGCAGTGGGGATCATCAACAAGGAGCTTGAGCTTGTCGCACGTTAGTTGTCCCGTTCCCCAGTACCTTGTTCTCGATCCAGTTTAGTTAACAACGGAAGGGGCATTATAGCTAATCCTGATAGTCCAGCAGGGCCTGTAGGGCTAGACCCGAGCTCTCTCCTCCCTCATTTAAGCATCATCAGGACAGGGACGGATGTAGGATCTGGCCTGGGTGGAGAGGTGGCCAGAACCATAGGGTTGAACCCAGCACCTCCTGTGGACAAACAGGATACCCGTGAGAGGGGGTGGACCCCACCCACACGTTAAGGAGTACTGGGGCAGGGAGAGCCCTTGGAACTGAGTTAGGGAAAGGAGTTAAAATGAAAGGCCTGCTGTCGGCGAGTAAAGCGAAACGCCCAAGGACAGAGGGTTTGAGCAAGAGGTAAACAATATGATATCTAAGGATGAATTGGTGGTAATGTTACCATGGGCCCAATGGGATCAAAGGGCAGAGGACTATTCCACCCCAGAGAGACTTGAACGGCAGAGGACTCCTTCCCTTCCAGCCGCCAACAGACCCAAATCCCTCAAAGGCTGACACTTCAGGTGTAATAACAGATACGGAAATTCCCTGTTCCAATGCTCAGACCTGTTTCAGGCCAGCAAACATTGCATGGGGAGAACCTTTGAGTGGGACAGGGGCGTGGCAAGAGACACAGGCATCAATGCAGATGGGGAAATGTCAGACGCAGAGGTAACCGGCTCTAGACCTACCCCAGAGTCAACACCATATGCAGTAGTTCTTGGTAATGTTCCGGTATTACCCCAAGGTGGTACTGAAGCCGTTGATCAACTAAAGAACAAAGTGTTACATTGGTTGTCTCACAACACGATCCTGGGCCTAAGATTGGAGGGCTTTATCAATATAGTACGAAGAGTCTCGTGGATCGGCAGACATATGAGTGGAGACTGCATTGTTATCAATTTTAATAGGCCACACATGGTAGAAAGGGTTTTGCACGCAGTTACCCAGAACAACTCCCGCGGCCCTGCCTCATCCATAGTAGCCCTTCCTTTGGGCTACTTCTATGATACTGCTATTAGAGTAAGACCACCTGGGGAAGGGAATGACTGGCCTCACCAGGCTCCAATTTTGCGCCAGCAGCCTTTTAGTCAGACTTCGACTCAAGTTATTCCCCTCACTAATTGATTCGCCCCCCTGGCCACCTGTGACTGACTCATAGACAAGGTCCCGGTACAGTCATCATCCTCACTTAACACCGTGACTTTGCCAGGTCCTGTTGGGAACGGAGAAGGAAAGGCTTGTAAACTCTTGTCGTGGAACATTGCAGGGTAAAAAACAAGCTTAGTGATCCTATGTGATGTGCTTTTATTAAATGTTTTGAGATAATGTGTCTCCAGGAGACATGGGTCTATAGCAAAAGTATTTTTCTTGAGGGCTATAAGATTTTTTTTGTGCCCACCATCCCCTCAAAGGCTGGAAGACACAAGGATGGTCTGATCATCTTTGTTTCCTTGGCCGTCAATTGTCGTATGAAGGTGTTGCCAACGGACAATCCCTGTTTGCAGACTTTGTTATTTTCTCATGGGTCCGATAAGTTATTGTTGGTGAATTTTTATAATGCCACTGGTGTTGCCCCAGATGCCTGTAAAATTACCAGGCTAGGTTTGTTTTTAAACAGCATGACATCAAAGTTTAATTATAACGGGTTTCTTATTGCTGGGGACTTTAAGCTTCACTTATGTGGGGACCCTTCTATGTTGAATTCGCCCAATCCAGGATGTCCACGTGGGGGGGAGTGCATGTTGAGCATACTAAGCAGGGAGAATCATTCAACACTTTAGTGGAAGAATTTGACTTGACTATGGCAATGTGTCGAGCGGATCGAACAAGGAGGCCTCCTGTTCCAGGAGGGGGTGCGTATGCTATATTGATTTTATTTATGTGTCTAGTCCTTTTTTCCCCTTTCTGACGGAGTTTTCAATTGAGGAGAGTATTTATAGTGATCATAAACCCTCTGTGCCACAGTTTACTGGTTCCAGCCAGGGGATCGCAGGAAGAATTGCGTAATGGGTTGCAGATCAGGGCAGAATTCTAAGGTGGGCCCAGATCACCCTAGAATTTTTCTACAAGTCTCTCTTTTCAAGGTGCAAAGGGGAATTGGATATTTGCGCCAGAGTGTAGGAAGCACAAGGGAGTATCCTTGACGCATTCATGCTTATCTCTTGTGCTATTGGGGATCTCTTAAGGGCGCCAGCCAGGGGCCGGAAAGAGTGTGGCACGAGATGGTTTGATCATACATGTTCAAGAGCAGCAAGGGAACTGAGGGCAGCATTACGTATCAAACCCAGGGACCCAGCTTCAGTGAAAGCTTGTAAAAGTCAATATAAGCTAGTACTAGCAAGCCGTAAGGCTGTCTTGAGGGATGAGGCGTGGACAAAGCTCACTGATGCCAGCACCCTAAAAAATTGTGAAATGTTCTGGAGTACAGTTAATAGCCCATTTTTGGTAGGAGATGCTGGCCAGCCACTTGACGCACACATAACTGAGGAGGAATGGGTTGGTTATTTCCAGGAAATATTTGCTAGTCAAACAGAAACTAGAGTACTGGACGGCAGGGGGGCCGGAAAGTCGGCTCTTGTAATCCATGCCGACGAGGTCAGAAAAGGTATTGAGGGACTGTCCAGAAATAAGGCCACCGGTCCCGATGGTATACCCCCTGACCTCATTTTATCTAACCCCCAGTTGTGGGTGCCAGTCCTTACTTCCATCATTAATGCAGCTATTAGAGAAGCTCCACCCACTTCCTGGGCCACATCTATCATCGTACCGATTTTTAAGAAAGGCAACAGGGATAGTACTTTCTGTTATAGGCCTATATCACTGTTGGACTCAACGGTAAAGGTGGTGGGCCGTTTTCTATTGGATAGGTTATTCACATGGGCTGATGAAAATTACATATTATCAGATATTCAATTTGATTTTCATCCAGGGAGGTCAACAGAGGACCAATGCCTTAATCTGTACATGATTTTAAATAAATACATGGTCGCGCGACAAGGTACGATTTATTTGGCCTTTATGGACCTGTAGTCGGCCTTTGATAGGGTGAACAGAAGCAAATTATGGGAGACGCTTAGGTATTTGGGCGTAGATAATAACATCATCCTCTTTTTACAGGAGCTCCACAGTGACACCAAAGCGGTGGTTCGCTATACAAACGATAGCAAAGTGACCAGCCAGTTTCCAATTCAGAGGGGGGTACATCAGGGATGTATATTGGCTCCCTTTTTATTTAATTTATATACCAATAATCTAGAGAAGGACCTGTTATCCACCCACGCAGATGTACCCCAGGTGGGCCGGCGGGGCCTGCTGTTTTATTGTATGACGACGATGCGGTTCTTATGGCCCGGACCGCGAGGGGGTTGCAATTACTACTTAACACCTTTGTGTCCTTTATGGAAGACAGGGACCTGCTAGTAAATAACTCCAAGTTGTACGTGATACAGATAGGTCAAAGACCAACAAATTCCTTCAACTTTAAGGTAGGGACTATCCTTGTCCCTAAGACCAGTGTCTTCTCCTATTTAGGAGTCATGTTGGATGCTAATTTAAACTGGAGCTATTTAAGAAAAAAAGCAAACAGGGGTCCTTCCTACGTGAAACCGCAGCCTTTTTTAATTTTGCCGCCCATTTGGGCAATAAACTTATAGGCGACCTTTTGCAGATTTATAAATTTAGGTGCGTCTCCCAGGCAGCGTATGGTAGTGAGATCTGGGGCTATGCGCCACATGGGGAGCTCCAAATAGTGGAAAACAGGTTTTTGAGACGCCTTCTATGTGTCCCTCAGGGTACTGCTACTTATATTATTCATAGCGAATTGGGTGTGCCCTATCTGACAGATTTGTTGTCTTTTCGCCCTTTATATTATTGGCTTAAAATATGGTCAAGTGACGGGACTACTCTTACCAAAGAGATATTAAGGGACTGCCTAGGCCTCGACGGTGCTCATTATATTCCTTGGCTTAACTATATACAGTAAGGATTAAGGAAATTAGGTAGACCACACCTTTATTACACCCCTACTTTAGGTACAGACCTACTTTAGGTAAAAGAGTCCTTTTTTAGATTGCGGATGATGGACAGGGGAGAATGTGAGCTAAGGAAGCCCAGCGTACGCAGACATAGCATCTGATAAACGGTCCCCTCTACGGAACCTTATCTTTTAGGGATTCCCAGCTCGCATGATTGCTTTTTATTGACTAGATTTCTACTGGACCTGTTTTATCTTCTGCTTGCATATCCTAGGGGGGGTAAGAAAGGAGAGATTGTGCTGCCCTGTTGCTGCAACGGTACGTCTCCACAGGACAAGCTTCATTTTTTAATGTTTTGCAGCAACTACGAGCTGCCCAGGAAGACCTTTTTGTTCCCTATATTAAAAAAAGCCAATTTTAACCAAGTGCAACCTGATTTTACCTTTTTATTAATGCTTTCGGGGAGCTTTTTAAAAGCTGCAGTAAGGCTCAGAGCGACCTGCGACTAGCCAGAGGGGGTAAAAGAAATATGGAATTTGGAGTGATTTGTATTTTTTAACTTCTTAACTACTCTAAGTGGTAGTTTTTATGTGTGTTGGGATGTATTTCTGACTTTTATGGTTTACTTTTACAAAACTGATGAAAATGTAAAAACCTGCCTCCAAAATCATAATTTAGCTCAAGAATTTATGAAGTGAGGAGCTGAATGTATTTGTTTTCTTCATGGCAATAGCATCATGGTGTTAGACTCCAGATAGCCCCCAGCCAGGAAGAGACTCAAACAAAGACCTGCTGGTGACTTTTTAAGTGGGGCATTGGTGTTGTGTTCAGCATAAAATTAAAACAAACAACTTCCCTTACATACTGCAGTTTGCTGATCTGAACACAAAGCAGGAAAGGTGCGGGTGCCACTGACTTTGGCCTTGTGTCAGAAACTTGCATTGGCACAAAGTCAGTATGTTTCACTGAGGCTGACTAGATCCAGTTCCGTAATAGCTGCCTGTTAGAACAGGGATTTCTGGCTGTCAGAGTATGCACCCTGTATAAGCAGGAACCACCACTCTAGTGAGGGTAGTAGGCTAGATACACACTAAAAGATATCCTGTGTCCACCCTTTGGTACCTTGGCACAGAGCAGTCAGGCTTATGTAAAGACACAGTGTGTAAAGTATTTGTGCAACACACACAGTAACACAATGAAAACAACACAACAAACTCCACAAAGGATTAGTAAAATAGATTATATTTTTGTGAGTAAAATAAGACCAAAACGATAAACGTACAATAAGTAGAACTGAAGTTATGAACTTTTAAAGAATGAATAAAAAAGTAGTGCTTAGAAGCAAATAGTTCTTAGGGGTTACTTGAGGTCATGCTGGACCGGGGTCGATGAATCCCTTCATGATGTAGGCACTGTGTCATCGTCGAATCATGCTGTCCATCATCGTCGAGTCACACAGTCCATTCAAGGAATGTCTTTGATCAGCTTCTGTGGTGAAGGGCAATGCGTCACTTCCAATCAGCACAAAGTCATCACTGCATCAATTTTCATGGTTCTGTACAGCAGAAGTCAACTTTCAAGGGTCCAGGGCTGAATTAGCACCACTTGTTAGAGCAAGACTCACAGATGGCAGGGTCCAGGTGCTGTTGCAGGGATGAAGGAAATCTTTGATGGCCCTGAGACTTGAGAACAGGGGGCAAGCCAGCAAGCCCTTGGAGTCACTATGGGTTCAAGTGAGATGGGCCCAGTCCTTGTACTCAGCAGGGCAGTGATCAGCAGACAGCAGAGCAGCACAGCAAAGTAGAAAATCAGTTCTTTCAGTGCAGCAGTCAAGCAGAGTGGCAATCCTTACAGCACAACAGTCTATACTCCTTGCAGAGTTCTTCATAGGTCTAGTAGTGTACTGTATTGGTAGGGTCGGAGGCCCAGTACTTATACCCAGTTGTGCTTGTGAAGTGAGGGTGACTTCAAAGCAGGCCCTTGAATTGCACTGGTCCCCCTTTCTTTCCAGCCCTGGCTCCAGCCTATCAATAGGTGGTAATCAGCCATTTGTGTGGGAAACAGGACACAGCCTATTCAGTGTAAGTGTCAGCTCTCCCCCTCTCTTCTTGCCCAGGAAGAGCTATCAGAATGCAGATGAGTTCTCTGCCATGTCCACCCTTCATGTGTTTGTGACTGTCAAGAGGGAATGCTCAGAGGGTAGCTATCACCCACACTAGACGTGCATTGGACACAGGCTTCAAGGCACTAAGAGTAGTAAGAGCAGAGAAATGCCCCCTTTCCAAAAGTGGCATTTCTAAAATAGTAATGTTTAATACAACTTTACCATTAAAGAGGATTTATCATTACCATTCCAAAGATATGAAACATAATGCAGCTACTTTTGTATAATCAGGAATTACAACTTAAAAGTGTTTGAGGGTATTCCCATTGTTATCCTATGAGAGGAGTAGGCCTCACAGTAGTGAAAAACGAATGTAGCTGTTTGTCACTACTAGGGCATACAAAACTTACCAGTGCATGTGCTACCTTTTACTTACACAGCACCCTGCCCTTAGGGCTACCTAGGGTCTACATTAGGGTGATTTATGTATAATAAAAAGGAAGTTTAAGGCTTGGCAAGTGGCTTTAAATGCCAAGCTGACGTGGCAGTAAACTGCACACACAGGCCTTGCAAAGGCAGGCCTGAGACAGGTTTGAAAGGCTACTTGTGTGGGTGGCACACCCAGTGCTGCAGGCCCACTAGTACCATTTAGATTACAGGCCCTGGGTATATGGTATACCACTTTACAAGGGATTTATAAGTAAACCAAATATGCCAATTGGGTGTACACCAATGTCACCATGTTTAGGGGAGAAGCGCATGCACTTTAGCACTGGTCAGCAGTGGTAAAGTGCTCAGAGTCGTAAGGCCAACAAAACGATACAGCAAAAAGAGGAGGAAAGCAGGCAAAATGTTTGGGGAAAACAAGCCTAAGGATGACAGGCCTAATACTGCTGGATCTGGGATCCGGATGGACCTCCCTCAATTTCAGCAGTGGTCTTAAGTGAAGAGTTGCTAAGCTCTTTAATGACGCAGCGTATGGCCTGGAGCATTGTAACCATGGTTGTCAATTAGAGGTCATGAAGGGGAGTATTTGCTACACTTGGCTTGCATTTTCTTACCCTTGGCACTAACTGTAAAGCCCATAGCCAGGGTGAGTTGATGCATTGCTAAGCGCCTTTCAAGCAAGGTTTTGTGTTTTGGGAAACACAAGTTATGCAGAAACTCTGTACCATTCCAAGAGTTTTCCTTTTTCTTTTTCACATTGAAAACGAGCAGTGGACACAGAGTTTTCAACATATATAAAAGTGTGTTTTATTTTAGTGTTCCAGAGTAAAAGCAGAGATATATTCATTTATTTAAACAGCAGCTCCTATTACATATCATATATTGTGTTCCGTTTTTCAGCTTTGATTCTGCTGTCGTCTGTCTGTCTTGCATTCAAGTTAAGTAAATGAACCCAAAGTGCTTGTGCAATCTTCGCTGTATTTTGTATCATAAAAGCAACATATTGTTTTAGGAACCATTTTACCCAAGAGGTTGTTGTGACAAAATATGAGATCTGAGGTACAGAAAACTAAGGCTTATATTTAAGTGCAGTGCTGGAACTCAAAAAAATGAAAATAAAAATACAACCATGATACATTTTTGGTTCCCTAAGTTGCTCCTACACTCTATTCTAAAACCACCACTACCATTATATACCTATTCCCATTTCATATGTCATAACCACTGCCACAAAGCCAGCTCACCGTCCTCCTGCCCCATTATGTAGCTTTGTCCTGTAGCCCATTTAATAGCTGTTTTTTCTCCTGAATTAAACCTCCTTCTCTTCAACATGCCACTGGTTAATCTCCTATCATCAACAACCTACTTCTTTTCCCCATTTACACGGCTCTCATCACCCCGCTTTTGCGGAAAACACCTATTGCAACGAAGGCATTACAACGTAGTGCCTTTATAACGCAGTCAGTACCACGACTGCGACGTTACCACGAGTTCCATTACAACGCAAGTCATTTCAACGACTTGCTTTAGGGAATGCGGTGTTGGACTGGCGTTGGATTTTAAGTCCAACACCTTCCCTACTGATACACCGACTGGAGTTGGAATCGTGATTTAAACTATTCCAAAGTCCAGCCCTTCCCTAAAGCAAGTCGTTGTAATGACTTGCGTTGTAATGGAACTTGTGGTAACGACACAGTCGTGTTATTGACTGCGTTGTTAAGCCACACGTGGTTTTAGAATGCGTGGTAACAGATGCTATTCGGGTTTTGCATATTAAACAGATACCTTATACAACAATTGATTCTTCAACACCCATTCAACGTGATTCAACCTCGATCATATTCCCAATCTACACCTTAACCCTATATCGTGCGCATGCCTTCTTTTGAACTCACCTTGAAGCACCTTTCCCTCCGAATTCAAAACTTTAATCCGATTTCTCTATCAATAAACCACCCACGCTTCTCTAGCTACACCAAGATCCATTCTCAACCAGCCCCAAACTCATCCCTTCCCAGAGCTGAAGGTTATACCTGTGTCATATTCAACAACCGCTTCCTCTACCCTATTAAAACACCCTCCCTTCCCCATTCCTCTCTTTAGTTGCATATCCAATTCAGCAACCGTTTCTCTTACCTCATTAAACCATCCTCCGTCCCCAGTTCTGCAAAGCTTTAAGAAAGTTATCAGCTGAGAAAATAATGGTGAGAGAAATTGTATGACGGCAAGAACAGCCTGAGGCATAAAACTAATGGAAACAATATAAAATGAGACCATAACGGGAATGAAGAGCACATTACCCCTTCTGTTTGTTAATTTGATTAAGCAGATATTAGGCGGTAAGGATCAGGGATGTAATGCAAATTTAGGCAATGAGACCCTGTGTCCTGTCTCTCCCACCTCCCCCACTAAGGGACCAGATTAGAATGCATGCAATGCACCACACCAGTGGCGCCATACTCAGGAAGCTTGTTTTATTGCGCGCTTTTCAGTTTACAACCAGGCATACTTAGAAGAGTTTCCTTTCAGATTGTTTTAGACATTTTGCCTTGAAAGGGTGGGAGTTCTTATCTGGGCCCACACAAATCTTTGTTTGTTAAATGTAGGGCTGATACCCAAGGCCGGACTGGGAACCAAAACCGTCCCTGGCAAAGTGCTCGGCTGGCCCTCCGGGGGTTGGGGGTGCGGCCGAGCTGTTTGCCAGGGCTGGTTTCGGCCGATTTTGTTACAGGGGCCTATATTGCAGCTATGCTGCAAAAACGGCCCTGTAACAAAAACGGCCCCCCATGGGCCCAAAACCGGCCCCCACCCTAGCGGCCCACCGGGGAACTGCCCGGTGCCCGCTACGGCTGATACCTCCTTCCAAACCCTGGTGTTTGCACACTCTGGATCTCTATCTGGATTTTACTGTTTGGTGGTAAGTTGGAAAAGCTGCAAAAAGTAAGATGCCTCCCATTTCAGAAAGAGAAAATACCGCTGTCCTGTGAAAGCCACACTATTGGATGACCACCCGAATATTACTGGATTGTCACTGTGGTAGAATTACTGTTGGTAGTAATTCATTACCACTAAACTTCGTAATACAGGAAATCAATCTGTATATTAATGATAGTATTTGTCACTCAAAATAACATCATATACGAACTGCTTTTAAATTGTGTCACAATCGCAAACAGCTGCCTTTTTCTCAGAAGCCCGCAGCTGGCATGACAAATGTTGGCGTTGCCAAATAACAATGCTGTGTAGTCTTGATTCCATGGCATGCCTCTTTCTTTCAACACCAGACTGTGCCTGCTCCTTTCACATTCTTTTTCATCACTCCTAACTCCCTTTGTCACTGTTTTTCCGTAGTTCTCTGTCTCCTCCTTGGCTCATTTTGAGTTTTTAGATCGAGCCTAGCAGCAGCGCGCATGCGCTACTCGCTCTGCGAGGCATGCTGTATTGGAATATGCACTGGAAGCCCCGCCCACTCTCCGCCCATATTTGTCTTTGGCTTGTGTCATTGTCCTTCGTAAATGCTGGCTTCTGATTCATAAACAGGCTTTTTAGTCCCTCCTTGGTACCGCCTTGTCTTAATTTGTAACCTCCCATGAGGACTGGACCTTTTACTTCTGTTGTTACATGGTACGTCTTTTTTCGTCTGGAAGCACTATTTTATTTAATGCCTTTCTCCTGCTGCATGCACGACATGCTTTCCTTCCCGCCATGTGTGCTTTCACTTTTAAAGCAGCCCGGGACAATCGCGGCCGCTTCTTTTCAATGAAATAGGTCTCGTTAAAAATGTTAGAGGCTTTACCTGTGTGTTATCGACATCTCCATTTCAGTCTTTCCTTAGGTGAAGATGGACATGTGTCACTCAGAGGGTGGTGAAATGATCTAAACAAAACCGGTCTAGCCACAACCCGAAACTCCTGGCCCACTTAGCAAAGCCTTGAAGTGTAATTACGAATTACATAATTCTACTAATGCTACGTTTTAATGTAGCAGCAGCAACTTTTCGAAACTGCTCACTAGGACCTCTAGGAGCAGCTTGTGGTACTGCACCTAGATATGCAGTGCTGGTGCCTTGCTCACTAGGGACCTCTAGGAGCAGCCTGCGGTACTGCACCTAGAAATACAATGCTGGTTCCTGGCTCACTACGCAAGCATTTGCAATGCACTAGGTCTGGCATTACTGAAAGTATGAGCTATAGGCGTTGCATTATTATTTGCAACGCCAATACCTCAAACTATCAGTAATGCGAGACCTATTGCATTGCAAATGCTTGTTCTCTCTTGTTCTGAGTCAAAGTCTGATGAGGAAAAAGTAAGTGCTGGTCCGTAAAAATGAGTGTCAATGGGCTCCACACCTGCAATCACTGAAATAAAGCACAGGCTTCTACCCGAAGAGAGGAGACTAGGCACTGTCACCATAAGAGGAAGGTTTTGTGCCACACTGTTCTTGTCTCTGCCCCAGCAATTCACACCTATATTTCTATGTCATGGACCTTTTCCTCTTCCGTTATAAATGAATGGCTGTGGTGTTTTTTGATCACCTGAGGTTGTTAGCTCTGGCAGTAAATACCGCTGGTAGTAATGTGGTATCACTGCACATAATTCAAAATACCAGCACCACCAACATTAACACCTGATAGTTTGATTATGAAGAATGCAAAAACGTGATGGTGGAGTGCTTGAAATGCTTTGAGCCACTGAAAAGGACTTAAGACCATAACCCAGTCCATCGGTTTTTGTCCATTCTACCACCTCAGACAGGAACCAGCTGTATACAAATCAGCCTTGTTCATAGTCCAATAAGAACAGGCCAGCCATAACAGCCAGACTAGGTATCCTCTGAACCATAACAATGTTACCCCAGACTGGTTTCCTCCTATTTGGACTACGCCAGTAGGACAAACCAGACATATGAGAATTTGCCTTAGTTCTTCTCCAAAAAGGAACAGTTTAGGCTGAACTGATGAGGTCCCATCTGAACAAGAGCACAAGCACCACCAGATTAGTTTCGGCCTGTTTCAGCCCCATCAGTAGGATGTAGCTTGCTTTTGATGGCACAGCGAGTAAGGGGTCCACATATGGGTATACCTGTCACACTGAGTGCATCTTACTAAATAACACAAAACATGATGAGTGGTAATCTTGAATTAATCCCAGCGACTGATTATTACGTTGTGCCACATATCAGTCCACTGGTTTTATATTGCCCACCTGGTAGGAACCAGCTATAAGAAAATCGGCCTTAGTCTTTCTCCCAAACTCCGGCCCAAACTGCCAGGCCCCTATGAACTGTAACTGAACTGTAACACAAACAACTTCCACACCGGTTTTGGCCTATATGAACCTTGTCAATAGGGTGCTGCTTTGTTCCAGTGGCACAGTGAGAACACAGTGGGAGTGGCATAAGCCTTCTGTACAAGTATTTGGATGCAGCATTACCGATACCACCTTGTAAATTTGGTGCGAGATCTAGAATGCAATTTTTTTCAGATCTTGTTTATTGGTATTTTTGGGTGTGTTACAGCAGGTGGAGTTACTGGGTGCCAACAGCAGGAGTGGTATAACTGGGCAATAATACCGCTCATGGTATTTTTGCACCTGTGCGAAGAATACAAAATACCAGGCAGGAAGTCTGCAATTACTGGGAGACAACGGAATGATTAAGGCATGCTTTTAAAGCAATATTTCTATCACATATCATTAGAAAATCACTAAGAATTTAGCATTAATGAAAATTAATTCAGAAATAAATTAATTGAAGAAAAATGAAGGAAAACCCTGAATCTCAAAATATCAACAAAGTTGTATATACATTTAATTTACATATAATAACAAAAAAACTTGCTTATATAAACACACAGTAACAGAAACACTATACAACAATAGATGCAACAAAGGAGTGTGTAAAAAAGCACAAATCTTTTACCTAAACAATGTGCTCCTACTCCAAGTAGGTAGAGAGATGACACAAATGGGAATGGGCAAAGTTCTTGAAGACATGGCAGCAAATGTAGTCAATGTTCAGTCTTTTCCGTATATGCATGAGAGCATCCTCAGGAAAAGGGGCATTCCCCTGAACTGAATGTTCTCAAACAGATACATTATTAAAGTGCTATAGTATTGGAAAAGGCCAGATTGAGGGACCCGAGTGAGACCAAGATAAATTTCGTCATTCAAAATATGTCTCTGAATATGCAAGCCATTTCATGAATCCACAGACAGGAAGATTATTCATACATCAATGTGGTTGAACAAGTAGTGCTAGAGTCCTGTGCCCAAAAAATAAGCAGAATACGTTAATTGTGTGGTCCATTATCCCACATAACTCTGTTTGCACAATATATTCCATGAATCCACAACCATACAGGAAATACTAAGCCACTCACGGGTTGAATGAACAGTTAACCCAGGTATGTATTAAGGCATTTTCCAAACAGACCTGCTCATGGGAGGCAGCATTGCCTGCAGTGTCTTGGCCTCCAATCCAATCCCAGCGGAGGAGTACAAAAATAGATTTCAGTAACAGCATGTGATGGACATACTCTTGAGCCGTCACTTTTATCAATTGCAGAAAATCCTTGGTCGTGAACTAGAGCTACTTGGAATCCATTCCATTCCTCGCCCTTACACGTTTCTAACATGACCGGCATCCTAGACAGAAAATCAGCTACCACATTATCCTTACCAGGCATGTAAGTCATCTTATACTCAAAATTCTGCATCTGCATCGGTATTCTTGCAAGTCTCGCTGATGCTGGGGTAGCACCCTCCGTTGTCAGGATTTTGACCAAAGGCTTATGGTCACAACGGAGTGTGCAAGCCTTCCCCCAGATAAAGAATCTGAAATGTTCCAACGCCCATGCACATGACAAAGTTTCCCTTTCAATGATTGGATATTTTTCTTCACAGGGAGAGAGAAAGATCTAGAAGCATAAGCAATGATATTTCCTTTCCCCATACTATCCAATTGGGACAGAACTGCCCCCAAACCCTTGTTACTAGCGTCCATGGTAATGATGCTGTCCAAGAATGAGTCAAAACTACATAGGGCTGTAGAATTAGCAATTGCCAATATAATGGCCTTAAAGTTCCCTTCACAATCCGAAGGCCAAGTGAAAACACTGCTCTTTTTCAGCAATTGTTGGATACAGTGGCGGCTCGCCAAGGAAGTGCTGCGGGGCGGTGAGGCGGGGCGGGGGAGGGGCAGGGTGGGGGTAAGTAAACTCCAGCATACGGCGGTACGGAGTTAAGTAAATAAATAAATAAATAAAACAATTCACATTGCGCGCACTGCATCGACGAGTTGGCTTTGCAGCGCGCGCAATGTAAATTGTTTTATTTATTTACTTAACTCCGTACCGCCGTATGCCGGAGTTTACTACCCCCCACCTTGCCCCTCCCCCGCCCCGCCTCACCGCCCCGCAGCACTCCCTCGGCGAGCCGCCACTGGTTGGATATTAAACGTTTTTTCAGCAACGTTGGAAACTTATTTAGAGTTAAACTCTTCCATACAAAGGAGTGATGTAACATCCTCCTTATTAGTGGGTGAGGAGCTTCCATAATAGTAGACACTTGGTTTCGGTTTGACACCTGACTCGTCAATAACATGCCCCAGGTAAGTGACGCTTTTTTCTGCAAATTTGCACTTAGTATGTTCCACAGTAAGACTTTTGTCCTCTAGAATGCTTAAAACTCTCTTTAATCTAGACGCATGCTCCTCTATGTCAGAGCCAAAAGCAAGAATGTCGTCTTGAAAGAAGGTGACACCTTGTTCTTTACTAAACAGCTGGAACAGCAGCTGCCGAGGCTAATCCAAAGGGAATACACCTGAATTGGAAGCAACCAAATGGAGTGATCAATGAGGCAAGCTTCATAGATTCTGGTGACAATGAAATCTGGTGATAAGCAGCCGAAAGGTCTATTGTGGAAAACCATTTGGCATTTTTTAAAAAGGTTACCATCTCATTGATTTTTGGCAGTGGAAATCTGTCTATAGCTATGTTGTTATTCAAATGTCTTAAATCCACACGTAGCCTAATCTTGCCGTTGCTATGTCTGGTTATAACTATGGGAGAAACCCACTGCGATGCTTCTATGGGTTCTATTATGTGTGCAGCCACCAACTTATCTAACTCTTTCGAAACTTCATCCCTTACTAATATAGGAATGTTACGACATTTGTGCGCCTTAGGTATGGCATTCGCCTTCAGAATTATTTCATGTTCAAAAGCCTTGAAGATTGCCTAAAACATCACTAAATACCTTAGGAATTTGTCTCAGCATCCTTTCCATGGGGTTTTCAGTGTGGTGAATTCACTGGTGATACCCGCATGAGTCGGGTGTAATGCCTCTAATGCCTCAGCTGTCCTTGGCATAGACGCTCGAAGGGCATTGAAAATGCCGCTGGCCATGCCAAGGAACAGAGACAATTGTTTGTCTCTGTTCCGCGGCAAGGCCAGCAGCATTTTCATTCCATATACTTAGGTTGGAGACGTGACTTTCTTAGTAATTACCCTCCTAGTATATAAAACATCCCTGAGCTCCTCCCTCTCAGAGAGGGTGTTGTAGCCTGCACCATGACCAGGCTTCATGGTGCGAAGAGGTTCCCCAATGATGAAGCATGCCACCTTTGGTGGGTGAGGGAAACCGTCCTTTAAAGGGACACCTTTTTGTTCTGGTGTTTTCTCACTCAGCCTAAACTTCACCTCGCAGACCCGAGGGCTCTTGTGTGTTTTTTTGGGGGGGGTAACTGGCATGCATGACTACCTGATCCTTTATCAGTTCGTCCTGCGGGGTACCAAATCTACAATCCAACGCCAACTTTTTAAGGTTAGACACATATTCCTCCACAGTTTCTGATTTGCCTTGTTTTCTCTGGAAAAACCTAAATCTTGTGATACCCATACACACCTTAAGCGCAAAATAATTATCAAGGTGCAATAACGCTAAGGCATATACATTAAAATCCCCAGGTGCAATAGTTTTAGTCATTTCCTGGAATACATTTAACCCAATAGGTCCTAAACAGTGTAACAGTAGCCTTTTCTTCTGCGCAGGTACCATTTTGCCAGCTTCATCCACAGCTTCAATATAATTTGTAAAATAAGCCTTCCACTCTAACCATTTGAGGGAAGGTTCTGAACCAGAAGCCAAAAAATGTCTGGGGTGGGCTGATATTATAGCTTTGGCTGCTCATGGTGAGTGGACTTGTCCAGTGTCCTTACTTCACCTTAAGACAAGTTCACTGTCCTAAGCGTCACTACAACAAGAGCAAAAATGGAGAAATCTAAGTGAAAATGTAAGCAATCTGGGGATAATTGCTCAAATCAGAACCCAATAAAAACCCTTCTAGGCTAATTACCATGTATGAATCATCCATCGGTAATCTGGCAATTAATTCAGAAATCCTCGTAGAAGCGTTGTTGAGAGGAAAAAAAGAATTCTCCCTCTGATGCCTGTACAATATTGCCACTGTGCAAGGTCACGTAGCGTGACCCCACGCGATGATATCACTTCCTTGATGAGTAGTATCCTTCATGTTTAGCCGTACAGAACAGTAGATCACGCACAGTGCACGGTTCACACATGTGCGGTACGCGCGAACTGCAGGAATCGGATGCCCTCGTGATGCCTGTTTGGGGGTAGCCAACCTCGCCGGCAACCATCTCTCCCAGAACACGCATCGGAAAAACTTTTACGGTGAGCATTGAAAAGACAAGGCACTTAGTGTTTAGCATAGAAGTTGTTTCCAAATAGGATCCAAAGGGAACTAGCCTGAAAATCCAAAAGTGCCAGCCCTTGGAAGTGAAAGGCTGAAATCTCCATAAATGGCCATTTCCATAGGTTTGAATCAGTCCGCTCCTCAGCTCTCGTCACCAGTGTTGTAAGGAAACACTCTGCAACCAGCATTTGCAGTTCCTTTATTACAACTGAGGAGCACAGGTAAACACGTCTATATCCTAACGTATCCACCTACCAACCACCACCTCAACAGTTACACCACTTAAACATACAGATTCCAAGATGTCATAAGTATACATCCCGAGGATGTCATGCTTAGTAACATTCCATGTTACTAAGTAACATGACAACATAACAAGGCCTCAGTCACCTGGCCTGCCATAAAGAAGTAATATCTGCTAAACCCAATCCTTTATTCATAGTTATGGAGGTCTACTTATACATCTATGTAATTAGAGTCCAATGCAAGGCACTCTCATAAATCCAAAAAGCACTAGACTGAGTCCAGACACTCTAGTGTTTAGAGATACTTCCTGGGAGTGATCAAATAAGACAACAGATACAGCCAGTTACGGTGTCCCAGGCTTCTCATTATTGGTGCTCACTCCAGGTAAGTTCGGAGGTCATAGTGAACATGTGGGTTAGTAGAGGCATTCGTAATCCCACATGTCCATGTAATTAAGAGAAAAAAGAAAGATGGACCCTAATGTTCAACTCCACATTAATGTATCATATTCCCAGGACCAAAAGGTGAATGTCTTCAACATAAGAGATCAAACTAAACACAAATCAAGGTGATGCCTATCATTTTTAAATGTGTGGCATCCCCTCTACATGATTGCATGTTTCATTGCCCACAACCTTAAGGCAATTTCACTAGTATCAGAGGACAAAGACCCCAGTGAGGGCATCTCTTTTAAGCACCTATAAAGTAAACAAAAGGGACACAGTTTTTGATAAATAACAGCACAATAACCCAGACCAGCATAATATTTACTGAGCTCTAGATACCCCAAAAAATAGACACCTGAACCCGAGTCTGTAATTTCATACCAGGTTCACCAATCCAAACAGGTGGCTGGTTATGTAAGTTCATTGAGACCATAACCCATCAAAAGTGATCCGCAAGGAATTTCAGGGCATCCAAATAAATGTAAGACTTATTGATACATGCTAAATAAATGTGTAATGTCGCTCACTAAAAGTTCCCCAATAAATGTGGCCCACAAAGGATTTCTTGAAATCTGCATCGCAGGCATTGTAGGGATTAAGACTGGTTGCAAATGTGTTGCAGGGCCACAAAAGACACCACAAGGAAAGAACAAATGCCCCACATTTGGCTATAAAAAGTTGTTACCTGTCTGTAGATGCAATAATAGCTGACAGGTATGGAATGTCAGAGAAACGAGTAAGAGGATGCCTGGGGTGGGTAAGGGAATTACCCACACTCAATGTATCTTTCTTTCTTGCTCCCTCACCTTTCGCTCTTTACCTTGTGTCTCACCCTACCTTACCTATCTCTCTGTTTCATTTGTGTCTCTTCCTCCCTTCTCCATCTACTTCACCTCTCATACTACACTAAAACGAAGGAGAAGCATATGTCAAAAGAAAATAATTAAGCAAAATATTATCAAATTTCACAAACGGAATATTGAAAATCCTCAGAACAGTCCTTGATTTTCACTGTTGTAATGAGAATACCATTTGTGAAGGGGGACTTATTTGTGATAATAAATATCCAGCAATTAAAGCAACAATTATATGTGCAGGGTGCATATGTCTTATTGTAACATTGTTCACTACTCTACTGGCCACCCTCCAGGTCAACCTCCTCTTTTCTTTTTTCTGCAGAAACAGGCAGGCTAGACACTAAGGGGCCGATTCCGGCCGGAAATCTCCCCGACCGAGCCGGACCCGGAGAGAATTCCGACCGAATCGGACCCTAGCAGTCCGACCGAACGAGTATGATGCGCACGCATGCTATCGGACTCGAGTCGGTCGGACTCCCATTGAAGTCAATGGGAGCCTGTCGTACAACGCGTACGCGGGCTCCCATTGACTCAATGGGTGCGAGGCGGACAAGGGCGCCCCCTACAGCGTGTACGCGTCCATGCGCATCGCGGCGTACATGCACAGGTAGGGGGGACCCATGGGTCCCCCCTGTGTGCGACTCGCGTGCCTACGCGTACAGGGGGGTCCGACGCGGACCCCCAAAGTCCGGCTCCGGCAAGTTTTTCGAGCCGGACGGCGTGAGTCGATCGGACTGCTCGCGGCGCGCATCGTACTTACCCGGCCGGGAAACGTCTCCATAGCGCGGTGCGAGTCGTGTCCATGCGAGTCGGTCGGAGCGTGTTGAAGCCGCGTTCGAGTCGGTCGGCGATTTCGCGGGTGCTTGCATCGTACTCGCTCGGCCGGACCCGCGTACGATTCGGTCGGGAAACAGGGCTCCGAATCGGATCCGGTGAATCCGAATCCGATTCGGAGCACTACCGGCCGAGATCGGAATCAAACCCTTAATTCCACATAAAATTATATATTTTATTATAGTTGCATATCCCAGCTCAAAAATACATGAGTTTCTCAATGCTTGCCTAAGCTATCTTTGGATACAATTTGACTGGCAGGTGATTGGCAGCTTCAGCGTTTGGTTGCTGTGTGTGCCACCAGTTTCTAAAAGTTTAATGTATAATTCAGTATTGTTTGGCATCACTAGGATATGAATCAGTTGAAAATCAAATTCAAAGTTGTTCCTATTGGAAGGTAGATTATTAGTAGGGGTAAGTCTGCACCTACCACTAGCATTAAGGCCACCAATGCAATATAAGATCCAGACAAGGTCTCAATAAATGATTCCCTTGCTCAACCCTTGGTAGCTGGCAACGAGCAGGCAGGATTAAATTAGGAGACAGGTATGTAAAACAAGAAATAACACTAATACCTTAAATAAGTAAGACACAACACACAGTAAAAATCACACATCAGTTTATAAATATAGGAAATGTTTTTATCTTTAAAATGACACCAAAATGGCAAAAATCCAATTTAGGGAACCGGAGATATGACTTTTAGAATATTTAACACTTTCTAGTGCTTAAAAACATATACCTCTAACGTGGGACATCTGGTTGTGCTTAACCAGGACAAAGTGAAAGTTTGAGGCCGACCACTATGGAGCCCTGGTCGGATACACTAAGCCTTTGGACTTAGAATCTTTTGTGGAGGATTTTCTCTCGGAGTCGTGCGGTCCCCTTCAGCAGAAAGAAAATATGAGGGCCCTATTTCAATAACATGTCTTTCCCAGTCAACAAAAAGGGGGCTATGTGGTGGTCCCGAAAAGATTCCTATGTGTATGAGAAATCAGTGCCACTGTAGTTTTCTTTTTTTTTTCTTTTTTTGCGGTCACTGGATGATCTTTATTTGCCTAAATGTGAGGCACTATAAATGTTTCTTGTACGTATGTATTAAGCCGGGCAACATTTTCTTACTCCAGTGTAATTTTTTGTAATTTCCAGTATTTCTCATTACGCTTTTTCGCGAAATTCACAAAATCAATCAATCAGCATTCATAGAGCACAGTCACCCCTTGGGGTCTCTGGGGGCTGGGTTGCGAGGTTTCCATCACAAAAACAGGTCTTGAGGAAACAGATGGAAGACACTAGGAGAAAAAGGCAAAATAGAGGGCAGACAAATGAGCAAGCAGAAAAGGCAAAACAGAGGGTAGAACAGCGAGCAGAAAATGCAAAAGAGAGGGCAGAAAAATTAGCAGAAAAGGCAAAACAGAGAAGAAGAGGGCAAAACAGAGGGCAGAAAAAGAACAGAAAAGGTCAAACAGAGGGCAGAAAAACGAGCAGAAAGACAAAACAGAGGGCAGAAAAACAAACAGAAAAGGCAAAAGAAGCTGGGAAGGAGGCAGGCTGCGGGTAGAGTGATAGGAAGGTTTGGTGAAGGGATTTCTCAAAAAGAGTGGCACACTGAGGGCCTCGTTTACAAAGAATTTGAGTACAGCAGCGCCGCAAGTCATTTTGCTGCGCTGCCCTATGTCAATTCAAAAGGGCAGGAATGCACCATATTTACAAGATGTGGTGCATTCCTGTCCTGTCAGCTGGTGCGTAATTTGCAGTTGAGCGCCAACTCAGGCACCCGTGCACCATGGTGCAAGGGTCTCTGTTTTGTTGGCATGATTGTTTTTGTGCAGAAAGGGGTACCTTCCTGCACAAAAACAATTTCGAGAGACGTTGTTCTCGTTCTATGTGTCCTGCAGAATGCAGCACACATGGAAAGCAGAACAAACGAGGAGAAATGTAAACATTTTTCCTAGTTACGCATGCTCTGGGGAGGCATGTGTTTTTGGCACTGCCCCAGGTTTATATAATGTTGTAAGTCTGGGGCAGTGTTAAAATCCATGGGTGCTGAGTGGGAACACCCACAGCAATGCCCGTGGAACGACTCCTTGTTATAGAGTAAAGCAAGGCAGCGCTTTGCGCTGCTGTCTAGTCAATTCTTGAGTAGCCAAGTATGGTTGAATAGGTATTTATCCATACCCTGAACACCACCAACAATACATTCCTCCTTTGTCCAATTCCTCCCTGCAGCTGTCACTGATGCTTGCACAGAACTCCAAACGGAATTACATGCACGCGCAGTGACAACGCTAGAATCTTAAAGGTATAACACAACACATCCACTCCTGTTACACAATAAAAGGCAATGCACATGAAGTGTTGTAAATAATTACAATAGAAAAAATGCATAACAAATAAAACATAACAATCAATGTATATGTCCTTACAAATAAAACTACATAAAAGCAAGATAAAATACTAAGGAAAACAAATATATATCAGACCTACCTAAAAGAAAACATATCATAAAAATGTACTACAGTATAAAAAAAACTTTATTCAACCATTTCCCTTACACACATAATCAGACAGGATTCCATCTCAACCTTTTCCCTTCCACTGGTAACTGCTCAACCTTTACCCCGACACAGACAGACTAACCATCAGTAGCCTGCAATTTATTTTCTACACTTACATCACTTCTCATTGTTTCAAGAATAATCATGTTTTCTCGACCTCCAGAAGTTTCCTGTTCTTCCCATAACTTTCCATCAAAGTTCTTACTCACGCCATCAAGATTTTCTTTTCTATAAATGTGATTCTCACCCTTCAAACAGCAATTCTTTTGAGGATCCATACTTTAACCTCACAGCATTTTTCAAAACCTGTGTCATCTCAGAGGGACCTTTAAATTGACTTTCTCCTCTTCTCACCCTCCAAGTTTTTTAACTTTAACTAACATACCAATCTTAATGCCTGAAACACTAACCACTGATCCTATTTTACTGTCATACCATAACCTGTGTTTAGTGTGGGTATCTTTTATAGTTTTCCAAATCATTTCCAACTCTACCTTGGAGGAGGTAGAATTTTTAACCACACTGGATTACCTTGTGTTCTAGGAAGACAGGCTCTAATAATTTCAAATGAAGAAACATTTGTGGTCTTATCGTTGGCAGTGATTCTATACATCCATACAGTTTTTTGAATTTGTAGTTCACAATCTTCTTTATCTCTCACTGCCATCTGAATAGGCCCCTTAAGTACCCTTATACATTTTTCAATCATACCATTGCCACTGGGATTATAAAGAGAAGTGGTAATGTTTGATTCCAAATCTCTTAAAATAATCCTTAGCTTTATTGGACAAAAATTGTACACCATTATCGATGATGAAGGTGACCGGAATCCTTCCTGTGTGAACACCTTATCCAAAAAACACAAAACCGTGTCAGTGCTAACGTTCTCCATCACCTGCACCTTTGGCCATCTCGAAAAGATATCAATAACAGCAATAATATACTTTGGTTGCTCTCCAATAGGACCCATAATATCCGCAGCTACAGTATACAACGGTTCTTGAGTAACAAAAGGGTCACACATTTTAGGTCTCAAGTTTTGAGTGACTTATCAGAATTAGCACAACTTATACAACTTCTGAACATTCTCTCTATAACGATATCCATTCCTGGATGCCAATCTTCCCAGCAGCAGCTGAAGCTACAGCAGCCTTAGAAACTACTATAAAAATGACCCACGCGATTCCAAAACCCAAACTTTTTATACACAAATCACATAACCTATTAATGGAGTCTGCAAATTCAGAATGGTATGATCATGAATAGGAGCGCTTTAACAAATCAGAGACAGGAACATAATATTTTAAATCTTTTGTATTAACCCATTTCTTAAGGTAATCAAAATCTTCCACCTACTCCTTCAGCACCTGACCTCTGGAGATGTTCAGCACAAAATGAAACTTTTCTTTAAAAAATGTCTCATAGTATAGGCATGCTTTCAAAGGAACTTCCAATGGAAGTCCTTGAATATGATATTATGGGTACACAATGGAAGCTTCAATCACAATACATACTTCCTAACACAATTGTTCATTTTTTTATCTTTAACATCATTCAGTTGGTGCTCCGCGGAAACAAGAGGAGAGATGGTTTGCAGCAGGACACTGATTGGAAACTGGGAAAGGGGATAAGCAGGAGCGAGATGAGCAGAACACCAAAAACAGCATCCATATTAAAATAAATGCTGTCTCACATGAAAACGTGGCATAACTACTTCACCTTATTAATTACATTGTAAAGCAACATAGTAAATTTGTTTAAAGTGAACCATAATTAATTCATCAATTACAACTCTATACATCATTAAAACCATCATTTTTTTTTCAAAAATATGCTGCCGCAGAAGCAAGACCAAACGGCATAGCAGCCCATTGGTGTAACAAATGTAGTGAATGATCTGCATTCCTGCTTTAGGGCAGCCTGATGAAAAGCTGCAGATAAATATATTGTAGAGAAGAGTTTAGCATTTTTCACAAGAGCTAACATTTCTGAAATTTTAGGCAAAGGAAATTGATCTACTAGTATATTGTTATTTAAATTGCACAGATCAATGCACAACCCAATTTTCTCATTACTACACCTGGCTACTACAATGGGAGAAACCCATTCAGGAGGCTTGACTTCTTCAATAATGTCAACTTTTACCAGCCTCTGTAGTTCTTTTTCAACTTCCTCGCTCAGTAAAATAGGTATATTTCTAGCTATCCTTTTTAAGTACAATGTCATGCTCAAAATCACTCAGGTTCCCAATTTTACCACTAAACATGCTGGGAAATTTATGTAACACACTCTGTCCTGTACTTTCCCTCTCATCAACAATCATCACAGGTTCAGGGCAATTGGGGTTCAATATCATGTTATCCTGATCATACCACCCAAGTACAGAGAGTCCTCTCTTTGCCACATACAATTTGCCCATAGCTTTACCATTTTTAAACCTAAAAGTGAGTGTCCGGTATCCTAACATTTCAATTTTCTCTCCAGAATACCCCCTCTAGACTGATGTCCTATTTATCCAACTCACCACCAATTTTAATGACAAACCTGGATCTCCAAACACTTTCATTGACAATAGTATACGGTAAACCTGAGTCAGCATACATTTGCAGGCTCACACCTCCAATCCTCAATCACATAATGATTGTGTCTTAGTTTCTTTACTTTTATGTTATCAATGCTTAACACCTTAGTGGCAGAATCTTCAATATTCGAAGCAAACTTGCATACATCATCCTCTTGAGTGGAATCATCCGCAATAGAGTCTTCTTCTTCTAAGCATTTGACCTTTCCATTTCTCTTCTTGTAGCATACCTTCGAGAAATCCCCAAATGCGCCACAATTAGAACATTTCTGTTGTATTGCTGGACACAAGATGCTGTATGTTAAATGATACTTGCTATTATAGCGGTAACACCTTAATCCAGCCCTGTTTTTTCCACCTTCTTTACTTTTCTCAGACTAGTTAAGCTCAATTCTTTGTTTGCAAAAAAAATTCAGAGACAGGTTATATGCAAGTTTACTCCCACACTCATTACTTTTATCTTTCACTTCTGTTTGAATAACTTTAGCACTCCTACTTGAGAGCTCAACTTTTCTCACAATCGCCAGGATGTCTTTCAAATTAGAATCTCCATTAACCCACAATCTTTCCTGTATAGCGGGGTCAATTACATGCATCTTCACCTGATCTCTTATTAAATCTTTTTGCAGGTTTGCAAAATTACAGTCTAAAGACAAAGACCTAAGGGCTGCCACGTAATCATCTATAGTTTTGTTGATTTCTTGTTTCTCTTGAAAAAAATGGTATCTTACTATACCTATACATACCTTTGGAGAAAAATAACAATCAAAATCATCAAAAACACACTGCCACCGCCCTCCACATCTCTAGTCATTTGTTCAAACACTTTTAACCCATTCCAGTCCAATGGAATGCAAAACAAATCTTTTTTTCTGCGCAGGAGACATTTTTCCTTCTTCATCCACAGGCGCTATGTTATTTACAAAATGTTGAGTTCCATTCTGCCTATTTTATACATGGGGCACTACCAGCTGGACTAAATGGTTGTGGAGGTGCCAAAGAGAAATTTTGCTCACTCATGTCTAAACAAGCATTGGCATAGCCAATAGGTCTCGCCTTTGGGACCTTATAAGTATTTAGTTATCCAGCACAATATCCTTGGTGCAACAACATCAACTGTTGCATGGCTAAACACTTATAAGGTCCCAAAGGCGAGACCTATTGGCTATGCCAATGCTTGTTTTTTCATGTTTCCCTAACCTCGAACTCTCCCCGGAAATCATATGACACACGCTGCTCTCCTGCCCGGCGAGCTGCAGATGAGCAGGCGGGAGACATCACATGAACGAGGCCCTTTATCTCGAGAAAGAAAGGGTGTTTGGCGTTCACGCACCTTGACATAAACCCATTTGTTTGTTTCGGGGGCTCTGCCGTGGAGAGACTGCAGCCCAGCACTGGGATGATGTAATGGCCGAGGTGATTTTAGCTCCTGGTGGGAGTTCGATGGGAACAGAAAGGACCCGTGTGCACTATTGTTGTGTGTCAGACTTACCAAACATAGTCAGTGCCATGGTAAGGCTTTAGGTTCAGCGCGTGATAAATGGAGTTCCGCAAAAACAAAGGTATAAAGTGCTACATAAAAATAATGTAGTAGTAGTAATATAGGCAAAAGATCTCGGATAAAAGATTCTTCTTACACATAGGTTCAAAAATAGGAAAAATATGGAGGACAGTAAATGAAGAGGGCTACTGGTATGGTAGATAAAAAAAGGGTGAACAGTCGCTGCGTTTATCACCATGCATGTAGGCATGGATAGTTTGCCACATAATTAAAAAAAACAGTGTAATGACAGACAGTGGGATTATTTGGCAGTAATGCGCCAATTGATAAGAGGACCAGTGACGTCAGAAGGTAAAATGTTATGTTCTTTCATGACAAAAGAGAGCAGAGAGGCCAGCGTGTTAAAATAAACGAGGAGCGCTTAAGTGCATGGGTTACTGAAATAGTTTCAGATGGTGTGCCTGCGATTGTGTAAGGGCAGGGGGTTAACTCAAGGCAGTGAAATCGGCATGTTACTTTCACGTGGGCGTGCAGGCAGGGCGTGTGCCATGAATCGTATTACGTTAAATAAAACGAAAGAGCAAACGACTACTTTCTAGTTAAGTCATGACCATCCGTCTGAACTCTTCTCAAAGGGACAGATGTGCGCTTATCTAAGCGCTCACTTCCTGCCTGGCAAACCCCTGAACATGCTTTACTAGACGACCCCTCATTAAACCGGCTACCACTGGTCCAACAGGGCCAGCGGAAGTTCTGGTCACCAGAATAATGCAACAGCAGCATAGGAACATCGCAAGTTTAAAAGGACTAGATTAAAGCTTACTTTCGCCTTTCCGTTAGATGGAAACTTTTAGCTTACGGTAGCGACCTGTGCACCATGGGTCACAAGGTCTGGTTGGTAAATAACAAAAACAAACACAGCTTATGTATTTTCCCTTCGGAGAAGGGCACGCAGGCGGCCCTGGAGAAGTACATACGCATCTGTTTGTTTGGACCCCTCCCCAGCTACTCCAGCAAGAATGAAGAGATTTCTGCTCAGCTGCATTCTCCACATTCCTCGGATGCATAAGGGATCAGTATGCTGCTCGGAAACTAGCCTGCTTGGTTCACTTCCTGGTTCAGTGTGTGCAGTAAAGGCAATGGACACGCTCTCGATAAAACTTCAAACCCACCGAAGTGATGACCTACAAACTCACGCACGCACACGTGTGACGCAAGTGCTGGCGAGGGCCGTGTTGATCAATCACAGGGAGCGCGTAATTTCATTTATGTAGCGCTTACTACCCTTGACGAGACAGTTAAGCGCTTTATGGTGGTTAGCACGCTACTCAGTAGATCAAAGTTAATGGTTATTCCAGTGGTTATTAATTGTGGTCACTAAAATACGAATTCAACTTTCAGAAATACCTTAACCCAAAAGTGCAACCGACATGTTTAATGTGTTTTATTAGAGTAAAATGGAATACCAACAAACGTCTACATAAAAGAACGCATTCAGTTTACATATCCTCGGGGGCGGCTGACAGACCAGCCGAGGTTCAAACAGGCTAACATCATTAACAGAGAAGATGGAGATTTAGGGGGAAGAAAGCTAAAACAAAGCTAAAACTTCGCAAAGACAGTAGTTCTCACATTTGGGACCCATTGGCTTTGCCAATTATTTTTAGCGATGCTGTACAGCCTCCCCGATTATTTTAAGCATGGCTAAAGAAGCATATTAAACAAGCATTGGCCGCGCGGCCGTGAAACTGACACGGCCGCGAAAGTGAAAGTAATCGCGAGGGAAGCCAGATGGCGAGGGAAGCCATATGGTGCCTGATCGCGCGTGCACGCTCGCGTGAACGCAAGCCGGTTGCCAGCAAAAGCCACTGCTGTTTGCACTTCCAAAACCCGCTTACTAAAACTCTCGCCAGAACAGCGCATGCGCTGGCTCAGGCGAGACCTAAAAAGAGGACTAGTTCACTGTACAAGAATATGTTACAGCGTCCTATCATCACCTCCCTTGAAAGGTAAGTGCTTCAAAAGTAGTATATCTTCACTGCAAAAAAAAAAAAAGCTTAGAAAATATTGTGACAGAAAAAAACTAATTTCCACAAGATCGTGCGCAGGAAAGGAAGGCTTAGGCACCAGATCCTGTCACGCAGTACTCAACATCTCGGAGATAATTCACGCATATGAAATGCGCACTAAGAACTGCAATCGTTAAATGTGCAGGATATTTCCCAAAAAATCAAAATAAGCAAGACTGTAGCGTTCAATTGCAAACCATATGACTAGAATAGGTGTAAAGCTCCTTTGTGAATAGCATTACTTCTTCCAAGATGGCAGACGTAAGTGTCACCCCCAGAAGGGAGCGCAACAAGCGGCACATCAAAATGTAGTAGTAGCACACAAAAGCGAATGCCGTAATGGCAGGACCATGGCAACCATAGGCGAAAGTAGGAGAAGGCGGCCATGGCAGAACCATGGTAAGCTCAAGCGAACGTCATGTAATCCTCAAAGCAACCAGGGTGGGCCAAAAACTTTCAAATGACACGGTGTAACCGTCCAATGCCCTGTAGCATTAAGTAAAACCAATGTGGATCCAATCTTACCACAAACTATGATTTTAGCAAAGAAATAGGACCCCCTTCCCGGTAGAATGACGCAGGAAGAGTAGAGGAGTTTAAAGCAGCAATAGTTACATTTGTCTTCTTCCGCGGGTGAACAGCAAATTATGCCGAATATATGCTAGGTCCGAGGGGTGGTGTTCAAATCAACTCGTCGTTAGTTGTCAAGTCAATACTCGAAGACAAGTATGGTTGAATAAGTATTTCTTCATACATTGAAAACCACCAACAGTGCACTCCTCCTTCGTCCAGTTCCTCCCTGCAACTGTCACTGACGCTTACACAGAACTCCAGATGGAATTACATGCTTGTGCAGTGACAGCGCTAAAACCTTAAAGTTATAACACAACAGCTGCCTTACCTTACTCCATATCTATGAGGTCATGCAAAGCCATGCAGGGTGGCTTTGTGTCGCCTAATAGATATGATTGAGAGGCCTGCGCCACCAGATCGTCATAAAAAGTGATGCTTAGGTCACAAAAAAGTGATGCTCAGGCAACGCCTGCCCCTTGTAAATGAGAGCTTGAGTGATTACAGTACCAATGTTCTTTCAGAAGTTTGTGACAGTCACTGGCTGTGTCTTATCAGCGGCAGTGAACACGACCTTAATAAACATGAAAAGATACTTGGCATACCCCAGTTAGAAAGATATTAATGGAAAAATAGCACTTGAGTTTTCTGGTTTTAATTATGCCTGTTTGAACATACACGAACAATTGCTAAATTCTTTCTTGTGTTTCTCAAACATATACAAATGTCCCAACAAGACTCCTTGATGACTTGCAAACTTTTGATTTATGCCATAACGTTTTGAAGATGTGTTTCTGTCTTTTCGGCCAAGATCTGCCTTCCTCACAACTGAGCAATATTGCATGCGATACAATGAACGTTACACCTGATACCATTATGGAAATAGTCCATTTGTAACATCACTCAATCCTAAACAGCTAAGACGGGTGTATGATAAGGGTATCTGGAGGTCAATATGGCGGCTAAGGATTTCAAGAGGTTTACAACCTTTGCCCTCCTCGAACGTTGCTGCGTTTTGTTACCTTTTCAAAACTTCACCTAGGGGCAAAAAAAACATACAAAAACAGTTTTAATCGAAAAGATTCCTTTGCAACAGAACTCCCTGACTAAAAGTCGACTTGTGCTAAAATATTTTTTTGCCAATCTCAGGTTTTTTCCATCAATTTTATAATTTTCAATCTTCAAAAAGGAGGTAAAGCTTTGAAAAAATCTCAAAAAATGCCCAGAAGGAAAAATATGGAGCTTTGCGAGTGCAGGTGATAAGATTTTCAGTGCTTGTGGCATAATCAAAATGTTACTTCTAAAATAGTCTAAGTTCCTTTGCAAATAGCATTTTCACGCTTTTTCCAATAATTTGGCACTACCCCTGTGTTATGTCCTAGAGTAGCTGCTTTACCTCCTCTTATGGTATGGCCACACTGCAAACACCAATTATTATTACCTACTGTTTACTTCGCAATTGGATTTCCACAAAACGATGGCGTAGGAGAGCAGAAGATTAGCATGTGTGTGGACGAATGCTAATGACATAGTAAATGTGAGTTGTAACAGACACACAACACTGATGCGTCTATAGGCAGAGGTGAGCAGAGGATCCCGCCAGCTAATGGCATGGGTCACATTGACAGACTTAATGGCAAAATTCAACAATCAGATTAAACCTTGAAAAGGTCTCAATGGTAATAGAGCATAGAAAAAACAAGAAGCCTGAGAGGCCCAGGAGGAGAGAGAGACTGAGAGGTGAAAGCGACCAAATGTATGGATGTATGGTTACATTTCCATGACAGCAAGACCAGCGGGGCCTGATGAAAACAATGATCATAATCCTTTTTGCAAAATTGTGGATTAATGATGTTATTGGAAGTTTCATCACTTGCACACTAGGAGAACTGTCCAGATTGGGTCTGGCGCTTCTGTATGTCGGTGTAAGACAGCAGCGTTCGGACGCCATCAAGTGGTGCCTCCAAATTACTGCTGAATGGCACACACGTCCCATTTTATGGAGAAATCCAACAGGCAAAATGCTATTTAGCCAAGAGCAAAAACATCCTCGCCCTGTCCATGGCCCTATGTGGCAATGCCAAATAAACTTCACGTGTGGCGGGGGGAGGGGGGGAGTTGACGACATAGGAGACCAACACCCCCTAAAAGAAGAAAGTAGAACATTGAAATGAATTCTAGTAAGAGCTGCATCGATCTCGAGGCCATGTCGTGAGCAGTGCTGCACAATCAAGCCGACAGATGGAAACTGAATAAAAAAAACACCCTAAACCGGAGCAGCCGCGGCTCCGCTGCATGATGATGCCGCCATCAAAGGCCCAAGTGCTGGTGGGGGGTCGCCTTGCGGGCTACAAAAGGAACCATGTGCAAAGCGATGGATGCTTTCCATAAAGAGGCTCAGAGGAGGTGCACCAGGGACCACTCGCTGCTTTCCACGCTCGGTGCGGCACTTGTTGTCCAGGAGGACGACGAGCCGGAGCCCACATGCATCCGAAAACTATTAATAGGAATCAAACGCGAATTATCGCGTAACAGAACAATCAGCCTTGAAGGCGGCGGCGCAGCGGCCTCCGAGGTGCGACATTATCTGGCCAACAATAGGCCTGCGCCACAGGGCGCCTCAAGCTTCCCCTGCGGTTTTACATTTCATTCGAGAGAAACATGAAAGGTTCTTATTTAGAGTAAGTGATAAAGAAGGTAATTCTTGTTTTTTTTTTGTTTAGATATTCTCCAGTGTCTGATTGTGGAAGAGTACCCTATGGAAAACAGAGCTGCAAAACAGCTGAACCTAGAGGAGAGGATGTGGCCTTAAGGCCAGAACTGCCGCCTTTGGAGCTGGGGAACCAGCTTCGAGTCTCGGCATTGGCTCAGAAGCCTATGGTTCTGGGCAACTCACTTAATCTGCCCGTGCCTACCGAAAATGAATGTGTCCTTGTGTAATGTAACTGGTGGTCATGTAAAGTGCTCCAATACCTTCCAGTCGAGTTCGCTCTATATAAAACTGCAAAAAAAAGAACAGACCTGTAATCATTCGTTATTGTGTGTGATGTCACAAATATAAGCTAAAGATTTGGCCAGCGCTCGTCGTTTTCTTTCTTCTGTGGCAAATGTTTTGCTATTTTCCATTAGGTTTTTAAAAATATGATTATAACATTTTTTTGGGTAGCATAAAAAGAAGTTAACTTGTGAAAAACACAGACCAGGGTATCCAATGTATTAACCCATTTGATAACATTGCTATGGCCCAGATTGCGGATGGCGGTCTCCCTCCTGAGCGTTAACTCCAGGTGGGATACCATTGTAGGCCATCACAGGGAGCCTGGTGTATCCAGACCTGATAATTCGCGGCCCGGTGTCACTGGACCCATGTTCACCCACTGCACATCCGCACCTGGTGAAACCACTGCAGGGACAGAAGCACTGCCCAGCTGCTGCCCTACCCCAGCAGCACCACTGGGCCTTCCCTGGCCTACCCCAATCCTTCCCAGCCTGCCCTGATCCCATCAATGGGGCAAGGAGGACTACTGAGTTCGGCAGGTTATTCCCCAGTCAGTGACCAAAACTCATAGCGGAAGTATTCTGGTAGGGTATACTGGCTGGAATCTGGTTCCGGTCCACGGCATCACTGCATCAAACTCCAGCAAACTTGTTGACCGGGCCTATGACGGCTTTGGATTATTTTGACAGCCTACTCATGTTAGTAGATTCTACCTGTTGTATAGCCTCATTTTTACTGGGAGTGATTTTAGCACAGCACGGTTTTAATGGTACACGATTGTGACACAAAATTATTTTGACACTTGGCATTTGATAGAACCTGAGTTCGTCAAAGCTTGATTTACATGGCCTGATGTTAAAAGCGCATCATATTCCTCCAGTGATTTTGACAGAGGATGGCTTTGGCAGTGTGATTTTGAAAGAGCTTGGTATTTATGTAGTTTTATTGAGACCGAATTGTTTTTTTTATCGAAGCGTTGTTTTAACACCATGACCTTGACATCTTGATTTTCACACAGCCTAGTTTAAACAGAGCTTGTTTCCGACACAACTTCAGAGCCGATCAAGGCACAGCATGATTTTGACAAAGCAAGCTTTTGGCGGGGCATGGTTATGACTCAACATTTTTTACTGAGTTTGATTTCAACTTAGATTGTTTTCGCCAGAACCTGATTTTGACAGGATGACTTTGGCATAGATTTTCATACATATTAGTTTCAAATGAGCCTGGTTGTGGCACCGTAGGATTTGGTTAAAGCATGGTACATGACAGCCTAATTTGGCGCTCAATTATATTGAAAAAAATCACTGCTGTTATATATGTATATGTATATATTATACATGTAACTTCAACATACTCATATCCATGAAAGACCAAGTTAACACCATCTGAGGCACCTGCTTTGCCACTATGCGGCTATTGGGGACTCCAGAAAGACCTAAGTCCAGGCTCTAATCACCAGTCTCCTGGACTACGGAAATTCATTGTTAGTGTCAGCAAATGACTCTTTGCTGTACAAACTGCAAGTTGTGCAGAATACAGCTGCTTGGCTAATTTGCAACCTGCAGGGGTGTCTCCTCCACGGGGGCGACTGGAACGTCGCCCCACTGCTTTCTCGCAGTGCGAGAAGCAGAAAGGTAAAATGGTATAAATACCATTTTACGTTTCTGCTTCTCGCACTGCGAGAAAGCAGAAGAAAGGTATGCCTGGTTGGGGGTGGGCAGGTGGGCGGGTCAGGGAGGAGTGGCTAGCCCAATGTTATGGGCGCTGACTGTTTAGTCAGCCCCAGGGCCGACCAAACCCGTCATGAGCACTCTCCCGTTTTCTCCATGTAGGCTGCATGCAGCCTGCATGGAAAAAACGGCCTCCCCATAGACTCCTGAACGGACGGTGTCCTAACCAATCACAACGCTGCCATTGTAGAGTTGTGATTGGCTTAGGGGGGGAGAGGGAGGCTGCCTGCTTCTGCTTCCTGTGAGCAGAGAGAGAGCAGCAGACGCAACACAGGAGTCCGGGACCAGAGGCAAAGGTAAGTTTAAAAAAATAGTTTTTTTAAATTAAATTAACCACCCCTCCCCACGCGACCCCCTCCCCGCGTGACCACTTGCCCCCCCACCCGCGAGTCATGCCGGCCGAGACTGGTAAACTGCCCTCCCACTCCTCAGCCGTCCCTCTTCTAAAGACCTTGCACTGGCTCCCTATCAGAAAACGAGAAATCTTCAAGCTATGCTGAATCACCCATAAGGCACTAAACAAGGCCATTCCCGCATATCTGCACTCCAGACTTCATCATTATCAGCCCATCAGACTGCTCAGGTCCACAAATAAAGTTCTTAAAATTCCACCTATTTGCACCTCCAGGTATGGGGGGCAGATCCTTCTCCTAATTGGCCCCATTCCACTGGAATAAACTGCCTCCCCACATACACTCCTGTTCCGAATTAGCAATGCTTAAGAAGCTGCTGAGGACGTGGATATTCAAATAAGTGCACCCCTGCCCTGGTCAGCAAAGCGCCCAGATACTCCTTCGGGAGTGAGTCATGCACTATACTAAATGCATATAACATAACACGTAGGCATTATTGTGATAGATGTTCTTGGCACATCCTGATTTTGACAGAGCCCGATTTGGACAGAACGTTTCTTGTAACAGAGCATGATTTCCTACAAAGCATGATTTTAACAGGCGTTTTTGTTTTTTAACAGCGTCTTCTTTTCTTAGAACGTTGTTTAGAAAACGGCAATGTTCACCAAGCATCGCTGTCAAAGTTAATGGCATGATCCTGAGTGTTTCTGGTTTAGAGAGAGCCTGGCTTTGACAGCGGATCCTTCATTTTTGCATCCTATTTTATTGAAGATAATAAATACATCATGCAAAGGGCACAGTGTATTTGATATGCTCCTTTATACTCTTCCTCTGACAAAGTTTCCCATCACACTACTGTAACTTAAAAAAAATCCTACTCTCTACAATAGCACCTGTTAAAACGCTGTGAGGGTATTTTTATTTCTCAAATCAGTCCCCTTGTCACTCTCTTTCTACACAGAAGTCTTGTCAGGGAGGGACAGTGAGAGATGCAGCACATCAGCTAGTGACTGTCTCATCTGGCATCATATTGTCCTCAAATCCATTTCAGCGAACCATCCGAAAACCTCAAATTCCAGCGGGATTCCCTTCAGTTCACACCGGGCTTTCCCACACAAGGGACCCTTCTTCAGAAGCCTCTTTTTGTAAGACTTAGAGTCACTTGGATGTATCCGGCTCTGTAGCACTGGAATGGATTAGATTGCACTACACTGCTCAGCAAACTACAACCCCCCCATCAGCATTGTGCTGAACTGCTGGTTTCTTTATCCATGCCACACTTAACTCTTCCTTCTGACTGTTTCTTAGGATGGTCCCCAGACTTTATCAGGCAGCGGTATGAGAATTATTGAGCGAGAATAAGTGGGGCTGATAAAGAGAGAGACTGTAAAACCTAGAGTGAGTGAAAATGCAAGTGTGAGTGAGTAGGGATTAATGAGTGTGAGCAAATAAGAATGTGAGTGAGAATGAATGTGAGTAAATATAAGTGAGCATGAATGGATGCGAGTGTGAGTGTCAGTGTGTTACAATTGAGAGTCTGTCGCTCACCTAGACATACTGGAGGCAATTCTTGCATACAGGATTTCCCATGGCAGAATGCTAGAGCTAGCATATTGGACATAATTCTTGGCATAAGAGCCACCTATGGCAACATTTTGGCATTGTAAACACAAATGGGGCTGTCCCTAGTTGGGATTCCTACAGGATTTTTAAAGATGCGTATCCAGTGGGGGCATCTCACAAAAAGTGAAGGACTGGCCTCACACACCACCTGGTGTCATGCTTCATCATAGGCCGTCCGCGCCCTCTAAAAACTTTGTTTGATAGAGGGTGGGCATACACCTGGAGACAGGGATGCACTTCTAAGCTAAGTGGTGGCCCGTGAGTAGTGAAAAGTGATCTAAAAACCATTACAGTTGTCAAGAAACTAATTTAATTAAAGGGGCAACTGCATGGTATTAAAAGAAGTGAGCGGTGATTTGGGAACTAATTATCCCCTCACCGTGCTAGATGTGGTCAACATGTTTCTGCTTTAAGGTCCCCGAAGGGTACATAGCATTCGTCAGGACCAAGTGTTTTCAAAGGGCTCTGCCTTTATACACAAGTTGTATAAAAGATCAACCACTATAAGAGTGGGGGTTTATGTGAGTATCAATTTCCCCGCTAGTCTAGTACTCACAAGAAATGCCTGTAGAAAAAGAAAAGGAAAACAAATGCATACCGAATATGAAATTTTCCTGTTTGTAGTGTTACATTACATACATCACCACACTTAAAAGCGCGCTTGGTGGTTTCTAAGTGAAACACGTGTCATTCATACATGTTAACACTTATAAAGGAGAGAAAACATAATTCTCGCCGCTTACCCTAGGTCACTATTCTACTTACTTCATGGGAGGTCGAGGGTGGAAGAGCCTACTGTGACATTCTGGAAAGAGAGACATAGAATCACAGCCTGGTGTTGATAAATCAGGTCCATGATAGGGAGTAAAAAGCATACACACAGATGCATATTTAAAAAGGTGCGTCCTTGTGGGAAGAGTAAAATTGCACCAAAGCGTTTGAATACGCTCTTCCATCCATCCAAAAAACACACACACTCTTACTGTCATTTTCAGCGCCTCCAGCCGTGTCTCCTACGGTTGTCCACTTCGCCTCCCCGCCGGTGAGTAATGGTGGGAAAGAAGCGGTCTTTTATACTGCCGTTGGTTATCTAATTGTTTGTTAATTGAGAAACAAATAAGTGGCACCTGGACAAGGTCCGGTGTCTAGCTACGATCGTGCCTGGTTGAGGGCGTTACCTCGGGAACCACAGCCTCCCTGTTGGTTGGGCGTTGGTCCAGAGGGAGTGTCTGTGGTCCACATGTGGAGAGAGAGAGAGCGCGTGAGTGTGTCTGCAGCTCTCCTCCCGTTTTCTGTGTGGACGTGTAACGGAGCTGTCGCGCATGCGTCCAGTGCCTCTGATTCAAGGGCGCATGCGTTTGGCGGCCTTGTTTATTGCCGCACGCGCATGCGCGTGCATTTATGCTTGCGTTGGCTCTACCAGAAAGTTGTAGGTATATGATCAAAATTATGTAATCATGGTGATCTTTCCTATTATTGCCGCACCTCATGCGAACCGGTGATTAGTTTTGGACATGATCCCTCTTTAAGTGGAGATATCATCTCTTACAATTATGAAAAGCGATTTAAAGGCACAGAAAATACTATCATTAAGTACATGAATATCTCAAAGGAGGTACACACGTTCAGACCAAATCCAGTATCGTTGTGCCCCATATGGTGTTGGCGGTTTCTCCTTCCTGCGATTTCATTCGGCCCCATGTAGGGCCGTCCGGATCTGTTCCTTCTTCTTTGCTGAGTGTGCTTCCCACTCATCAGAGTTCTTTACGGTTTGTGCTACTACCGCTTCAGCTAAGAGCGATGGGGTTCTTAATATCTCCGCATATGTGTTCTCATCGAACGTCAGTTCGGTATCCATTTTTAGTGCTAGGGTGTTGCGGTGTGAGTGTAATCAGTTATGCCACTCTACAGCTTTAATTATTTCTACGGGGCCGGTATATAGATTAGCCGGTCCTCCAGTCATATATGACAGAAGATTGCCCTACGGGTGTTCCCACAGCATACAGCTGTACGAAAAGTCAAAACACACTAGCCCTAGTTATTGACTAGGGATGGGAACTAGAGGCACAGGGCCTAGGGACTAGCCAGCCTCCAACACGAAATGTAAACACAAATGGGGCTGTCCCTAGTTGGGATTCCTACAGGATTTTTAAAGATGCGTATCCAGTGGGGGCATCTCACAAAAAGTGAAGGACTAGCCTCACACACCACCTGGTGTCATGCTTCATCATAGGCCGTCCTCGCCCTCTAAAAACTTTGTTTGATAGAGGGCGGGCATACACCTGGAGACAGGGATGCGTACATGGGACACAGGCCTTAACGACGAAATCCCATGGTTACAACTGGCACGGTGACCCAGTTACAGAGCCGTCAAGAAAAATAGGTTACATCAGGCACACATGTTCACACATACAGCTAAGACATGGGGTCCTTAAATAATGTCAAATCCATGACTAGAACTGAATTAACACCTTAACCAACCACACACCGTACCCCCAATTTTCTATCTTGGGCATACTCAGCATATGCGCCAAACATATATGTCATATATAATATAAATACCCCGTGAATGAAATCGCAGGAAGGAGTAACCGCCAACACCATATGGGGCACAACGATACTGGATTTGGTCTGAACGTGTGTACCCCCTTTGAGATATTCATGTACTTAATGATAGTATTTTCTGTGCCTTTAAATCGCCTTTCATAATTGTAAGAGATGATATCTCCACTTACAGAGGGATCATGTCCAAAACGAATCACCGGTTCGCATGAGGTGCGACAATAATAGGAAAGATCACCATGATTACATAATTTTTATCATATTCCTACAACTTTCTGGTAGAGCCAACGCAAGCATAAATGCACGCGCATGCGCGTGCGGCAATAAACAAGGCCGCCAAACGCATGCGCCCTTGAATCAGAGGCACTGGACGCATGCGCGACAGCTCCGTTACACGTCCACACAGAAACGGGGAGGAGAGCTACAGACGCACTCACGCGCTCTCTCTCTCTCCACCTGTGGACCACAGACACTCCCTCTGGACCAACGCCAAACCAACAGGGAGGCTGTGGTTCCCGAGGTAACGCCCTCAACCAAGCAACCAGGCACGATCATAGCTAGACACCGGACCTTGTCCAGGTGCCACTTATTTGTTTCTCAATTAACAAACAATTAGATAACCAACGGCAGTATAAAAGACTGCTTCTTTCCCACCATTACTCACCGGCGGGGAGGCGAAGCGGACAACCGTAGGAGACACGGCTGGAGGCGCTGAAAAGGACAGTAAGAGTGTGTGTGTTTTTTTGGATGGATGGAAGAGCGTATTCAATCGCTTTGGTGCAATTTTACTCTTCCCACAAGGACGCACCTTTTTAAATATGCATCTGTGTGTATGCTTTTTACTCCCTATCATGGACCTGATTTATCAACACCAGGCTGTGATTCTATGTCTCTCTTTCCAGAATGTCACAGTAGGCTCTTCCACCCTCGACCTCCCATGGAGTAAGTAGGATAGTGACCTAGGGTAAGCGCCGAGAATTATGTTTTCTCTCCTTTATAAGTGTTAACACGTATGAATGACACGTGTTTCACTTAGAAACCACCACGCGCGCTTTTAAGTGTGGTGATGTATGTAATGTAACACTACAAACAGGAAACTTTCATATTCGGTATGCATTTATTTCCTTTTCTTTTTCTACAGGCATTTCTTGTGAGTACTGGACTAGCGGGGAAATTGATATTCACATAAACCCCACTCTTATAGTGGTTGATCTTTTATACAACTTGTGTATAAAGGCAGAGCCCTTTGAAAACACTTGGTCCTGACGAATGCTATGTACCCTTCGGGGACCTTAAAGCAGAAACATGTTGACCACATCTAGCACGGTGAGGGGATAATTAGTTCCCAAATCACAGCTCACTTCTTTTAATACCATGCAGTTGCCCCTTTAATTAAATTAGTTTCTTGACAACTGTAATGGTTTTTAGATCACTTTTTATTTTTTTTTTTATTTTTTTTTATTGAGATTTCTGATAATCTTATACAACAATTGTCGCATCTTTAACAATATCTATTAGCATAGTACAGCACTGAGTTCTTCAAATTACATTCTCTAATAGTACACATTGAAGCTTTGACATATCCTTGTTGCAACCCATTAACAGTTCAATTGGATAAGTTAACGAACAGTCTAGAGCAAATCAGGGTGTTCTCGCAAATATGCTGTTAGTGGCTCCCAAATATCTGAGGGCTTGGAGGCTGTTGGTAGTTCTTCTGCATATAATAGAAAATTGTCCCTGCAATAGACAGCGTCTTTTAACCAGTGTGCTAGAGTAGGGGATTGCTTACTGTCCCAGTTCATCGCTACTCTACGTTTTGCCAAGAGCAACATTAAGGCAACCAATTTCTTCCTTGCCGATTTCGCAGGTATGTGGAGGCCCAGGAGACACAGTTGTGGCGTGCATGACAGTGCACACGGAGCAAGTATACCTAAATGATTGATCACAGTCTCCCAGTATTGTCTTATCCTATCACAATTCCATGCCAGGTGTGCAAAATCTGCCTGGTCAGTCCCACATCTCCTACAGCGAGCGGTGTCGCGCAGCCCATATTTATGCAATTTGACTGGGGTGTGATAAGCTTGATGTAGATACTTATAATGTATGATGCGGAGGTTGCCATTGGGCGTGAGCAGTGTTATAAGTGCGCAGCATGAAGACCAGTCCTCGTCCGTCAGGGAGATGTCTAGGCATTTGTTCCAATTGTCTCGGGCCTTGAGGGTATGTGCGCCAATTTCTGCCTGTATCAGTGCATATAGCCGCGAGATTATTTTAGTGTGGGTGGGAGTTGCTATCAACACCTGTAACGATTGTAGTACAGGAGGTTCAGCTGGATATGTAGGGTACAATTCTCTGATGGCTGCCCGCAGTCTATGATAAATAAATCTGAATAGTAGAGATTGGTTGCTTATATAGGACAGGTCATCGGGAGTGATGAAAGTACCATTCGGATATAGATCACTCATTTGCCGCATGCCAGCTTGTTCTAGTATCATCATACTATTTTTTTCTTGTGTGACTGATAGTGCAGGGTGATGTGCCAGTGGTAGATTCGGGGTGTATATTGGGGTTTTGCTCGCCATTTGGCCGATGCGGTGCCAGGCCTGTGAGGTTGTACGAATTGTGTTTATTTCTCGCGACGTTAAATGTTGCCGTGTATGTGGGAGTACGCTTGTGAGCGGTATTGGGTCAGCGTCACCAGCCTCCACTTCTAGGTGTGGTAAATATTGCACGGGATGATACCAATAGTATGCATATTGTGCCTGCGCACATAAGTAATATAAGTAAATATCGGGAACTGCAAAACCGCCCGAGGTATACGGCAGTGACATGGTTTGGAGGCTTATGCGGGCTTGTTTCCCGGCCCATATCAGTCTAATGATATTTGTACGTATCCGTTTAAAAATTGGAGCAGGCGGTTTTATCGGTATGTTAATAAAGAGGTACAACAATTTCGGTAGTAGCACCATCTTTATCAGTGATATTCTGTCGGCCAGTGATAGTGGGAGTGTTATCCATCTGGTTATTTGTGTTTCTATACGATCTATTGCGGTACCATAGTTGTATCTAAGCACCACTTCAGGGTCGCGATGTACCCATATTCCAAGATATTTAATTGGGTCTTCCTGCCACACGAGAGGGAAGTCCATTTGTGGTGCTCTGGTGTTTACCGTTAGTGGTATCACTGCTGACTTGCTCCAGTTGATGCGTAGGCCCGAATAGCGTCCAAATTGTATATATTCTCGTAGCATTGGTGATAGGTTCTCCTCTGGGTCTCGAAGGTAAAGTACCATATCATCCGCATACAGTGATATGCTAATGGGTCTGAGGTTGAACCGCAGTGCCACGTGTACGTACTTCTGGCGTATTTTACAAGCTAGCGGCTCTAACGCAATGGCAAAGAGCAATGGAGATAACGGGCACCCTTGTCTGGTACCGCGTTGTATTGGTATTATGTCTGATATATGTCCATTGACCTTGATGCGGGCAGTGGGTTTGTTGTATAGAAGGGCAATCCACTTGATAAACAGGGGTGGTAAGCCTATTTTTTGTAAGATTGTGAACAAGTAAGGCCACTCGACGGAGTCGAAGGCCTTAGCTGCGTCCAACAGCACCGCCACAGCCCGCAATTCCGGATTTAGTTGATGCAGAAGGGCAAAAATGGTACGAAGGTTATGTTGAGCTGTTGAGCGAGCTGGAATAAATCCCGATTGATCGGGTAAAATTATAGTGGACATAAGTGGCTGCAGTCTAGTAGCGAGTACTGTGGCCAGTATCTTAACATCTGTGTTAATTAATGACAGGGGCCTGCATGATCCGCTTTTTCAGGCCTTTTATCTGGTTTTAAAAGTGCCACTATTAGCGCTTCACGTAGTGTTGGAGGGAGTATATTATTATTATAGGCTTCATCATACATCTCGAGAAGATATGGAGTTAATTGGTCTAGATACGCTTTATAAAATTCAGCGGTATATCCGTCAGGGCCAGGCGATTTACCATTGGGCAGTGATTTTATAGCTATCTGCACCTCTTCCTCCGTGATTGGTTGGGCTAAGTTTTCGCGATGCATATTGGATAGCCACACCAGTGCTATGTCTTCAATGTAGCTCTGAATTTCAGGCGCCAGCGCTGTGTGTTGGGTCTTATAGAAATCACTGTATGTGTCTACAAACGTATTCAATATGCCTTGTGTGTCATAATGTATCTGTCCCTCGTCATCTTCCATGTTGATGACAGTGTATGGTTTATGTTCTGTGCGTATTTTTTGCGTTAACAGTCTACCCGGTCTCCCTCCTTCTCCCATCCGACGTGCTGTGTGGCGTCGAGCAGTATATTTTATTTCATCATCCGCTAATGTGTTATAGTGATTGATTTCGTCGCGTAGATTGCTAAGGGTGGGTGCGCTATGTGTCTTATCGAATTCTGCTTCCAGAATTTTTATTCGAGCTTCGCATTTCTCTAACTGGGTTCGGAGATCTTTCAAGATTCCTGCGTTCGTGCTTATACAGATGCCTCTCAGAGTCGCCTTAAAGGCCTCCCATACTGTACCTGCACTATCAACTGATTTTGCATTCTCCGCGAAATAATCTTCTATTGCTGTTTGAATTGTGTCTTTATAGTTGGGGTCCAGGAGTGCCGCGGCGTTAAACCGCCACACAAATGGAGGAGGTGTATATGTCGGTATCAATAATGCCAATAAGACAGGTTTGTGGTCGGAGAGTGTTTTGGGGAGGTGAGTTATGGCCTTAGTCCATGTGGCGGCTTGACTTGTGAGGAGCCAATAATCTAGCCTTGACCAGCTGTTATTTGCTGTCGACGAGTGTGTGCTGTCCCGTGTCGTCCGGTTGCGCATACGCCATACGTCAAGCATGCGGAATTCCGCCATACTATTTAAGATAATCGAGACTGCACGTGTATGGTGTTCTGCGGTGTTGTGAGATCTATCTTGTGTGTCATCCAATGCCACGTTCAAGTCTCCCCCCAAATCAGTTCCAGGACTGGCAGGTCACGTATCTTTGCCCTTAGATTCATAAAAAAGTCGGGATCGTCCGTGTTCGGCCCATACACGTTAATGATTCCTACCTTGGTGCCTCTCAGGATGCCTGTCAGAATAACATAGCGTCCTTGTGGATCTATAATCGTCTGTTCTAATAGAAATTGGGTGCCCTTGCGTATTATGGTTGTGACCCCCCGCGCGTATGAAGAGTAAGTGGCCGATACTGCAAGCTCCGCCCATCTGCTACCTAATTTATCTGCTTTGTGTCTAATCAAATGCGTTTCCTGAAGTAGGGCTACATCAACGCGATGTCTGTCGAGATAGGCGAAGACCTGCCTAATCTTTTTGGGACTATTGAGGCCTCTTACATTCCACGTTATGAATTGCAATGGTGTAGCCTTAGTCATCGGGTGCGGCCTTGGTATCTCCAATTTTGCCTAGTGGCTCTAATGCTGCGTGTGATTGCGGTTGCTTTATTGCGTTCATGTATACTACTCTAGATGGTGCAACGTTCTCGCTGACATGCTCATAGGATTCCAACAGATATACGACTACCAATCTAACAAATTCCCATCCCATTCCACCCCCACCCACTTCACCGTCCCAATTACGGCAAAGACAATTCCCTTTAACTTCTAACAAATTTACCCCTCCCCAGTCCCGTTCCCGGATTTGCTACTGCCCCCAAAACAGGGGATGTGGTATACACTGGAGGGCGGTCGCTGCCAGCCATCAACCCCAGCAGTGATACCGCTGGGGGACCGGGCCACAATCCCATTGTATTGTGGATGTATTGTAGGGGTGTGTTATAACCAAAATATATTAATCAGTTACGTACGCTCTGCAGTTCACATATATTGTACAGTCTGAGCCAGCAAGCTGTAGTTATTATCCATACCTTCTCTCTTACATTGCTGATGGGTTACAAAGTATCTCATGATAGTATATGCTATGCATACGAGACCTGTAGAGCTGACACAATCTATTCCACAGTTCTGAGCGTCAAGTTCGAAGGAGAGACAGTATTCATTCTACATCTGAGGTGCGGTCCTGCTCGGCCTGTGTTCCCCTCGGAGATTTGCGGCGAAGCGCTTGTGGGTGGTTTGATTGTAGGTATTTAAGCACTTCCTTGGGGTCATTGCAGATTGTACTCTTTCCGTCTGCCATGAGTTTCAGGCGAGCTGGGTATAACATTGCATAGGGGATGCCGTGTTCTCTCAATTTCTGTTTCACATCAAGAAATTTCTTTCGTGCCTCTTGTACCTGTGATGTAAAGTCCGGGTAGATGGAGATAGACATTCCTTCATACGTTAAGGTGTTTAGTTCTCGGGCTTTGCGAAGGGCCGCATCTCTGTCTCTGTAGTTCAGGATTTTGGCGATTATAGGGCGAGGTCGCGTCCCAGGCGCCGGTGGTGGCGCTAAGGATCTGTGAGCCCTTTCGACAATGAATACGTCAGAGAATGTGTCTCTACCCATGAGAGCAATTAATATTGTTTCAATGTACCGTTCCATAGTCCCTGTCCGTGTCGACTCCGCCACTCCCATGATGCGTAGGTTACAGCGACGCGATCTGGCTTCCAGGTCTTCAGTTTTAGCCAAGAGGGTCTGTATGATCTTATCGGCTTTTGTCTGTTTCTGTGCCATTTGATGCTGAGAGTCTTCTGCATCCGAGATGCGGCGCTCTGCCATGTCTATGCGTTCTGTTTGTTTATCCAGCCTTTCCGACATGCGATTGACGCGATAAGTCAAGGAGTCTATTTTCCCATCAATATTGGATAGGGTTGCTTGTATCGTTGTGAACATTGATTGGAAATCCACTGGTGTCTCAGAATTCGGAAGGGGTGTGGTTCCGTGGTTCTGATCCGGGGCCTCGGCCCCCGTTTCTGCGGCCTTCCGCTGCTGTTCAAAGTGCAATTTGGGTTGATTTTTATCTGGTTTCCCCATGTCGTCAATGATGATGTTATATCGCTGTTGTGCTTACTGCAGGAGTTCCAGGCGTTCCCCAGCGCGCGGTGTGCAAGAAGGGCGTATCTGCTGGTGTTCCGATGGGGGCTTTGGTACGGCGAGAGGCTAGGGGTATGTATCCTCCAGGTGTGGTATTTAAAACAAGTGAAGTGCAACTCCCCAGGCCTGACTGCAAGTTTGTGCTTGTCGAAGCTCTTGGGTTTGGGTCTCGCCTTCCTCCCCCTGTTTGATGTCGATAGGGCCCTTTAGTGGCAAGTATTACCTGCACCAGTCTCAGCACCCTCGTCCTTCGGACCTAGCGTGGTTCCAGCGAAGGCCGCGATTTGCGTCGTAGAGGCGGTCGCAGCCGGGCCTTCCCCCCTGATGGCGTTGGTGGCAAGAATCTAGTGCATCCGTCTTTCCTCCACATCCCAATCTCATCACACAGTGTTATAGCGGGCAGCCCGTGGATCGCCGGTTATCCGCGGCAGACGCTGCTTACCGGACTTGCCTCAGGCCGGGATCATGCTGGGGACATCTCGGATTTGCGCTGCGGTTATGTTTCGGTTCGGATATTTGCAGTCCGGCCCTCCGTTCTTCTCCGTGCACCGGCGATTTCAGGCAGCCCAGCGGAAGGCAGACGGGACCACACGTAGCCGCCGCGGCGCCGAGCACACTCCTGGGCCCGCACCACTCGGCCGCGCCACGGACTTGCGTGCCTGGTGCGTCGCGACGTACGTGATGCCGGGCTCCAGGCCAATGCCCGGCAAGGCCAGCGATGTTGTTTAGTGCTACTGCAGGCACCTGTAGAGCGGAATCCGACACTCAACCGCCCCGCCGATAGTCTGCACTGCGTTGGCGATCAGCTTTGGGTCCGTTCAGTGGCTATACACCCAGGATAATTGTAGGATTGTGGCTCGGTCGGGAGAGCTCGCCTACGGCGCGGCCATTTCCTAGCTTGGCTAGCTCCGCCCCCTCCGTTTTTAGATCACTTTTCACTACTCACGGGCCACCACTTAGCTTAGAAGTGCATCCCTGTCTCCAGGTGTATGCCCGCCCTCTATCAAACAAAGTTTTTAGAGGGCGAGGACGGCATATGATGAAGCATGACACCAGGAGGTGTGTGAGGCCAGTCCTTCACTTTTTGTGAGATGCCCCCACTGGATACGCATCTTTAAAAATCCTGTAGGAATCCCAACTAGGGACAGCCCCATTTGTGTTTACATTTCGTGTTGAAGGCTGGCTAGTCCCTAGGCCCTGTGCCTCTAGTTCCCATCCCTAGTCAATAACTAGGGCTAGTGTGTTTTAACATTTTGGCATTGTCATATTGAAGGTAATTCTTGGCATAAAGATTATGTATGGAAAATGTGTGGAGAGGCAACTCTTGGCAGAATTGGAACCCATGGCAACCTTTTCCCATTGGCACACCGGAGGTATTTCTTGGCATAGGGGACATGTGTGTGAAGATTCTCGCATCTTCATATTCGAAGTAATTCCTGGCATAAGAGTCGCCCACAACAAAATGCCAAAATGCTGGTGCCACTGCTGACATATTGGAAGCAATTCTTGGGATATGGGGTACAGATAAGGAATTGCTAATGCTGGTATATTGGTGGTACTTCTTGGTGTAAGGGTTACCCATAGTCAGGGCCACTGGAATTGTGCGGCAGGGGAGTGGCAAATTATGCAGCAGGGTTGAGTAAATTATGCAGCAGGAAAAGGAAAATTATGCGGTATTATGTGGCACATTTTGTGATAGTATTACTCCCTTATTTTGTCATTTTTACACTTGTTAACTATGTCTGGACATTGGCTGCACCTCATTAGTACCAGTTTAAAACACAAATATTGCAATATGCTACAGAATGGTGACCACTCATCCTTTGCAAAGGACCTTCCACTGCGTGGCAGCATGTGTCGCTGCATTTTGACTAACTTTTGAACCGTTTGAGCTCGAAACAAACTTTTTTTTGTTAAAATCTGCAGATTATGCGCAGATGATGGATTATGTGGCAAATGCAGCAAATCTACATTTATGCATAAATCACCGCGGCCGCACAATCGCATAATTCCAGTGGCCCTGCCCATTGTAAAGGCTGGCACTGGTGCAGTAAAAGTAAATCTTGGCATATGGGACACCCGTGGCAAAAAATAAATGATGGCACTGTCATACTGAATGTACTTCCTAGCATTAGGGATTACAACAATGGCACATGGGGAATCCATGACAAAATGCTGTCCCTAATGTACTAGAGGTATTTTTGGGCACCTCGGTCACCCAAGGTATAGTAATAGGCATCAATGGAAAAGCATGTGAAATATTGTATGCAATTGCTGGCATAAGGAGGGGCCAAATGCATATGGGACACTCATTACAAAAGGCTAGCCCTGGCACCATGGAAATAATTAGTGTCATGTTTGAAGTGGGAACTCACTACACATTCTGAAACAAACTGGGTCAACTCCTGGGGAGCGTGAGGCTTCAATGGCTTGGATAACCATGAAGCTATATGAATATTTAATAAGTGCTGTTAGAATTAGCCTTAGGGTGGTCTTCCCTGAGCATTTTGCTTTCTCCCCTCATACTTGCTGGAATTTGTTTTTGTTGGCCTTAGGACCCTGTGCACTCTACCAGTTCTAAACTGAAGATTTGTCCATTGGCTCACTATGGGAAAATTCTTTGACTCCAGCAACTTTAAAAAAAAAACATAAACGGATTAATGAAAATAACATCAATGTTAATGGACAAAGAATTATTTGTATCAAGGTCACATGCCTGGATGATTATAAATTAATATAAATGCCTTAAACCACAGTTTTATTTAGAGTCTGGTTGGTCTCCGCGACAAAAAAGAAGGTTCATAAGAGCACAATTTGGAATTCTCCCAGGCCTTATGCATGCAATGCCGTGGCTGAGACAAACAACATCAACTACATGTAGATTGTGCAAACATCGCGAAGAGAACATCAACCATTTAATTTGTATATGCCCGGCTCTATTAGACCTAAGACGCAGACTGCTAAGGATACCATTTAACCAGCAGGACATTCGCTCATGTAGACAAGCGGTGATAGCATGTCTTAAACCATCTGATATGGAATTGAATTGTACATTTGTAAAATTTATGAGAGCAGTGGAAACGATAATGGCATATATTATGTGACCATACTTTTAAGCCTTATGTAACGAAAACCTTCTTATCTATTATATGAGGTAATTGTTACTTGTCGGTTCCCTATAAATGTAAATATGTAAAAACTATTTTAACAGTATTAGTGATTTAAACAATAATGGTAAAATTGATTTCTTTCATGATATTTTTATTCTTCCTAACATTGTAAGATTTTAATTAATCAACATAAACTAAACTACTACAGACTACAGTTCTAAACTGCTTTTACTCACTCCTCTGAACATGGTAAAATTGTCTTACACCCATTTGGCACATTTAATTTACTTATGAGTCCCTAGTAAAGTGGTACAACATGTACCCAGGGCCTGTAATTTAAATGTTAATAGTAGAACTGCAGCACTTATTGTGCCACCCACTTAAGTAGCCTTTTAAAACATGTCTCAGGACTGCCATTGCAGCCTGGGTGCAGTTTTAAACTGACAATTCGACTTGACAATAATAAACTCCTTTTCCAGGCCTAACTCTTCATTTTTAATACATATAAGTTACCCATCCAGAAGGTCCAAGACAGCTATTAGGGTAGCGTGCAGTGTAATAAAAAGTTGGACATGTACTTTTAAGTTTTACATGTCCTGGTAGTGAAAAACTCTGAAATTTTGTTTTTCACTACTGCAAGGCTTACCTCTCCTATAGGATAACAGTGGGTTAACTTATTACATTTAATAATTGAAAATGTTTGACCGGGAACAGATTGAAATGTCATATTTGGTCTCTAAAGATGCAGGGTTACACTCTTCGCGTAATTCTGTATAATCTCACATAATTTTGATGTAATTTCACATAATTACTCTACAGCGAATTACACGAGTTCAGCCAACCAGTAATAGTCACACATCCCATACATGTCAGTTGCACAAAGCTTTCAGAGTATAAATTGATTGATACAATCTAACTTTCCTTTACATAGTCCCCATGTCTATTAGTGCATTATTTGTGACAGCTGGAGCAGCAGTAGCATCTTGTGGTTGCAGGGGCACAACAAGGCCCCCGAATATCAACACTTCAGGTGTGCCTTGCTGCTGTTAATACCACAATCACACTCATACAAGAGGTGTGCAAAACTCATCTAATTACGTAAAGTTATCAGAAACTTATGCAAAATTACGCAAAATCACTTGAAATGCATCTTACACTCGAACAGTCCATTTGGGTTAAAAATCTACCTGCAATGTTTGTTGACTGCCCTGTTAAAGGAACTGCTGTTCACGTTTAAAAACATTGCCACTTGCGTTCGGGCCTGTTGTTTCACCCTCTTAAATTACACGAACGGTCCGCTCTTTTAAAAACAATCTCTTTGAAGTGTTTGTTGACTGCCCGCTTTAAAAGAATTGCTGCTCATGTTCAAAAATTATTCAAACGGTACATCTTGCACTGAAATGTTTCCCCGAAGGGGCGTCTCAGTAAGCAACTTGGAATAATCTTGGTAATTTAGCATAAATGTAGTCACGCAAAATTACCAAAATTATGTCAATTACACCAGCATACTTCAAATTTGCCTGGGCCTAACAAGAATTGTGTACCTTTGATTGTTGTACCGCAAAACTGTGAATTATTCATCTTGCCTGTATATAATTTGACAATGTACTCATCCTGCATCACAAAACTATATTGTATTCAAATAGCCCTCGAATATGCACATTACGTCATCTTTTACTTTGAAAGTGCTGTGTTGTCAGCTCATCCGCCACCTCACACCATTATCTCTGCTGCAACAAGAATGCACTTATGTGTGTATGGACTACTGTTCTGGTTTAAGGTCATCCTTCGGGTCTGACATTAGAACCACTTTCAGCTCCTCCTGTGTTGAAGGCAGTGCAGCTTGCCGGGCAGAATTGAACACTCCTTGAGGTGAAGCACAAACTGGGGTAAGTTTAAAGGCAGAGGGGAAAGATGCACTGGGAGACACAATCACAATGGGTGGGGGAAGATGGTTGTCTGTATGAGACAAAATAGCTGTAGTCCAGGCGCACAGCATGTAGGAGAGCACTCTATCATGGCCAGCCTGTGCCTCATGGAGGGCCTTCACGACCAACAACACCTCATGAAGGTCTCTAGAGAGCAAACGCTAGCCAGATATTAACTGCCTCAGGGCAGGGGTGGTGCTAGACCTGTCAGCCTTAGGGTGGCCTTACCCTAAACTTCTTGTATTACTTCTCCATTTTTGCTGATCTTGTTCTTGTTGGCCTTAGGACTCTGTACACTTTAGCACAGTAAACCAGTTCTAAAGTGCCTATGCTCTTTCCTTCAAACAAGGTCAAATTGGCTTGCAGCCAATTGACACATTTAATTTTACCTGTAAGTCCCTGGTAAAGTGGTAATACGTGCACCCAGATCCTGTAAATTAAATGCTATTAGTGGGCCTGCAGCACTCATTGTGACACACATTTAAGCAGCCTTTTAAAAATGTCTCACACCTGCCATTGAAGTCTGTGTGTACAGTTTAAACTGCTATTTGGGCCTGGCAACATAAACCTTTCGCCAGGCCAAAATCTTCAGTTTTTATATATATAGGACACCCCTGGAACAGGCCCTAAATAGCCCAATGTGTTTAAACAGATGGAAATGTACTTTTAACTTTTACATGTCCTGGTAGCGAAAAACTCTTAAATTTGTTTTTTCATTTCTGCATGGCCTGCTTTTCCCATAGGATAACATTGGGTTAACTTTCAATTGGGGCAGCTAGGAATGTCGAGTTTGGTGTCTAAAGAATTGTAATTTAAATCCCTCCTTAAGGGTAATGAAGGATTTTAAGTCACAATTCTGAAAATGCCACTTTTAGAAAGTTAAAAATATCTAGAACCACTGGTCTAGACACCATGTGCATTACTTTGTCCTCCTCGAGGGTTTCTTACCCAATGTAACTCAATTAGTCATTGTCAACAATAATGAAAATCATTAGTAGCAAAGCATACAGCCATAAATTATTTCCAGGATGTACAAAACTAAATGAAGAATAGTCCAATGAATAATGCTGCGAAGACAACGTAGTTGTTGATAATTCATCCAATTGAATGGTGCTTCTTTTATTTTCATGAAGATTAACAAATCATTTCAAACCCAATGCATTTCAGGCCAGTACCAGGCCCTTCATCAGGGGTATCTATAAACAAAAATACATCATTTTAGCCATCAACCTATCAGAGACAACTAACGTTTTAATAAATAGTTGTAAATGGTTATATCCTCATAGCATGATAGTCAAAGTCTAATCAAAAAGCCAATATGGTTATAAAAAAAATGCTCCTGATCGTGCAAAGAAATGCGTGATCATCAAATCATTCATGATACCCAACTGGCAAATTTTATTTACTTGTAAGTTTATAGCAAAGTGGCACTACTTGTGCTCAGGGTCTGTAAATTAAATTATACTAGTGGGACTGCAGTACTGATTTTGCCACCCACTTAAGAAGCACCTTCCTTTTTAATAGATATAAGTCATTTTCAGGGTAGGCCCTAAATAGGCCACAGGACAGGGTGCAGTGTATTTGAAAAGTTGGACATGTACTTTTATCTTTTTCATGTCCTGGTAGTGAAAAGCTCTTAAATGTGTTTTTTACTACTGGGAGGTAAGCCTCTACCATAGGATAACAATGGGTTAACATAATACGTTTAATGAGTGTAAGGAAAATAAGGAAAAGCCACTTTTGTATCGTCACCCCCAAGTTTTTAGACTGATGCTGCTGGTTTTTTGACTCTGAGAGTGCCTGTGCCCTTACCCATACCCTTACCCATAAACTGGTATTTTGAATAGGTTCATACCCAACTGGATAAGCTAACTAGCGTGTAAGTCCTTAGTAAATGGTACCAAGGGTATCCAGGGCATGTAAGTTAGAGGGTCACCCCAGGGCCTGCAGCACTAGTTTTGCCACCCTGGATGTGACCTGAGTAAATCGAGACTCCCAGTCCGCCATTGCAGGCTGGAAGAGCAGTCTGATCTGTGGCCTGACTTTGCCATTTAAAGTAATGGTAAAGCCAGCTGTCCCCTGGTATATGTGTATGTCACTCCTCTGGCAGGACTATGAAGTCATAAGGCAGGGTGCAGCATATCCCATTGACAGAACATGTATATTACATGTTCAGATAGTAATAACGCAAAACTGTTGTTTTTACGATGGAAGGGTTTGGTCTCTTGATTTACAAGTACAGGATCACACGCTGACTCTTCAGCTGTGCTAACTCTGGAGTGGTGCGACCACAGTGGATCATCCATGGTAACAAACATACTACATTGAGCCTGACTGTTAGAAATGGGATCTCTGGTAGGCTAAGGCTTGCGCCAAAGCCAGGCAGAGACCACCACTCTAGTCAGGGTAAGGGAGTTACACGCCAAAGATAACCCCTGCTCACCCCCTTGGTAGCTTGGCACGAGCAGTCAGGCCTATCCCGGAGGCAATGTGTAAAGCGTTTGCGCACGCACACAGCAACAACATCCCAGGCACACCACAAGAGGAACTCCACACAAGGTTATATCAAAAATAGCCTTTGTATTCTCATAACACATTAGAATAGTAAACACATAAGATACATCGTGCCACCTGGCACTAGGTCATATTTACAAGGGATTATTTACACCTGGCAGGGCCCACTGGACCACTGTCAGAACCATCACAAAGTGAACTTGGTACAAGTAAGACATATCATAAACGTACAACCAGTAATCACTGGTAACCACTGTACTCAGCATCAGCCTGTAACATAAACCACATTATGCACAGTATCACATAGGCACCAAATCTATTGTACGCCAACCTCATCAGTCTAACATCTTAGACCCTAACCTCCTAAGCATAACTCACATTAGGGGCATAACTCACAGTAGAGAATAATCTCACTAGCATAAACCATAGTATGCAAATAACCTCATACATAAACCACCGTTAGAGGCATAAAACAGGGTGCGTAAATCATAGTACATGAATCACATTTCCTAGCACCACATAAATCACATTAGGGCCTGGCGCCCTATCAAACCCACAGTCCCCCTGGCCAACGGGCCTTCTCAAAGGGGCTCAAATGCCCTGTGTCCACAATGTCAGGGCTGCTGCTAAGGCAGCGGAGTTCGCAAGTGCGAAATTGCGCATACCTAAACGTGGCAGCTGACACTAATTGCCGTGCAGCTGTGAAAGTACTGGGGCAGAGGAGTGCATCTCACTCCTGTCTCACTAACAATGCCCCCAAAGAACTGTGGGCCTAAACGTAGCAGCTGGCACTAAGTGCTGCGCAGCTGTGAAACTCAAATGTGGGGCACTGGCACCGACTGTGCCCTGCGAACAAATATGCCCAAAACGTTGCAGTTGCCCACTGTCAAGCGGGGCAACTGTGAACAACTAAAGAGGCCCGGCTCTGGGGATCTCTACACCACAATGCCCATGTTGCAGCTGCCCACCCACTCTCGGGGCAGCTGTGAAAAATCTAGCCACACAAAGGGACACGGGCACCCCTGAGCCCTCTGGACCCCCACGGGGACCCTAAAACAATGTGGGTGACGTTGGAGTGGCCCGCTCTCCTGCCGGTCCGCTAGAGAGATAGGCACCGAGCCTGTGCCTGGATTCTGCTTCCCTCCCCAGCCATCCCTTACTCACCGGGCTCTGTGCTGGGGGGGAAGTCTCCTCAGTCCTGCTCCTCTTCTCAGGGCGTCAGCAAGACGCGGAGCTCTCTCTTCGCTACGAGAGCCACGCCGACCGGCACCAGCATTTTCTTTGCACGCGGGGCTTCCCTCACTCACGGGGGGCCCGCGCTGCCATCGGCGGCCTCGGCCGCCTCTCCTCCCTTCACCCGGTCCCTCTCCTGGGGCCGGGACTTCTCCTCTGGGCTCGTGGAGGCGGGGTAGGCTCCCGTCCTCCTCTCTCCAGACAGCCAAGCTTCCGGCCGCACTTCTTCCGCTTCCCCCGCCGTAGCTCCGCCCCGAGTCAGGCGGATACACCTGACTTCCGCTTTTCGCCCGGGCTGCGGCGGTGATTCCTAAAAGCAGGCAAATAATGCGGGGTGGGCACCCGCCAATAAAACAACGCAAAAACGGGGTGGGCACCCGCCGAGAATGGCATGAGAGCGGGGTGGGCACCCGCTCTCCTCAGTAAATTCGTCGATGCGGCAATGAAGGGTGGGCTCCCTCCTAATTCTAAATACAAAGCGGGGTGGGCACCCGCAGCTCCTGCATCACTGGGGAATCCCTCACGTCGGGATTCCTTCCAAAAGGACGGGCAGCACAGCGCTGCGTAGCCCACGCTCTTCCTCAGCAACAAAGAGCAAAGGGGCTCTTAAAAATAAAAGCCAAGCGCTCACAGGGCGCAAAAGAATGCAGCCAAAGTCCTGGGTCTTGGAGGATGCCAAGAAAAGCAGAAGGGTCCCCAGAAGAAAGTCCTTTAGGCATCAAGGGGGCAAGGCAGGGCCCAGGGAGGCAAGCCCTCATGGCAGCCCCCCCCCTGGGCCCCAGCAGCAGCACGCCCCGGCCGGATTCAGGAACAGCACCAAAGTACAGAACTGCACAACATCATGGGGTCACAGCCCCTATATTTATATCACACAATCTCTTTGTCTTCAGCGCAGGGCTTGGGGAACCAGATGCAACTGGTTCAGGGGGGATTTGGAGCACTTTGTTTTCCAAGCTCCTCTTCCCCTTTGTCAGGTGGGGCTAGGTGATCAGATACACCACAGGGGGCAAAGCCAGCATTCAGTAGGACAGGCACCATCTTATTCAGAGTCAGGGGATCACCCCTCCCACTACTCTCAGCCCAGATGTCCTATTCAGCCCAGCGCTGACTCATCCTGCCCTTCCTGGAGCCACACACCTCCCAGCTCCTGTCACTCACAAGCCAGACATGCAATTCACATCAGGCAGGCAGACACATAGCACACAGAAATGCCAACTTCTAAAAGTGGCATTTCTAAAATAACCACAATAAATCTGCGCACACCATTGCGCAGCATTTATTCTCACAATTTCATACATACCAGACTTGACCACACTGCTCCTCTCATAACAGGAATTACCACTGACACACACTAATCAGGGAGTCCCCAATGCATTCCTATGAGAGGGCAGGCCAAGCTCACCAATGTAACACAGAGAGCGCATGCACTTTCCACTGGACCACAGTGCGAAAGGGCCCAGAGGCCTAAAACCACCAACACCAGGTCACAGAAAAAGGCAAAAAGTTTAGGGGTGAACCTGCCAAAAAGGGCCAAGTCCAACACAACCCCCTTCCAGCCAAAACGCAGGGTAGACCAATCACTCCCTTGATGGGCTTCCCTGCTTTGGGCGATAGAACACAGACGTGGGCCCGCACTGCAGGGACACCCTCCGGTTCTACGCCACTCTGAACCCATGTGGTTCCCTCTGACAAAAAAAACTATCAGGCCCAACTAGGCTACCCCACTGGTACTCCCTAGTTGTCCACGGCCAGGACCAGACCCTAGGCCCCCCAGATGCCACTGGTCCTTGCCAATCCACAGAGTGGGGGGCAGTAACCCCTGGCACATAATAGCCATTCTCCACTCTTCCTCTCAGTGTAGGTCCAAACTACCACTGATCCTCCACCCTAGGGTCCGCACCCTCAGGCTGACCAGAGGTCACGGGCGAAGCATCTCCTCACCCTACCTCTCTTCTGAGGTTCTGCGCTCTCCCAGGAGAAGCACCCACCAGAACACAACTCTCCCACCATTTCAGGACCTCTCTCCATCAACTGGTCTACCACCTGGGATCCAAATTTACCGGCTGCACCGGGGTCAGAGGCGAGGACTCCCTCCCTCTGCACCCCCTTCCAGAGCCCTATACCCCCCAACTGGAGTGGTACCCCTAGAAGGCAAACCGGTCAGGATACTGATTACAGTTGCCCTGCCGTCCAGGTCAGAAAACACCTGCTCCTGGCTCCCCAACCCAGGGACGGTACCCTTTGGTCAGATGCCCGGCGAACCAGGACTTCATGGGGAGCACGCATGCCCCCCCCGAGGGTCACACATAACTAATGTGTCGTGTGACAGTCTGCCTGGCGCAGAGCTCACAACCTCCTGTACCTCTGACAGTGCGTGAAGATGCCCCAGGACAGAAGTGGTGTCATGGTCATGGTCAATCATTGGTGACTCAGCCCTTCTGGCTGGCCCCTGACCCAATGGTTCTTCCACTGGGGACTCTTTCCCCCTCTCACCCCTCAATCTGGACTTCTGCACCCTCCACTTAGGAGTGGCACTGCCAGACACTAGAACTGATGGAGGCCTGATTACAGGCACTCCCAGCTCACCTAACACGGGGAGATCCCCCTCGAAGAACGGTCCAACAGGACAGACTAGGCTCCTTACCTGGTGTTCCCTCTAAGAACCATCCAGTACTGGAGACTGAGGTTGAGGCTTGGAATACGGCCCAGTCTCACACCTTCCCCTGCGGGACAGGATGTGAGGCCTTGCAACCTCCTCACTATAAGGGTACCTAGCTGGGCTACTCTGAACCACTTCCACCACCCTGGGTTGGAAGACACCTGCACCATTCTTCTAGTCTCACTCCCCATTGCAAGCTCCCTAGAATCAAAGAACTCACACACTCCACCGGGTGTTGGCCCGACTCCGGAAAACAATTACGGGGCAGGTTCTTTCTGACAGAACAGATTGAACAGCCCTTTAACACCATTTACCGTGCTAACCAATCACCCAAAACGTCCAGTGCACCAGAACACTCATCCACATACTCCCCCCCCAGACTGGTGAGACTGCCCCTGAATCTCAACCTGTCCCCCTCTTAACCGGGAACCAGGTACCATACTCTGGGAAATAGGAATGGGACTTCCTGCACTGGACTACATATTGCTGCCACCACTGGATCCCACCCTTACTGGGGATTCCAGAAAACTAAAACTGCACTTAGGGGATAATCTACCCCCCCGAGCTAGTTACTCCATGCCAATTAAGTTACCACTGTAGGCCAACCCTAGAATTAGCAGACAGCACAGGGGCAGTTACCTCCTCCAGCTTGCGCTGCAGGGCCACCCCAGAAATAGCAGTCTGCACAAGGGCAGTACAAAACTCCTCCAGATTCTCTGGTTTCTGTCCTTGGCAGGACCCCAAACTCATAGTGCAACACTAAAACACATTTCAATGAAATGATACTTAAACAAACTCAAAAACAATAATCCCCATCCATGTGACTATCTAAAATGCAGAGCTTGTAGTGTAACCAGTTGTCGCTGTGGTACTGCGCAAACGCAAGTCCTATCCTCACCGCTGACAACCAATGTTAGAAATGGGATCTCTGGTTGGCTAAGGCTTGCGCCAAAGCCGGGCAGAGACCACCACTCTAGTCAGGGCAAGGGAGTTACACGCCAAAGATAACCCCTGGCGGACTGCTAATATTAGTTAAAAATACTCTAGCTTGTAGGTATAAGCAACTACTAATACATTCGCTTGACCTTATGGGTATTCAGCTTATTTTCTTGTCTGGTTTAACTCTGACCTTGTTCAATGTTTACGCCAGGTCAGAATCTTTTAGCAGTGAATCTCTGGTACTTACACTACTAGACGAACTGGTGGGAGGTTATCAACTAAACTCTAAAATTATAGTTGCGGGGGATTTTAATGCCGCTTTCGAACCTTCCCCCCTACTAAGTGTTTCACTAGAGGAGGAGGACGAGATTTGGGGTATCCCCAATCTGGTTGTTGGCAAACATGGCCAACGTTTTTCGAATGTCTCTTTACAGATTGCCTCCCTAACCGCAGGTAGGAGTTTGAGGGCCTGCAATGGGAGAACTCCATCAGACCTAGGAAGACAGGCCACCTTTAAGAGGGGTGTTTATACTAGTATTATAGACTATATCCTTGTTGATGTTAGGATATGGTCACTAGTGGAAGACATGACCATTGAACCAAGGACAGACAGTGACCATAATTCTCTGGTATTAAAACTGAAGGGTAGGGACCTGGAGAGGGATGTTCACTGTCAAACATCTAAAATAGTAGAGCCGTGTACAAATAACAACCGGAGAAGAGTTACATGGCCTAAAGTCCTAGCTGATCAAGACCTCTACACCAGAATATATAAGCTCTTTGTAGCCTCCTTAAATAATTTGTGCAGCCACAAGGATATTACTGATTCGTCCGAACTTTCGCATGTTATTGTAGTACATAATGAGCTCTTTAAAGCTTTACAATCAGTCTTTTCCAAACATAGTCTTGGTGGAAGGCCTGTTAGTGCAAGGGATCGCAAGTGGTTTAATGATGACTGCAAGAGGGCTAAGAAGTCACTACAAATAGCGGTTAGAGAGTGTTCTAGATCTGATATAATTTCTGCTCGTAATATTTACAGAGTCGCGCTTAATAAAGCTAAGCGCGATTATGCCGATACAAATTGGAATGACCTGGTCTCAGCAGCCCAAGTTAGAGACAGCTGTATGTTCTGGCACATTGTATCTAGGGGCAGTGTGGAGAAAGACACCTCCAATAATTACCATATTCAGCCGGAGGCTTGGGTGGATCATTTTTCGCGACTATACTCAGAAGAGGAGGTCCTTGTCAGTCCACAATTTGACCAGGTTGCCCCAAACGTAGAAACTACTATCTCTGAGGTGACTATAAACAACTTACCACTAGTTTTTAGCATAGAGGATACTGTGTCAGCAATTAGTAAATTGAAAGCAGGTAAAGCCCCTGGCCCTGATTTGATACCGGGAGACCTGTACAAATCAGAACCTATGATATGGGCTCCGTACTTAAACCTTCTGTTTAATTGCATAGCGGCAGGTGGGGACATCCCGGAAACCTGGAGGGGAGCAGAGATAATAACTATCTACAAAAAGGGTGATGCTGCTATCCCCTCCAATTATAGACCTATCAGCCTGATAGACAATTTACAAAAGGTTTTTTGCCAGGCAAGTTTTAGACAAACTCCAAGGATGGATGGACGATAATATGATTTTGTCCTCAGTCCAGGCGGGATTCCGCGCGAAAATTAGTACGTGCGATCACGTTTTTAGATTTTCCCTGCTAACATGGAAGTACGTGCTACTCAGGAAACAGCGGCTCTATGTAGCCTTTGTGGATCTGCGAGCTGCATTTGACATGGTACCGCGTGATTTGCTGTGGAAGACCATGCTTGCCCGGGGCGCCCCAGAGGATCTTGTGTCCGTGATTGCTAGACTGCATAAGGATAATTATGCTCAGGTCAGGTGGGGGAAAAACGGGGAATTAACAGAGAAGATACCGATACAACGTGGAGTGCGCCAAGGGCGTGTTCTTTCCCCCACGCTGTTTTCCCTGTTTATTAATGATGTGGTGAGCTGTCTAACGGGTTGTAAGAATGATGCCCCCACATTGAATAATGCAAAAGTCCCCATCCTGCTTTTCGCAGATGACTCTTTATTAATATCTACAACACCTATAGGCTTGCAGGTCTTATTGGATAAATTCCTGGGTTTTTGCAAGGAGAGGAGATTGGAACTGAACTCCTCAAAGACGAAATATATGGTGTTCGGTAAAGTACGGGGTGGCGTACGGGAGATTAAGATCTTACAAGAACCCATGGAACGGGTAAATAATTTTGATTATCTAGGCATAGGCTTGAATGATACACTTAGTTGGGATTACCAATTGAGGAAGAGTTTCCTAATACTATGCCAAAGATCTAAATCTATATTAAGATTTTTTAAACAATCTTATACCCAACCCCTTTCTCCGGCTCTAGAAATTTATCGTGCAAAAGCCCAAAGTGGAGCCAAGTATGGAGCAGAGATTTGGGGGTACACCTCTGTTAGTAAATTAACGATCTGTGAAAATACTTTTGCTAGGGCTCTCATTTCGCTACCAATTACAACACCACTCACCCCACTTTTTTGTGACCTTGGGTTAAAGAGATTTGGCGACCTGGCTGCCTTGAGACCCCTAATTTACTGGTTGCGCCTATGGACCACTCCTCAATTAACTGATTATCGCAATTCCCTACGGGAGGTCCTGGCAATTAACGGCGCAAAACATCTACCCTGGTTTAAACACATTGCTAATTGGTGTAAACTACTGAATCTGACAGGTCTGTGGGAGCATCCAGATAGGGCCCCTAGACGTGATACTCTGACCCTTAAAACTATGTACTGGAAGGTAGTGGGGGAGCATTACACTAATAATCAATCATGTGGCCAGTTAACTTCTAACTTCCTAAATATAAAATCATGCTCATTATTTGAACCCTTCTTTGATCTAATCTCGCCCCCCCTCACAAAAAGTTTGTATACTAGGTTTAGATATGGCAATTTGCTCCTGAAATTTCCTGGGAAAGAGGCGGTTGGCCTAGTCTTAGATTTTTGTCCTGCCTGCATTGAAGTTAATGAAACTGAAGAACATATTCTGTTTTTCTGCCCCAAGTATCAGCAGATACGCAGGAGATGGATTAGACTAAGGGTGGGCGTAGTTCGCGAAGTAGCGCTACGCGAAGCTACGCAAAGTGCAGTTCGCACTACGCGAACTACGCGTAGCACTACGCGAACTGCGTAGTGCGCTGTTCGCAATGATTGCACAGTGCCGGATGCTTGTCCGCACTGTGCAATCATTGAAAACGGCATCTTGCACAGTGCGAGCTGTCTTTTACTGCCGCTCGAGTAGATTTTTACTCGAGCGGCAGCTTTCTCAACGCGGACTGGTAGTTTCTCATCGCGAGCGGTCGCGAGCATACGCGACCACTCGCAGTGAGAAACCTGACCTCCCCCGCGTTGAGAATCTCGCCGGGAGGTTTATTTTCCACGCTCGCGATCGGCAACTTGATGTTGCTGATCGCGAACGAGAAAAGTCTCGCCGGGATGTCATTTTGCTTGCTCGCGGTCGCCAACTTGACGTTGAGGATCGCGAGCAAGCAAAAAATGACCGCTGCACTACGCTACGCTACGCGTGTTTGCACTGTGCTACGTGCAATTCGCGTTGTGCGAAGTAGCGCAAGCTTCACAAACTACGCGAGCGTAGCGTAGTGCTTTGCCCAGGGTTAGATTAGACCAATATGTCTCAACATGGGTGCAAGGCAGTACCAGATTGCGCTTAGAATTTTCAAAACAGACACTTCTGGGCCAATAGTCTTTGCTCTTAGTCGTTTTTTATTCTCCTTCTGGATAATTCGCCAACATTTTTTATTGCCGTGTTGCCACATTTAACTTTTTTATGTTGTATATGTATTTTAAATATTAAGTCTTATAATCATGGTTTTGTATTTTTTAACGCACTAGCTCTTGCTTTTGCATTTTTTATGTATGATTAGGTCATTCATATCTATGCATTTATGTTATTTTTAAACTATGACCTGGGATTGTCATTTGTACTTGAGATAGTAATGGTTTAATACTTTTTTAATTGTAAATACATTTATGTTTTATCTCTGCATACTTTGATGGCTTTTTGTACAATGACCGAATAAAGTTACATGATGATGATGATGATGAACCCCTGCTTACCCCCTTGGTAGCTTGGCACGAGCAGTCAGGCCTATCCCGGAGGCAATGTGTAAAGCGTTTGCGCACGCACACAGCAACAACATCCCAGGCACACCACAAAAGGAACTCCACACAAGGTTATATCAAAAATAGCCTTTGTATTCTCATAACACATTAGAATAGTAAACACATAAGATACATCGTGCCACCTGGCACTAGGTCATATTTACAAGGGATTACTTACACCTGGCAGGGCCCACTGGACCACTGTCAGAACCATCACAAAGTGAACTTGGTACAAGTAAGACATATCATAAACGTACAACCAGTAATCACTGGTAACCACTGTACTCAGCATCAGCCTGTAACATAAACCACATTATGCACAGTATCACATACGCGCCAAATCTATTGTACGCCAACCTCATCAGTCTAACATCTTAGACCCTAACCTCCTAAGCATAACTCACATTAGGGGCATAACTCACAGTAGAGAATAATCTCACTAGCATAAACCATAGAATGCAAATAACCTCATACATAAACCACCGTTAGAGGCATAAAACAGGGTGCGTAAATCATAGTACATGAATCACATTTCCTAGCACCACAAAAATCACATAAGGGCCTGGCGCCCTATCAAACCCAAAGTCCCCCTGGCCAACGGGCCTTCTCAAAGGGGCTCAAATGCCCTGTGTCCACAATGTCAGGGCTGCTGCTAAGGCAGCGGAGTTCGCAAGTGCGCAATTGCACATACCTAAACATGGCAGCTGACGCTAATTGCCGTGCAGCTGTGAAAGTACTGGAGCAGAGGAGTGCATCTCACTCCTGTCTCACTAACAATGCCCCCAAAGAACTGTGGGCCTAAACGTAGCAGCTGGCACTAAGTGCTGCGCAGCTGTGAAACTCAAATGTGGGGCACTGGCACCGACTGTGCCCTGCGAACAAATATGCCCAAAACGTTGCAGTTGCCCACTGTCAAGCGGGGCAACTGTGAACAACTAAAGAGGCCCGGCTCTGGGGCTCTCTACACCACAATGCCCATGTTGCAGCTGCCCACCCACTCTCGGGGCATCTGTGAAAAATCTAGCCACACAAAGGGACACGGGCACCCCTGGGCCCTCTGGACCCCCACGGGGGCCCTAAAACAATGTGGGCAATGTTGGAGCGGCCCGCTCTCCTGCGGGTCCGCTCAAGAGATAGGCACTGAGCCTGTGCCTGGATTCTGCTTCCCTCCCCAGCCATCCCTTACTCACCGGGCTCTGTGCTGGGGGGGAAGTCTCCTCAGTCCTGCTCCTCTTCTCAGGGCGTCAGCAAGACGCGGGGCTCTCTCTTCGCTATGAGAGCCCCGCCGACCGGCACCAGCATTTTCTTTGCACGCGGGGCTTCCCTCACTCACGGGGGCCCGCGCTGCCATCGGCAGCCTCGGCCGCCTCTCCTCCCTTCACCCGGTCCCTATCCTGGGGCCGGGACTTCTCCTCTGGGCTTGTGGAGGCGGGGTAGGCTCCCGTCCTCCTCTCTCCAGACAGCCAAGCTTCCGGCCTCACTTCTTCCGCTTCCCCCGCCGTAGCACCGCCCCAAGTCAGGCGGATACGCCTGACTTCCGCTTTTCGCCCGGGCTGCGGCGGTGATTCCTAAAAGCAGGCAAATAATGCGGGGTGGGCACCCGCCAATAAAACAACGCAAAAACGGGGTGGGCACCCGCCGAGAATGGCATGAGAGCGGGGTGGGCATCCACTCTCCTCAGTAAATTCGTCGATGCGGCAATGAGGGGTGGTCTCCCTCCTAATTCTAAATACAAAGCGGGGTGGGCACCCGCAGCTCCTGCATCACGGGGGAATCCCTCACGTCGGGATTCCCTCCAAAAGGACGGGCAGCACAGCACTGCGTAGCCCACGCTCTTCCTCAGCAACAAAGAGCAAAGGGGCTCTTAAAAATAAAAGCCAAGCGCTCACAGGGCGCAAAAGAATGCAGCCAAAGTCCTGGTTCCTGGAGGATGCCAAGAAAAGCTGAAGGGTCCCCAGAAGAAAGTCCTTTAGGCATCAAGGGGGCAAGGCAGGGCCCAGGGAGGCAAGCCCTCATGGCAGCCCCCCCTGGGCCCCAGCAGCAGCACGCCCCGGCCGGATTCAGGAACAGCACCAAAGTACAGACCTGCACAACATCATGGGGTCACAGCCCCTATATTTATATCACACAATCTCTTTGTCTTCAGCGCAGGGCTTGGGGAACCAGATGCAACTGATTTGGAGCACTTTGTTTTCCAAGCTCCTCTTCCCCTTTGTCAGGTGGGGGCTAGGTGATCAGACACACCACAGGGGGCGGAGCCAGCATTCAGTAGGGCAGGCACCATCCTATTCAGAGTCAGGGGATCACCCCTCCCACTACTCTCAGCCCAGATGTCCTATTCAGCCCAGCGCTGACTCATCCTGCCCCTCCTGGAGCCACACACCTCCCAGCTCCTGTCACTCACAAGCCAGACATGCAATTCACATCAGGCAGGCAGACACATAGCACACAGAAATGGCAACTTCTAAAAGTGCAAAAACAACAGTTGATGGACAGAATGCAGAACAATGTCATACATTCACCCCAGTACAGAGATCTGGGCCTAAATGAGTGCTTGCTATGTTCAACACTCCGTCCATCATCCCCTTTGGTTTTGCTATGTTCGCCCTAAGTTGGCAGGGTATGCCCAGACGTGGGTCCCTTGCTCACTTTGCCACTGGATTCAAGATAGCCTGGCTGATGACGGCTGTAAGCCAGAAACCGGTCCCAGGATGCTTGTTTCCGGTCCAGGGAAGACATGGCTTGGCAGTTCAGGCTGGACTGTTCCCATGAGACACAGGGTCAGACTGATTTGCATATGGCCATGTCTGAACTGGGGTGGCGGAGTGAGCTAAAGAATGATGATGGATTAAACCCAGATCAGTTGACTGGGGGTGAGTGCTTGCAATGTTCAACACTCCGTCCATCATCCCCTTTGGTTTTGCTAACTTCTAAAAGTGGCATTTCTAAAATAACCACAATAAATCTGTGCACACCATTGCGCAGCATTTATTCTCACAATTTCATACATACCAGACTTGACCACACTGCTCCTCTCATAACAGGAATTACCACTGACACACACTGATCAGGGAGTCCCCAATGCATTCCTATGAGAGGGCAGGCCAAGCTCACCAATGTAACACAGAGAGCGCACGCACTTTCCACTGGACCACAGTGCGAAAGTGCCCAGGGGCCTAAAACCACCAACACCAGGTCACAGAAAAAGGCAAAAAGTTTAGGGGTGAACCTGCCAAATAGGGCCAAGTCCAACACTGACCTTATTCCCAGGTTGAAATTACTGTTAAAATTTGCAGTGTGCAACTTTAGCAAACTTGGCACTTTGTTGCCTTTAGTCCCCTGTGCTCATACCAGTTGCACACGGGGTTCTGTCATCGAGACAGCTTTCTACCCTGGATACAACATGGGCCTGGTCTTTAAGGAGGTGTCACCTCCCTCTTGCAGGAAGCCACACAGGTGTTGGCGGAAAAGGCGAGCTTCAAAGGAGAAGCCGGCTTTGAAGGGTAAATAGGTAACACTTGGGAGAGGGGCTGCTCCATTGTTCAGGCATTCAGGGTGGCACTAGAGACAGGAAAGGGGAAACCAGTTGCCAAATGAGTTTCCCTTGGTAGCCACATCTGTGGGTTGGGCTAGGGAGCTCCACAGACCAGGACAGGGGTCCTGACATATTGTAAGTGGGCAGAATGGTACATGTTGGGATGCACAGATGCCACACTTTGCAGGAAGTGGTCTTCATAGGGGAAGCCTGGTAACCCATTAGCCACCAACCACATATTGCTCTGAGGGCATTTTCTGAGCGTACGTAGGGCACCACTGTCACCCAAAACTCATATGGCAACTGAACTGGAAGAAGGACCAAGGAAGGACTGCCCTGCTGCACCGTAGAACCGGTAAAGAGAGGCTGCACCGTCGTGGACTGTCCCTGCTGCACCTGGTGGCTAGCAAAGGAGAGGGACTGTCCCTGCTGTGTCCTGCTCAAGGAGAAGTCTTCTCCTGAGCCCAGCCAAAGCCAATAGACTCCATGGGCTAGGTGACTGGCCTCCTGTTCGCAGCACAGAGACATAACAGCTGAAGAAGCCTGCTGGAGCAAGTTGTTAGCACAAAGTCTTAAACCTTCCGCCAACTGCCACCGTGCAGCACCAGGGACCAGGACCCAACACACAAAGTTCCACCCGAGTTAGCTAAGCCTGGGAGTGTTGTCGGAGTGCAGCTAGGACCTCCAGAGGATGAGTTATTGACCCAGGAAGGATTAGACTCTGACCGTAATACTAGCAACTGGTAGTCCAGTGTTGTTTGACCTTCTGCATCATCGAAAGGACTTCGTGGGACATCGACCCTGTGACCCTGTGACCAGTACCACCTCACCCCATTCATGGACCGAGGAGTAGTTGCAGCAAGACTCCCGCTGACTGCATCACATCCGCAGCACCCTTTGAGCATCTTCAGCATCCTTCATCCCTTGCACCAGGACCACTTCTATAGAAAAGCCCTGCAAAGGATAAAAGTGCTTCACCTGCTGAGGTAACTGTTTCTGACAACCTTGCTGGTCCCCCTAACTGGCTCCCCACTGGAGTTAGTCACCCAAAGTGACTCCAAGTGTCCGCATTACAACCTGCTTAATTTTTTTAGTAGAAAGGTTTTGTGTCAAATTAATTGAATTTGCCAATGCTTGTGCATGGTTGAGTAAAATGCTTTGATTTTCAATACCTTGTAAATCCTATATCTTTGGAACCCTCTGGTGGATCTTTTTCATTGTGGTTTCTAAAAATACATAAAAATACATTACGTTTTTATGAATGTATGTCTGATTTCTTTGGTGTCTTGTTGATTTCTTCTTCAATTGTTTTGGTGAGGTTTAAATGCTTAACATTTGTTCAATTGTATAATCTTTGCTGCTCAGAGCCACAGCTACCCAGGGTTGAGCTGAAGGTTTGGTAAACAAAACCTAAGGGTCATAAAGGGGAAGGTAAGTGTATTAAATGGTGAGGTCGCAGAGCCACACCATATAATACACCTTGTGTCCTGGTAGTGAAAAACTCTTAAATTTGTTTTTTCACTACTGCAAGGCCTGCCACTTCTACAGGATAACATTGAGTTAACTTGCTATATTTAATAAGTGATAACATTCAATTGGGAGCAGGTAGGAATTTTGAGTTTGGTATCAAAAGAATTGTAATTTAAAACCCTCTTTAAGGGTAAAGTGGGATTTTAAGTCACATTTCTGAAAAGCCACTTTTAGAAAGTTGGCATTTTCCTATCCCAGCCATTTGGTGCCTGCAGCCTGTTTCCTGGGTCACAAATATGTTTGGGGGTTTCTTATAACTTCACCCTGACAGACATTGTGGTTGCTGTTTCAGTAGGGTTTCACCCACCCCAACCAGTAACCCAATTTCAACACATGATGGCTCAGAGGTGGCTGGTGCAAAGGTTACCCTCGACTGCTAATTTTGAGGGTGGGCACTTGTAGAAGGAGGAGCAGAAACAGTGTTAACAAGGGGTACAGCTGTCATTCCTTTGGTTGTAGGGCCTTGTGAGTGTTGGAGATGGTGGTGGATGGAGATACCTAGACCTTAGACACCAAAGATGTTTCCAACTCAGGCCCTGGAGGAGCCCCATCATTAGCCTCCTCGTGGCATGTTGTATCAGGTTCTACCATCCTCTTAGTGGTCCAGAGAGACTTTGGCCGCTGTCTTTTTGATTGAAAGCTTGGTACCCCCTGGGCGGGTGACTAATCCATGCTGATTACTGTACCCTCCTACTGTCATGGTGTTTTCCTTTTGTGCCTGTCAGGTAGCTGAGACGCATGTTTTAATTTTTCACCAGTTACGTTGTTTCTTGCATTTAAAATGAATGCCTGGTGAAAAGGGAAGATGAGAACAAAAGGCTCATGAATTCATATGTTTGCTGCTTGATGTACATAAAAATGCATTTCATCGTTACAATTGCCACTGTGTCAAAAACTGACAATGTCATGTTACTTTTCCCACAAGACACATTTTAATAGTTGGTGATTATGGGCTACAAAGATACACCAGAAGCGGTAAGCACAGCAAACAGCTTCTGGAACTTCACTGGGTCCAGGGGAGTGACGTAGCGGCCTGAAACTTTGGGGCAGACAATGCAGTGGACCATTTGGATTTGGTGGATCCCTCAGAGGGCCCGATGGGCAGCGATTCTTTGGCTCCAGTGAGTGTTTTTACTCGCAGTTCGAAGGGGACTAGTGCCACTAGTCCAGGGGAGACTGAAGGTGCTTCTGGCTTCTACAGAGGTCCCTTTGCCAAGAGGGTGCCAAGTTTTAGCCAAGGAGCAGGGTTGTTCACTCAGTTCCAAGTCTGTTGCCTCAGGGACACAGTATGCCTCTTTTGCTTTGGTGCAGTAGGCAAATTCCTGTTGTCGGCGACACAGGTCTCCTCTTTGTCCTTCTTTGAAGTAAGTTGTTCAGATCTGAGGTTCTGATGTCAGTGGCTCCCTTAAATCCTGGATTTAGGGGAGCTAGGGTTGTGGGCGCTAGTAGTCAATGTGCAGCTGGTCTGCCCCTGAGGTGACCACATCCAGTGGTGTAGGTCACCTTTTCTACCCAGAACCCACTATTTTTACCCTCCTAAAGGTGGCAAAGTTCTCTTTTAAGTGTACAGATCAAGCTGCTCACCCTGGAGGTGTGGCCAGCCTTTCTAGAGATGTACACCTCCTGCATACCTACTTTCCTGCCTTGACGGGTGCAAGCACGCCTGGGGTAAGAGGAGGGCTGTGTCCTCCTCAGGGGGACAGCCCAGATGCATATCAGAGACCGTGCAGCCTTTGAAGCTCACCACTCTGATGTGTCACTTCCCTAGCCTGCTGGGGAGTAGGGAGGTGTGACCTCCTTCCTGCCTAGCCTTTGTTCTTGGCTCCTAGGAGTGATCACACTGCCTGACAGGAGGCCAGAATTCTGTCTTGGCAGCAGCAGGCATGGGAAAGCACGGGCTGGTCAGCCAGAGCACAGTGAAACGGAGGCAACCAGGTAGGCAACCTCTAGGAGCGACCTGGGTGCATGCCAACCTTCCCTTGACATCAGATTTGTGTCAGGGGAGAGAAGGTACATTGTTTGACACCAATCATGATATATCTAGGTGTTAATAATAGAGCTAGCAACCCGGGTCTGCCCGGCTGCAAGTCTCACGTAATCCTTTGGACCTCCTATCTCTTATAGTGTATTTTAATGGTAAAGACACTATAGAGACATATAAGCTTGCACTTACATGTCTACACTCTTAATATTCTGCACCCTGACTCCTGGGCAAAGCAGGCCTTCCCTAGGGGTGAGTGACATACTAAACGCTGTGCATTTGACTGTGCCACACATGGCGAGGGCACAGTCAAGTTCAAGCAGTTTGCACTGCTTCTGCAGACTGCAATGGCAGGCCTGCTGTCAGTAGTTTGCTTGGGTCATCCAGGGTGGCACAAAATCATGCTTCAGCCCTGGGGACCACTTTACCACCTATGCCTTGGGTACCCCTGGTGCCATCTACTAGGGACTTATAAGGGGGTAAAGTCTCTGTCAATTGGGATTGTCAATTCACACGTAACAGTTTTAGGGAAAGATCAATGGCACTGGAGCCTCATTAGCAGGATTCAGAGCACTGTCAGAGTTGAAAACCATCCTCTAGTAGTCCAAATGGGGGCAAAAAAGTAGGGGAACATTTGCATAGAACCCTGCGTTCTTACATAAACCATTGATAAATATCTACATATAGAAATGTCACCATGTAATGTAATGTAAGGTGGATTCGTAGAGCGCTGCTTGTCACCAGTGGGGGTATCTAGTGCTGAGTAGATGAGTGTAGGCATGTGGTAAGGCTGATAGCACATAGAATGTCTAGGAATACTCAAGCAATGTCAATCGTACATTCTCTCAAGTTGGTAAACAGGAATGTTGACAATATTTTAAATGTTGGCTGATGGTTGTGTTATGAATGGCTGTTGGAAGGACATGTGATGGTACATACTTCTAAATTACTTTCTGTACACACAACTTGACAGTAACTATTCTGTGTGTGTTACTATGTCCAAATAGCTGATATGTGTCCTTGACACTGTATAAGATCCATGTTTATCATGATAAAACTGAACATGAGAATAGGTCTTATGTTAAGTATGCAAAATAAAGTCACTCAGAATGAAAATTAGGCAATATGACTATGGTAACCTCAACATTTTTCATAAACATACACATGAACTTTCATGACCAATTTCCTGTGTGCCAGCATCAGATACAGCGTCATTGAATAATTTTATTGTAGAAAAAATAAAAATGGAATACATTAGTTACATTGTTGGCGTGTTTTCAACTACACATGTTAAAAGACAACACGTACCACTTACAAAATGGACATAGTAAGTCACATTAAGCATGGACAAGACACTTCAAAAGTTTGCAAGTCACAGATAAATAGTACATTTTCTGTGTAGTAACACATACCACAGAGCTACTGATTATGAACCTCCAGCTGAGGATGGAGTGTCAGCCAAGCACTTCAGTGTCTGGAAATGTTTTGTCAACTCTCAATGTGTGTGTTGCTCAGCTTGGCCTTTGGTCCCCCATGTAGCTGAGGAAATATTTTGTGGACACACCTCTCTGATCACCTCCAATTGCTTGTGCAGCCCTCTTTTCTCTCTCTTCAGTTATTTTGGGGGTCCAGGATCAAAAGGAGGAAGGAAGATTGTGCTATTGTCCTAGGCTAAGGAATGGCTTTTCTGTTCCTGTATGAGATTTGCTGCTGTCACGGTTGACAGAAAACTTCACCTCCACTAAGTAGTTCTCCACCTACACTACACTACACAGCGGAGGGGAAGAAATGTGCCACATAAGAAAACTGGGGAAAACTGAATAAAAGGTTCAACGTGACTGGGGTTATTAATGGCCCCCCAGTGGTGCCATACAAAAATTTTGCTTTGACATTACATTTTGTTTCTGATTTAGGGGGAAAGTGTAAATTAAGGAATGTGGTTGGACTCTTACAAGTATTACAGTCTACACTCACTTCTACACTCACTATATGTGGTGTGCCCTGATGTGAATGGTTATTACAAATGTGGGTGAATGATGTATATAGTTGTAAGACTGAAAGTGTTGATGAATTAGTGAGCAATGTGTTTATAGATAAATATTATTTTTAGAATTGAGGGTTTGGTTGGCATCATAGTGCCACAATGTTAGTGTCTCAGGATGGTTTGAGTGGACAGTGTCATAATCTACCATTCATCTTTTGACTCAACACGGTCCGACCCCTGGGATTCTGCAAACAAACTAGCAGCTTACTGAAATGTGATGCCACTAGTCAGTCACGCACCTGCAGATCATGGTGTACCACTCCAAAAATCTGAATGTGACTGTAGTTTAGGGGTGGGGTCTACATTTAAGCCCTGTCACATGGCAATTTTATTCAGCACACAACTGGTTAAGATGTGTGCAAACTACTTCTGGGGAGTAGTAGAGTGCCCACTGCATGATCAAGACTGCTGATGTACAACTTATGGATGTCAAAGTGTGCTCATAGATGGCTCGCATACATGTGTATGCTTTGTAAAGGCAGCGTGAATGGAAATTGGAAGGTAGTGAGAGGATGTGAAAAGAGGGCATACCCAGCATCATCTAAGAAAAACACAGGATGTTTGTATAACATGGTAACCATTTAATCCTGGAGACATTCTATAGATGTTTAGGTGCATTGGGATGGGGAGTAAGTGACAATGTTTGTCAAACTGTTCCTCTGGTACACATGAAGCATAATATGAGTTAGTTCAACTTACTTAGTAGCCACATGTTACTGATATCCCCTGCAACAAAATGACATGCAAGAGCAGACTGTTGGAATATGTAGCTGTTGTATGTCCACCCACGAAAGGCAGCATACACATTAGTGAAAATCCCCTGTAATTGCAGACACCTTGCACACTGATTGAGTGCCAGCAGTATCTGTTGCAGAATTGATGTCCCCTATTGCGAAGCCAGGTTCAGTGTCACATGGGTGAAATCCATGGTACCTTATACCTGTGGTAATAGGACAATTCCATAGAATTATTTTTGCACCTGTTGCCTTTACACCTGAGACTGTGGTATGGCGATATACTGATTCACAAGACTGGTAAGGCATCCCAGTACCTAGTGCAAGCAATTGCTGTCACTGGCTTACCTCTCCCTGGCAGGAAGCCAAACCACTGTGTGAGCTCAAAAGGCGATCTTCAAAGGGGAAGCCGCATTTGAAGGGCAAATGATGAACACACACAAGAAGGGCTGCTGTTTTGTTCTGGTCCACAGATGAGCATCCGGGACAAAGAGGGGGAAACAGTTGCCAAACCAGTTTTTCCGTGGGCCCTTGTAGCTTTCATTTGGGACGAGGGGTCAGATGGTAAGCTGGTGATGCCTGAGGGTGGTAGTAGACATGTACACCCTGTCACAAGTAAGGTGTCCTAATCACTGCTCTGAGGGATGCAAGTGACAGTCACACTATAGTGGTGGGTAGGCTGGTTTCACTAGGCCAGTATTTTCCAGGAGAAGTTCAAAGGTTAAGGACAGCCCAGAGGCAGGCCACTGCCCACCCTGTGGCTTTGTTACCCTAGAGAGAGAGGGTACACTTACACTGAACAGGGTGATAGTCAGTCCTGACCTTACTGCAGATGGTATCCTAGACAATGTGCTCCCTGAATGAAGCAGAGAACCATGAGGGGTGGCCACCCATTGATTTCCAAAACCCAAAGATATTGGAGTTTTGTTCCTATGCAGAGGAAGCAAAAGCCTCAGAGAAGAATGGAGAACAGGAAGATAAGGCCCTCAGAGAGGAGAACAGAGAGCCAGGGGCAAGCTAATCATGTAGAGGGAACACCAAAACGGGCACTGGGGAGCCACCACTGTTCTAGAGGGAGACTGTGTGTCAGCCCTAGAATTCCTGAATTGTCAGACAACTGTTCAGCCTCAGGGTGCCTCCCCCAAGAGGAAAGAAGGAGGGGTGGAAAGAGGGTGTCTGCTACTTGAGATGGTACTCACTGCCCACTCAGAGGAGCCAAAGAGGCACCCAAGGACCTGCTGAGTGACTCCTTGCCAACTCCAAAGCTGGAAGTGAAGCCCACAGCTAACCATAATATCATATATCCACCTGTTAGTGGGGAGATAGTGTTGTGGTTCTGGGCACTGACCGCTGTCAGTGGCCTATGCTGGTTGCTTGCCTTTGGAGTAGCATTGGCCCTGTCATGGGGGTTAGGTCCTGTCCTGGGAGGGAGGCATGATGGGCCCACTGACCTTGTTGGTCATGGTGGGGCTACTTAAGTGATGGGTAGCCGCAGTGGGTAAGTTAGGTGTTGTCCCAACTAAGGTAGGGGTTAGTGAATCCAGTGCCCCACATTCCTAAGTAAAAAGTAAAGAAAGGATAAACAGAGTCACATTCCTATCCAAGGCCCAAAGTAAGTTGAGGCCCATCAGTTTTGAGGTGAATCAACTCCCCATAGTGATTGATTCTAGCAGAAGGATGTGAGGCTGAATAGGCCCTACATAGACCAGCCATTTTCCCCATCCTCCCCGCTGAATAGTCAAGCAGAACTACCTAGAGTCTGGTTAGTTCTCCTGTACGTATTAGCTTGGGGGTGGGGCTTGTGAGGAAATGGCTTATGGCAGGTCCACTGCCACGTTTTTCCCCACTTGTTGACTATTAAGTGCTGCTGTCACAACTCTGTGATGCACTGGGACCTGCTGACCAGGCCTGAGTGCATGGGTTCTTGTTCCTAAAAAAGTATGTTTAATTGTCTTACACCTAATTGGCATGGGTTAACTTACATGTCCCTAGTATATGGTACCAGGGGTACTCAGGGCCTGGAAGTTAAAGTGTCTCTCGTGTCTCTAGAGGGAACGGAGACTTCCATGCTGACCAGAGACGCTGAGGCTCCTGCATGCAGTCACTCCAGCTGACAGTGGTCTGACACAACCCGGACGGGGTGTCCAACTTGAGACCAGGACGGGGTCCCACACTCTCTCTATTCAGGTATGGGGGTTCGACTAAATCCTAGAAGGATTCTTGGCTCTTACGTTTTAGACCTACACATATGCTAGGTACACTCAGGTACATCTAGTTAGGCATCGTAGGAGTACGCGCACTTGCATAATGCTTTTATATTCATGTATGTATCCATGATTATCGCAATATGGTAGAACTGTTCTATCGCTTTGCTTTTATCGTACTGCTGATAATATATCTCTGCTATTGTCTGCTGGTTGCCGCAGCACATATATTTTACACTAGAATAACAACTGTTCAATAAATACTTATTGAAACGCCCGACTGTTTATTCTGTGTAACTCTCTGACGTGTAACACTCTGTCGTGTAGTTCCTATAGTAGTAGTAGTAGTTCCTATAGTACCCATGCAGGACCTGCGCGTTTGTGTAACATAAGCTGTGGGCTTGGTGGCAGACTGACTCTGTGCACCCTCACCGCATATGTTAGATTGTTTTGCATTAGCTAGCTCACAGTGCCACTAGAATCTCCTCTTATCGGGGAGAGATTAGTTTCTGGCAACCTTAGATCATGACAACCCAAATTCCTCAGAATCGTGGAAACAATGTACTACTTTTCGCTCAGTCACTCGTGCTTACTTATTCGGTTTGTCTCAGAGAGTTACACAGAATAAACAGTCGGGCGTTTCAATAAGTATTTATTGAACAGTTGTTATTCTAGTGTAAAATATATGTGCTGCGGCAACCAGCAGACAATAGCAGAGATATATTATCAGCAGTACGATAAAAGCGAAGGGATAGAACAGTTCTACCATATTGCGATAATCATGGATACATACATGAATATAAAAGCATTATGCAAAGTGTGCGTACTCCTATGATGCCTAACTAGATGTACCTGAGTGTACCTAGCATATGTGTAGGTCTAAAACCTAAGAGCCAAGAATCCTTCTAGGATTTAGTCGAACCCCCATACCTGAATAGAGAGAGTGTGTGGGACACCGTCCTGGTCTCGAGTTGGACACCCCGTCCGGGTTGTGTCAGACCACTGTCAGCTGGAGCGACTGCATGCAGGAGCCTCAGCGTCTCTGGTCAGTGTGTCAGCATGGAAGTCTCCATTCCCTCTGTCTTACCGGGGCAAGATGTGGTATATTTATACCCTGGAGACTCTCATCCCTTTGTGTGGTTTGCATTGGGCCTGGGCAGTCTTGAGGAAGACGTCAGGGGGGAACTTTGTACAGACATATTATGCAGGTGCTGTATTCCTAGAGAATCATGCATAATTAATGGGTACAGTGTGGGCCTGTGTTTTGGAAAAACTTTGCTGTATTCAAAACCACAGAATAGATAACGTTCAGCCCTCAGAGCTCGTTGTGTTCTAGCGGGGCTAATGTGGGTGAAAGATCATGCCTATATAAGGAATCATACTATAATAGGACATGTTTAGTTATGACCGTAATAGGGCATATGCGGCATTGACCATAATAGGGCAAGTACGAATATGACCATATTAGGGCAAATACGAATACGTCCATTTTAGGGCATGTATGAACGGGTCTACATTAGGGCCTCTATACGGGACATAACAGCAGCACTTATTGTACCAACACTATTGTGACAAAGTAAACATGTTTCATAGCCTGACACTGCAGACTGGTAGAGCAGTTTCAAACTGCAAACTTGACTTTGCTATTGAAACTAATGACAATGTTCAGATCTTCCTTTTTAATATATATAAGTCACCACTAAGGTAGGCCTCTTGAGCCCTAAGGCAGGGTGCTGCACATTAAAAAATAGGATATGCGTTTTCATATGTCCTAACAGTAAAAACGTAAAATAGTCACTTTTACTGTTAAAAGGATAGTAGCCCCATTGGCAAGTACAGGGTTCCACGCTGACAACTCAGCTGTGTTAACTTCTGAATCGGACTACAACATTTGATACTTCAAGGTATCAAAAGAATCATTACAGTAAACCCGACTTGATGCCTAAGTCGATGTTAATGTAACTTTTGAGTAAAAGGCAACTTTAGAAATTTGCCACTCTGTTGCTTAAGTTTTCCAATGGCCATTTACAGTTGCTGGCCACAAGACAGCCTTCTGCCCTCCTGGGGACATGTGTGAGCAACCCTCAAGAAAAGACAAAATAGGAGCTTGCCACTGGAAGAGGTGTTACCTCTCACTGGCAGGAAGCCCACACAGGGTAAAAGCCCAAAAAAAGAGCTTCAAAGGGGAAGTTGCCTTTGAGAGCAAATGGTGAACACACACGAGAGGGTTGCTCTTTTGTTCTAGGACAGGTTAGCTTCGGGGACAGAGAGGGGGAAACAGGAGGAAACAGCTGCCAAACCAGTTTTCACATGGGTGTTTATCCCTCAGGTAGCCACGCATCTACAGTTGGCTACCAAGCTACACAAACCAAGAGAAGGGTGCTGCCATCTTTGGAGTGGGCATAATATTGCAGAGGCCACACTTTGCAGGAAGTCTTCATCAGGCAGGATGGGACCTGGAAGCCCATGGGCTAGTAGTTATAGCATCCACCGAGCGCAAGTTATGGGCACTCCTTACACCCAGACCTCATATCACATCTGTACTGTAAAGAGGACCTAAGAAGGACTGCCCTGCTGTTCCGTGGACCTGGCAAAGAGAGGCTGCACCGAAGCCTGAACTGCACTTGCTGATCTTTAGGCTGGGAAAGACTGGACTGTGCGTGTGGTGCCCTGGTCAAGGAAAGTATTCCCTGAGCCCCAGTCAGAAGCGTGAACTCCAAGAGTCAGCTGGCTGACTAAAAATTCATGGAAATAAGACCTATTTTTGATAAATTGGTGTCAGGTTTTCTTTGTGTTGTGTTTTTTTCTTATTCAGCTGTTTAACTACTTCTAAATGATTTACATTTGTTCCTTTCACAAAGCCTGACTGCTCAAAGCCACAGCTACCGAGGATTGATCTGAGGTCTTGCAAGCGAACCTGACTGGACCCAAGTCAGGTTTGTGAGTTTTTTACACGGTGAGGTTGCACAACCACTCACAGCAGGTCTATTGAATATGAATGAAGCCTTATTGCTAAATGTGTTCTCTACTATTTGGACACATTTACTTTTGTGTGCCTGTTTTTTTAAATGTATTAAATATACATATATTTTTTAAAAGTATTAACGAATATTTAACTTTTTAATAGATACAATTTTCTTTTCCTAATTTATCTAAGTGCTGTTTGTGTTATTCACTGCCTTTCTTGCAATACCAGTGAGTAGTAAAGTGCTGTGAGTGACTTATACCAAGATTTGGCTTAAATAGATTTGAGTCTGACTGTGCTTAAATATTACTGGACTGGATGTGGGTGTTGGTTTGGTGAACAGTAACTTGCTTACTCTTTTGTATGTCCGGTTTTATATTTGCATGCTCCTCCCTCTACCCCTCCTTATTTTTCTCTCATTTAGTAGTTGATATTCCCCATTTCCCAAACAATCCCTTTGCCCCTACCACATTAAATCCTAAAACATAAACCTATGCATGCATATTTCTCTGAATTCATGGCAGAGAACATAGAACATAAGATGAAGGATAGATATAGATATCTGCCTGGATCTTAGTATTTGTGATAAGATTAAGTAGTACTACTTCTACAGTACTAATTTACCTACTCAAATATACTTTAGTGAATAGGCTTCAAAGAGTCCTGTCTTCCATTTCCCTCGACATTGCACTTTTTCTCAAAAGACTACTTTTTTGTATAGAACAAATCACACTGAATTAACATGTTATTTATATTTATTGAACATAGTGCACTAATTTAGCACATGAGAGTACTGCACATGAAGGGCCGAATTCACAAACAAAGTAGTAAATCTGCACTTGACAGCATACATCCTAGTGAGAGTACAAATTCACTTTGTTTTGAGATTGATATACAATACCACATAACACCTGGAAAACTGTACCAAGGGCCATATTAGAAATAGGGCGCGCTTTCCCTGTTTGTGTCACAGAGCACCTTTAGACAGCTCAAACAGAGACAGTGCTCCCTATTATGATGAATGTGCTACCCTCAGGGGGCCACAAACTTGTGCTGCCCCAGGGCACCGTATTCAGTGAAATATGGAGCAGCTGCTTCAGAGCCACTCTGCGTTTTCACTGTGCAGGCAGCAAACTGCCTGCACTGTGAAGAGGTGAGAGCGAGATCTTCTAGCAGGCAGGTGCAGTGAGTGACTGCGCCCTCCTGCAGGATGATCCTTGGAGGGTCCATGGGACCCCCCTTTCACCTCTCCAGATGGCTGATTTAGGGGGCGCACTGATAATGCATCACTTTTTTGTGCCACACTTTCAGTGCTCCTCCTCAGGGCCTGTTTGCCTCTGCACCCATGTTCGTAATACGGCATTGGCATAGAGGCAAAGGGATTCCATCATATGCACCACTGCTATCAGTATTACAGAAGAGGCTGCACAAGCGCTTGTGGCCCCTGAAGTAATTATAAGTGCCCCTGGGGAGCAGAAAGTAGGCGCTCACCTCAGTTGGGCCCCCGAGGCAGCTTCCGTAATATGGCCCCAAGGTATAGTTTTCATTGTATACCCTGTGAGTGTCATATTACTATTACCCAAAAACAATACACCCATTGTATAGAGTTCTCCAAAGTGGAGAAATCCACTCGGAGGGAAGAGGAGACCCTGTGCAAATGCACTCTTTTTCCTTCTTTATGTTTCCTCTGAAGGTTAAAACTTTCCCCATTTAGAAACCCCCTCCCCTTCACCCCCAACAAATAAGGGGGTGAGCCTTTCTGCTTCTCTCCCTGCTACCCACCAGATACCAGAGGCTCCTTCACTAATGTGCACGCTGCCTTTCCTGGGTGCACAAACAACAACTACATTTTTTCGACAGTCTGTTCTTGCATGTCATTTTGTTTCAAGGGATTCATGTAACATGTGGTTACTAAGTTTAACTAACTCATACTTTGACTATATGTACAACTGAGGGACAGTATCACCTACATAGCCATCTACTCACCCTATCCCAATGCACCCAGAGTAACAATGATTGCACACATCTATAGAATGTCTGCAGCATTCTCGTGGTAATCACGTTACACAAATATCTTATGTTTTTGTTGTAGATGATTCTGCCCAATAAGATTCAGGGAGGTATGGTGGAACTGCGGCTCAGAAATAAAGCAGTCAAACTATAGACACAATGAGTGAATGTCCAGCTCAGTGCTTTTCCCGTTAAGAAGCAAAGGGATACTTTAAGCACACCACAGCTCAATACTATGCACATCGAATTCGCAGCACTATAGGAAAGGTATACTGTGGAAGCTAAAGGGATTACTACACAAACAGAAGCATTGGAATCAATCACAGGTGCAGACTCACTGTGGTGAAATGAAGCAGTTTTCCTGAGTTCTATGAGCTGTAGGTCAGACCAAATGGTATGGGTAAGCAGTTCAACAAAGTAACATCAAAAGCTGTTTATCAACTTCTCAGTTAATGTTTTGGTTAGACGTTATCTGAGCTGAAGTGCACTCAGGATCTCCAAGCGTGGGTCTACAGTCTTCAACTCTTCAACTTCATGATATGAGCAACTGTGCTCGTCATCACAGGGACTTGTTTGGGTGGGCCAGCTCCTCTCCGCATCGAGCCCATGGGAACTGCAGCGGCACAGTTGAGCATCTGATGAGAATGATTCTGCACTCCTAGCCTGGGAATACCTTCCCCTGGTTCATGGTGCAGGCTTGAGTCTTCAGGGTGCAACCTTCAGCACAAGTCCTATGGTCTTCATTGGCTCTGAGGTAGTTGCTTGACCAGGCACACTCTTCGATCGTTAGCTCATGTTGGCTTAACTCAGACACTCAGAAAGGCAAGTAGACCCTCAGGCACTCCTGGGTCAACTATGCGCGCACTCCCACAGCGGTCTGCTTCTTCTAGGACACTGCCCTCTCCAGTTTCGGAGGCTAGTCTCCTCCTGCTCAGGCAGCTAGCTCCTTTGGGATCCTGTGGGGCAAGTGACTCCTTCTTTCCTCCCAGCAGGCAGGGAGACTCTCATGTCTCAAGCAGACCTACAGCTCTTCAGTTTGAGGTGCAGTCTGTAGGTGATGTCCTTTCCCTTCTAGAAGAATAGCTATGGGTGATAGTTCCTCTGGATTACAGTAGCTCCCTGAGTACTCCGCAGAGTACCGTCATTCTTGGTCAGCGAAGAACCTTGGAACTGGTATCAAGTGGGAAGCTGTGTGCCCCACTTTCATACACAATTTCCAGATAGAGCTTATGGATCCAGCATCTAAAGTCCAAGAACCACCTTTGGTGGAGTTCCTTTTCACATTTCATTTTATGGGTGCAGTGCAGGCACAGTCTTTTTGTAAAAGTCATGGTCATTTCATTAGGTAGTGATGAGACTGGTTTTAAATAGAAGTAAACATAACATGAGCACCATATGTGTGGAGCACTGCACCAGGCTATCACAGCCTTCCTGGATGGGCCACTCAAGGGGAAATAAAAGGGCCAGGCTCTGCCTTGAAACTTCTCTCCCTTTAACACATAAATCTTTTGACTCGCCCATTTACCCACCATGAACTAAAGTGTCAGTGCTCAGGAAGGGCTAATCTGCAATGCCCTGCTAAACAAGATACCATGGAATTCTAAAGGCAATCCTCTTCTAACTCCCTCTATACTTCAGGATCTAGTGTTACACCCTCTAGGTCAGGAATGCAGGCAATATACATCCACTGCCTGGAAAGGGTATATCACGGTCTCCGTCATGAGTCATGTCAAACTAGGGACAATCCAAAATGAACCCCAGTGGCTCCAGTATTCACACGCTTGCAAACAACATGGCTTCCTGCCACCATTACCCATACATACACTCGCCCTTGGCATGCACGCAGCAATGTTGATGCAGGGTTTGAAATTGACATATAAGCAGAACTTTACATGAACAGGCTTGTGTGTATCACACTCACTTTGAGCAGGTAAAGGGCCTGTCAAAACTTTCCCCATTTAATCACTGTGGATTATAAAATGTTATGCTGCCACCACTCTCATAGTACATGTCCAAAGGACACAGATTGTATATTTTTGTCTGTTAAGGCATTCCTTCTCATTTCAGAACCAGGCCATGGGTCTCAGGGTCAATTTTTGGGCCTAGGCCTCAGCACGCACGTAGAATTTTATGTGTGCTGGGACCACACGACAACCAGGATACCAGTGTCACATGCAGTCAGATTACTCATGGCTTGGGTGCACATCAGTTTACCATGAAGGAGCATTTCTACCCAAACAGTTCCCACAGGAGGGAATAATATTGAGGACCCCAAATTACTGTATGATATCTCCCATTCCAGAGGATTTTCAACTCACATTTACCACCTATCATCAGCAGGCAGTAAAGGTGTATGGGGTCAGGGACGGCCTTAGGGTGGTACTACAGGTGCAGCCGTACCTGCTGCTGACTTTGGTGGTGTAGGTTGTGTTTAAAAAATATTATAGTTTAAAAGCATTTGAACTTCCTTGTGCGTCCAGCAGTTTTTACGCAACAATAAAAATGTCAATGTAACGTTGGTGATTGTTCCTACTGATGAGGGATCGGATTTTTTTTCTGGTGGCAGGTTTGACTCATCATAAAGTAGCGCGGAGGGTTAATGTGCCTCCTGCAAAGAATGTGTGCCAAGCAGGACATAGAACTGAGTGTGAGTGAACTATGAGTAGCACTATTAAACAAGCATTGGCAAAGCCAATAGGTCTCGCCTTTGGGATCTTATAATTTTTTAGCAATGTAATAGTTGTTGTTTTTGCACTAAGGATTTTGTTTTGGATAATTAAACATTTTTTTGCTTGTATTGTATATGGAAATAAGTTTTGTAGCAGTTTGGCTTATCCCTGAGTTAATGTGTAAAGCGTTTGCGCAATACGTACATAGCAACACCATACCAGGCACACCATAAAAGGAACTCGATACAAGGTTATATGAAGAATAGCCTTTGTATTTTTATAAAACATATTAGAACAGAGGGAAATGCGAAAATGAGCTTCAATTAGATAAAGTATATTACTTGTGGACGAGGCTGGCTTTGGGGAAATAGCACGTGAGTTCAAAATGCAAAAGGCCCGCGCTATATTTATTTTTTAATAACAAGCCGGAAATGTTTGTTTAAGAAAGAAAAAGTTTCTAAATCGTGTACGAGGCTGGCTTTGGTGAGAGAGCACGTAAGTTGAAAATGCAAAAGGGCCGCGCTCTATTTATTTCACAATTATGACTAAAAAGTGTATCAATTATGGACGACGCTGGCTTGAAAAAGTGTATAAATCGTGTACGAGGCTGGCTTTGGTGAGAGAGCACGTCAGTTGAAAATGCCAAAGGGAAGAGCACACACGCCACATGCGTGCTTGTAAAAGTAAAACAAAATCACACTGCTGGCACTGCAATGATGTGTTTGCTGGGGCCGCGCTCTATTTATTTAACAATTATGCGCCGTAGATGTTTGTTTAATGACTAAAAAGTGTATCAATTGTGGACGACGCTGGCTTGAAAAAGTGTATAAACCGTGTACGAGCCTGGCTTTGGTGAGAGAGCATGTAATTTGAAAATGCAAAAGGGCCGCGCTCTATTTATTTCACAATTATGCACCGGAGATGTTTGTTTAATGCCTAAAAAGTGTATCAATTGTGGACAAGGCTGACTTTGAGAGAGAGCACGTGAGTTCAAAATGCTAAAGGGCCGCGCTCTATTTATTTAATAATAACGCTCCCGAAATGTTTGTTTAATAACGCAAAAGTGTACAAATTGTGTACGAGACTGGCTTTGGTGAGAGAGCACGTCAGTTGAAAATGCCAAAGGGCCGCGCTCACACGCCACACGCGTGCTTGTAAAAGTAAAACAAAATCACACTGCTGGCACTGCAATGATGTGTTTGCTGGGGCCGCGCTCTATTTATTTAACAATTATGCGCGGTAGATGTTTGTTTAATTACTAAAAAGTGTATCAATTGTGGATGACGCTGGCTTGAAAAAGTGTATAAACTGTGTACGAGGCTGTCTTTGGTGAGAGAGCACGTAAGTTGAAAATGCAAAAGGACCGCGCTCTATTTATTTCACAATTATGCGCCGGAGATGTTTGTTTAATGCCTAAAAAGTGTATCAATTGTGGACAAGGCTGGCTTTGAGAGAGAGCACGTGAGTTCAAAATGCTAAAGGGCCGCGCTCTATTTATTTAATAATAACGCTCCCGAAATGTTTGTTTAATATCGCAAAAGTGTACAAATTGTGTACGAGACTGGCTTTGGTGAGAGAGCACGTCAGTTGAAAAGGCCAAAGGGCCGCGCTCACACGCCACACACGTGCTTGTAAAAGTAAAACAAAATCACACTGCTGGCACTGCAATGATGTGTTTGCTGGGGCCGCGCTCTATTTATTTAACAATTATGCGCAGTAGATGTTTGTTTAATGACTAAAAAGTGTATCAATTGTGGACGACGCTGGCTTTGAGAGAGAGCACGTAAGTTCAAAATGCTAAAGGGCCGCTAATAATAACGCGACGCAGGTGTGTGTTTAATAATGAAAAAGTGTATAAATCGCAAAACAAGGAGGCACGTCTGGCGAGTGGTGTGCGATGTGCGCGAGCTGTAAGGGTGCCCGCGAGCGATACGCTTAATGAGCCATGACAAGAGAGGAAAGCCAGATGGCGCCTGTGCGCGTAACTGTGCGCATAACCGCAAGCTTTAGGCCACAAGCAAAAGCGTGTGGTCAGCTTTTTGAAGCCCTCTTACTAAAAGTCTCGCCAGTGCAGCGCATGCGCTGCCTGAGGCGAGACCTAAAAAATGCAATGTTTGTCAGAGAGAGGCTATGGAGAGATAAGGGGCACTGTTGGAGAGTGGAAGCCAGGGAATTTATGCAGAAGGAGGTCATGGGAGGGACAAAAAAGACTGTTGCACTGGGCGCCTCTAGTGCTAAAGCTGGCCCTGTATGGGCACTACAGCAGATAAATGGGGGCGAGTGGGCATGGGTTTGAAGTGTAGGTGAGCAGGGTTTAGGGGTTGCTGGGGTGAGTGTTTCATGTTATCTCCATGCTGTAGGAGGGGTTTGGGGTGGACAAGTGGGAGCCTCTGCTTTCTGGCTCACCATTGGCGGCTGTTGCCTTTCTACACCCAGTAAAACCAGGCCCGGTATTCGTGCACCTGATAATTTTCCAGTCTGGGAACACCTGGGGAATGTCTACTGTTAAAAGGGAGAAAAATAAGTAGGGCAAGTGAGACACATGAAAATACAAAACCACACCTACAAAGAGTAAGTCAATTAGTATTGAACTAGCCCCTTCCAGATGCTGACACAATTATCTTTTTCTGAATTTTAAAAAGTTTTTATCACATTTGCACGTATCATTTGTTGCTTAATTTACATGCCACATCTAGTGGCGGCTGGGCTTGTGTAATGCTCTAAAGGCCACGGCAGGCCACTGCCTTTAGTTCGGCTCTCATTCGATCACTTTGCTGTCTTCTATTCGTTTTATTGCTTTTGATTTGGCATATAACCTTGAACAGCGGCCTAGAAAATATAACGAGCTGTGGACGGGACGCCCGTCCTTTCCTAAGAGTCTGTGCTGCCCTTCCTTGCTTTTTCTCATCTGAGATTGATGTTTTGCGTGTTTATTGTTTCTCTCTCCTGGCTGTGTGCGCTTCCAGTAGCAGTCGGCGGACGTCCAGTTCGTTTTGCTGCACTGTGCCTGATATTGATTCGGGAAGCGTGCTCGCGCCAAAAGAGTCATGTGCGATATGTGGTCTAATCTACCAGAGCGCGGAGAGCGTGGCGCGTTCTCATCAATGATTCCACTGCGCTCCCGGGGATCGAGGCGCGCGCGGGCGGGTGGTCATGGCCGGCATACACTCTCATTTACGAATAGAAATGATGTTCTCAGTAACAAAGCGGGAATTTCACTGGCCGCGCTTTGGATACAAAAATCAGGCGTGCAAGAAGAAGAGTGTGTGACCTGGAATTGAATTAGAAAGGTGAAACCCAGAAAGCAAACCTAAGAAAAGCTCTTTATGCAACACAGTTCACAAACCTTACAGTTGAGCACTGTCGGTAACCCACGGGGGCACCGGGGCCCACTGAACCCTGATAATTGATGCAATTGCTGCCACAAGAGCAGTCGAAGGGGCCATTTTCCTTGCCCGCTTCAGGGCCTTCGACATTCAAGGTACGCTACCGGTGACCCACTTGGTCCTGTGAAAGTAAGCCCTTAAAGTGCAGTTTCCCCAGGTCTCTCTGTGAAGGTGAGAGGCAGATTAAAGTGATTTTAACAATATATGGCTACGTGCCATGGCAAGAATCAAAATATCCTATTAACATATCTTCATATTCTATAAATATGATTGTTCTAGCTAATTATGTAACGTCAGTCCAGACGAGTCATGGTGCCAGATGTACTAAGCACGTCTGTGGTCCCAAACCCTGTGATTCGTATATGAACTGGATTCGCAACTTCAAAAGGGCCATTTCTAATGTTCAAAACCAGCTTTCTTTCACAGCCAACCATAAGGGTAACGGTTCGATCCTCGGCGCCGGTGCCAGCTCAGCCCAGCACCATGTGACTCTTGGCAATAGCTCGCTTAATCTTTCCGACGGCCCCGAGCGCCTTGAGTCCCTTAGGGGTGATCAGTTCGCGCTTTACTAATACCGGGTTATTTTTATAGGTATTGCCCTTGCCATAGTCTACAAGTGAGGAAAGGAACAGAAAAAACAGTTACGTGGAAAAAATGAAAAAAAGTGAAAATGTATATATTTTTTTATTTTCAATATGATGAAGAAAATCATTTATACTTTGAAAGACGTATTTTTCTGTTAGTAGTGATTTTGCATTGCAGGTTTGGCCTATGGATATCGTTATGGTTAGGATTGATTGAAGGAGCCAAATTATGGCTGTCCTAGGGCTATGGTAGCGTTTAGGTTAAGGGTGTGTTGATGTTTGGGTTGAGGATAGAATTAGGTTTAAGGTTACTGTTTAAGGTAGGGTAGGTTTAGGGTTAGAGGAACTTTTAAGGTTTTACTGTGCATTGGAGTTGTCAGGGAATGTATTCGGTATAGTATTCTGCATAGTGCTTTCTTCATTATTGTTACAACTACAAAGATCGGAAATTCTCAAGACACTTCTGCCCTGCATCCTCTCGTGTGAGCAGTGGCAAGAGATGGTGTAGAAATCAAGAAAGGAGAAATGGTTTGGAACTCTGAACTAAGGTGTTTTTTCTAAGACGTCAGTCGTCACCAGATTCTGTTTTGGTATCAGCGTTCAGACAGAAGTATCATTCCTCTTCATACAAATTCAAGATAGGTCTGAGCACCTGAGCAGTTTAATGAAGTTTCGCTCTGTTCTTTTCAGTTACATTATTCAAGTCCAATGGAGACCATTGGAGATATGTATGAGATGCTAATTCTTAGAGACACACTAGCACCAAATTACTTTGCACAGTACTTTGGCTTTCCTTCAACAAACTTGGTAAAAAGAACAAATAGAGAATGGTGGGTAGTTGTATAAAATTATTGAGGCAGATGACAATATGCTGTTTAATAACTAGGCAATTGCATTTTAACAGTGTTTTAACCGAAGTTATGCAGTTTCTTTCTACTCCATTTAAATATTTAATATACGGAAAGAGGGCGAGTTTAAAGGGGACATCTGGTAAATCATGTCACAGTATATCTAAATCCAAATTAGATATAATCTAACAAAGTAATATTGTTTTGTGCCTATGGCTGCTGATTGTTTGGTGATGTGCGACTGGGTGAAGAGAACTTCCTTTTTCTCTTTACCTGATGGCCTACTTAAGTGGCATGTTCCTTTCTTCATTGCTGATAACTAATTTTGGCTAACTGAGTTTGATTTGCAATTTTTTTCACCTTTTTCCTCAGACTGAATTTCTCATCAGATAAAACCAGAATATTGACATTTGACATTGCATGCCACCCATCTCTGTGTGTTTATACGACTTAGGGGCATATCAGCAAGGGCCTGCGATAATTATCGCTCAGCGCTTTTAGCGCGAGGATAATTATCGCAGGCTAACGCTGGATTCTATCGTGGAGATAGCGTGCTATCAGCAACGCTTATCTCCCAAGCGATAGGAATCCATGCGTAAGCTGGAAAACAGTGTGATTATCGCTGGAAATCCAGCGATAATCGCACTGCGACCAGCGATACCTTGCTGATAGGGCAGGGTGGTTTTAGCCATGTAATCCACCTCCCATTGGATTACATGGCTAAGTCAGATTACAAGCAGGCGTAAGGAAAGTAGCGATAACTGTGGTTATCGCTACTTTTCTTATCGCTCTGCTTGTTTGCATGCAGCTTGATAATTGGAGAAATGTCGGTTAGCGACATTTCTCCAGTTATTTTGGCACGGAACGCCCACTTTGCATCTCATTAGAGATGCAAAGCTGGGCGTTGTTGTAAGGGGCGCTAAATCAGCAAAACACGCGATAGCGTGTCTTTGCTGATACGGCGATGAAATTATCGCCGCTTTTCGCCCGAAAACGGACGCAAAAGCGGCGATAATTTCATAGCGCCGTCTTGCTGATATGCCCCTAAATGAATTTGTCTCCTGAAAGGAAGCCTCATGTATTTACCACCCACTTCTGTTATTAACACTAACACTGGAACCTCCCCCAACAAAACGAAACTCATAACTAGATGTGTGCTCAGTTGCTTAGATTTTCCAACTTCAATATTTTCTTCAAAACTCTCCAATTCTGCGCCACTTGTGAAGTTTGCAAAGTTAAACTTTCAAGAAAAGAATTAGAGGTGCACGAAATTTGTGCAGTTTTTTTTGTATAAGTACATTAAATTGTGGGAAATTACATGTAATTGTGTGAAATGCAAAACTGGCTTTTGACACTAAGGGGCATATTATCAAGGGCTTATCGCCGCTTTAGCGGCACTTTTTTGCCGGTAAAGCGGCAATAATTTTATCGCCCTATTAGCAAGATGCAGCTAACGGGTCTTAGCGTGAGTTTTAGTGCGATGGCGGCCCGTTTTTTTATCTCAAAGCATGTCAGCGATATTTATCGCTAATGACATGCAAAGTAGGCGTTCCTCACTAAAACTACATGGAAACAGTCGCAAACACAACTTTCCTCTATTATCAATGCCCGCGAAGCGATACGAAAAGTCGCGCTAACCGCGCTTATCGCTGGAATTTAACACCTGAAAAAAACTTGACTTAACCATCTTGTCAATGGGAGGTGGATTGTTAGGTTAAGTACACACTTGCCTATTAGCAAGCTTTTCGTTTACGCAGTTAATTTATCGCGGGAATTCTCACGCTATTGCTGGTTTTACACGCTATCGCTGGATTTCCTATCGCCTTTGCGATACGCGTTGCTAATAGCGCGCTATTACGGCGAGGAAATCCAGCGATAGCCGGCGATAAAAAAAACAAATGTTTGATAATATGCCCCTATATTTCAGAGTGAAATGTAGGGCAAAAAACACAAGTGGCGCAAACAGCAGCAATTCCTGTTCTGATCGTCCACATTGATCCTGAAAACTCGCGCTGAATTTTTGCCATGAATTAAACATAATTATGCAACATGGCATAATATTGTTATTTCGAAAATCTATGGTAATTTACGTAACATGAAATACCGAAATTACACAAGTTTGCGTCTGCATGACTTAAATTTTGACCGGGCCTACAAAAGCTCGCTTAAAGCAGAGTTTTCTAAAGGTGGAGTATTTGCTTGCGGGGGGGTGGCATATTATAAGAAACTTTTTTCTGAATGGAAAGTTTTGATAAGTTTAGAAAAGTGAGCCACTTTATGAGATGCATGTCTTCACAGACAGAATTTACATTTCATCCTTCTCTATCAGTGACCCCTTGTTTGGGAATTGCACCTATACTGAATATGCATGTTTTCTCTTGTGTATTCACCAGAACTTCTCTCTTATCTACTCCACGGTCCTCTCTGCAGGACAACACAAACTAAAGCCAATCAAACCATCATATATAATGCGCGGTGCGACTTCCTGCTGAAGGATGTACCTGGGTGGGAGCACAAGCTGTCAGAATATCTGTGACGGGCGGCAGCATCACTTCCCATTGAGGCAGGAGTGGGAGCTAGGGGATGGGCACTGTAGGGGCGTGTGCACTAGTGGTGGCAGCTTGGTTTGGGGGAGTAGGAGTCTAGTGAGCTGACTCATGACAGAGTTGGGGCTTGGCACTAAGGACTATGCCCAGTGTGAGAGCCGGAAGCAGGGTACAGAGGTCTACCTCCGAGTGGTGCCAGTCCACCTGCTGTCCCACGCCCCCCCCCACCTTTCCTGCAGATGGAACGGTTTACCACCTCTGCAAAAGACCTTTGAGGTTCTCCTTCTTCGCAAACACTTATCTGTGAAAGTTTCACAATTCACGAAGCTCACTGGGTATAAAATAAAAATTGGGATTTTTCATCCACGCATTACATCATTTAGGTAGGTCACCCGAAGGTAACTGTTCAATATTTTTGTTCTGGGAAGGTGAGGTCTGTGGAACTGAAGAAAACGCTCCACAGAAAGCCTTGTTACTCATGAGTAGTACTTAAAAAAAAAAAAAATGTAAGTCCGTTTTTATATAGCGCAGCTACTCACCCTTACGGGTCTCAAGGCGCTGGGGGCCAGAGTGGAAATTAAGTGAGCTATTGGCCAGAGTCACATGGTGCTGAGCTGCCGCTGGAGCCGGGGATCAAACCGTGAACCCTGTGCTCCGAAGTCAGCTGCCCTGGCCGCTGCACCACACCTCTCCACTCAGTACTTCTGCTTTTAGGTCTTCCTTGACAGCACACCTGTCTGTTGGCCTATTGTTAACAATTCCTTCAAATATATATAGAGTATATAGAGTGAACTTTGACTTCATCTTGAGGCGTTTTTTCTCTCTCACTTCATACTATTGGCTGTTTGGGATATAATTCCACTCTGTAGAATTCGACCATTGAAATTGCATCTGAAAAATACACTTAATCACTACACTATTTGGGCATTTACTTCTTTGTCTCCTATATGCATTCTATACGGAAGGTAGTCCTTCTGAAGTACTGTTTTTCCCACAGCAAACCAAAAGGATGTGTACGTAACATGCTAAACAGCATTTGTGTGTCATTAACACATGCAAACAGCATTGGTGCATGCTTCTGTTTGCATGTGTTAGCACATTAAAGCCAAACCTCTTGTCTTTGTCAATGCTTTTTCCATTGAGGTGATCCAGCGGGTTACTAGCAACAAGCATTCATACACAAAATACTCACTTGGGCCCATACATTCATACTACGCTAGCAATTTCCGCTGGTGGGTCAGTTGGTACTCTTTATCAAATCCCTGCTACCAATTACCTTCTGATTGAAGAGTAATGACTTACCAATGAATCCTTTGCTAATTGGGAAATTTAAAATGAGTGACATTCCATACAATTCATAATTTCTAAATAATCACAAAGTCAAGAAGTTTTAAAATGTTTATCTAAAGATTTAGCAGAGTAAAATACAAAGCCACATAGTACTTGAATCAAATCTCAAGGAGGAAGCACAACAATGATTTATCGATTAATGACGGTCCCTTAGGAAAAGAGAAGATAGAGACAGCAGCGCAACTAAGGTTTGCATTTATATTTACCTAAGTGCGAGAACCAAACCCCTTGGCCAAGGAGTTGGAAAGATAGGACCCTGGAAGGATGAAGAGCAAAAGACTCCTCCCGGATCAGGACAGGACCGGTGACCTCTCTACCCACGACGCCTGCGTCGTTCCCCTCTCTGGTACTTCGCTTCTCCTCGATTCTCCCGTTTCTTCCTTCTAATGGATTCCGCCGCCCCCACCTCAGGACCTCTCTGGACAGCGGTTCAGTCTGCAATCGATCAGCCTCGTCTGCTCCTTCAGCTGTGCTTAAGCTTGAATGCTGAGTAATGCATGTGCCTGTGCGTCTAATGCTAACTAATTAGCTAATTCTATATCTATTATACCCTTCTACGCCCATGTACCTCCCCTTAATGTTGCTAACTTATGGGGCCACTACTTCTGATTGGACGGGGACAGGGGGTTGATCCTCACACCATATTGATTTAATTCCTTTTCTTAAAGCTCTTTGTTTTAGAATACCGCCCCTCAAATTTAATACATTTGCTTTATTTCCCACCCGTCTTATGACAAAGTTTGTGCCTTTTCATGTACATTGTTACAATTTTATAAGGACATTCATGAATATGACAATATTGGCCATCAGGTCACGGCCTTGGACGACGTCCAGGTTGACTTCATCCTTTTCCGCTCTGGGCAGTCTTTCAAGGAGCATGCGCAGAACCAACGTCATTCGAGTTTTCAGTTCACCAACCCCAGGCCCAACATTTACGAACTAATAAAGTCAAAGAAGAAAATATTAAAATCACAAATAAAATGTTTCACTGTATACCCACTCTGTCTATTCTATTCCCATTTACTTATAAACTTATACCCGCATTAATAGCGTTAGAATATTACAAGTTTAAACAAAACATAAGAGCAAGCTGTAGCATGTGAGAACATATAGCAGCCATTTTAAATCACACTGCGCAGAAGCAAGAATTTTCCCACCAAGCAAAGAAAGACGTCACACCACGTGATATGGTTGAGACATGCGCAGTAAAGTTCCCGCGTTTTAGCGGCCATTTTAGAATAGACAAGCGTTACTTGTTAGTAAAAACACATAGGCAAGCTTCCTTGCTATTTGTATTTGTGTGTGCAATAGTTAGTATGAACAATACAATTTAATACATTAATACTTTAAGAGGATTGCATCCGAGCAAGTCTCATTTGTGAGTCCTTGCTCCATCAATCCCCTCTCTGATGGCGTTTCTGAGCCATCAAAATACTACCCACAACCAGATGCCAACCTTTAGCATATTATGGTTTCATTTTCATTTTTACACTTTCTACTTTTCACATCTCCTTTCAGTTTCTTGTATAATTCACTTCTTAAATCTTCAAGTTCAATCTCATCAAACTTTCTCTTCTTTCCCTTTTCTGTCACATTATATGATTCCTTCCTTCTACAACATTTGCACCATATTATTATTGAAAATACTATTATTGCTAACCCTGCTAAGGGTACTAATATTTGACCTATAAGTCCTTTCCCTATATTAGCAAACCAGGTACCAATTGACCTAATACTACTGGTCAATCTTTCCCATACACTATCAACTTCCAGTGGTTTTAGTTCCTTCTCAAGTTTTGTTATATTCTGTATATATGTTCCAATTTCTGCACTTTTATCAGGTATGTAAGTGCAACAGTGTTTTGTCTTCAATAATTTACAGACTCCGCCCTCTTTTGCCAAAATAATGTCAAGAGCAAGTCGATTTTGCATAACCATAGATCTAATCGCAACCATTTCCGCATTAATCATTAGAAATCCTCCAGCAGTGTCAGTTGATAAACGATCAACCACTGTAGATAATTTACATATTTTCCTTGAATTCAGAATTATTCCCACTGAAGGTATCAATGCACCAAATATATCACCTAAAATTTCTGAAAAACTAGCTCTTTTTCTACGTGTTAATTCACTAGTATTTTCATTGCTGCCAGTGTTTCTTTTTACGTGGTATATTTTTGGAAATACTATTCCAAAATAGCAACTTCCATACCACCGTGCAGGAAGCCTAAAGTAAGCCTTATTCCCACATACATAATAGATTCCAGGAAAAACTGAATCTGTTCCTCCTTTTAGTCCCCAACCTCCAAGAATTAAGAAATTGTGTTCACATTCACTGGTACCGATGAAAACATTGTTATACTCTGTCTTTAACCTATGTAGACAAATTTTCCCTGTCTTTTCAAAATCTAGAGCCATAGCAGCTTGAGCCTTGCCAGGTGTGTAACTACCCTCTTTCTCAGCCCAAGGTGGTAAATGAGCCTTATGCTCAGAAGCTTTCTTTTGGAAATCTTGTCTTCTACTCTCCACTAAATTCAAAAACACCTTTTCTTCTTCATGTAAAGAACATGTTAGATTGCTTCTATGTGCGTGTGTTATGTCTATTGATTTCATTGTTAAGAAAAATTCTCCCATAAACTGTGCATCTTTGCTACTAAGCACTGGATTCATATTCTTTCGAATCGGAACCTCAGAAAATATCACATCTATATTTGAATAATAATACTGAAGTCGCCCTGTTCTATAAAATAAACTAGTTAATACACTACATGATATGCCATAGGTTAATGGCAAGTGATGATACGTTAACCCTTCTGCTACTGATTCAGGTAATTTCATACAAACATAACAATTACTAACTTCCATGGTATCTACATATTGAAATAATAACTTTGTGAAAACATTTAAACTAGTGTCGTTATCTGTTACTTCATGATGTAATTCTGGTTCGTCTTCTGCCTTTAGTTCTACTCTATTACCCTTTAAGTTACCTATTCTTTCCTTAGTTTCGTTGTTAATCTTTTTATCTATTATCATAAGATAAGGAATTGCTACGATCACAACTAACCACACTATAAGCATCACTACCAGATTGCATATGCATATAGCACAACATCTTTTACAACCTTTCTGCTTTGGTCTCCCAGTAACTCTATCGTCAGTCATTTTTGACAAGGAAGATTGCTCTTCTTATCGTATTCTTCAAGTCTTTTCACGTTCTCAAGGTGGTTCTATTTCTTTTTCATAAGTCAGTTCTGCACTGGTTCCTTCGTCACCACTTTCACTTGATTCTGAGCTTTCGTAATCTTCGAGAATAATATAAGTCCAATCAGGACCTTTAAATTTGTTATTCACAAGTTTCAGTCTTTTGCTTCTTCGTTTTTCACTTTTATTTCTTTGTTCTGTTTGACTTGTTACTTCATTCACTTGTTCTGGATCTCCACTTCTGGTTGTTATGTGGTATTTTACTCTTTTGATGACGCTAGGCCAATGATCACCTTTTCTTGTTTTCTCTGTTTGTACTGTCTCTTTATTTCCTTCTTCAGAAATTCTTTTGTTTTCTAGTTGTGGCACACTCTCGTTTTCTTTTATTTCAGTTTCTTCTCCTTGTTCTTTTCCAGGTCTTACTGTTATTTCTTCTTCTATTTCACTGTGGATCTCTTGTAACTGATCTTGTTCTTGATTTACGATTTCATTCTCGAAATTCTCAAGATCTTCTTCTTCTGTGTATTTTTCTTGATCTAACTGGTTCTGATCAGGGCTTATTGCACTTTGAACTTCTGCAGCCTGACCGGATTCTTCTAAACCTGTCTGTCCCTGCTCAAAGTCTGATTGTTCTTCTTTAATTTGAGCCCAGTTTCCTCTCCCTATCTGTTCCTGCTCAGGTTCTTGTGTTTGTTCTTCTTCTTCTTCCTGAGCTGCTTCTTCTTCACCTATCTGATCTTCTTCAATTTCTTCTAGATTTACTTGACTTCTTGTTCTGTAGTAGATCTCAGGTATTTCTACCACTGGTATCCAGTCCTGACTTGTGCTCGGTTGTTCTTCGTCAGCTTCCCTTGAATCTCGGGCCCGAGATTCTTCAGCTGGGCAACCTTCAGCTTCCTCAGTAATAGATATTATCTGAGTATTTTCTTCTTCAGGATCTGGTACTCTTTTGGTGTGGCTTACATGAATCCAATTAGGAAATCCTGCACACTTCACTGCTGTGTTCGTAATCAGTATGACCTGACATGGTTCGCCCCACCTGGGTGATAGACACGTTTCTCTGGTGTGATTCTTCACTACCACCCAGTCTCCGGGACTCAGATCATGTTCTTGTTCAGGCTGTCTGGAAACTGCGTCTTCTCCAACCTGGTGAGAGACAGAACGCACTAAGTCAGCCAGTCCTTTGCAATAATCCAGAACCATATCATCTGATATATTCAGCAGTTTATTCGTGGGTACATGTGATTGTCTCATTGCTCTTCCCATTATTATCTCATGCGGACTCAATCCGGTGTTTCTATCAGGAATGCTTCTGAGTCCCATTAAAACAAGAGGCAATGCGTCTGGCCAATCTAATGATGTTGAAGCACACATTTTTCCCAGTCTGGATTTTATCGTGCCATTCAATTGTTCCACCACTCCAGAAGCCTCTGGACGATATGCACAGTGCAACTTTTGTTCAATGTGGAATGCTTCACAGAGTATTTTAACCACTTCACTGTTAAAGTGTTTTCCTCTATCTGATTCCAAAGTTACTGGAAAACCAAATCTAGGTACTAGTTCGCGTAGTAACAACTTTGCAACTGTAAGACTATCATTCCTTCTGGTAGGGTATGCCTCCACCCACTTGGAAAATAGACACACTATGACTAGTGCATATTTCAGCCCTCTACATGGTGGTAACTGAATGAAATCAAGTTGCAGTCTCATGAATGGACCCTCTGCCTTTCCAATTTTCCCAAACCCAATTACTGTTTTTCTTCCTGGGTTATGCATTTGGCAAGTTAGACATCTCTGGCAAAGACTCTCTGCTACTGCCCTAAACCTTGGATTGAACCACTTTTGTCTAAAGAGCCTAATCATTGCATCTCTCCCTACATGTGTGTCTCCATGATACATCCTAGCCATTTGTGAAAGCAGACAATCAGGCATGACTGGTCTGCCGTCAGCACAAGTCCATACATCATCCTCTGCTTTTTGGGTACATCCTGTTTTAATCCATATACTCTTTTCGCTCTCATCAGCATCATCTTGCAATCTTTTTACATCATTCCATGTTTCAGGAGGTGCAAACAGCATAAGTTGGCAGCTGATTCCCATTCTTTCCACCCTTTTGTTTACTGCTAATCTGTTTTTGGCACAATGTTGAGCCACAAGATCTGCGTATCTATTGCCGACTACCACCCAGTCATCTCCTGACTGATGTGCGGCACATTTCACCACAGCCAATTCTTTTGGTGATTGTATTGCTTCCAGTAGTTCTTTTACGAACTGTCCATTTTTAATGGGGGATCCTGAAGAAGTCATGAAATCCCTCTGCATCCATAATTGGCCAAAATCATGCACAACCCCGTAACCATATTGACTATCAGTGAATATAGTTACCTTTTGGTTCCTCCCAATTTTGCAAGCTTTTATTAAAGCAATCAATTCAGCTATTTGTGCAGATTTTACCCCTGGTAAATAGGATGCTTCGACTATTCCAGTTAGTTCACATACTGCATATGCTGCAGTTAGTTTTCCATCTTCATGCCTTTGGCATGAGCCATCAACAAACAGCTCCCTGTCTGGCTCCCTGAGAGGTAGTTCCTGAATATCAGGACGCGGTTTTGTGCACAATTCTGTGACTTGTAAACAATCATGTTCTTCTTCGTCATCTTTAACTTCCTCATGATATGGGTCTGGTAGTAAGGTAGCTGGATTTACTATTGTGCACCTTACAATGGTCACATTTTCAGCACCCAGTATTATTCTTTCATACTTAGTCAGTCGACTAGGAGTAAGATGCTGAGTTCGGGTTCTTGTCAGCAAAATCACAACCGCATGTGGGACGAACACTTTTACAGGGTGTCCCATTACAATTGACTCACTTTGTTCAATGCTCAAACAAGTAGCAGCTACTGCTTTTAAGCAACCAGGCAACGCAGCTGCCACTGGGTCCAATGTAGCAGAAAAATATGCTATAGGACGTCTGGTCAAACCATGTCTTTGGGTTAGGACTGAAAGTGCACAATTTTCTCTTTCATGGCAAAATAATGCAAATTTTCTCTTATAATCAGGCATGCCTAGGGCAGGTGCTGCACACAAAGCATTTCTTAGTTTTACAAATGCACCTACACTTTCATCATCCCATTCAACTGGGTCTTTTGCCTTCTTTTTCGTCATCTGAATCAATGGTTTTGCTAGTAGAGAAAATCCTAATATCCATTGTCTACAGTACCCTACTATTCCAAGGAACATTCTTACTTCTCGTTGAGAGACAGGCATCTGCATTTTCTTTATTAGTTTTATTCTTTCATCTGTTATTCTCCTTCTGCCCCTCTCAATTTGGTGTCCTAGGTACTTTACTGCTGTAGTACAGAACTGTAATTTTTCAGGTGACACCTTATGACCTTCTTCTGCTAAATGATTTAGTAATGCTATGGTGTCAACAACACAATCCTCTCTGGTGTTAGATGCCACTAGTAAGTCGTCTATGTACTGCACTAAGACTGAGCTTCCTGGCATCACCAGTTTTTCTAGACACTTTTTCAATATTTGGTTAAAGATGGAAGGACTTTCTGTGTACCCCTGAGGGACACGATTCCATACATAGACCTTGTTCTCAAATTTAAATGAAAATAGATACTGACTATCTGGATGCAAGGGTATCGAAAAGAATGCTTGGCATAAATCGATCACAGTAAACCATCCTGCACTCCAAGGAATCTGGTATAGGATTACTGCAGGATTTGGTACTATAGGACAACAGGGTTCCACAATCTTATTTACTTTGCGCAGGTCTTGAACGATCCTATATTTTCCACTGGGTTTCTTTAGACCCATGATTGGTGAGTTACAAGGGCTACTCATTACTTCCTTTAATATGTCTTGTTTTACCATTCTGTCAATTTCTTCAATGACTCCTGCCTTTACTTCTGCACTCATTTTACACTGTCTGGTGTTTGGGTAAATCGCACCTTCCTTTACAGTAATTTTTACTGGGTCTATTTTGGCCATAAGTCCTACTTCCTTTCCCGTGAAATCCCATACCATGGGATTCACCGTAGTTTTCAGTTCTTCTGGTAACTCGTCTTTTGTTATCAGGGAAAACATCTCATCCACTTCCGTACCTTGCTTTGCAATCATAAATTTATATACATGGTCTTCATCTGGGGTCTGAATTGCCACACCATCCGGTGTGCAGAAAATTGTACAGTTCATCTTACAGAGCAAATCCCTGCCCAATAAATTTACTGGACTGGAATCACATACTACAAATTGATGCATTTCTCTAAAGTTTCCGATTTTTACTTCCATTGGTTCGGTAAGAGGTGTTCTAATCTTCTGATTAGCCACTCCCACAACTTGGATAGCTTCTCCAGAGAGAGGAAGGTCTGGGATGTCTGCTGTTCTCACAGTAGACCTAGTAGCACCAGTGTCCAAAAGAAAAGTAATATCATTACCTTTCACATTTCCTTCAACATATGGACCTGACTGATCTACCGGTAAGGATGCACCAAGTACGCACTCCTTCTTCCCCTCTCCCAGGCACCGTCATAAATTATAGGTATCAAAATCGTCCTGTAAAAGAAATTGTGATGTTACATAATCATTCTTACCACTTCCTCCTTGATATCCGACGTCTGTACCGTGCTTTGCTCTGCTTACATTACCCTGTATAGGTGCAGGTGGCAACTGACTCTGAGGATTTACACCCTGCTGTGAGTCATTCTGCGTCTGTGGATTTAAATTTTGATTTGGGCCATTATTATTCCGAATCTTTTTACATTCATCCTTCCATTGCCCTAATTTTCCGCACCCATGACAAGGAAACTTCTTTTAGCCTCTTCTCTGCTCATTCGTCCTCTCACTTTTCCTCCGTTCCCAGTGTCACCATTCGTTCCAGAATCTTTTCCTTGATTATCATTTGGATTATCCAAATTAATTCCCTGTCGCTCAGCCATTTTCATCTGAGCCCACATCACCTTCTCTTGCAATTTCTTGTGTCTATCTTCAATATCATCTCCACAATATTTCGCATATTTCAAAATCTCGTCAATGGGTTTCCCTTGCCAGCACAACATGTGCTGCTTAATCATCTGACAAATCTCTGGCTTTAGACCGTAAACAAATCGGTAAACAAACTGACTCATGTTTTTATCTCCAATGTCCTCAAATCCACTATACTGCTTAAATACCTGCAATAAACGCTCATAGTAGGCATGTACCGATTCACTGGCTTCTTGGGTAGTTCTGTCTATTTTCACCCAATCTGTTTCCTTTGGTGGTATTTTTCCCTTCAAATATGTTATCACCTGCTGATATTTTTTCATTACATCATTAGATGGGGCACCTGTCTTTGGATCTCTAGGATACTCCTCACTAGGCCAATCAATTGTGATTTTGCAATCTGTCCACAAATCTGCAGGTACCACTATGTCAAACAAACCATCCAAGTCTTTCAACAACACCTTTGACACCTTCACAAACCTCTCAACCTGCTTGTACCATTCAATTGGCTTTTCTCTCAATTTTGGAAAATCATTCGTAAATGATAAAATATCCTGTCTGCTCCATGGGACATGTACATATCCCCCTCCTGGAACTTCTCGCATCGGGTACATTTGATCTCCTTTCCCTGCTTCCTTCATTAAATATTCTGAAGTGGTTTTACTATATCGTGCCTCTTTCTTTTTCTTTGTCCATCTAGCTTTCCATTTATCTAGCTCTCCCCATTTCTGCAAAACTGTCATTAATTCTTTTACTTGTAATTTCCTTCCTGAGGCATTCATATTCTCTAAATCTTTGTCTGAAAAATCTGCTCTATAGGGTTTTTGCAGCACCTTTGACTTCCCTATCTCAATTCCCATCTGTTGAGCTAAATCTGATAATTTTTCATGAAATATTTTTGCATTCCTTGTGATGCTTCTGCAGATGAACAATAATTCTTCTTCATTGTAAGTATTTAGACGATCTACTCCTACATTTCCTGCTATCATTTCTTCTAATTCAACTTTTAACTTATAAATGTCCATAATCTTTGGGGGTGAATTCTGTTTGTCTGATCCTTGTGCCCACCTTTCTAAATCTTCAGGTGTAACTACTGTGGCACTTTTAGTTCCTGATGAGGTTACTATGTTTACATCTTTGGAGCAACTAGGTGTTACTCTTCTTGGAGTATTATTTACAGAATCTCGAATGGGCAAGTCCATTAATGAAATCATAGACTCACAATCACTAAAGTGATCCTCAACCATTACTACTGCTTCCAGTTTAGAAACATTCACAGGTGTAGGTACAACTAGAGGTTTGGGATAAATTGCCTGGTCACCATATAAGGGAACCACTGGACCGATCGTTACAGGTATAGTTAATGAATCAGGATGAACACTCAATTTTGTTACCTTTTGAATCAATTCTGCTCTGTTTCTATCTATCGCTTCCTTTTCTTTATCGTGAAGCACTCTACTAACTGGTGAATCATGTAATACTTCAGGCACCAAGGGTGTTCGTAACAAGGGTGCACTTGGGGTGCATCCACTTGTCCCTTCCTGATACGGTGGTGGATTCTTTAATAAATCTTCCATAAATTCGTCTTCGGAATCTCCAAATCTAGCCAAATGTTTGGTCTTTTATGTGCATTTACTCCCTGACGATTCTTCTGCCATTAATATGGGATACAGACCCTCTGTAAGCATTGCTCTTCTCCACTGTTTCATCTGACCATCCCTTGACTCGTTTTGGTATCTGGGAACAAATCCCCGATAACCCCTATTACTTCTGGATCGGTCACGTTCAAATGCCTCAGTTTCCCATTCTTCTAAGGCTTCGTATTGCGTCAATCTAGGTCTGGGTTCTAAATCGTTCATTCTCAATCTCAAATTTTGAAGAATCCTCCCATTGAAAGTACCATTTTCGGGAAAAGCTAATATTCCATCATTTTTGGTATATTCTATCCAATTTTCTAACCATACACAAGTATGATAACCCCTCTCCATCATCATGAATGAAGCGGGCGTTTTAGCTGGTGGAATGATAATCCATTCTCTAGTCTTTATTGTTTTGTCCTTTTTAAAATAATTCTTAATCTTTTGTAGAAGTGACATTTTTCTCTTTTCTCCGTACATTCTGGGTAAATATCTGTTTATTGAACTATAGTCTGCAAAACCTAGGAATCTCCTGTCTGGACGAGTTCCTATTAAAGTCGGATCGCGTTTAAACATACAACTTCCACTGTCCACTAAGATTTCGACTTCTATGTTGACAACCAATTAAGTTCCAGCTAACTTTTGCTTCTGGACCAATCCTAGCGCGGCTTTGCAGTGACGTTTTTTCTGATGACCCCTCCTTTACAATCTGCGCTCTTCTGTCCTTCGTCGTCTCAACCAATCCCAGCGCGACACCCGTGACGTCAGTACTACTCCTGACTACTGACCCCTCCTTTACAAGAGTCTTTTCACGCCCGCGGTTTCAACCAATCCCAGCGCGGCGTTTGTGACGTCAGCTTCCTCTCCAGGAGCTGACCCTCCCTTTACAAAAACTTACGCAAAGTTTTATTCTCTCTATTAAATTCAGTAACAACATAAAACATTCGCTATCGTGTCAGTTTCGCTAACTTGAAAAGATAGATTCTCTCACTTCTTAGTAAAACTCTTCCGTTTACTAATCACACACTATGAGTAAAACACTTCCTTCTACTCTTCACGCAAGCTTCAGAAATACCTGTTACTTCTTCAATGTTACCCTTTCTAGGTGATATAACATCAAAATTTCACTAGCATATTCCCTTGCTATTACTCACACACATAAAGTCCCTAACAAGTACTGATAACCTTACTTAACTTTTCAGTACTATTTCTGCCTGACAGATAACCTCACTGCAGTATGGCTTCCACTTACCAACCACTTCTCAATTTTCCCCGGGGATTCTAGACAACATAAAACAAACTTTAAACAAAAAGCGGCTGTTAGTTCATAAAAAAAAAAAAAAATTCTCATTACCCAATTAACAAAGCACAACCATCCTCTGATAACCAGAAAACTGATCCAGCGGGTTACTAGCAACAAGCATTCATACACAAAATACTCACTTGTGCCCATATATTCATACTACGCTAGCAATTTCCGCTGGTGGGTCAGTTGGTACTCTTTATCAAATCCCTGCTACCAATTACCTTCTGATTGAAGAGTAATGACTTACCAATGAATCCTTTGCTAATTGGGAAATTTAAAATGAGTGACGTTCCATACAATTCATAATTTCTAAATAATCACAAAGTCAAGAAGTTTTAAAATGTTTATCTAAAGATTTAGCAGAGTAAAATACAAAGCCACATAGTACTTATCAAATCTCAAGGAGGAAGCACAACAATGATTTATCGATTAATGACGGTCCCTTAGGAAAAGAGAAGATAGAGACAGCAGCGCATCTAAGGTTTGCATTTATATTTACCTAAGTGCGAGAACCAAACCCCTTGGCCAAGGAGTTTGAAAGATAGGACCCTGGAAGGATGAAGAGCAAAAGACTCCTCCCGGATCAGGACAGGACCGGTGACCTCTCTACCCACGATGCCTGCGTCGTTCCCCTCTCTGGTACTTCGCTTCTCCTCGATTCTCCCGTTTCTTCCTTCTAATGGATTCCGCCGCCCCACCTCAGGACCTCTCTGGACAGCGGTTCAGTCTGCAATCGATCAGCTCGTATGTCTGGTGCCAGAGCGTTCTAATGCTAAGAAGCATCTGCCTGTGCTAAAAAGCCCACTAACTTAGCTAATTCTATATCTATTATACCCTTCTACGCCCATGTACCTCCCCTAAATATTGCAGAATTATGGGGCCACTACTTCTGATTGGACAGGAATAGGGGGTTGATCCTTACACCATATTGATTTAATTCATTTTCTTAAAGCCCTTTGTTTTAGAATACCGCCCCTCAATTTTAATACATTTGCTTTATTTCCCACCCGTCTTATGACAAAGTTTGTGCATTTTCATGTACATTGTTACAATTTTATAAGGTCATTCATGAATATGACAATATTGGCCATCAGGTCACGGCCTTGGACGACGTCCAGGTTGACTTCATCCCTTTCCGCTCTGGGCAGTCTTTCAAGGAGCATGCGCAGAACCAACGTCATTCGAGTTTTCAATTCACCAACCCCAGGCCCAACATTTACGAACTAATAAAGTCAAAGAAGAAAATATTAAAATCACAAATAAAATGTTTCACTGTATACCCACTCTGTCTATTCTATTCCCTTTTACTTATAAACTTTACCCGCATTAATAGCGTTAGAATATTACAATTTAAACAAAACATAAGAGCAAGCTGTAGCATGTGAGAACATATAGCAGCCATTTTAAATCACACTGCGCAGAAGCAAGAATTTTCCCACCAAGCAAAGAAAGACGTCACACCACGTGATATGGTTGAGACATGCGCAGTAAAGTTCCCGCGTTTTAGCGGCCATTTTAGAATAGACAAGCGTTACTTGTTAGTAAAAACACATAGGTAAGCTTCCTTGCTATTTGTATTTGTGTGTGCAATAGTTAGTATGAACAATACAATTTAATACATTAATACTTTAAGAGGATTGCATCCGAGCAAGTCTCAATTGTGAGTCCTTGCCCCATCAGAGGTATAACGCATCTTATGGCCTATACAATTCTATAGTCTTTTCCCACTTCTTCATTCCTTGCAGTACCCAGTGAAGAATAACCGGATGCAGAATCTGTGGCAGGCACATGCAGCTAAGCCTGGAATATGCATTTTCCGCCATGCAGTGAACGGCATTTCCCTAATCCCCTGTGAAGGGTGTATGAAACAATAAGTGAGACAAATGGAGGGACATGACCCTGTCTAACCGACATACGCTTAGCATCGCCTACTCTTTTGACACTCTCCAAGGCAAGTAATTTAATCAAGCAGGGTAAAAGGAACTGGAGCCCATACGCATAAGAGACGCACCAGCAGCCCTTATTAAACGCTGGGAGGAAATGGATATTCCTGACTCACTAACTCCATCCCACGGGCTTGAACCTCTCGGAATAACAATGACCTCTAAAGACCCCCCTAGCCCCTAGGACTTAACTCCAGTGCAATTAAGGTTGGTGTTCATTCCTTCTACCTGCCCCATCTGTTATGTATGGGTTAAGTGTGTACAGGAAGTCTATCCTCTCTCTAGGGGCTCCTAGACCTTATTTAATACCGTATTCCAAGCTAAATGTATGCTACAGCAAGGCCTGGCTTCGCTTGCATCTTTGAATGGTTAAAAAAGGCTATTTTGCATTTCCAATGCTCTAAGGCAAAAACGGGCAGTTTTTAACTGCTTATATTTCAGCAGATTTGGCAGATAAGGTCACTGAATCACAGGACCTTAAAGGGATTTTCTATGAATCGTACAATTTTCCCACGGCCTGAGGTGGGATAAGAACACGGGGTTTCTAGTTGTCTGGCCACTAGCTCAACTCTTCACCTGGTGGTTTTCAGCCTGTCAATGTTAGGAGTGACTTTCTTCATTTCCAGGCCAGCACTCAGTACTCCTTTTATAGGTTGAAGCCTACCAGACAGAGCAGCTGTCTGGTTTGCTGAGGACATCTTGCTGACTTTCGGAAGGCTTCCCTGCAAATGCGTTCCACTCATTGTTTATCATTGACTTTGTGCTTTGTAACTCGCATTTGCTTGCTTTCTATTTGCTGGCATGTTAGAAATTGGGTTACTAGTTGGCAGAGGTATACACCCTGTCCAAGTAGAGACCACAATCCTAGTCAGAGTATGTCAGATACACAACCTAACTTGACCTGTGCTCACCCTTTGGTAGCTTGGCACAGAGCCATCAGGCTTAACCAGTGGCGGTTGGTGACCCACAAAAATGGTAGGTTGACATAAAATTAAACAAGATATGAATAAACATTTACATTTTAAAATGAAAAAAAATGTCACTTACCTTTTTAGCCTGCAGCACGTCCTCGGTGTTCTCCAGCTGCCTCCCAACTCCAGCACGAGGTCTCACAGATCCTTATACAATCCAGACACTGCTCTCATGCTGCTTGAGAGAAGTGTCTGGATTGGCTGGAGCAAGCTGCTTCAGCTCTCCGAAGAGCTCTGAAGGCCTGTGCCTGCTCTCCAACCCGGCTGTCTATGACAGCCAGGTTGGAGAGGTTGAATTGCGCATGTCTGTTTGGTCATAATAATGTAGCTGGCCAAACGAAAATGCGTTATACACATTGAAAGGGCCACTCGTCATTGCTGCCAATCAGCAGCAATGACGCACTGGCCCTGCCCTGCCCTCTTCATTCGTCAGAAAGCCGGAAAACTAAAATGGTAATAAAATCCTTTCATTACCATTTTATTTTTCCAACTTTCTGCAGCTGTGTGGGCGAGTGGGCAGCGTTCCTCTGCTCCCAAGGAGGAACCGCCATTGGGCTTAACGCAGGAGGCAATGTATAAATTATTTGTGCAACACTAAAATTACAGCAGCACAGTGAAAACACCACAAAAAAGACACCACACCAGTTTAGAAAAATAAAGATTATTTTTATGAGTAAAATTAGGCCAAAACAAAACAAGATCCATTAAGTAGAACCAGAGTTATGAATTTTTAATGATTATCTTGAAATATAGTGCTTAGAGTCATAAAGCACCAACCGGGGCTATCTGGTCACACTGGACCAGGTCAAATCTGAAAAGTCAAGGCGACTGTGATCGAGTGCACCTCAGATACAGAAGCCATGCAGGCCCCGCTGAAAACAGTACCTTTCTGGAGGATGCGTCAACATCGAGGAGCAACTGCGTTGGTTCCGAGTCATGTAGTTGGGGCCCACATTGTTTTTGAACCTCTTTCGATGTAGGGGATGTGTCATCATTGAGCCTCGCCATCGGGTCTCACGTTGCGGTCGAACCCCTCACAATTAAGGCAATGTGTCATTGTCGAGCCGCCCAGCGATGTCCTTGAAATGGCGCTGCGTGATATTGAAGGCGAATGTGTCAGTTCCGATCAGCGCAAAGCAGGCGATGCATGGGCTTTTGGAGGAAACAGCTTCAGAGCCTCCTTTCAAGGCCCAGGACCGGATTGGTACCTTTTGGCAGGGCAGGGCTCACAGTTGGCAGAGTCCAGCAGCTAAAGTACAGTTGAAGGGAGTCTTTGATGTCCCTGAGACTTCAGATCAGGAGGCAAGCCAGCAACCCTTTGGAGTCACTTTTTACTGAGGTTGTAGAGATTCAAGTCTATTCCTTCTCACCACCATGCAAGGGGCAGCAGGCAGCAGGGCAGGCACAGCAGAACAGGAGTCCAACAGATCCAGCAGAGTGTCAGCCCTTTCAGCAGGACAGCAGTCCTTCTTCTTGGCAGAGTGTCCTCAGGTCCAGAGTGTACTGAGTTGGTGGTGTCAGGGGTCCAGTACTAAAACCCTGTTGTGCTTTTGAAGTGGGGGAGACTTCAAAGAGGCCTTTGAAGTACATAAGGTCCCCACCTTCCCTGCCCTGACTCCAGACTCACTATGGGGGGGGCAGCTCGTTTTGTGGGGACAGGCACAGCCCTATTCAGGTGCAATTGTTAGCTTCTCCCTCCCAATCTAGCTCAGGAAGGCCCACCAGCCTGGCGATGGGCCATCAGGATGTGAATGTCACACCCCAGCTCCCTTTGTGTGTGATTGTCTAGAGGGAATGCACAAAGCCCAGCTGTCACCCACCCAGACGTGTATTCAGAGACAGGCAGAGGCACAGAATGGTTAAAGAAAGAAAATGCCAACTTTCTTAAAGTGGCATTTTCGACTTACAATTTAAAATCCAACTTCCATTACTTGTGATTTTAAATTGCGAATCCAGAGACAATAAACTCGAAATGCCTATCTTATCCCAATTAGAAATTACACTTACAAGATGCAATAAGGCAATCCCAATGTTAACCTATGGACAAGATAGGCTTTGCAGTAGTGAAAAACTAATTTGAGAGTTTTTTTCTACTTGGAGATACAAAACATAAAAGTACATGTTCAACTTTTCTAATACACTGCACCCTGGCCATGGGACTATCCACGGCCTACCTTAGGGATGACTTATATGTATTAATAAAGGAAGGTTTGGGCCTGGCAAGAGGGTTAACCTGCCAGGTCAAGATGGCAGTTTAAAGTTTCAAACACAGGCTCTGCAGTGGTAGGCCTGAGACATGTCTAAAGGGTGACTGAAGTGGGTGGCACAATCAGTGCTGCAGGCCCACTAGTAGAATTTAATTGCACAGGCCCTAGGCACATATAGTGCACTTTACTAGGGACTTATAAGTAAATTAAATATGCCAATTGTGGATAAGCCAATATTACCTTGTTTTAGCGAAAGAGCATCTGTACTTCAGCACTGGTCAGTAGTGATAAAGGGGCCAGAATCCTAAAGCCAGAAAAAATGAAGTCAGCAAACAGGAGGTCAGAAACCAAAAAAGTTAGGGAAACCACGCCAAGGATGCCAGGTCTAACTTGGCTCTATTTGTTTTAGGCTGCCCAGCTCGAGTTCGTCCCTTCACTTGCCCAAACCCTATTCACTGTATTGGTCAACAAGTGCTCGATTTCTGTAAACAGGCATTTAAATCTTGTTCTTATCTTGTCACATTTGCTGTGCATTCAAAGACAGAGGTCAAATGTCAGGCTCTCTCTTCTATGGAGCTTGGTGTTTATTTTATTTTTTCTGACTTCAAAGTGAGACGATTTATGTGACAATCTTGCTTGCTTTGGGGGAGTGCTTGAGGAAGGCTGTACAATGTTATTTGTTTCTAGCACACAACAAAATTTTAATGCCTGTACATGAACAGTGCAGACATTTCAGAATTAGAAAAGACCAAATGAAGCACCTTTCTTGGTAATTCTGAAGTGTGGTGGAAACAAATATTTTAAAATGATTGAAACAAATCAATGCACTAGGTGATGACACTTCCACGCAATATCGTTTGTGCGCTGTATACCTTTATCAGTGAAACTGTATGTCTGCAAATGTAATTGTGATTTCAATTGCAGATGTGTTGTGTGTAATAGAAGGGTGCTACTACACCATGTATATTCCACTCTATGCCACTCCACTCTACTCTGCACCACTCCATGCCACTGCACTCTACTCTGCACCACCCCACTTTACACCACACCACTGCACTCTGTGCAACTGCACTCTACTCCACTCATGACTACTCCACTTCACTCTATGCTTTCTACACTACATCACTCTATGGCAATGCACTCTACACCACTCTACTCTACACCATCGCACTCTTCGTCCCTGCACTCTACACCAATACAGACGACGCCACTCTACTCTACTATGCACAGCTCCACTCTACGTCACTCCACTCTACGCTGCTCTGCAATACTACACTGTATGCCACTTTACACTATGACAATACACTCTCCACCAATGTACTCTACTCTATACCAATCCACTCTACGCTTCTGCACTCTATGCCAATCTACTGTAAACTACTCTAATCTACTCTGCACAACTACTCTCTATACCACAGCACTCTACACCACTTTACAACATTACTCCACGCCAATCTACTATACGCCGCTGCACTCTACCCTGCATCAATCCACTCTACGCCACCTCACTCTACTCTGCACCACCCCACTCTACACCAATTAACTCTACTCTGAATGATCTACTCTATACTACTGCACTCTATGCCACTGCATTCTACGCCACTGTACTCTATGTGACTGCACTCTACATCACTGCCCTCTACCTTGCACAAGTGTAGTCTACACCACTGCTCTCAATGCCATTCTACTCTATGCCACTCTATTCTATGCCACTGCACTCTACAACACTCTATTCTGCAACATTGCACTCTACAACACTCTACTCTGCAACCCTGCACTCTCCGCAACTGAATTCTCTGCCACTCTACTCTGCACTCTATGCCACTGCACTCTACACCACTCCACTCTATGCAACTATACTCTACTCTGCATCACTCTATACCACTGCACTCTATGCCACTCTACTCGGCACCACTAAGACACATCAAAGCCAGTCAGAACCCATTGTTCTATATAGAATGAGTACGATACACTTGTCTGATAACCTGTGCTCACCCTCTGGTAGCTTGGCACCAAGCACTCAGGCTTATCCCCAGGGCTCGAGTGTAAAGCTCTAGCACAACAACCCCCTTCCAACACACTGCATTCACCACAAAAAGACTCCACACCATAGGTATAAAAATACTTGTCTTTGTATTACATACACACACACACTTAAATCAAAATGAGGTACACAGTGTATATACACTTTACGGTTCTATGCATTTGACAGACTTTCCCATTGCAGAAAGGTCAAGCAGTCACTAGTCTCTGACTGTGCCTATTGACCCTGCCCCTCAGTCTTTCAACCCTACCAGCCAATGATACACCTTGCCCCTGCTGGCACCCTGTTGACTAGACAGTCGGAACCACCTAACAAGGAAAGAAACAGTTGCTTAGTTTTGTCCATCTGGATTAGACCTCCAGGTGCCCAACGGCACCTGCACGAGAACGGAATCGCTGTCCCCCAGTAGACAAAAGGTTATGACTCAGGAAGCTGGCACGTTCACCGACTGGAGAAATGTTTTCCCATCAAGTGAAGGTGTGACCTGCAGTAGACCCCCGGCAGTCAGCTGCAAGTGCCCACAAGGTACACGAAACCCCACGGGTCTCGTCACAATGTTTTCCAAGACAAGGCACCCTGTGGCATGGGTCCAGGGAGAGGAAGCCAACGAGCTCAGACAGAGGCGACGATGTCGGACACTGTCTTCCTCCAGATCTTGAAGCCGAAGGCAGTCTCAGTTCCCAGTTCAGGTTCCCACAACACCCTGTGGACACCACACGCTCTGGAGCACATGTGAGCACAGGTCCCCTTGGTTGCAAGCACAGGTCCCGCAAACTCTGCAAGCTTTCCACACACTCCTTGAACTCCTCACATCCCAGCACCTCAGATGGCTGCTGATCCTTGTGCACACACTCCTCATGCAAAGCGAGATGATTGTGTATGTCAGGATGGTCCTTGTCCCAACCACAATCACTTCCACCTGTCTCCGCCACACTCAGTGCGGTCCTTATGATCTCGTGGCGACAGTGAGATCCTTTGTGTCCCTGGGATCTCATGGACAGGAGGCCAGCTCACTGGTCCTCGGAGAGTACTTCAAGACCCAGACCACAACAGTTGGAACTAGCAGCAGGCCAGCAACGTCCAGGCAAAATCCACCAAGTGATAGTGCACTTCTTGAAGCACAACAAGCTCCAAGCCACCACAAGTCTGTGGATAGTCCACTTGCAGTCCCTGCTGCCCTAATAATTCCTCATGTCAATATCCCAGTATCGAACCAGCATAGTATGTTTCCAAATCCCAAAGTGTCTCTACTTTCAGAGGCCGAAGCCCCAGTAGTTATACCTACTAAGGCCCTTGAAGATACGATCAGTTCAAAAGACTACGGGGCATATTATCAAGGGCTTTATCGCCGCTTTAGCGGCACTTTTTGCCGCTAAAGCAGCGATAATTTTATTGCCCTATCAGCAAGCTGTCGCTAACAGGCGTTAGCAACAGCTTTCAGGCGTTAGCGGCCGGGATTTACATCGCCTTGCATGTCAGCGATAATTATCGCTAATGTTATGTTATGTTATGTTAATGAAGTTTTATAACGCGCACAGATACTCCCAGGAGTGTCCCGGCGCGAGCCTTGAGGTGCAGCTAGAAAGAGAATTGCAGGTTAAAACAGAAGTGTTTTGAGCTGTTTTTTAAAAAGTCCAAGATCATGGGTGTTACGCAGCGAGAAGGGCAACAAATTCCAGGCGGTGGCTGCCCGAAATGCAAGAGATCTGCCCCCCATTCTTTGACGACGGACACGAGGTAACCGGGCAAGATACTGAGATGCTGACCTCAGATCTCTAGTAGGGGTATAGAACTCAAAGCGCTTCCTTAGGTAAGCTGGCCCCAATCCGTGGAGAGCACGATGGGCAACCACAAGGGCTTTAAACTTAACACGCTTAGTGACCGGCAGCCAATGCAAGGTGCGCAGATGTTGTCTAACGCTGCTTCTGATAGGAACATTGAATAAGAGCCTGGCCGCTGCATTCTGGACGACCTGCAGTTTATTAAAAGAATAATCTGGTAAACCAATATACAGGGCATTGGCGTAATCAAGGCGAGACAAAATCAACGCCCTGGTCACTGTTTCCCTTGCATCCCTAGGGAGCAAGGGAAGAAATTTCCTGAGTGACTTCAGTATCCCAAAACAGCTCCCGGCCAATTTTTTGATGTGATACGAAAAAGACAAATTTTCATCAAACCACACGCCCAGATTCTTAACAGGTTGGCCAGAAGAGGATGGTAGCGGAAAGCCAGCCGGCCAGAGAGTCTCTCTGAACCGTGTGGGGAAGTTGCCGTAGAGAAGAATCTCCGATTTTTCTTCGTTGCATTTAAGCTGTGCCGCTGAGAGCCACTGAAAGACAGCTGTCAGACATTTCTTAACCTTCACGGTATCACACTCCAATTTACCCCAGGTAAACAGTAGTTGAGTATCATCGGCGTATGCAACGATTTTGGCTCCTAGCTCCTCCGCTAATTGTACCAGAGGAGTGACGTAGATGTTGAAAAGAAGGGGACTCAAAGAGGACCCTTGCGGCACTCCTGTGGTAACACCTTGAGGCGTGGAAGAAAATGGGGGATCCAAATCTGTTGCGTACGCCCTTCAAGAAAAGATTTTAGCCACCTCCAGGCTGATCCCGTGACACCTATTTCCATCAAGCGAGACAGAAGCAACGAGTGGGGAACAGTATCGAATGCTGCCGATAAATCCAACAATATCAAGGCAGCACTTCCACCGGCATCCAAACAACCTCGGATAGCTTCTGATACTTCAACCAGGGCCGACTCAGTACTATATGCAGCTCTAAAACCTGATTGAGCTGGATGTAGAAGACCTGACCCTTCAATAAAATCAGTGAGCTGTTTATTAACTGCCTTCTCACAGATTTTAGAAACAGTGGGAAGAAGGGAGATGGGGCGATAACTCCCTGGGTCCTGAGGGTTTAGTGAAGGTTTCTTTAGAAGGGGCAGGATTTTTGCTTGCTTCCACGCTGTTGGAACCAGCGCCTCCTGAAAGGAGAGTCTAATAAGCGTATTCACTTCTGTATTGACTGTTTCTGCCACGGAGGCCAGGAGTCTCGCCTTACAAGGATCCGATGGAGAGCCAGATTTCATAGCTTTCAAAATTTTGAGTGAGTCCGACAGGTCAATAGGTGTAAAATCCTCCAGCATAAAAGGTGGCTCAGAGGGAGCAGCCGGGGGCACCCCCTGCCTGAGGTGGACTTTGATCTCTAAATGTTCTCTGTATTGAATAAATCTTATCAATAAAGAACATAGAAAGTTTATCACACCATGTATTAGAGGCAGGGAGCCTTGTTGTCTCAGCCCTCGGTACCATAAAGCTCTGTACAATAGAGAAAATTTCCCTAGAGTTGTTATTAGCAGACTCTATCCGGTCCGCGTAATAGAGACCCTTAGCCTTGCTAATAGCAATGTAATACATTTTTTGAGCTTCTCTGAGCATAATCTTTGCTGATGAGCAATAGTCTTTCCGCCAGCGGCGTTCCAGTTTCTTACACTGCTGCTTAAGAACTTTCAGTTCGGCTGAGAACCATGGTTTAGACGGTGACTCCCTGACCCGCCTGTGGCTAGACGTAGGTGAAAGACTGTCCATCGCCAACCCAATCCATCTAGTAAAGCAGGCCAGGGCGCCCTCCAAATTGGAAGGGAGAGCTGGTCTAAACTTCTCCAAAGCTTGGCTGAAGGCTATAGGATCTACTTTAGCAGCGGCCGGACTGGCACTAGCCTGTGGTACCCGGCAATTACCCTCAATGGGCCAGGAGAAGAGAACTAGAAAGTGGTCCGACCAGGACACGGGGAGCGGATCCTCAACTATCATAGGAAAATTGGAACAGATGGGGTCAAGGATATGGCCCCCACAGTGGGTGGGAGAACTAACCCACTGGGTGAGCTGAGCAAGATCTAGGGAATCCAAGAATTCCTGGGTAGTTCCTACATCCGTCTGATCCAAATGGAGATTGAGGTCTCCCAAAAGAGATATTGAGCAAACCTCAGAGCTCGGGAATGATAACCTCTTCTAAGGCTTTGAGAAAGGGTCCTATTGGCCCAGGAGGTCTATAAACCAGGGTTCCCCCTAATGTGGACCGAGGCGAAATAGTAATACTGAAATCAAGGAATTCGCCCTCCCCCAACAAAACACTCTTCTCCCGATTAAACATCCACATATCCCTGTAAACCACTGCAACACCCCCTCCTCTACCCGTCTGACGATCAGCGCGAGAAATCTTAAATCCCTCTGGGATAGACATCTGCACTACCGGGTTCGAGGATTCATTCAGCCATGTCTCGGTGATAAAAAGAAGATCTAAACGGCCATCTGAGAGCAGGTCAAAAATATCCTGGTGGTGTTTGCTCAAGGAGCGAGTGTTTATCAAAGCTGCTCTAATATAGTTCTTCTTCCCATCATCGTTATACGCGGCTTTTAAATATTGCCAAGTAGCTGAGCCATAGCTGCATTGCTGGCAGACCTTTGAGAATTGAGAGAGAACATCCCACCCAACGGGTGGTTGACAAAGGCAGGGCCGAAGCATCAACAACTTATCGCGGCTATACTTTAACGGAGACAGACGCTGAAGATCAAAACCGGCAGCGTAACTGGCCCTGGCCACTTCCGAGCCGCTGATGGGCGCAGACGGGCTTGCCTTAGGCGCGCCTTAGGCGCGCCCGCTGCGCGCGTCCGCTGCGCCTCCGCGCAGCCCGCATTTTTATACGTCAACCGCCCCAACAACTAGAAAGCGCACTGAGGGGAGAAATGGCGCCTCTGTCCCTCGGTATGGCAAAGAGACTGAAAGTGCCCCCCGTCCCGTAACAGGAGCCCTAACACATTCAAATTCAGCAATAAATGTCTGATTTCTTTAAAAAACAGTGAGCAATAAAATCTGTTTAAAATCTAGCAAAGCAATGTGCAAAAAAGCAGAATTGTAAAATATCGGAGCGGAGCAAACCTCTAAGGCTCCTGCCTCCGCGCAGCCCGCATTTTTATACGTCAACCGCCCCAACAACTAGAAAGCGCACTGAGGGGAGAAATGGCGCCTCTGTCCCTCGGTATGGCAAAGAGACTGAAAGTGCCCCCGTCCCGTAACAGGAGCCCTAACACATTCAAATTCAGCAATAAATGTCTGATTTCTTTAAAAAACAGTGAGCAATAAAATCTGTTTAAAATCTAGCAAAGCAATGTGCAAAAAAGCAGAATTGTAAAATATCGGAGCGGAGCAAACCTCTGCATGCAAGGAAGGCGTTCCCTACTAAAAGCGACTGAAAACAGTCCCTAACACCACTACCCCCTATTAGCAAGGCAGGCAAAGCGATAAAATAATTCGCGCTAAGCGCGTTTATCGCTAGATTTTATCACCTGCTAGTGAGGATGACTTACCTGTTTAAAGTATAGGAGGTGGATTCTAATGCTGAATCCACCTTAGCGATAATGCGAGAATATCGCTGCTTTTCCAGCGATATTCTCACATTTTGCCGCTATCGCTGGAAATTTTATCGCTATGGAGATAAACCTTGTTAATAGGGTGTTATCTCAGCGATATTTTCCAGCGATAGGCGGCGTTAAAGTAATTTGCGCTAAGCGCGGTTAGCGATAAATATCGCTATTCCTTGATAATATGCTCCTTCCTTTGAAGTGCCTAGGCCCTCTCTAAATTTTGTCCTGTCTGCCATCCTACCCCGGGAGATTTGATCGCAATCTTTAGTGGGGCCAAGACCCTCAACCTTGGAATGCAGGTGCCAATTCCACTGCTACGTAACCATCCCAGAAAGGCCCTTCAGAGTCAGAGGTCCGCAGATTCCCGTAAATCCCTAGTTTATCACCCTCTATCAGGAATGCACAGATGCGGCTATCCCCCTAGCACCCAGTTGTGAATTAGGAGGGAGACCGCCAGGCACACAGAGCCACGCACATCAAAATGCCCACTTTTCCAAAGTGACATTTCCATCACCGTAATGTTGAACCCACTCCCACTACTGGAGAGGATTTGCCATTACCAACTCATTGATACCAAACATGATACTGTTACCATTATGCCTGTAGCAAATAAGGCTAGACTAACTTTCCCTACATCCATTCATACCAATCCAATGTGAGTAGCAGGCCCCATCATACCGAACACACCATCCTGTGTCATTCACGACTCTTGCAGGTAACCCATACAGACACCTGCCCAACCTTTTCCCAACCCCGTACCCTGTCACCAGGGAGAACTCTGATATAGCAGGAGACATACAGAACCTTGGCAGACAGCTTTGTAAATGTCAAGTCGAGTAACAGTAACCTGTGCACACAGGCCCCACCAGGGCAAACCAGTGGTACAATCAATGAGTTACCTCCGTGGATGGCACAACCAGTTCGGCAGGCCCACGGAGGCACATCCAAGATACATGCACCTGGTATAGGTCTTACCCTATGACAAGGGACTTGCAGCTAACTCGAAGCAGCCAATCATATATATACCACTCCGAAGTATGCATATGATGAGCACTGAGCTTTGACACTGCAAGGCAGTGCCAAACGCACCTAAGTCCTAAGTCTAGCATCCAGAGCAATGGAAAACTGGGAAGGAGAAAAGCAAAATGTCAAGGGAAAGCACCCTAGAAAGACCATTTTTAACAGGGGAACAGTGAGGAGCCTTCATTGGAAGCTGCTTTCAACCTTTAGATTAACTGTGGGATTAGAGTAACTCCATACTCCTGCTCCATAAACGCTTACAGGAATTCATTTAGACCTATAAAGAAATAGCAACTCCTAACAGACGTGTGTCCAAACTTAGTCGCAAAACGAAAGAGTGCTTCAACTACTTTGGAGAGTTTCGGCGATCTCATAGTCAATAAAGAGCCCCAATTATGATCCAAATCAAAGGAAATTCGTAAATAGTTAAACTTTTCCACTTTGACAACAGGTACCCCGTCAGTTGCATGTGCTTTGATTTTAGTACGCTTGGGTCCGCTAATCATAGGGAAGGGCTTAGTGTGGTTTACCTTCCGGTCTAAATTGCTCATAAGAGCGCAGAAAGAGCCCATCAGAATTTGCAGGCCATTTGCAGTCTTCAATAAGAGGACTGCATCATCCGCATATAAAAAGATAGAGATAGGGCTGTTGTATTCCGCTTTAGGGGTCCGTATATAGGTTTTCCTGAATCATGTCCTCATATAGGCACAATTCGCATTGCCCTTATATAGGCATAGAATCCCTGTCCTTATTTAGGCATTAACCGTGCACTCCAAATACAGGCATGGTCACCGACATCCGTCCACCCTAACGTCACAACGAGTTCTTAGAAACCAGACCCTCAAGCTTCGGGAGTTCCCCTAGCACAGGACTATTGATTTCTCCAAGAACTCATCTATTATGTATGAACCGTTATACCTTAAGGGTTCATTCCTGACGTCTTCCTCTGTCCGACTTCACGTCAATGCTAACATTCCACGACACCTACCAGGTATAAATATACCTTCCCTTGCCCAAGCAAGTTGGAGGAGACCTCGACTTCAGAGGAGCCCGTATCCCGGCCTGACGTACTGAGAAGACGCTGTCACTCCTGCACGCAGACGAATCCAGCTTCCAGTGTTCTGACTCCCTTCGCGGGGTGTTAGAGTTTCAGACCCGGCAAGAGATTCCCACCTCTCTCATTCTCAAGGTATGGAGCTGACTAGAACCTAGAGGGACTCTTGGCATACTAGACTTAACATACTCTTAGTCTACCATACTAGAGAATACTCCACCTACTTCTACCTTTCCCTACACCTAGACTAGGTTAGGCACATTGAGGTAGAACTAGCTTAGAGACGCATTTAAAGAGTACTCGCATTTTTAGCTCATGTTATTTATGTACGTGAATATATGCTAAAAGATAATGCTAGCGCAGTATTATTTATTTCTACTGCTTACGCTGTACATTATTTATCTTGCATACTGTCTTGTGATCATAACAGCACATATCTCTTACACGAGAAACAAGACTGTTCAATAAAACCCTTTTTATTGAAACGACCGTCTTTCCTTTCTGTGTAACTCTGTAGAAACTAAGCATGCACGATTGAATGAGTGAAACTGTTATCTATTGTTTCCACGATTCTGAGACATGTTCCGCTTCTAAAGGGAAACAAAGTTGTCATGTTTTTCGGTTGTCAGAAACTACTCCCTTCTTGTTCTCAAGGAGTTTCTAGTGGCCTCTGAGCTAGCTGGCACAGGTAATTAAGTTTAATATAATCGATAGGAACATACCGACCTCAGTCCTATGTCAAACCTATAGGTTATATTATTCCAATGCGCAGAGCCTATTAGGGAAATAGGAACTACACTACATGGCGCCCAATGGTTTGGTAAGGCAGTAATTTAACGCTAGATACTGAGTAACTCATCCGTGCTTTTCTCAGAGACCCCTACTCACATACTCCATAAGACGTCTGGAGTGGGTAGGGTTAAATATCCGCCATAACTACATAGGGAAGTACCCTATATATTAGTTGTTTGGTTTGTTCAACGTTGAAGGATACAGTGTTCCAAAATATTGTGCACCTTATCTTTTTGTTTCCTTGAAACTTGTTCTACATTTTTCAAAAAACAAATGTCCATACACGGGGACAATAACACCGGGAACGGTGTAGCTGCGGCTGAACCAGTCGTAACAGCTTTTAACTTTACAGGTTTAAATGAAACCGAGGAGGGTGTTATAGACATCCATCCAAACTTAAGAAGAACCATCACTCTAAAACTTATAAAACACGGTCTACCACCGAGAGGCGGTAGAGCAGTTTTCGTGATAGAGGCACACAAATCCTTTCAGACAGAGGTATTCTATTCATGGGTCATATTTTCTGAATCAAATTCAGTAACAAAACTGTTTCACTTCTACAAAGAAGATGATCCACCAGAGGAATATATTCCTTTCGAGGATATTGAAATTCCACTAACATACCAGGAGCATCAGCTCTGGTTTAAAGGCGCCCTAAAACATCACAGAAACATTACCAGGCTCGGTCCACTAGGTAGACCAGGAGCAACATGGCCGATTCTAGCCGGCTACACTCCTCATCCTGACCTCGATATAATGTCAGACGAGGAATTATTTACTCAACTTACAGAGTTAATCAAAATCTACAGACAATTAGTCCAATATGTCATGCGGACTTTCACAGTCCAACCACCATTGACACTTCCAAATCAAACTCCTCAACAGGGAAATACACTAAAAATTACACCACAGACTCTATACGCAGTCATGGGAAAAATGCCCACAAAACGTGAGCAAATTCCATTCTGGATAGCTCAAAAAATTACTCAAATCGAAGCAGTATTTCCAAATACTAGCCCGTATGAGAAACACAGAATCCTAACTATCAGTTTACCAATGGGGATCACACCACAACTGGAAGACTGCACCACTTGGGGCTCAGTCTTTGCTGCCATCTATACTAAAACACATGTTATTCCATCAATTGCAGTAATACCAGATGTCCTGAAACAAATTCAAAACGAATACGGGGCAGAGCCTGCACTAAATTTAGATATGAAATTACTGAAAAATTTCGACCAGGTCTCAACAATAATATTATCTAATATTAAAGGGGAGGCAGCAGCAGTGGCGATCCGCCAACGATTAAGGGAATTCGATGTTACAGAACATCAAACAGAACTACCCAGAATAATAGAACAATCTTATGCAGAATTAGGCAGAGATATTTTGGGTGGAAGACCAGTGAAGCCAAAACTATCTGAAAGTCCTGAGAAGGACTCTAATAAACAAACTCCTACATCTTCTAAAAAGAAGTGGGAAACTAATAAACAAAATTCAAACGAGAAACGTTCTCAATCCCGAGGTAGGTCTCCTCAAAAGGAGCCCTCTGAAAGGAGGTATAACCTCAGGAATAGGGATAATTTGAAAAAGCCTGACAGCTATCAAGATACTGATACACGCTCCTCTCGTACCTTTCAGATCTCGTCACAGACATTGGAAAGAAGAGGACGGTCAGAACATAGAGAAGAACGTGTGAAATCGAAAGACGACAAACACGTTCCAAAAAACAAAACAAAACCTCAATTCTCAAAGAAGAAGGTAGCAGGTCTGAAGGTCAGACATGCCGAGGATACTGAGAACACAACTCAAGAACGGAGAATGGGCTCAGACAATGCTGGACAGTGCAGCAGAAGTCACAATAGCTCGCCAGAACCTGAAGGAACTTCTGGAGATAGTGGACTTGAATGAGTACATTACAGTTGAGACTGTAGACACCAGGGTTAGTACTCCACAAAAGTTATATGAAATAACACTCCGGATGGAGGGAGACATAACTAGACAGGTGAAAGCACTTTTTTGGGAAAAACTTTCAAGGGGCTATGACATACTTCTAGCAGAAAAAGACTGGCCACCACAATTTGTCAGGGAGTGCCCACATGGCGAGGATATTATAATGCCTGACTTCTCTAACCATATTCCAATTCACCTCAAATATACTTATGCCAGGAAATGGGCTGCTGCCCAGGCCCCAGCATTATACAAAAATCATGTAGGATGGGATGAGGATTCACCTCACCATAAAATACATCTAAAAAATGAACCTACTGCACAAAGGCAGTATCCAATAAAGCAAAAAGCTAAAAACAGGTCAGGAGATCTTAGATCAACTTGAATACCAAGGGGTGATTGAAACATGCACCTCTTCAATGAACAATCCTTTGTTTCCTGTCTCCAAACCAGACAACACCTATCGTCTAGTTTTGGATTACAGACACTTAAACACTTGTTCTAAAACATTTGCAGGGCAAAATGCACATAGTACAGCATTAATGAATAACATTGTGCGTAAAAAATACAAAACCACATTGGATATCTCAAATGGTTTCTTTTGTCAAAACATAGCACCTGAAAGCAGGTACTTAACAGCTTTCTCAATAATGGGGACCCAGCGTCAATTTTGTCGACTCCCACAAGGGTTCAAGAATAGCCCGGGGTTATTCTCGGCGAGAGTAACGGAGTTACTACAAATTTATGACAATGAGGCATTGTCCTATGTCGATGACATCTATCTGACAGACGATGACCTAGACAAACACTTGAACAGGGTGAGCACCATTATACTGGGCTTCGCCTCTGAGGGCTACAAATTCAACTTCAAAAAGTCCAGAATTTCCCATCTCAATGTCCTGTTCCTAGGATACGAGCTTTCAAGTGAAGGCAAGTGCTTGGCAGCCAACTTTTTAGAAAGGTGTGCGCTGCTCCAACCTCCTAAGACGCTGAAAAACTTACAATCCATCCTGGGTTTCCTAAACTTTGGAAGAACTTACATTCTAAATTACGCAGAAAGGGTTAAACCTCTGTACGCATTAATCAAACCTGATTTTTCAATAAAAAATTGGACACAGGAACACACAGAAATCGTGCGTTCACTCCAAGCTAACATGTTAGTAACAAATCACTTACAAACACGCGTAAGTCAACGCAATTTAGTGATCCGAATAATTTCGGGTCCATGCGGATTCACCTACTTAACATTTAATGAGGGTGAAAAAGTACCAATTGCATACAAATCACATTTGTATACACAAGCAGAAATGCGCTTCACTTCAACAGAAAAAATACTGATGGCAGTTCAAACTGCAGTAGCAAAAGAAAGAGCTCTAGCCCAAGGGAAACGCATTATTGTCGTAACCCCAGTTCCGGCCTTAGAGGCGGTAACAAAAGCGAGCATTCCAAATGCTAAAGCATTACATCCGAGATGGATACAATGGGTTAATTCTCTTGCTGCAACAGATGTTGAATATGTTTTTGATCCCGATCTAAAAACACAAGCGTTCCTGCAATATGAACATGAATGTCCTCTGCCCACTGAGATTCTGCCTCTCGATCAGTACGAATTCATAATTTACACTGACGGATCCGCACAACCCGCAGCAGGGAGTAAGCAAGCTTACAGTGCAGCGTGCGCAATCGTTAAAGGTCGCATGCGCGATGGCAACTTCAGACCTATGGTCACTAAAACTCAATCTCTAGGAGATTGCACAGCTCAGCGAGCTGAACTACAAGCATTCAAACTGGCACTTGAAAGTATAGATCGAGAATTCCCCACACTAATAGTGTGCGATTCTTTCTACTGTGTGCAGTCGTATAATGAATATATACAAACTTGGCTTGAAAACGGGTTCAAAGATGCAAAAGGTGGCACAATAAAGCATAAAACACTTTGGGAACAAGTAGTTCAGTTAAAAAACGAACTACCAAAGGCTCACGTGATCCATACACTGAGTCATCAACGTGATGGCGTTCACGTTGCAGGGAATTCATTGGCTGACGAAGCCGCAAAGGGGGCTGTTCAGACGGCTTCCGTAGCTGCGATCACTCGTTCAAAAACGAAAATAGACAGTGAGATAATGTTGGCTGTCAATGCTACGAGCAAAGGCAGTGGTGCAGCATTACCAAAAAGTTTCCACTCAAGTACTCTTATGTAATTGATGTGAACAACGTTCCTTTTGCTCGAATCCCTGGAGTGGGGGATAGGGTAATTCCAAACATGGAACGTAGAGCAGCTTTGATTTATGAAACACATCTGGGGGAGGGTCTGTCACATCAAGGGATCTCTAAAACAATATTGACATTAAAAGAGATGTACTGGTGGCCTGGGATGAATACAGAAATACACATATTCATCAACAACTGCATAGACTGCAAATTACAGCGAGAAAGCCACCAGACACCATGCTACGAATGTAGCTGCCCTGCACAGACACCATTGTTAGACAGCATTAGACTATCTATGCACAGGCGTCGTCATGGACAAGTGCAATCCCACAAATACTAAATCAAGGTTCCTATGGATATGGCCTCAGCGCTCGGCTGACGCTCGAACTGTTATAAAAGATTTGCAAGTCTTTATCGGCACATACGCAATAGGCACGCTACATTCTGACCAGGGCCCTGCGTTTAGCTCTCGAGCTTACAAAGACGCCATGGACAGTCTGGGCGTTGCATTGCAGTACTCCTCTCCGTTTCATCCTGAGGGAAATTCTGTTGTGGAAAGGAAAAACCGGGACATAAAGCAGTCTATAACAGCTAGGGTATTAGGTTCGGGTGATGGGTGGGTCAAACATCTATATGGGGTCCAACGCTCATTAAACAATTTGCCAAGAAGTTCTCTAGGGGGGGGTCACTCCATATGAGGTCCTATTTGGGACAAGAATGTGGGTGCCAGATCTGGAATGCAGTGGCACAGTGGTGGAAAATAAATGTTTTGATATCAAAGATCGTTTGGCTGTTTTACAGGACTTAAATGAACTAAGAATGAAACAAAGCAACGTATTCCTGCAGCCAACCACCACTGGGGAAAAAGTTGGGGATCTAGTCAGAGAGAAGATTGCGGACAAGAAGGAATTTGGACCTTCTTACAGACAACCAGTACCTGTCCTAGCCGTTCAAGGAACAAGAACAGTACTTCTGCCACCCCTTGCTGGAAAAAAGGAGAAAAGATTTGGGTCCATCGACCTCATCAAACCACAGTATGTGGCCAATACTAAATAGTAGGCCTCGTGGACTCCGACCTAGTAGCAGACACACTCCTCTCGCTACTATCCAAGAGGTTCAGACTGAAAGACTGATAACTATCGAGAATTCAGCAGTAACAGATGAAGGACTGAGCAACAATGCTATGGAACTCATCCCTCTTGAAACACAAGTAACAGTTCGTCCAAATACACCTGTCTACACCAATGTAACAAGTGATCGACTGGTACCAGCGATTTCTACAAATCCTGATGCAATTCCAACAATTGACAGAACTGCTTCTGGCTACTTCATTAACTTTGATACGTTTTCTGAAGATCCGAGTGAGCCTGAGACGTCGCCAGCATCAAAAACTTTTAAACAGCAAGTACAAGACTTTTTACATTTTATGAAAAAGACTTATCTAGTTTCACCATGGACTGAACTTTGGATTATTTCTGGAATATTTTTCTTCCTGCTTTGGCTAGCTTTGGTTATGACTATGAGCGTGCTTATAAATGGGAGATACATCCATTTGGACATTGAAAGGAAAGAAGTGAACTTACTTTTGAAACCTGACAAATCATCTCATCGTGAAACAAGAGACTTGTCTGCAGTGAACATCACAGCCGTTCCTATACAGGATGGTATAGTGTGGGACAAAACAGATTTTGATATCTTCGGCCCGACGGAACATTTGAACATTCCACATTTATTTAAGATTTCACTGAGTGATTTCGTTTCATCCAGTACCTTTTCTGATGATTGGGACTTTGATACTGTAAATGATATGATGTTTGACCTAGAACATTCTGCTGCATTTTCTAATAATGAATATTTAGAGGTTCATCAGACTATGAACAGCTGTATTGCTATAACCACTATGGTCATCATTTTTTGCATAAATCTGCAACACCTAGAAATGTGTTTATGTTTAACCAATGGGAGCATTGTCCTACACCACCAAAAGGTAGTTCAAAAACATTTGCTAAGAAGTTTCCATATTTTTCAGGATACAATACATCTGATCCAGAATCATTTTACTATAGAAATGTAAACAAAACAGGACTGAAAATTATGTTAACAAATACAAAACAGATTTACTCTGCAGCATTTATTACCCAACTGTCTAGACATGGTTTCGACTTATGGAAAGAGACAATAGACACAAAATCTGTCTGGGGTACTAAAGATTGGCAAGTTCAGGGGATAGAAGCTTTATTTAGAGCCTGTATCGTCCCTCAGCAAATAATGTTTTTGAATGACACGGTCCAACAAACGTCTTGCCTTGGGTTAGCCAAGATCAAAGACATGAAAAATCCTTCTGTACCAACACCTGCAAGTGATAACATTACACAGGCAGCGGTTACAGTTGACACCATACTACAACTCAACAGAACAAATCCTGATTGGAGAAAATGGTTGATCTGGCCCACAGACACAAACAACTGCAAAGACAGATTCCTGAATAAAACACAGGGGTTTACTATTCATAGGCCAGACCCACGATACGTCCAAAGACAGCATCCGGGGGTAGTAACAACATACAGTGTAGGAAAATTATGCCTCGATTGGCTGCAGAAATCTACACTTAAGGATGTGAAACAACACTTATCTTTACTTAAAGAAGACGCAGACCTTAGGGAATTCTTGCTTGGACCAAGAAAACCGCGTCAAAAACGTTTCATATATGCCGGCATCTATGCTGCTTATAATGAAGCATGGAAGGTATCACAGATGGAGGCCGCAGAACGAATACTTGAACTTGATCATATTAACTTAGAGAAAACTCTCTCTGTGGTCGACAATGGGTTAACAACTTTGTCCTCCAGAATTTATTCATTGGACAGTATTGTATCCTCTGCTATCGACATACTGGAACAAGATTTAGCCATGTTACAACAAGGCCAAACACAGTTACGTTCTATTATGTTATTAAGCTGGACGCTGCAATCTTTGCGTGCGGGCTATGTGCCTTGGCGTTTTATCAACACGACAGCTCTGTTTGCAGAATACAATCTAACTGATATACAGATCGAACTGGCACAAAGGGGAGCAAAGTATACAGTACTGAGCATTGAAAAACTTGAGAAATTACCATTCACAGTGGCAGAAAAACCAGCTACAGAATGGCTTATTCATGGCAAAATTAGTCTACCTGTGACTACTTTCCAGTTTCGGTATTGCCTCAAACAGATGCATGCAGGCAAATATGAAAGGTTGGGTAAAGAATACATTAAGACATCCTGGAATTTACCATACACATTTAGATGTTGGAGTGGGGATCGTGAAGTGTTTCTAAGCGGTACACACTGTGAAAATGCACTGAGCGGTTCACTGATTTGTCAGGACATATCTTTACACGGGGCTTGTAAGGGTTCTGTGGCAAATTTGTCCTGCCACCAGCAGGGTACACCAGCTGCTGTGATTAATCCAACGTTTGGCCAACTTTCTAATGGGAGTTACCTCATGTTGAATGATCAGAGTTGCTGTGGCATGTTGCCAGGCATCCCATATCTAGTAACAGTCAACTCCAGGGTCACTTGCTGTATGCAAGTATTGTTTGCCCCAATAGACACAGTCAGGGAGTCGCCTTTATGGCCTTCGTTGAATGTCTCTTTTATATGATTTGATACTTTAAGCAGAATGAAAGCCATGCTTATACAACAATCAGTGCCTTTGACCTCGGCCAAAGAAACCTATGATCTACAAGTTGCAAGGACTTCGGCTGAGATACAAGCTTTAATTCAGTACAAACTGCCCTATACATTTCGTAGAAATGATAGGACGTATCTTTAACATGTCAGATACAAGCGGAATTGTACATGTATTTAAGACCATCTGTTCCGGACTATTAGCACCTTTCCAGGCTGTCCTCGGAATCATCCCAAACTTCGCACATTCGGTGTTTGGTGGTGTGCCATTACTTCTAGCACTTGTTGCAGGAATTCTGTTTCTATTCCTCCTACTACGCTATGGCAAGCCTCTTCGCCAACATCACTCCGAGCGATGTGGAGAGAGCCCTCCTTGAACGGAAATGCCGTGAGCGAATAGTACAGCTTTTGGGCATGCCTCGTCTACGGGAACTTAATACAACGTGGTTCCTGTCATTCAGACCAATCTGGCAAGATTGCATCTTACCTGTTCTACGCTGCCTGTTTTGCGGTGAAGAATGCGTGCTAGACATCTGTCTAACACTCCCATCAGTCATGCCAACGGATATCGATACTCTGCTGGACCCGATAACGGCCCATGCTGTGTGTTGTCCCCAGAGGCTTCCAATTCTGATGGCGGCATTCATTGAGATCTCACAGACTCTTCCAGCTGCTGCTGAGGTACGAGATGGATCAACGGGCACACAGGTAACAACGGACGTGAACATTGCATCTTCTGCTGAAAGCGATGTTTCTCATCTCTGTGCAATTAACCTTCTGAACGAGGTGTTCCAAATGTCACCGACTTCGGTGGATGATATTTTGGCTACGGACATAGATGATCTAATGTTTACGCCAGACCCATACACTGACTTTGATTCGGATCACAGTGTACCAGGGCAACAATGAAATTTGGCCTTCATATTTTTCAAACTTGGAACTATTCCCAGAAATTGAACTTTTTCTTTTTTTAATTTTTGAAATGACATGGCAAAATGAACAATCTGCATACAGTAGAACTAGTCTTATAAAACGGACTTCTTTGAATACTTCCAGGGACACATTGTCACCTTATTTGTCTAACATTTCATTTACTTCCATGATATGCGATGGCTTGATTTAAAGAACTTATTTTATTCTCGTTGCTTTTTACTTCCGTTCCATACTTAGAATGCAATCAATGCTTTAAATGTACAGTACCTATTGCATTTCAACAGTTTTGAGCTTCTTTTAAAATGTTTTTTAGAAATGTTTTTAGCAATATGTGGTACTCAATTTTATGTTTAGCATTTTAAATGTTTAGCATTTAGTATTATCGTTCACTCGAAGATGGAGTGTGTGTTGTATTCCGCTTTAGGGGTCCGTATATAGGTTTTCCTGAATCATCAATCAATCAATCATGTCACTTATAAAGCGCACTACATACCCGCGAGGGTCTCAAGGCGCTGGGGGAAGAGGGGGGTGGTGCTGCTACTGATCGAAGAGCCAGGTCTTGAGGAGTCTTCTGAAGGCCAGTAGGTCTTGGGTCTGTCGGAGGTTGGTGGGGAGGGTGTTCCAGGTCTTGGCGGCGAGGTGGGAGAAGGATCTGCCGCCGGCGGTCGTTTTCCGGATGCGGGGGACTGTGTCGAGGGCGAGGCTGGTCGAGCGGAGCTGGCGGGTGGGGGTGTAGAAGCTGAGTCGTCTGTTGAGGTAGGCTGGTCCGGAGTTGTGGAGTGCTTTGTGTGCGTGGGTGAGGAGCTTGAAGGTTATCCTCTTGTTGACAGGGAGCCAGTGCAGGTCTCTCAGGTGGGGTGTGATGTGGCTGCGTCGGGGGATGTCGAGGATAAGACGTGCAGAGGCGTTCTGGATGCGTTGCAGCCGTCTCAGGAGCTTAGCCGTCGTTCCTGCGTAGAGGGCGTTTCCGTAGTCCAGCCTGCTGGTGACGAGGGCCTGGGTGACTGTTTTTCTTGTTTCGGTGGGGATCCACTTGAAGATCCTGCGGAGCATTCGGAGGATGTTGAAGCAGGATGAGGAAACGGCGTTGACCTGCTTAGTCATGGAGAGGGTGGGGTCGAGGATGACCCCTAGGTTGCGTACGTGGTCGGTGGGGCTGTTCCCAGTGATGTTGGCCACCAGAAGTCGTCCCAGGCTGAAGGGTTGGAACCAAGGATGAGGACCTCCGTCTTGTCCGAGTTCAGCTTCAGGCGGCTGGTCCTCATCCATTCGGCGACGGCCTTCATTCCTTCGTGGAGGTGGGCTTTGGCGGTGTGAGGGTCTTTGGTGAGGGAGAGGATCAGCTGGGTGTCGTCGGCGTAGGAGATGATGTTGAGGTTGTGCTGTCGGGCGACGTGGGCGAGGGTGCCATGTAGATGTTGAACAGCATTGGGCTGAGGGAGGAGCCTTGGGGTACGCCGCAGATGATCTTGGTGGCCTTGGATCGGAAGGGGGCGAGGCAGACGCTTTGTGTTCTGCCGGAAAGGAAGGATGTGGTCCAGTCCAGGGCCTTCTCTTGGATCCCGGCGTCGTGAAGGCGTGTTCGTAGTGTGTGGTGGCAGACCGTGTCGAGGCGGCTGATAGGTCCAGGAGGATGAGGGCTGCTGTTTCTCCGTTGTCTAGCAGGGTCCTGATGTCATCGGTGGCAGCGATGAGGGCGGTTTTGGTGCTGTGGTTGCTGCGGAAGCCGGACTGGGAAGGGTCCAGGATGTTGTTCTCCTCGAGGTAGCGGGTCAGTTGTTTGTTGACAATTTTCTCGGTGACCTTCGCGGGGAACGGGAGCAGAGAGATGGGTCGGAAGTTCTTGAGGTCCTTGGGGTCTGCCTTGGGTTTCTTGAGTAAGGCGGTGATCTCGGCGTGCTTCCAGCTTTCCGGGAAGGTTGCTGTCTCGAAGGAGATGTTGATTATTTTCCGGAGATGGGGCGCGATGGCTGTACTGGCTTTGTTGAAGATGTGGTGAGGGCACGGGTCTAGCGGTGAACCGGAGTGGATGGTGTTCATGATCTCGCTGGTGTCCTCGTCGTTGATGTTGGTCCAGGAGAGCAGGTGGTTGGTGGTTGTGGGGGCAGTGGTCTCGGTGGTTGCCGGGCGGTCGTGGTGTTGAAGCTGTCGTGGATGTCGGCGATTTTGCGGTGGAAGAAGGTGGCCAGTGAGTCGCATAGGTCTCGCGACGGCTGGATGTCGTTGGTGTTGGAGCTGGGGTTGGAGAGTTCCTTCACGATGTTGAAGAGCTCTTTGCTGTTGTGTGCGTTGTTGTCTAGGCGGTCTTTGAGTGAGGCCCTTTTGGCGGATCTGATGAGGTGATGGTGACTGCGGGTGGCGCTCTTGTGGGCGGCGTAGCTGTCCGCTGTCCGTTCGTGGAGCCAGATCTTCTCCAGTTTTCGGCATGTTCGTTTGGAGGCCTGGAGGTCTTTGGTGAACCAGGTGGCTTTCTTGCTGGTGTGGCTGTTGGGCGGATTCTTGAGCGGGGCGAGGGTGTTGGCGCAGTCGTCGATCCACTGTCTGAGGTTGCGGGCGGCGGTGTCGGGGCACTCCAAATACAGGCATGGTCACCGACATCCGTCCACCCTAACGTCACAACGAGTTCTTAGAAACCAGACCCTCAAGCTTCGGGAGTTCCCCTAGCACAGGACTATTGATTTCTCCAAGAACTCATCTATTATGTATGAACCGTTATACCTAAAGGGTTCATTCCTGACGTCTTCCTATGTCCGACTTCACGTCAATGCTAACATTCCACGACACCTACCAGGTATAAATATACCTTCCCTTGCCCAAGCAAGTTGGAGGAGACCTCGACTTCAGAGGAGCCCGTATCCCGGCCTGACGCACCGTCCATCATCCCCTTTGGTATCGCTTTGTTCGCCTTAAGTTGGCAGGGTATGCCCAGACGTGGGTCCTTTGCTCACTTTGCCACTGGATTCAAGCTAGCCTGGCTGATGATGGGCTGATGATGGCTGAATAGCCAGACACCGGTCCCAGGATGCTTGTTTCCGGTCCAGGGAAGACATGGCTTGGCAGTTCGGGCTGGACTGTTCCCATGAGGCACAGGGTCAGACTGATTTGGATATGGCCATGTCTGAACTGGGGTGGTGGAGTGAGCTAAAGAATGATGCTGGATTAAACCCAGATCAGTTGACTGGGGGTGAGTGTTTGATTAGCTCAAGCGCTCCGTCCATCATCCCCTTTGGTATTGCTTTGTTCGCCCTAAGTTGGCAGGGTATGCCCAGACGTGGGTCCCTTGCTCACTTTGCCACTGGATTCAAGCTAGCCTGGCTGATGACGGCTGAATAGACAGAAACCGGTCCCAGGATGCTTGTTTCCGGTCCAGGGAAGACATGGCTTGGCAGTTCGGGCTGGACTGTTCCCATGAGGCACAGGGTCAGACTGATTTGCATATGGCCATGTCTGAACTGGGGTGGTGGAGTGAGCTAAAGAATGATGATGGATTAAACCCAGATCAGTTGACTGGGGTGAGTGTTTGATTAGCTCAAGCGCTCCGTCCATCATCCCCTTTGGTATCGCTTTGACGCACTGAGAAGACGCTGTCATTCCTGCACGCAGACGAATCCAGCTTCCAGTGTTCTGACTCCCTTCGCGGGGTGTTAGAGTTTCAGACCCGGCAAGAGATTCCCACCTCTCTCATTCTCAAGGTATGGAGCTGACTAGAACCTAGAGGGACTCTTGGCATACTAGACTTAACATACTCTTAGTCTACCATACTAGAGAATACTCCACCTACTTCTACCTTTCCCTACACCTAGACTAGGTTAGGCACATTGGGGTAGAACTAGCTTAGAGACGCATTTAAAGAGTACTTGCATTTTTAGCTCATGTTATTTATGTACGTGAATATATGCTAAAAGATAATGCTAGCGCAGTATTATTTATTTCTACTGCTTACGCTGTACATTATTTATCTTGCATACTGTCTTGTGATCATAACAGCACATATCTCTTACACGAGAAACAAGACTGTTCAATAAAACCCTTTTTATTGAAACACCCGTCTTTCCTTTCTGTGTAACTCTGTAGAAACTAAGCATGCACGATTGAATGAGTGAAACTGTTATCTATTGTTTCCACGATTCTGAGACATGTTCCGCTTCTAAAGGAAACAAAGTTGTCATGTTTTTCGGTTGCCAGAAACTACTCCCTTCTTGTTCTCAAGGAGTTTCTAGTGGCCTCTGAGCTAGCTGGCACAGGTAATTAAGTTTAATATAATCGATAGGGACATACCGACCTCAGTCCTATGTCAAACCTATAGGTTATATTATTCCAATGCGCAGAGCCTATTAGGGAAATAGGAACTACACTACAGGGCCATTCCTTACTTTTGGCCCATTCACCTGCCGCACCTGCAACTGCCCCATAGCCGGCCTCTGCACACCTGACCTACCGACCGCATAACCCTCAAAAACCTGCTCCGACCACCTCGGATTTATCCTACTCAAAACCCACTCCCTCAAAAGATACGCCGTGGAGATCCGGGACCTGCTCAACTCCATCTCCATGATGTCATCTTCTTCACAGAAACCTGGATGAACTCCAGCTCAGCCCCAGACATCACCACCGCCATCCCCTACGAATACAAAATCATCCACAAGAACCGCGCCAACCAACCGGGAGGAGGCATCGCCATCGTACACAAAGACACACTCCGCCTCACAACCAGCTCCGATGACCATTTAGCTGACAAGGAGCACCTCCACTTACAGATCCAGACCAACCCAAACGCCACCCTCCACGGCACCCTCGTCTACAAACCTCCCAGACCCCCCGCCCCCTTCTGCGAAGCCATAACCGACTTGATCACTCACCACGCTCTTGCCTCAACAGACTACATCCTCCTCGGCAACCTCAATTTCCACCTGGAAAACCACAACACCTCATCCCTACTGGAGAACCTTGCCACCATTGGACTTAAACAACTGGTCCCGACGCCAGCCCACTCAGCAGGACACACGGGAGACCCCATCTTCTCCGCAAGCAAAAACATCTCCGTCAACCATACCTCCAAGCCACACTGGACCGACCACCACTGCATCCTCTTCACCAAACCTACCGTACGCCACCACACCTACAGCGATTCTCACAGAAGCTGGAACAAGGTCACCGAAGACCAGCTCACCACCTCCCTCAGCAAGACCCCATCACAGACATCCACAGACACCAGTTACCTCAGCACGCAACCATTCGCCAAACCCAGCACAGAGACAGCAGCCATCCCCCGTCCCAAGATCTTTGTTACAACATCACCACCTTTTCCACCACAAGATCAAGGGGATCTAGGACAGCTTCGCAACCCAAGACTCACCCACCCCACCCGCAAACACCGCACCCAATGACTCTAGCCCACAGCACACCTTGACCAACTGGACCACCCTCACCTCTGACCACACCTTCAGGATCATGAAGAGCATCCACTCCGGAGCCCCCTCGGATCCCAGCCCTCACCACATCTTCAACAGAGCCGGCACCTCCATCGTACCTGAACTCTGCCACACCATCAACTGCTCCATCAAGTCCGCTACTTTCCAAAACACTGGAAGCACGCAGAAATAAACCCCCTGCTGAAGAAACCTTTGGCCGACCTCACAAACCTAAAGAGCTACAAACCCATCTCTCTGCTTCCCTTCCCAGCCAAAATAATCGAGAAAGCCATCGACGCCCAACTCTCCAGGTTCGTTGAAACAAACAATATCCTGGACCTCTCCCAATCGGGCTTCAGAAGCAACCACAGCACTGAGACCACTCTCCTCGCCACTACAGATGAGATCCGCACCCTCCTTGATGGAGGAGAGACTGCAGCCCTCATCCTCCTGGAATCCAGCCCTAGAATTTAGAATGGATCTGCTCCTTCCTCACCCGCCGAACGCAGGGAGTTAGACTTCCACTGTTCAAATCTGAACCCACAGAGATCCGTTGCGGAGTGCTTCAAGGATCGCCAATTGGCCCCACTCTCTTCAACATCTACATGGCCCCGCTTGCAGCCATCGTCATAAGCCATGGGCTCAACATCGTCTCCTACGCTGACGACACCCAGCTGATTCTCTCCCTCACAGACGAACCCACATTTGCCAAGAGCAACTTCCATGATGGGATGAAGGCAGTCGCCACCTGGATGAAGGATAGCTGCCTCAAGCTTAACTCAGACAAGACCGAAGTCCTCATCTTGGGCTCCTCCCCCTCCACCATTGACGACTCTTGGTGGTCCACGCACTCGGAATCCCCCCACACCCACAGACCACGCACAAAACCTCTGCATCATCCTGGACTCCTCGCTCTCAATGAACCACCAAATCAACTCCGTTTTGTCCCTCCTGCTTCCACACACTCCACCTCCTTCGTAAGATCTTCAAGTGGATCTCCACCGAGTCCAGGAAAATGGTCACCCATGTACTTGAAAGCAGCACACTCGACTATGGCAACGCGCTCTACTCCGGCACCACCCAAAAACTCCAGAAAAAACTGCAGACCGTCCAGAACGCCTCAGCCAGACTCATCCTGGACATCCCATGCTGCAACCACATCATCTGCCACCTGAGAGACCTTCACTGGCTACCTGTCAACAAGAGAATCAACTTCAAGCTTCTCACACATACCTATAAAGCCCTCCACAACGTCGGACCTGCATACCTCAACCACCGCCTCTGCCCAACTGGCCCTAGCCACCGTCCCACGGATCCGCAAGACCATGGCTGGAGGAAGATCAATCTCTTGCTTCGCTGTCAAGACCTGGAACTTTCTGCCTCTGCACCTCAGGCAATCTTCATTGCTGCTGCAATCCAGGAAGGACCTCAAGACCTGGCTCTTCGACTGAACCGTAAACCCCGCACCCAACCAGTGCCATGAGACCCTCACGGGTGAGTAGTCACGCTTTATAAGATTACTGATTGATTGGTTGATTGATTGATGTTGTTTCCATATAGCAGTAAACAGCTCTCCAGCCCATTAATATAATTAAATACAGAAACAGGGCCAAAATACAATCCTGGAGGATGCCTCGATTACATCTTATCGATTGAGAACACTCTCCGTTAGGGCCCTATTGAATCCTGACTAAGATGTCCTAAAGAAGACGTCTCACAGTGACTAATACCTTTTCTACTCCCAACTTTTTGACGTGGACCATAGTTTAGATCAGTTTACAGTATCAAATACACTTGAAAGGTCCATGAGCGCAAAGTATAAGGCTCCTTTCTTTACATGAACATACTTTTCCATCAGGGAGGACAAATTTGAACATTGCCCCAAAGTACCAATACCTGACCTAAAAGGACATTGGACATCTGACAAAATACTATTTCTCTCTTCCTATGCCTCCAGTCTAAAAAGAAGGACCTGACCCAGAATATTTTTGGTTGATCCATTAGGGATATTGGTCGGTCGCAACATGGCAGGTTCCTATTTCCTTTTTTAAAAAATGTGTACAATTGTTGCCCCTTGGCAAAATGGAATTAATGGGCCCACAATAGCTGCCCTGATCACATTTGTAAGTAACGGGGCCCAAAACTCGATGTTCGCTTTAAAAATAGCCACCGGGATGCCGTCAGGTCCCAGGGCCTTTCCCTTTTGACTTTTTCTGATGGCTGTTAACACTAATCGAGCTGCTTAACTCAGAGGCAGCCTCAGGATTGGTTATTACATTTCCTACTTCTCCAAACATAGTAAGTGGAGGGCTATTCAATTCAAATACCTTAGATAAATGTGAGACCCAAGTGACAGCAGGGATTAGACATCAACCTTTGAGGCAGAATTTTCAGTAATAAAAGGGGCGATTCGATGTCTCCCAGAAGTTTCTGCTGTTTCTAGTGCTCCCTGCAGCTTTCAAATTATCCCATGCTGTACTTCTGATTTCCTCGTTTCTGTTCTTCAGGGCTGCCTTATAGGTTTTGCGGGCCAACATTCTCACAATTTCTTGGAGAATATTTGAGAGCTAGCTTGAGATGTTTGTGAGCGGCAAAGCAGGCCGAATGAAATCATTGATTAAGAGGATCCTGTATTGCCCTAGATTTATCTATAAGGGATTGGGAGTTTGGAATATAGATTAGACCTGGAAATGGGTAACAGGAATGCCAGGCGTCTTATTATCAATTTGAAAACAGGATCAAGACTGATTTGCATATGGCTGGGTCTCAACTGGGGTGGCGAAGTGAGCTAAAGAACGATGATGGATTCAACCCAGATCTGTGACTGGGGGTGAGGGTCTGAAAAGTTTCAGCGCTCTGTCCATCATCTCCTTGTGTTTGCTTTGTTCACCCTAAGTTGGCAGGGTAAGCCCAGACGTGGATCCCTTGCTCACTTTGCCACTGGATTCAAGCTAGCCTAGCTGATTAGGGGTGTTACCCCGAAATTGGTCCCAGGATAATTGTTTCTGGTCCAGGAAAGACCTTGCTTGGTAGTTCGGGCTGGACTTTTCCCATGAGGAACAGGGTCAAGACTGATTTGCATATGGCTGGGTCTGAACTGGGGTGGTGAAGTGATCTATTGAACGATGATGGATTCAACCCATATTTGTGACTGGGGGTGAGTGTCTGAAAAGTTTCAGCGCTCCGTCTATCATCTCCTTGTGTTTTATTATCAATTTGCGCAGTTCGCCAGTGGAGCAGCAGTTTGGATAGGATGTTGGGAACTGGCGGTCATGGAACAACAGTGCAGACTGACATTGCCCCTTCTACTCATTGGCGCTCTAGGTATGTATTTAATCCTATTTGTAGAGCACAAACCTAGCTAGAGAGAAGTGGAGTGGTTGATAACTGAAAGGTTGATAACAAATACATCCTTAGAACCATTGCTGAAAACAGAAGCAATGGTTGTCATACAAGAGGGTCTAACATAAAGTTCAACTGGGACGATTCATTGTCAGTAATCACTTCACCAGCAAATGCATCAGCCAGACTGAAGATACTAATTTTTTTGCATTCCTTGCCTAGTAGCCTAGCCAAAATCAGTCAGGATTTTCTACCTATTATTAACCCAAATGTAACATGTGGGTTAAAAACAGGTAGAAAAGCCTGACTGATGAATTTTTGGCTGTACAGACATTACCTGAGAGAGCCCGATGACGAAGACGTGCAACTTCGCCTAGTGAATTTCCACCTCCCCTGGTGAAGTCACTGCCCAATCAACATGGCCACCGCAACTGTGGTAGCAGACACAGAGAGCTTCATGCACAGAAAGGAGTGAGCATGCGGCCAGAACATCCCCGAGCTGTGCGGAGCAGTCTCTTCACCCCCCTTCATGAATACCCAGGTGACAATGCTCCCGACACCAGCCGCTGTTACCAGCGAGGACACTGGGTTAAAAAGGCCTCTTTCTCCAACTGCCAAGCGTAGGAAGTTAAATGGGCACTCTCTATGGACAGAACTGAGGGGGCTTTTTACGGTCACTGAAGTACATATGCGGCATTTGGATAAGGCGTTAAGGAGTACTTCCTGGCTAAAATCCTGATACAGACTAAGGGCCAGATTACGAGTTTGGAGGTCCTCCTGTCAGCCCGCCACCACTGCACCAACAGCAGGACCACCAAGCCCGTAGTGCGCCCACCCGCCCGCTGGATTATGAGTGTAATCCAGGTCAGGTGGGTGATGTTGTGCAGAATCACGGCGGTGGTCTGTTAGGCTCATAGGAGAGCCTAACATGCAGACTGCAGCTGTGACAGTGCCTGCAGCATGTTTCTGCATGGTGTGGCATTCACCATGTCTTGCATGCCATACTCTGCAAGAATGGAGGTGTAATTCCAGGGGGCACAGCATGTCCACCCCTGCATGCACCCCCAGGTGCAGAAGCTGCAAGAGGCCCTGTTAGGGACCCCTTACTTCCATGCCTGCCACTGGATCCCTGGCTGACGCAGCGGTCCTGTGGTGGTCCGACCACCACACTCCAAATAGTGCTGGTGGGCCTGCAGTATGGCGGTGGTCGGACCGCCACCGCGAGTATGGCAGTAGTCATAATATGGTCCTAATAGTGCAATGCCATACTGGATACGGGACTTTCTTCTTGCTCTAAGAGAGGGGAAGAGAGGTTAAAAGGAGCACTGTATACATCAAAGAGCCATTAGAGGTTGGAGGGGGTGACTCTAATTGTTGCTGGGCTGTAAAAAGAGATGTTGATTTGGGGCTTGTGACCTACAGAGGGGGAGACTGGACCGTAATGAAAAGCAGGAGATAGATGCAAAGAGGAAGTAATGAATCTGGAGAGTGTACATCAATAGGACTGGTTAAGTCATTGATTGAGTCGCAAATTTAAAATTGGTAGGTAACTGGAGAATATTTGTGCCTAGCCAATGCTGAAAAACAAAAATGCTCCCTCACCCCTAAGAAAGGGCCCAGGCTATCTCCAAAGGAGTAGAGCTAGGAGGACACTAGCAGTAAGAAAGCCTCCGATGGAAAGGCTAAAGCAAATTACCCCCAAAGGAATGGGAGGTAGAGGAGAGGGTGAGTGGGAATGTTCCTACGACCAATAACATAAAAGTCCTGAAGTTGTCAAAATCCCATAATGGGTCAGAACATGCTGTAAGTGGGCAAACAGGCTTGAGAGAGCCACTCGCCCAGGAAAGCGTGGTTGTGCAGCAACCTTCTGTGGAAAGCTCTGTGGAAGATCAACCACAGACTGAATCACGGAATCAATCATTTGCCCTGTTGCTTAGTCCAGGGGAAATAACGGAAGGAGATAGAACCAGGCTACATTCAATCTTTAGCAGCAAGTTGGCGAGAAGTGGCCTGACAGGTTGCAATAAGGACAACAGGGGTAATATAGGAGAGACCTATAAGGCACCTCTGGCTAAGGGTGCGGCCAAACTTAATGGTGGTGGGAATGCTGAGAAGAGCCTGGCTGAGAATAGTGGCACCTTCTCAGTCCACAACAGCGAGAGCAGGAGCCAAGCGGAAATATAGGGAGGAATCAGAGGAAGTTAAGGCATGATCTTGGTAACAAAAGTAATTTAGATACTATTAGAAATTGGGTTTCTAGTTGGCTAGGGTATGCACCTAAGCCAGGCAGAAGCCTACACTCTAGTCAGGGTAAGGGAGTTACACACATAAGATAACCCCTGATCACCCCCTTGGTAGCTTGGCAGAGCAGTCAGGCTTATCCCAGAGGCAATGTATAAAGCTTTTGCACAACATATACACACACACCAGCGACACACTAGGCGCACCACAAAAAAGAGACTCCACACAATGTTATATAAAAATATCGTTTGTATTGTTCATAAAACACATTAGAACACAATCACATAAATTACTGTGCCACTAGGCACTTGTCATGACATCACATAAATCATAAAATCGCTTTGCCATAAGGCAGTGGTCATAACATTACAAGTTAGTGTACTCAAGTAAGTACTCATAGGGTGCACACATTATGAAAACACCATGACAACACTGTACATATTATGCAGGTCCTGAAGTGATACTCATCCTATCGAATGCAAGGCAAAATGACATAAATCATAACATCAGGGCATGAACTGTAGCAGCTGGGTAAAGCACCCAAGTGACAGGAATCATCAATCACTGTGCAAACATAACAGTACAAGCGTCAGACCAACCTGCATCCAAACATTAGGGCATAAGATGCAACAGTAACCCCCATGGATGAAAACCCATGCATTAGCATGTCACAATACCAGCAGGGACCAAAACATACTCACAGAAGGATCTAGGTTGTAGCATACCTGCACGCCTATTAGGGTTTATTTGGTTCTGCTACACAGGGATCCTGAGCGCAGCAGCACCTGCGCACCAATAACAGGAGGTGTGGTAATCCTCACAGGAAATCGGGGGTCTCAGTCGAGGTTCCAGACCGTCATGACGAGCGAGACACAGTGCCCCAGGAATATCCACACAAGGTGGGGGGAGGCATACACTACCTACCCCCTGCAGGAAGACCTCACTGACACAATGGAGTGTGGTTGCTCTTGTTCAGAACAACCAGTGCATCTGCCAACCCTGCGAGGCCCAGCCCCTTTTCTGGCCGACCGGGCCGTCCGTGCTCAGGGCAAAAGAGAGAAGTAGCTGCCCTGTCAGTGATGGTGAGGAGACCTCTCTGGGTCCCCCACGGCAGGATTTCCACAAGTGCAGCTGCCCACGAACACGTGGTGCAGCTGCTGCAATCTAACTCCGTCTGATCCGGGTCAGCCCCAAGGGCAGGGCCCTGCCCTCTTGGTGATGTTATCATTGCTCAGCAACGTGGAGACTCTGTGCCGAGGTTTCCTTTCAGCATCGTTCCTGCAAGCGGTTGCACATGCTGGAGGTGAAGGAGGGAGCCCTCAGCGGGCACCGTCCCTGCCACACGAGTCTTCTAGGAACCATGCTGGTCTGCAGGATACCCCTCAGGACACAGGGATCCTTAACCATGAAGGCACACTAAAGTGAGTGCCTGCTTGTGCCCAGGGGGCACTGAGTAGCGAATGTCTCGTCATACAGGCAAGCCGGAGGCAGGCAAAGCGTTTAAACAGCGTGCGGGAGAGGACAGTTGCAGGTGGCTAGACTCTGTGTCCCACAGCCAGTCCCTAGAACCTTTCCAGTATCCACAGTGCAAGGGGGTAGCCACCAGCTCCTGGAGAGCACCGGAAAGCACAAGGTGCAGGCAAGCAGCAGACCAGCACACTGGATTTCCTAGCGAAGTGGGCGAGTCAGGCAAGCAGGCCAGTACTACAAAGCCCAAACAGTCCAAGTGGTGATCTTTTCTGCCAACCCAGCAGTCCTTTGGTGCAGCATGCAGAACCAGCAGTGTCTGGTTACAAGTCCCACACAGTGTCTCCCAAATATGGGGTCACAGCCACTGTACTTATAGTTCATAAAGTCTTTGTTCTTGGGGGCACTTCAAACACTGTCTAGAAGTGCACAACACCCCCATTCACATGCCAAGCCCTGACCCCAGACACACTACAGGGGGGCAGAGACAGCATTGTACAAGGCAGGCACAGCCCTATTCAGGTGCAGGTGCAACTCCTCCCACCATTCTAAATGCAGACCAGGCCTATTCAGGTGCAAGGGAAACTCCTCCAGCTACTCTAAATGTAGCCAAGGTCTATTCAGCCTAGCGCTGAGTCACCCAGGAAAGGCAGGACACACCTCAACCCCCTTTGTGACTGTCTAGAGTGAATGAACATCCCCTCTCTCCTGTCATTCTAAACCAGACGGTGAATACACATCCAGGCAGGGTACAAAGACTAATAAGCACACAGAAATGCCCACTTCTAAAACTGGCTTCTAAAATAGTAATGACAAATCCGATTTCACCAATAAGCAGGATTTATCACTACTATTCCAAACATACCAAACATGGCCACGCTACCCCTCTCATATCATAAATTACCACTGGAGCACATATCAGGGAATCCCCAATGCAAACCTATGAGAGGGAAACCTCACAGCACTGAGAAACCAAATAGTCTGTTTGTCACTACCAGGACATGCCACCCAGTTAAGGCACATGTCCTACCTTTTACCTACACAGCACCCTGCCCATAGGGCACCTTAGAGGTGACATATGTAGTAAAAGGGGAGATTTAGACGTGGCAACCACTTTAAATGCCACGTCACTGCAGCAGTAAACTGCGTGCACAGGCCCTGCAGTGGCAGAGGCCTTAGACAGGTTTGAAAGGCTACTTCGGTGGGTGGCGCAAGCAGCACTCCAAGCCCACTAGTAGCATTTCATTTACAGGCCCTGGGTATATGGGATACCACTGTACAAGGGACTCACAGGTAAAGTAAATATGCCAAACAGGTGTAGACCAATCTTACCAAGTTTACAAGCAAGAGCACATGCACTTTAGCACTGAACAACAGTGGTAAAGTGCCCAGAGTTATAAAACCAACAAAAACAGGTCAGAGAAAATACAGGAGGAAGGCAGAAGGTTTGGGGATGACCCTGCAAAAAGGGACAGTTCCAACAGATACTATAATGTTCCAACCAGTATAAGATTCATCATAAGCCCCTGTAATTTGCAGACCATATCAGGAGCATAAGGGGCCTCAAGGGCATACCACAACTGCAGGAGAAATAATGGAGTAAAGGACCTGGCTCATCCAGTGGAGATATTCACTGCTGTGGGGACCCAGCTCCCCAATACTAGAATCAAGATGCTGCTGACCACTATCCTAGGGGAGATACATGAATTAAAGCAAAGTTAAAATTTGTTGAACCAGTTTCTGAGGTGCAAAATGGAAGACATTGAGAAGAAAACTTACCTCTATTTTGCCTAGCTTGAGGAGGTGAAAATACTGGTCTCTGCCCTGAAGGACACTCAATGTGAGCATAAATCAGCAAATGTCTCACAAGCAAAGAAAAATAAGTCAATTATGCTTCAGCTGGAAGATCAGGAAAAACATTTGAGGAGATCGAACTTGCGCTTTGTTGGTATTCCTGAAAGAAAAGAGTTGGAATCCTCACCAGTAGAAATTATTGAAAATGTAATAAAGACTCATGTCCTTCCGGAGTTTCAAGGATGACCTGACAATAATGAGAGCGTCTTGTGTCCCTTTTACAGAATATGCCAATGCTACACAGCCACGCAAATTTTTAGTGAATTTCGGAGATTTTAGAATTCAAACAAAAATTATTTTGCAAGCAACAGAGTTTTAAATCTTCAGAGGGCTTTAGCTTCTAGCCCTTTCAAGATATGACTTTTGAGACTTCAAAGCGACGGAAGGAATTAAGATCATTGATTCCTGCATTTAATGCAGGGGAGTCCATGTTATACCAATGCAGGCAACAAAACTGCAGGTGCTGCTGAATTCGACGTTCACGATTTTTCAAGAGGCTGAGGCGGTAGTAAGATAGGGGCATGAACTTTAGAAAAAAATTGTTCAAAATGACACAAATAGCTGTATATGGGTCTCTCAGTGCTGTATGACTGGGAGATGTTTTTTTTTTTCCTCTTCTGTTTTTCTTTCCGGTTTTGATTGACGGGTTGGGGATTGGAGAAGTCGGATTAGGGTAGTCACCACACTCGAAGGGCGAAGGGTGGGTAGCACCAGCCGCGGTCTGTACAGGTAACAGCAGTGGGGCGGTGGGGCCGCGTTGGGGGGATTTCGAGGGACGATGTTGAGGGAACATTAAATAAATAATTAATTTTCCCTTGGCATCGTCCCTCGAAATCCCCCCAACGTGGCCTCACCACCCCACCGCTGTTACCTGCACGGACCGCGGCTGGGTAGGACCTCCATGCGGAAAGTGATGGGTACCTAAAGTTGGGGCAGAGGATGAGCTGTTTGTGATGGGGGCACAGCAGAGGGGCATGTGAGGTTCAAAGGGGAAGGGGTGGAGAGGTCTCAGGCCAAGAGTAGGGCAGTCACCAGGAATGAAAATAACAGTTTCCGGTATCTTCATAAAGAGAGGGCGGGTAGTAAGAGAACCAGGATAATGGAAAAAAGTGATGATCAGGGTTTGGGCTTGTTAGACCTGGCACCATTGGCATGGGTCTCCCTTCCATTTTGTTTGCCTTTACCTCCTGTGTTTTGCTGTGTGTGGGACTCCATTTTTGCTGGTCTAGATGCTTTGGGCACTTTGCCACTGCTGTTCAGTGCCAAAGTGCAAGTGCTCCCTTTGTAAAGTATTGTTATGGATTAGTGATTCCATGATTGGCTTATTTGATTTACTTGTCAGACCCTAGTACAGTGCACTATGTATGCCCAGGGCCTGTAAATCAAATGCTGCTGGTGGGCTTGCAGCACATTTTGTGCCACCCACAGAAGCAGCTTTTAAAATGTGACTCAGGCCTGCCATTGCAGAGCCTGTGTGCAGTCTGGGACTGCCATGTCGACTTGGCAAGTGCACACACTTGCCAGTGCCTAAACCTTCCCTTTCCTACATATTAGTCACCCCTAAGGTAGGCCCAAGGTACCCCTGTGGGCAGGGTGCATTGTATGTGAAAGGTAGGACATGCCCTGATGTGTGTGGCATGTCCTGATAGTGAAATACTGCCAATTTCGTTTTTCACTATTGCAAGGCTGTCTGTTCCCATAGGCCAGAATGGGGAGTTTGTTTATAACATCTTATAAACATAACTGACCCTGGGAACAAGATAGGAAAATAAAGTATAGTATTCCTGAACTCAGAATGTTAAAATACATCTTTTAGTGAGGGTGATTTTTACATTCTGTGTTTGAAAATACCACTTTTAGAAAGTAGGTATTTTCTTGCCTAACCATCCAGTGTGCCTCTGCTAGGTTTGTGTATTGCATGTCTGGCTTTTGGATGACAGGGGCTGGAGAAGGGCAGTGGCTCCAGAAGTCTGATGAGTCAGGGCTGGGCTGAATAGACCTGGGCTGCATTTAGAGTAGGGGGAGGAAATTTCCTTTTCATCTGAATGGGCCTGGTCTACCTTCAACAATGCTGTCTCCACCTCCTGCCAGGAAGTTGCACCAGTGAGGACAGAACTGGTTTTGACTGGGTACAGACACTCTCTGCCTTCAGAGAACAAAGGATTTTGGTGTATAAAAAGAGGGGCCCAGACCCCAGACTTTTAGATCACTTCTGGGAAATCAAGAGGAACCTTTGCCAAGGAGAAGAGCCGGAGAAGCTGAGGAGGAATACTGCCCCTGTGCTGGTTGCTGTCTGGGGTTGGCCTGCAGTGGTGCTGCCAAGGAAAGGAGAAAAGGACTTTGCTGCTTGCTTTGTCCCCTGCTTGAAGAAGAAGTTCTCCACGGGCTTGAACTGAGCTTGCCCCCTGTTCTAGAGGTCTCAGGAACAGCAAAGACCTCACCGTGTCTGTGTGCACCGTCTCTGATTGTCGCCACAGAAGAAAAGGGTAACCGACTCTGTCATCGAGTCCGTTGCAGGATTCCGTGTCCTGAGAGCACCGCCGAGAGCAACGCCTCGCAACACAACGCTGGTCTCACCAACTCCGCCAACGAGCCGCTGCTTGCACCGCGTCCTGTGGGCACCGCACTCCGCAACGCTTCGTTACACGCTGCAAGGACGTTACCGACTCCGTTGCTGCCTGGCCGGAACATCAACCAGCTCCTTCGCCGCACCGTGACTTGCCAGCACCACAGCGAGCACCGTCTCACCCTTCAACGCAAGCCCCGGTCTCACCGACTCCGTCAACGAGCCGCTGCTTGCACCGCATCGTGAGGACACCGCCCACTGCACCGCTCCGCTTCACAACGCGACTGCGACGTTTGCCCCGACCGACTCGCACCGACGTGTTGGTCAGAACAAGAAAGATACTGTGTCCGAGTCTTGCAACGCTTTAGCTTGCCCGTATCGACGCGGTCGGCTGGAATTGTTAGACTCTGTCATATTCAGTATCGCCCCCGGAGGAGCTACCGAGTCGGAAGAACTGTGTTTGATTGATTTTCCTGCAATTTAAAGGTTATTTTGCACAATTACTATTTTTCGAGAGTAGTGTATGTTGGATTTTTGTCGTTTGGTCTTGTTTTGGTTTAGATAAAGATTGGCTATTTTTCTAAACTGGTGTGGTGTCCATTTGTAGTGTTTTCACTGTGTTACTGTATGTGTTCACAAATGCTTTACACACTGCCTCTGAGATAAGCCTGTCTGCTCGTGCCAAGCTACCAAGGGGGTGAGCAGGGGTTATTTTAGAAGTGTATCCCCTTTACCCTGACTAGAAGCAAGGGTCCCTATTTGGACAAAGGTACCTACCTCTGCCAACTAGAGACCCCCATTTCTAACAGGGCTGTATGTTAGGATTTAAATAGAAGAGATGTATGGATAGGAATAAGCTTAGCATGCTGTCAATTAATGTAAATGGGCTCAATAATTGGAAGAATGCAGGGCCATCTTAAATTGGTTGGATTAGCAGAAACCAACTTTTGTGTTTTTATAAGAGACCCACATTACTAAGCATAAAGAGGTGTGAGTTTTTAGGGGGGCATTCAACTTCTGCCGCTTTCTGATGTTTGGGCAGCACATAGAGGAGCACCTGTTCAGCTAGTAAGGGGTTCAGGGGCGAGATCACCAAATCATTAACGGGTATGAAAGGGCGATGTGCCATTTTAGAAGGGTTAAGCGAGCATGTACTAATGACATCAGTCTCATTATATCGTGGCCGATGAGCCCTTATATGATTTGACATGCCATCTTGCTCAATTTTCCAAAAAATATTGTAATGAGGGGAGACTTTAACTGTGCTCAAATTCCAGAATTGGATCTGGGTAATCCCTAGGATAAGCAAAGGATGCCTGCTTGCATTTGTGTTTGCTGACAGCAATTTTTGTGGTAATATCAGGGAAATCACCAATATAAAGCCGGCCCACTAGGCTATAATACAGGCCCACACAACACTAAAATGACCAAAAAAAACAGTCCTGAACTTATCTGTTCGACCTGCCGATCGGAAGTTGCCTGATTGCCTTTTAGGCCAGTCTGACCCTGCTTAAACGCCTCTAAAATGTGCATTGTGAACCAAAATTCAGACACATTAGCCACCTACATTCTAGTTAAGTTTTGTTTTAAGGCTTTAGACGCTTTACACAAGCCTGGACCTTGGGACAGGGCCACACAATCCGGCTGTTTTAAAAGTCTACTGGATTAAAAGTTAACGCAAAAATATCGAGAGACCAAATAAAGTATTTTTTTTTCCAGAATGAAACATGCAAAGTTCATTCTTGAGTTCTGTTGTCAGAGGAAGATGCAGCCTTATGAGCGTAAATGTCGCCTATCCACGACTTCGTTTTGTCCTGTTTGATTTTGGAAATGTCATTAGTATTGGAGGCATCGACCAGAGCTGTTAGGGGCTGCGGTGCAGATTTTGTAATTACGATGCAGATATTTAATAACCGCTGGGAAGGTTTTCACCAGCTCGGATTTTCTCAACGAATCCTTCCTTGTGTACAGTAGGTGAGAGTATACTAGTAGTGATGTGGCAGTAATAGTTAATCGTTGTTTTACTGACGATTACATGCGAACTAATTAGTGGGTTTTCAGTATTTGAAAGAACCGAATTAGAGGTCTAACTTGATTTTGAACTAGTTATCAAAATCTTTACATGCATTGGAAGTCTGCTTGCATATAATTTTGACTAACTATTTTATGGAATCCGTACTCCAACGGCAGTGGCGTTAGGCTCCTGAACTGTGCTGGGTATTTTATTTGCATTATTGATTGAACGAGAATCCAGTGCAAATGTGTGTTGCTGTATATTCCGTTGAAAATTTAGCGGGGCAGATTTACAAGCCCCTTGCGACATCTTTACGACACCGTTGCGTCACTTCTGTGACGCAGCGGCGTCGTAAACAATGCGCCACTATGCGACATATTTACAACGTGATGCATCTAGGGAGATGCGTCACGTTGTAAAGCCCTGCGCTACATTATACCTGCGTCAGGTATAATGTATGCAGGGTGGGCGCTCCGTCGCAAGGAAGCCTCGTAAAAGTGACGCAGTGAAATCTACAAGATTTCACGGAGTCACTTTTACGACCCCGCTGCATCAAAACCTTACGCCTGCTTGTAGCAGGCGTAAGGAGTGACGCAGCACAGCAAGTATAGGCCGCCCCTGAGCAGTGCTGGAGTTGCGTCGTGCTTGCGACACTTTTCTCCAACACTGAGTCACCTTTACGCCGACAGATGCGTGACGCATCTGTCAATCCTTGCGCCACGGTGCGCCGCATTGTAAATGCGGCGCTTCCATGGTGGCGCAAGGGTTTTTTTACGTCACGCAGAATAACTGGTGCATCCCTGCTAATATGCAGGGATGCGCCAGTTATTGTAAATCTGCCCCATTATTTGTAGTGCTATGGTTTCAAATAACTTAAAGATTATTTATTCATGAATTCACGGAAAATATTGATGTCTGGCAAATACATATGAAGCCATTCTAATTCCCTGCAAGAAGCTGTGACTTGACTTGTTCTTTGCATTTCATGCAGAATACTCTATAGAACGTTTAAAAAAAATAACTGTTGTAGAGTAATTAAAACAGAAATAAAGCAAAGGTGAAAAGTAATACAGAAATGGCTATAAAAAATATTTCTCTAAATGATACAGTTGGAATTTTAAACAACACAACCCCTTATGTTTAGGAACACGTGAAACAAGTGAGGCGCTGTGCTGTGCGATATCACGGTGCACACATCTGAAGATAAATAATTATATAATGTCTCCTCCCGACAAAGCAGTGGGTATCCTGCTTACTTAGGAGGAAGACTTTAGTCATAAATCCACAAGATGTCGGACAGCAAAACTTAAATGTATGATCCGTGGCGTACATCTATCGGATGTAAAATTTGGATTCCTTTCTAAAGGACAGTAAGAGCGGAATCAACGACTTCACGCGATGTTCTTGTCAAGGATACATATTCATTCATAAACGGTGACACCCTGGGTGTGTATTCAGCTCCTCTATTAATTACGGTTTCTGAAAACTGCCTGCTTTCGGTTTTATGATGTTTCTATTCCGTGTGGGCGCACCAATTGGTCTCCATGGAGCTTGACCTGGGCATTACAATGGGAACCACCGCCAAGAACCTTGAACTTTGACCTCGTTCAGCTGAACTCCTGGGGACTGAAGCTCACGTCCGGGGACCGAAAGCAGCTCTTCCAGGTGAATATGAACAATGGCGCGTTATTTGTTACTGAGAGGGTGGACAGGGAGCAGGTTTGTGCGTGTGCACGTTATATTACGAGCTAGTGATTGAGAACCTCTTAGAAATGCATCGACTAGAAGTCGAGATTCTTGATGAAATGACAATGCACTATTTTTTTTTAAAATGAAGACATCCTTAGTGTGACAGTCAGCGCACCAGTGTTTACCGCTGGCGCGCGCCGACAAGTCGCGGCCCCTGCGCTCACGCCGGCCGGCGTGAGTGCGTACTTAAATAAAGATGGGCGGAGCTGCAGAGACAGTCCGCGGTTAATTAATATACTGATATATAATATAATATATAATATAATTAATATACTGAGTGCCCGTGTGTTCTGTGCTGCGCGCAGCGAGGCCCCAGCGCGCATCGCACAGCGGGAGGGCGTCCCCCCGCAATCACTACATTGGCAACGAGGAGCGGAGCAACACACGCCTGCTCCTGCCCTGCTGGGCTGAATTTGGCTCCAATAAGGCCACGTGCAGACTTCACATGAAGGCCCCACTGGGCTGCACCGCAAGTAGGCCCTGCCTCGTTTCACCTCCTGCACAAGCAGCTGCCAGGAAGCAACAGAACTCGGCAACTCTTCCCCCGCCACAGCATCGGCGATTTGGCGCCACGCTACAGGGGTGAGTCCCACATGCCCCAGGGGAAGCCACAAGGACACAAAAGTTGACCCTAGCCAGCCTAGCAAGTGCCACACGACGAATCACACTTGGGCCCCACGACATCCAGTGCCCTTGCATCATCACCTGCACATCTAGGCCCACCACGTGTGGACAGGGTCCTCGCTAGACTGCACGTCAGCGCCCGCGTCTAGCGCCATGGGGGATCAGGATAACGCTGCCCAGGCCCCTGCACCAGCAAAGCTGCACCACCCCCCCTCGGGTGTCCTGCCTCCGTTCAGTGAGTCGGCAGACCCCACCACAGCTGCGCCAAGGTGGCAGACCTGGCTTGGTCGCCTGGAGAACTATTTCATCGCCACGAGGGAAAAGGATGGGGCAGTAAAACGCTTGCTGCTGCTCCATTATGCTGGGGAAGAGATCTACCTACTGTTTAAGCATCTACCAAACAGGGGGCCCCCGAGGACTACTCTGCAGCTGTCACTGCCCTGAACACCCACTTCGACCCCCAGATGAACCCAGACTTCGAACATTTCAAGCTGAGGCAAGCCAAGCAAATAGAGGGTGAGTCGGTAGACGCTTTTCACGGGCGGCTCAGAGAACTAGCCGATACCCACCTCGTGGGAGATTGATCTGCAGAAGAAATCAGAGCCCAACTGATTCTGGGGATACACAGCAAAGTCCTGCGAGGCCTTATACTCAGGCAGCCGAACATCCTGATGAACGACATCCTCGTACTAGTACGGTCTCACGACCTTTCGGCGGCACGGGCGGAAGAAATGGACATGGCGTTAGTGCGTGGGGCGGAGAAGAGCATCGCTGTCAAAGCAGAGAGGACGGACGCAGTCAGAACAAAAGACAAGACCTACAGAGCACAAGATCGCCAGCCACAGACCCCAAAGAACCACTGCGGATACTGCGGGTATGAGGAACACCCCTCACAGTCATGCCCGGCACAAAGGAAAACGTGCACTAACTGTGGCATCGCAAATCACTTCGCGTCAGTGTGCAGAAGGAAGACACAGTGAAAGGAAGGGAACCGACCCAAACAAATGAGAAGGATGGTCCGCCAACTGTCGCAAGTCTCGCTAACGTCACAGCCTGGAGGGAAGAAGAGAGAACAGACAGTCTACCAAGGGAACGATTCCACATCGGAAGATGAGGGGGAGACGTACCTAGTCTCGTTCACCCAAGCCCTGAAGTGTAGGAGGCGACCCCAACCTCGCTTCACAATACAGATTGCAGGGTCAGATGTCAATGCGGTAATCGACACCGGAGCCTCAGTGACAGTAATGGGGATCCAGCAATATAACAAGCTAAGGCCCAAGCCGGAACTCAGACCGTCAAAGGCTCAGATCTTTGCGTATGGTAGCGAGTCACCACTACCTCTCCGGGACAAAATGACCGTGCCAGTGCGGTCAGAAGGCATCGAGATCACCATCGATATCCATGTCATTAACCAGGCGGCAGACACGCTGCTCAGCAGCCATGCGGCCGAAGACCTACGTCTAGTGACATTCGCCAGGAGGGTACAAGTGGACCAGACGGAGGATTTGCTGAGCCAGTTTGAAGACCTGTTTAAGGGGCTAGGGAAGATAAAGAGAGCCCCCATTCGGCTACACATAGACCCGACCGTCCCGCCAACGGCCCTAAGACACCGGAGGATCCAAGTCAAGTCAAATAGTTTATTGTATATGATTACTTAAAATCGTTACAATGTACAAAAAAAAAAATATTAAACTTAATCTTCCATTGAATTCTACTTTTCAGTGTCGTGGGTACCAAGATTTTAAAATCTGAATAACATTATAATACACATAAAATATTATCTAACATTTTAAAACGATCTGTGCGGGTTCTATTAAAAACTTTCAGAATTACGCAAATGTCTGAAAAAGTCCAAGATTACTTTCAGCTAAATCCTGTTCGAGATAAAGTGACCATTTTAAATTTCCAAACGTAGCCATTTTTCTATGTTATTTCTATCATCCTGTCGCGTTTTTTTTTTTTTTGCTTGATGTTTGGGCTAGTGGGCCGTGTATGCAAAGCCCCTGCCGCCCTTGATCATGCTTTATTCGTGGCCTCTAAATCGGCTTGCCTTAAAAGTTTCCTTACTTTTACTAGGTATTTGACGCCCGGCAAGCCAGAATGATTGAGGATCCTTCCAGCCAACGTATCACTGCTTGCCTGCAAGTCCGAATATTCAATTCATTAAAAATTGGTTTTAAAGCCCCTCCTTATATCCTTAACAGCTGGGCAGGTACACAGCAAGTGTGTTAGCGTTTCATTACAGAAGCCGCATAGTCGACAGTGTGCAGCTTGATGGTTACTTTGCCAGGATGGTTGTAGATCTTTCGAATCATGCATGCCCAAGCGATATTTTGTGAAACTCTTTTTTAGCTCGGTACTGAAATGTGTTAATAAATATGCCTGAGGCTTTGTGGATATGTAAGAGTTAATCACGGTCCACCCATGTCTGCGTTTCGAGATTGTTATTTTGTCTTCCAGGAAAGACTTCTTCTTTGATGTTTTATTTACCAATTTACCAAAAGCTACCCGCTCTAACTGGCTATCCCATGTTGTTTGTATATCAAGTTCCACTAATGATTTTCTCAGGTATGCTCCCATGAATGTGGAATGTCTTGGTCCATCTGGATTTTAATTTCTTTCCAGCAAGTGTTGTTCATTGACCCCGGCTCAGATGCACGGAATTTGTGGCATAGTTTCACGAAGCCGCTCATGCTTCGGAATTTCTGATTCTGAAGGCCAAACTCAAGCCGGACCTGGGCTGGAGCGGCAGACTTTGGTAAATTAAAGACAGCTTTATAGACCTTTGTCTGAAGATCGTTTAGCAGATCCGCCTCTTTGCCGCACCAAACTACTAGGGCGTATGACAATGTCGGTACTATTTGTGCTGCCATCACTTTTAGAAGATGTGCATAACTCGGGCAGCCCAGTTTCCTGTTCAGGAGTCTGTACGCAAAGATTAATGATTGTGCTTTTGCCTTTAGGTCCATTTTATGTTCTTTGTGTGTTGAGCCTCGCCCTAGTTTTAAGCCGAGATATTTGTAGGCCGCTTGTTCTTCTATTGGGGTCCCTTTTATGTACCATTTAAACTTAGTTTTTTGGGTCCATAAGCCGTACAACCTTGGTTTTATCTTTATTTATTTCCAAGCTATCTCTATCCAGATAGATGACTAAGTTGTTAATCGCTCTTTGCAGCCCGATAGGGCTTTGGCTCCAGTACCACGATATCGTCTGCGTACTGTAGGAAGGGTATTGGCTCCTTGACTAGATTCGGCGGATGGCAGTCGGCTGATTGCATGTGTTTACTGATATCTGCCATAAATAAATTAAATAGGCTTGGGGCAAGGACGCAGCCTTGTTTTAGCCCTTGCTCTGTGCAGATGCTGCTGGTGGTGTTAAGTCCATTGCCTAGTTTCACTCTAGCCCAGGTTTCGCTATGCAGGGCTATTATTGCATCCAGTAATTTGCTCGGCAGCCCCCATACCCTTAGTTTTTCCCAGAGGCGATTTCTGCTTACTTTGTCGAATGCGGCTTTCAAATTGACAAAACATGCAAATAACCGAGTTTTCTTTTTTCTTGCCCTTTCAGTTAGGAGTGCCAGCGTGGCCAGGTTTGTCAAGGTACCCATCCCTTGTCTAAAACCAGTTTGAAACTTTGGAATTATGTTTGTCTCGTCCATCCAATCTTGAAGGTGAAGTAATAGGCATGATCCGTATAGTTTGGCCTCAACATCAATCAGTGATATCAATCTGTAGTTTTCTGGTTTATTATGGTCTCCCTGTTTGAATATTGGGTGGATGATGTTCCCTTTCCAGGATTTGGGGACATTGTTCTCACTGTAGATCAGATTAAATAATGGCGCGAGGTAATCAGCCCAAAAGTCCGGCGCATATTTGAATAGTGCGTTGGGCAATCCGTTCGGGCCTGCCGCCCCCTCCGTTTTCAACCTTTTTATTATTCCTCTCAATTGTTTTTGTCGATCAGGAAATGTTGGTCGTTGTTACTTTCTGATTGACCGGTATATTCTACTACTTCCGGTTTTAGATCCATTGGGGGTTTTGCCATTGCGTGCTTATCATTCCTCGTACTACTGTACTTATTATGTACGTGCTCCATCCAGGTTTTTCACTAATTCCCGCTTCTTGTTGTAATTTACTACCCTTGGTCATGGTATTTATAATGCCCCAGAATTCCCTGCTGTTTGGCAAGGTGCTTGCCCACAGTAGCTGTATCCAGATTTTTCTTTATGTTCTATCATGGCTTCCCTCAACATTTTTTTGTAATTCTTCTGTAGCTCCTTTAATTTATTCTTGTCTCTTTTCTTACCCGTTTTGACCGCCATGGCTTGAATTCGTACCTCTTTTGCCATCCTTCTCTTTTCATCTCGTAGGGAGAGGTTAAACCATGGATCCTTTCTGATGTCTATTCTTTTTGTGTTTCTATTAGTGACCGGAAAGCTTTGGGTAATGAAGAGGCATAGATCTTCCCAAGTTGTTATTCGATTTTCTTCTATCTGCGGCCCTGTTTGAATCATATGTTCTTTGAGGGTATCCATTATATTCACCGTATTTGTACCTTGCCATTTTAGTTTCCTCAAGTTAAACTTTTCTACATGTTGTCCCAGCGTGTTTATTTTTGCGCCCCAGCCAGCTTTATATTAAGCTTTTTATTTGCGGGTGATGGTCACTTTCTATACGTGTGAGGATTTGAAATGAATCTATTCTTGGGACTAGGTTGGTGCTGATGATGGTGAAATCTATTGTAGATCGACTTTTTCCGTTGGAGTGCGTTATGGCTGAAGGTATATCCCCTGCGGTGTTACCATTCAGGATTGACAGGCCGTACCTTTCTAACTCTCGAGTTATGATTTAATGTCCCCAGTCCTCCTGCCTCTTTATTTTATTTTGTATTAGTAGGTTACAATTGAAATCTCCTGAAATGACCAAAGGGCAGAATTCGTGCGACTTTTGCAATGCGATAATCAGCTTTATTAGTATTGTAAATTTTCCTTCTGATTTTTTTTTCAGGGTGAACATATACGTTGACTAAAATTAGTTGCCAGTCCATTTTATTTGAATTTCGCTTTCCAGTAACTTTTATAACTTGAAGCCAGTTTGCCCGGCATCTAACTCTTCTGTTTGCCAACCATATTTTTGTGATATGTATGTTGATAGGCCTCCCTCGGGTGACCAAATCTTGCGAATTTTACTGCTAGGATATGATGTTCAATGTAACCAGATATTGCAGTGGGTTTCATTATCCACGTTTCTTGAAGGAGTATTATATCTTGTTGTTCGAGGAAGGACAGAGTTTCGTGGTCATGACCCATGTTTTTAAATCCGTGGACGTTCCATGAACAGATCTTTATCGTGTTCTGACTTCCATCCTTCAACTCACGGCCCTGCTCTTTAGTCTGAACAATCTGCCCACACCTTTCGTCAATCGTGGGGGAGTTTAACTGTTCATTAGGTATGCGTATTGCTTAGTGCTTTTGGCACCCAAGACCACTCCGTGCCGTCAACTGTAAGGTAATTTAACTGCCTCCCTATTTCGTTGCACTCTTTTGAATTTGTTGGCCCCAGTGGCGTGGTGGATCGTGCTCCGTGTAAGCATGTTTTTTGCTTTTTCGCAGATGCGTCTTCCAATATTTGAATATTCTGGTTTATTAAGAGGGGGTAAGGATACCTTGGATGTTTATGCTGCCTCAGTTTAATTCCCCAGAGTTCGAAAGTTGTTCTGGTAGCATATATCCTGTCCACTAGATCCTTTGAGGACCAGGTAGTCAAGGTCTCTTCAGTGTCTGGGTTTTCCGGGGAATTCTTAAATTCCACGACTAAAAGGTCTTGCGAAGGTATTCCATTTAGTTCAGGAATTTCTTTGAACAACCTTAAGGTATTCCCTCTGTTTAGTGTGTCTTGCCGTCCTCTTATGCAATATTCTGGTACAAATGTCAACTTAGAAGTGTTCTCCCTCTGATTATTTTCAGAGCAGCTGACGCTTCCCGAACTTTCCTCTATTCCTGCCTGTATATTTTTGGTATTCGCAATTTCATTATCAATCTGTCTTTCTTGATTTCTTTGTTCTTTGCTAAACTGTTCCTGCAATGTTTCGGGCTTTTTACTTCTTTTAACCCTTGCTCCAATTTTCCAGCTTCTATATGTATTGCTAGCCCTTTTGGCTCGCTGTACTTGTTGATAGAGGGCAATTTACATGATCTTCCTTTTCTATTTATTGTGATTTTTATTGAATTTTGGCTACTATGTTCTTTATTGTCTGTTATCTCGTTCGCCTTGTTGCCTGGTGTTATTTCCCTTCTTTCCGATTGTTCTCGTCTTTTTGCACCCTTTTCCCTCCCAGCTGTTTGCCATCCAGTCTCTGGTCTGGTACCTCTCTTATCTTCGGTTGTGCTCCTAAACTGTGCTTGCGATGTATTTTCGGCCCCTTCTCTCTTTTCAGTATTTAGAATTTGTTTTGGTTGTCTTGCTTTGTCCTCCTTTTCCCTGCTGTCAGCTTGTGTTCCTTTTTCTGAACCTCCTTCCTCATTAGGTCTAGTTCTTGTTAGAACCTGCCTTGTTTTTTCTGCCCCTTCTCCCATTTCAGTATATTGGGTCTGGTCTAATTGCCTTTTTAAACTTCCGGGGGTTGGTTCGGGTACTGCAGACGGCCGATAGTTAGATGGTATATGCAGAGTCTGCTTTGTATTCTCTTTGGAAGTTTCGGCCAGAATTCTTGGTACATTTTGCTTTATGTTAAATCTGTTACAATCCGTTGTATAATTTGGTTGGTCTACACCCGGAATTAGATCTTCCATTATACCTATTATCAATGCTTTATTTTCTTTCCTTTGTATTTTTTGGTTTGTGAAAATGGGGACGTTTTTTTCTAATTTTAAAGTTGATTGAATATTGTGTTTTGCCCTACCCTTTCTAGCGCGTTTTCTTTGTCTTTTTGTGAGTTTTGTAATTTTTGAGGTATCAGTAGAGCTCTGTATAACTTCGATTTGCAAGTCCCTTATTTCAGATTCCTCTGTTTCCACTTGTTCTATTGCTCCTTTGTCAGTGACTTGTATCCCCTAGGATGTGTACTTTCCTTTGAACTCGTCCTTTCCCTCCTCATCTCTTAGCGTTACTCCTTTTTGTTTGAGATTTGTTGTTAATTGCACTGCCCCTAGGATATCACTTAATATTTCAGGCAGTTTTGCCAATTTATCTATTATTTTACCACAGCCACAATTGAGATGCTGGTTGCGATTGTTTGGCTGTAGTTCTGGGGATCCCCTGCGTTTTACCAGGGAAGTAATTGAGTCCAGCTTGGTGTTTATACCTGCAATGTGACCAGCTATTAGGTTTATAAGGTCAATCTGGACTTCCATTTTATCTGACTGAAAGTTCAGAACCCTGATTGCTTGTTCTAGTGTGCTTAATAGAGTATTACTCCATGGGGCCGTGTGCAGTTCATCAAGGGAGTTTCCAATATCCTTAGACTTGTACTCACTCCTGCTTACAGATGAAATTGTTATCGGAGATGAAAAGTTTAATTGATTTATGTTCGTCGAAAAGCTTCCTTCCTCCTGTGTTTTCACCGGTTTGTCAATCCTACTGACTGATGCAATTGTAATTGGTGATGACAAGTTTGGTTGCTTTTTTTCCAATGACAAACTTCCTTCTTCCTGGGCGCTTGTTTGTGGGTCTTTTCTTTGGATCTGATGTGATGGAGTTGATACTAACATTCCTGCTCTTCCCGATGCCCCCTTTCTCTGTACACGGTGATGCGATGTTCCCTTCAATTACCTCGTTCAGGGATTCCTGGGTTTGGATGTTAGTTTCTAGTATTTGCAACATGTTAGCATCATTTGATATTGAAAATGAGCTTGCCCAGGCATCATCCAGTTGTATTTCCTGATCATCTGTTTTATTTTTTATTTCCTCCAGGTACTCTTTGCTGTGCTCCTTTGAGCCTCTCCCTGGTGTTTGGTTTATTGACGTGGTGATGCAGTGTATCTGTGCTATTGCTGTCACCAATCTACTTGCCTGTGCTTCCATGATTGGTTTCTGTATGTCTGAGGTTGTTTTTTGTGTGTTGGGGGTACTTGACTGTTGCTGTGTAGAAAGGGAACTTGTTTTACTGGGTATAGGTACACGCTTTTGCTGTAGCTCGACTGTTCCTGAATTATCATAACCTTTGTTCACCACTTTTGCTGGTACTATGGGACATGGCAAACATGCTGTCTCTGTAGTTGGTGCGTAAATGGCGGCCATTGGGTCCTTTAGAAAGAAAAATTTCTGGATCCCGGTATTATTACCAGGACTAAGGGATATTGTTTCCGGCGTTGGTGCCGAGACTAGCCTCTCTCTCTGTCTATGGGCCTTGCTTTTTGTACTTGTTTCTAGCCCTTGCTCTATAACGTTTTTGGTCTTGCTTTTGTTATTTTTGGTTTTACCTATGTTCACCTGCCGAACTTTCCCAGATCTCATATTTCTTTATTATAAAATTGCGTTGTTGGCTTGTTTCCCCTTAAGGGCGCCACTGGTGTCCTTTATTTGGTTGCAATAGATGATGGAATTTGGTGTTGGAGTAAGACGGCGATTGCTAGACCTATTTTCGCGGAACTACCGCGCCGCGGGTGTCCTTTGTTCAGTTGCAATAAGTGGTGAGATTTGTGTTAGTGTTAGTGTTGGTGCCACGCTGCAATTGTTGGATCAATTTCCGTGGATCTACCGCGCCAGGCAGTGTAATTTCGGTACTGGCAGCCTTCTGTGTGTGATTAAGCAGGTTCTTTTGTTGCTCCCACTGCTTCCCACTGCTTCTCCCTCAGCGTTCTATCGCGCTAAATACCCCCCCCTAGCAAAAACCCCCTAACAATCGCCCAATCACCTCACCTCTAGAGAGGGAGGGTCAGTCTGGGGGGGCGCCGTCCGTTATTCGGCGTTATGCAGAGTTCGCAGTGTTTGCGTCGTTTGCAGTGCTCTCTGCAGTGCTCTTACTCACTGTTTGCTCACTGCCGCTACTCAGTCCTCTCACCAGTCCGCACTCCACTCCGCTCCACTTTGCTCCACTTTGCTCTGCTCCAAGCACAGAACACAGAGTGCTGACACCAGCGCTTCTCCGCAGCCTCCCCCACAACCTCCAATGGCCAAGGGCCGAGGGACGGGGCCGAGGGTCGGGGGTCGGGGTCAGAATCCCTCGCGGTGCCAACGCGGCAAGGCAAGGCGAAGTAAGGCAAAGCGGCTTCAGGCTTCAGGCTTCAGGGCGGCTTCAAATCTTAGTCCTCGGGTCCCGCCACCGCCGCCCCCACTGCTCGGTGTACTCCTTGTGCTCTCCCGCCGCTCTCACGCAAAACCCGTGCCCAGCAAGTAATCTGCGGCTCCTGCCGCGTTTAGCAACTTTCGCCAGGTGCTTTGCAGTAATCTGTGGCCCCTGCTGCGTTAAACAGACTCTCACAGCTCCCACCACGGCAGATGGGCTGCCGCGTTAAACAAGCTCCGCGCCGGGCAGCACACAGAGTCCGGTAGCCTCAGGGCCAGGTGGTGGGCCAGGTCGGGGGCCAGTACCGGCTTACCGTCTGTGGCTTTCTGGCGGCCCCTCCAGCAGCTGCGGCGGCGTTTTGACACTCAGCGCTCACGGCTGCTCACCCTCCGCTCTGTTCCTCTCTCTGCTCTCTACTCTCCGGCAAAACGTGGACTGGACTGCAATCAAGATCCCTTTTCATCTCCGACCGCTGGTGGAGGAGGAACTGCAGAAGCTCGAAGATCAAGGGGTCATAGAGAAGGTGTCCGGGCCCACGCCGTGGGTGTCACCCATGGTAATCGCGGAAAAGCCCCGCCAACCGGGGAAGATCAGACTCTGTATCGACATGCGCCTCCCGAACAAGGCCATTCGGTGTGAACAACACATAACGCCGACTATGGATGACATCGTGGCCGACCTAAACGGGTCCAGATGGTTCTCAAAACTGGATCTGAATGCAGGCTATCACCAACTAGCACTAGCCAAAGACAGTCGATACATAACTACTTTCAGCACACACCTAGGCCTCCGGAGGTATAAAAGGCTGAATTTCGGCATATCCTCTGCCGCAGAAATATTCCAGAATGTCGTCAAGGAGATCCTGGTCGGGCTACCTGGAGTCTTAAACGTGAGTGATGATATCCTCATCCACTCGAAGACAGCGGAAGAACATTACCGGCATGTGAGAGCGACACTGAAGAGACTCCTGGACCACGGGGTCACCTTACACAAAGAGAAATGCCTGCTGTTCCAGCAGAAGATAGAGTTCTTCGGCTACACGTTCACCCAAGAGGGCATACAGGTCGATCCACAGAAATCCCAAGCCATCAAGACCGCAGCTGCCCACTCACTGTGGCGGAAGTGCGCAGTTTCCTGGAAATGGCCACGTACTGTGGCCGCTTCATTCTGGACCTAGCCACCCTTGCAGAACCCCTCCGAAATCTCACCCGGGCAGATGCCATGTGGCAGTGGGGCCCAGCCGAGGAGACGGCGTTTCAGGCCGTCAAGAAGGCCCTCCTTGACCACACCACGCTGGTGTACTTTGACCCTGCAAAGAAGACAGAAATACTTGTGGACGCCAGCCCCGTAGGCCTAGGGGCCGTCCTCACCCAGGAACAGGAGCCCGGGCGATGGGCCGCCGTAGCGTATGCTAGCAAAGCGCTATCCCCGATGGAGAAACGGTACTCTCAAATTGAAAGAGAAGCCCTGGCAATCTGGTGGGGCTGCAGACACTTCCACCTGTACATATGCGGACACCCGTTCACTATTGTCATGGATCACCAACCTCTGGTGCCGCTATTCAGAGGATCAGCGCCTCACCCGCCACCACGCATTGAAAGATGGGCTATCAGGCTCCAACACTACGACATGGACGTCATCTACTGGCCCGGCGCCAAGAACCCGGCCAACTTCCTATCAAGACACCCAGACACGACCAGAGGTGGAAGTGAAGAACCTAGCAGTGAGGACACTGAGGCACACCTGGACATGATCGCGGCACTGACGTGCCCTCGAGCGCTGACGCTTGAAGAGGTGGCCACCGCAGCCGGGCAAGACCCAGTCATGATGAAGGTCAGGGACACTATCCAAGGAGGGCAGTGGCGTCAATTCATACAGTCTGCAAACACATGGTCAAGCCCAGAGAACGAAACCCTGATGCACATGTGTAGAGTCAGGAACGAACTGAGCCTCACCCAAGGAGGCATTCTCCTGAGAGGACCCCGCATCGTCATCCCGGCATCCCTGCAGCTACGGGCAACACAACTTGCCCACGGAGGGCATCAAGGAGTGGAAAAGATGAAGGCCCGCATGAGGGAAAAGGTCTGGTTCCCAGGGATGGATGCCCGGGTAGAAGAGACCGTCCGGAAGTGCCCATCCTGCCAAATAACGAGCGGGCCTGAGAGACCAGCGCCCATCCACACAGAAGAACACGGCCAAAGCCCATGGGAAAAGGTGAGCGTGGACGTTGGGAGTTTCCCTGATGGGCGGGTCACACTAGCCCTCATCGATAGCTACTCAAAGTACCCGGTGGTAGAAGTTGTGAACTCAACGGCCTTCCTACATGTTGGCCGTGCCCTAGAGAAGATGTTCGGCATGTTCGGGTGTCCGGAAGAGCTTTGCAGCGACAATGGGCCCCCGTTCCAAGGGCATGAGTTCCGTGAGTTCTTGCACCACCATGGCATCCGACACCGGCGTATCACCCCACAATGGCCCCAGGCCAACGGGGAGATTGAACGTTTCATGAGAACAATGAACAAGACCCTCCGCATTGCCGTGGCGGAGCAAAGCGACCCAGAGCAAGAACTGCAGAGGTTCCTGTGAGAGTATGGCACTGCTCAACGCGCCAAGCGCCCTGGGCGCTGATGTTCAACGGCACCCGCAGGGATGGTATCCCCACTGCTCTGGGTTGGTCCCCCCCTTCATTTGACGAAGAGGGTGCCCTCAGGAGGAGAGAGAAGTGCAGTAACTCCACCAGCCAGGCTCGGAGAGCGGCATCCCGTCAGCTACAGCAAGGAGACACCGTCATCATGAAGGATCAGAGGCCCGGGGGGAAGTTCCAGACTCGGTACGAGCAAGGGCATTGGACAGTGGTCAACAGACAAGGGACCATGGTGACGGTCGAGAAAGAGGGAGAAACAGTGACCCGCAACATCTCGTGGTTCAAACAAGTGGACAGGCCCGCTTATCCTACTGCCATCGCGGACCACGCTGAGGAGGCCGAGGCCAGCCAGGGAGAGCCCCAGGAAGATGATACCCACTCTCCAGGAGCGATCCCATCGCCGGCAAGTCCGGAGGCCGCCCGTGAAACCCCAGATCTGCCTCCAGGACCCAGCACCCAGGTCCCTGCCTCAACCACCAGCCGAGGCACTTCTAGGTATGCCCTGAGAGAGAGCACTCGCCTGAGGGACTTTGCATGTCAAGTAAGTGAACTATGAGACTCTCGAGATCCAGTCAAGGACTGAGTTAAGATGGAATGTGACAGTCAGCGCACCAGTGTTTACCGCTGGCGCGCGCCGACAAGTCACGGTCCCTGCGCTCACGCCGGCTGGCGTGAGCGCGTACTTAAATAAAGATGGGCGGAGCTGCAGAGGCAGTCCGCGGTTAATTAATATACCGAGTGCCCGTGTGTTCTGTGCTGCGCGCAGCAAGGCCCCAGCGCGCATCGCACAGCGGGAGGGCGCCCCCCCGCAATCACTACACTTAGCATCCCCGAAATTGCGGTGTTAAGGACAAGGTTCCCACTACAGACGGCTCTGGATGTAGATATTGGAATAAACGCTTTCTAGTATTACACCATGAGTACCAACTCTGACTTCGAACTTAAAAAGTCCATGAATTCTGACGGCAGCAAATCTGCAAAACTGACATTAACGCACGCCTTAGAACGGAAAGTCCGGCCTGTACATTGACTTGGGTTAACAGCCTTTGACGGCTGGGGACCCGCAAAAAATCGGCATCGACCGCATAATAATTTACTGTTATTGACGCAGATAACAATGTTATGACATTTGATCGGTCGGTTTATCATGCTAAATTACCGGAGGTTGCGCCTATAGGGGCCACAGTAATGAAGCTCAAGGCTATGAATTTAGATGAAGGAAAGAATGGGGAAGTGAGGTATGCATTCAATAAGCGAGTTTCTAAAGGTATTCAGAATGTTTTCTACATAAAAGAAACGACAGGGGTGATAACCCCGGCAGCAAGACTTAATTTGGAAGACACTCACAAGCATCTTACTCCGTGTTTGTGAATTTTGTGAAAGAGAGCAATGTCCTAGAGACCCACACTTTTTTTTAAACATTTTTTTTACCAGGGATCCTTTAAAAATGTGTGACAAAATAATAAAAAATGTGGGCCCCTGGCGGACCCTACCACCAGGCTTAGGGGGTCAGGGTATTCCTGCCTTGCCCCCTTTTGTATATTTTCTGCTTTTTTTGGGGACTCAGCCAAGTTCGTCTCCCAAGTTTTCTGCCAACACTTCCTGGTTGAAGTGCTTGCAGCCAATCAGATCTCACAATGAGATCTGTCCATTCCGCAGACTCTCCGCGTCCCTGGATATCTATCAATAATTTTTCTTCAATAACTCAAACACTGCTGAATGGATTTACACCAAATTACAAAAACCACTCTTTCTGGACCAAGATCTAGCTTTCTGCCAATTTTGGTGTAATTCCATCCAGCGGTTCGGGATGCAGTCATGTGTAAAATCTCTATGGAATTACATTATGTCATGCCAAAAGTCAGTGTGCCCTGATTGCTTGAATATCGTGCAGGCGAGGAGTTAGATGATGTAAGTAATCACCCTATTGTATAATAGTGCACAGGATTTCCACACCAATCAAGGTCTCAGTGTAGGAGATGCTGATACCCTACGGACACTGCAACAACTCCTAAGCGAAACAGAATGGGAGAATTTGGACCAAACCAGCGCCACTGATGTCATCACTGACAAATCAGCATCCACAGATTTCAGACCTGGCTCCACTTTTTTCCTTAACATGCCCCATGATAACATCGATTCTTTTCATGAAACTGTGATCCAAGACCTCATCAGATTTAGACACCAGAAGAGAAACAAATTAATATCACAACACAATATCACCCTTAAACAGAGACTAGCCATCAAATCTCTGGCTGAAGACAACAATGTCATCATACGCTCAGCAGATAAGGGTGGTAATATTGTCTTATGGGGGTAGAGAGATGTACATAGCTGAAGCAGAGAGACAACTCAGTGACACCAACTTCTATCTAGAAACCGATATGGAAACATATAATGACAGTATTATCTACATCTGGGAGAAACTGACAAGGTGGAAGGATATGGGTATTCTCGAATGGGAAGAATTCCTCTATCTGAAATGTGACTATCCCAAACTCCCTATCCTTTATCTCCTGCCCAAAACACACAAAGATCGGAATAATCCTCCCGGCAGACCCATTGTGTCATCAAGGGGGAGTGTTTTGGAGAATGTCTCCAAGTACGTTGATCACTTTCTAAGAACCTCTGTGACCTCTCTTTCTTCACACGTAAGAGACACGAAATATTTCTTGCCCAAACTCAGATGGGAAGACGACTTCATTCTCATCACGATGGACGTTAATTCCCTATATACCATTATTGATCATACTCTTGGTATAGAATCATGTAGACATTTCTTGAAAAAGAGACAAATTTGTTTTCTGGATCAGACTAATATGCTGCTTGAGATGATAAGACACTGTCTGCAAAACAATATATTCATGTTTAACGGTACCTTGTGCAAACAAATCCTCAACACAGCTATGGGTACTTGTTTTGCCCCCAGTTTTGCAATCTGTTTCAGGGGGCATGGGAAGAGGAGGTAGTCAATGAACACTATACACACTCAGCGGAAGGAAAGGTGGTCAAATGGCTACACTATATTGACGATCTGTTTGTTGTATGGAAGGGCAATCAAACCAGTGCAACACAATTCATTGAAAATCTTAACAAAAATAATCATAATCTCAAACTCACCTACACCATGAGTAAGAAATCTGTGGAGTTTCTGGACATCCTGATTGTTATTCAGGACAGGACCATATGTACTGAACTGCATCGCAAAAGCACAGCAGGTAATAGTCTTCTTCATGCTCTCAGCAGCCATCCTGACAATCTCAAATGGAGTATTCTGTACGGAGAACTGCTGAGAGTGCGAAGAACGTGCAGCACTAAGGAGGCATTTGCATTGGAAAAAACCAAGATGATTGGCAGATTCAAAGAGAGAGGCTACCCTAGATGGGTCTTAGACAAAGCTATTCAGAAAGTGAGAAAAGTCACTAGAAGTGAGACATTAGAAGACAAACAGGAAGAAATAAGTACAGAAACTGACAACAGTTCCTCAAGGATCATTCTCACCTTCAATACCAAATCAGAGGGTATTTACAAAATTCTCACTAAAAACTGGAACATACTCAAAACCGACCCTGTTATTGGACAAAGTATACTACCTCGTCCAAGGGTCACTTACAGAAAAGGGCGGAGTCTCCGGGATATTCTTATGAAAGGAGATATCACTCTGAAACAGTCCCCCACTCAACACGGGCTACAGGGATTTTTCACTTGCAGTCACTGAAAGGCGTGCCGCAACAGTTTTATGACAAAAACATACAACACACCTAAAGGCAAGAAGACCATTACCCAATTCCTTACATGTAGTTCCGTATTTGTTATCTGTGTGCTCGAATGTCCATGCAATCTTCGGTGTATTGGCAGAACTACTCTTACTGCCAAGAAGAGAGTATTGGAACACATGACAGCAATAACCAATAGAGAGATACATTACCCATAGCGAGGCATTTCCAAGAGTACCATCTTTCCAACAGTTCTCTATTGAGTTTTTTTGCAGTTGAACAGATGCACCGAACCCAAGGGGTGGGAATAGGGCCCTCCAATTGAGATAGAAAGAATCTAAATATATTCTCGATCTAGAAACTAAGAGCCCAAGAGGACACAATGTTGATGAGGAACTAGGAATACACTTACATAAAAACTGAACTTTGCACGAATGAGATATAGGACTCTGTCTGTACTATGGTGTTTTCGTGGAACATCGAATGCATGACTTGAGATGTATCAACCAGCATTACCATAACTATTGTATACATATCTTTATTGTTAGATACATTGGAAACTAGGATGTGTTCTTTTTTACCAGTAGGATTCTTTGCTATGTCGATTGTAAATTTTAATCTGACTTTTGTCTACATTTTATTACAGGAGGAAAGGAAGGGGCCCACTCTTGGATGGAGGCGTCGGCAAGGGACCCCTACCCTTTTCTTCGGAATCAAGTCATCGTGGTGAAGGATTACACAACAGATAAGACTGTTCTTTTGTAGCTATTAATTTTGTATCCATCACGTTATTATGTTTGTAGGATGTAGAACTTGGATTTAGGTATCGAACTACACTGAACACTAACATGCCAGTTTAATGGAACTTGCCATACAGGATGGGGGTTGTCTAGTTATGTTGAAAACATCTTCTTTCCGTCAGCTAACCCCATATCTTATTTTGAATCCTTGGGGGCCATCCTAGCTGTCTGTAATACTCACAGTACTTGTGATTCACATGTTCCCTGATGAGATTGCTAATCTGCATATGTTAGCCACTAAGGCGATTTCATATTCTAAGAATATGTTTTACACCTATGACATGCAATAAGGGACGTGCAGAAAGATATGGCATGAGACAACAGCCACTAGGGCGCTTACATTGTTGTTTTTTGAATTAGCCCAATACACCTCACCCATAAAAGTATTCTCGAGATTTGCATTAGGAGGCCACCATGATGATATGTATACCAAATAATCTTATGTGGTATGAGTAGCTTTAATAAGTGCACCAATAGACCATCATGGCTTTGCATGTACTAAAACATACTGCAATTTGCACTATACAATGACGGAGTAGCTTTTATGTACAACACATACTGTACTTACATACGACGTGTGATGATGTTGTAATTAGAGGCTGGTTTAAAGGTTTTAAACAGTTTCAGGCACTATATATATGTGAACTAACATATTTCAAGATGTCTGCCACATGAATTCACTATACAACCTGTAGGACCTGTGTTGTCCTTTGTTAGTTTCTGGCATTGTATTTGTAAGTGAAGCCGGCTTGTAAATCAGTGTGCGATCAAGACTCTCGTAGTCGAAACTCGTAACTGAAAAGTAAAGCCATCTTTGGAGCATATCCTTCCCTGACTGTTCGTCTTACTTTGAATCAAGTGGGATATTGCTGACCGGCGCGCTCCGCCGGCTCTACACACCACCTGTCTACGGGCCCTCAGAGATCAGAAGGAGCTTATATAGATATATATACAAGGCAGGGGATTCTGCCAAAATGCGTTACAGCCTGATATTTAATTGAATAAAAACTTACCTGAAGAACTGGAACTGCGGTGTCTGGCTAAATGATTATGTGTGCCAGAGTTGGTTGTGGATATATATATATATATATATATATATATATATATATATATATATATATATATATATATATGCTCCATAGTCCTCGCTCCTCCTCATGGCGAAAAACACACGGCACCATAGACAGTAGGTTACTTCTTTTAGTTATTTATTAGTCACACCATAGTGCAAACACAATTGGACGGTCTACGCGTTTCGGCTCCTAGCCTTCTACTGGACCATAGAGTCTAGAGTGTCTTAAATAGTGCTCATGTGCATTAACCCCTCATTGCTTTTCATTACAATGCATTACTAGACTGCTAACCTTCATATCCAATTAGTGGTAACATTTGCACGCTATTTTGAAGTGTATTTGTAAAGTACACACAATTAATTTCTATATATTCCTTCTTATGGCACTAAAGAGTAGGCATAAAGTGCAGGTGCATATATTTTCCAATAATTAAAAGAGATTGATACATTAATTGATGAAATATTATCAAAACAGATGACTCCATGAAATTCATTATAAATATGATGTAAAGTCTTAAAAGTAGAAATACAGTAGAATTATATGTTTTTCCAAAAAAATTCATAATTGAGTTCTATATTAAAATGATAAGTGCGATTGGTGAAGTATAGATAAGAGAGATTTCTGTTATATTTTGTTAGATATTATCAATCTCATTTCCAATTAATTGTGAAGTACATTATAATTGATTTCTTCACTATTCCACTACTATAATTCTAAAAACTTATTATCTGAACTTCTTTTTCCAAATTCCATAAAGGCTTCTGTATTGTTTGTTATAACCATCAATTCTTATATATATATAACAAAGTGCTAGTGTGATAGTGCAGACATGATTTCAAACTGACACCCTGCTATAGAAATTTATGAATTCTACATCCTGTTTTTATATATCCTACAATCTTAGATTTTCTTGTTTTATTAAAACAAATGTGAAAGAGCAGTTATTAATGTAGTGACAGATAAAAGTCAACTTTCTTAGATTGATTTAACTCCTATAGGTGTATGTGCAATTCTGCTTCCAAATTCTGTTCCAATTGCTAAAATGAAACGAGATTCTGTCCGTTTTAGGCTTAATATTCTGTCACCTCCCGTTCCTTGGCTCTCACATGTTTTATTCCAAAGTACTTCAGTTGTTGGCTGTCACTTGCATGAAGTCAAAGACATGTTTAGCGATTGGATAGGAAAAGTCTTTACTTTTTATAGCACGCAGATGTTGGAGAATTCGTAATTTCAGCATATTTATGGTGCTTCCTATGTATTGTTTCCCGCAGGGACATTCCGATATGTACACTACATACTTCGAATCACAAGTAATGTGTTCTTTGATTTGCTCAATCTTTCCATTTCGAAGTTTGTATGTTAATGAATTTTGACCATGCTCGACATTTTGAACATTTCCAGAAGCCTGGAGTATTTAGCCAAGATGATGTTGTTGGTTGTTTTATATCAAGATGACTTTCTGTAAGAATTTCTCCCAGGGAGGCTGTCTTTCTATATGTAATATTTGGATTCAAGGACAATGTCTTTTTAAGAGTTTCATCTAATGCATGGATTTTCCAGTTTCTTTGTATGATTTCTTTTAGCTCTTTATTTTTGTTATTGAAATCTATAATCAACCATATTTTTTCATTTCCATTGTCTTTCTCATGAGTTTTTTGTTCAAGGTGTTAAAAGTTCATCTCTTGGTCTTTGCCTGACTTTGTTTTTTGCAGTTTCTTTTATGGATAGCCTCTTTCAATAAATCGACTGCTCATTACTTCCAATTGTTTTGCAGTATCTGATATTTCTGAGCAATTTCTTTTTGCTCTGAGCATTTCCCCGTATGGTATACTCCACTTTAAATTCTTTGGATGTCCACTGTTTGCATGGAGGATACTATTGCACAAAGTTGGCTTACGATGTATTTTTGTGCAGAGTTTGTGGTTTTTATAAAGACCTCCATATCTAGGAAGATGACACTTTGTCTGCTGATCGAAGATGTAAAGGACAAGTTATATTTGTTGTTATTCAATGAGACTATGAAGTTCTCATGGTCACTTTGATTTCCTTCCCATATATAACGAAAAGATCATCAATGAATCTTATCCAAAATTTGATTTTCAGGTTCTCTTTTTTCTTCATGATTTCAGTTTCACATAGTGCCATTAGATGATTAGCATACGTGGGCGCAAAAGATGTACCCATTGCGGTCCCCTGTTTTTGTCGAAAAAGGTCTCCTTTGAAAAGAAATTTATTATGGGTTAGGCAGTATGTCCACATTTCTATTAGCATTTCTGAATGTTCCAAGAAGCTGATTGACCTTGTTTCTAGGAAGTGTTTTACAGCTGATATTCCATCCTCATGGAGAATTGATGTGTATAAGGATGTCACATCTATTGTTGCCATTATAAAATCCTTTACCTATGGGATTTTTTGGATTTTATTGAGAAAATCCATTGTATCTCGTAAATGAGATGGCATAGAGGTGACATAATCCATTAGAAAGACATCAATGAATCTAGATTTTTTTCTAGAAGAGAGCCAGATATATATGTATCTATATATATATATATATATATATATATACATATATCCAAACGCCAAAGGGTGCCTGTAAAGGAAGGGCCCACAGCAGATAAGTGTAGCTTGAATTCTTTATTGGGAGATTCCGCATTCAAAAGAAATCTGCTGTCACTCAAATCGCCTTAAAGTCCGATGCGTTTCATGCTCACCGCATTTCTTCAGGAACTGAGGCTTTTAACTGCTGGATGGCAAAACGATTTTTGAGCACCTGTGTTCAATTCAAGTCCCCGCCTCTGTGGGCGTGGCCACTCCTATGGCCTTCTGGTACTTGTGGTGTCCTTATCCTACCCCAGTGGGTCGTGTGCCATCTGGAGTTTATTAAAATCAATTATTCCAAGTGGATTGCGGCATACAGCTCACTCCTCAAACCGGCATCTCAGCACCCCCAACTCCGCTCCTGCTCCGTATGCCGTCATGCTGTTTAGCACAACCGCCGGTCTGCGAACACAGCGGGACACCTTCCGCGGCTCAGGCAGGCCGCAAACATCAAACGCCAAAGGGTGCCTGTAAAGGAAGGGCCCACAGCAGGTAAGTGTAGCTTGAATTCTTTATTGAGAGTTGCCGCATTCAGGAGAAAACTGCTGTCACTCAAATCGCCTTAAAGTCCGACGCGTTTCATGCTCACCGCATTTCTTCAGGAACTGAGGCTTTTAACTGCTGGATGGCAAAACGATGTTTGAGCACCTGTGTTCAATTCAAGTCCCCGCCTCTGTGGGCGTGGCCACTCCTATGGCCTTCTGGTACTTGTGGTGTCCTTATCCTACCCCAGTGGGTCGTGTGCCATCTGCAGTTTATTAAAATCAATTATTCCAAGTGGATTGCGGCATACAGCTCACTCCTCAAACCGGCATCTCAGCACCCACAACTCCGCTCCTTCTCCGTATGCCATCATGCTGTTTGCACAACCGCCGGTCTGCGAACACAGCGGGACACCTTCCGCGGCTCAGGCAGGCCGGTAACATCCAAACGCCAAAGGGTGCTTGTAAAGGAAGGGCCCACAGCAGGTAAGTGTAGCTTGAATTCTTTATTGGGAGTTGCCGCATTCAGGAAAAAACTGCTGTCACTCAAATCGCCTTAAAGTCCGACGCGTTTCATGCTCACCACATTTCTTCAGGAACTGAGGCTTTTAACTGCTGGATGGCAAAACGATTTTTGAGCACCTGTGTTCAATTCAAGTCCCCGCCTCTGTGGGTGTGGCCACTCCTATGGCCTTCTGGTACTTGTGGTGTCCTTATCCTACCCCAGTGGGTCGTGTGCCATCTGCAGTTTATTAAAATCAATTATTCCAAGTGGATTGCAGCATACAGCTCACTCCTCAAACCGGCATCTCAGCTTAAACAAAATATAATGGCCATGTAAATAATACATATTGGCCTGATTAATGATATAAGGTAAAATAAAACTTACAAATTCATCATGCAGATTAGAAACAAACTAAGTCTGCACTTTTGTTATGATTTTCTCATAACCCATGAAAACACATCAAATGTAGAACTGTTGTGGGTGTAGAAAATATCTCGTCCACACTAATGACCATGTGTCAAATACACTGTGGAGTTGCAATATTGTATCCCAAACAAAGATACTTACACATAGTGTGTCTTACATTATGCATTTTGCACAGTCACGTACATGATAATGATATCAACTATTATGCCCCAGTGGGCCTAGACCACGGTCTGAAAACTCATCAGTATAACTTTACTGGTCTGTGTGGGTTATATACCTGCATTTGGTGTGTTAGATTGCATGTCTAATCTACATACTCTTGCCGAGTACCATGACACAAAATTACACAAAATAAAAAGGGGAGGTAATAATTTTTTTTTTTAATATTCCATGCACCTTTGACTGCAGGAGCAGGTATATTGAGCTAGATATGTACTGTTAACTCTTCATCAGAATTTAATCCCTGTTGTATTCTGCTGTTTAGCATCAGTATGTACCGTGATTCAAGTCTCCTTAATTGGAGCTCTATTGCCCCCCCTGGGGTTCTTGGGGATGGCATCAATGACAAAGTACACTAGATCTTTCGCATTACCCTGCTGACATTGATTTATGTGTCTCGCCACTGGATAGCTTTTGTCAGTCAGTCAGAATAACTTTATTTCGCCATCTCAATGAAGGCATAAAAAGTATACTACACATAAAACATTTCAATATTGCGATAGACTTAAAATACAAAAATTATAAATTTCCAACATCAAATACATATTAAAATACAATAGTCTCATTAAAAAGATAGAAAAAATACAATTCATAAACACGCACAGTTTTTAGATCATTTCGGTAGTTCAGTTCTTATGTTAAATATAAAATTCATCGGATTAAACGTCTCTTTTTTAAAACAGATAAAAGAAAAGACGCTACTGAAAAACATGTAAAAGGGTCGGATAATGACTGCTAAAAGTAGAGGGCTACACGACACTGTTTAAAATTCATTTTGCGCAACAGGGGGACAATAAAACTTTTTCTTTCATCACAGTAATATTTACAAAAAAACAGGAAATGCAAATCATTCTGAATAGATCGATCATCACTTGCACAGAATGGGAGATCGGAAGCTACATAAGTATTTCGTGGAAGGCCCAACATCAAAGGGATGTAATTTAACCGGAATCTCACCAATATATACCTGTGTTGTAGATTAGTGACGAACGATAAATAAGTTAAATTCATATCCATTTGGATAATGCTCGGAACCGTCAGGAATGCTCTAACTGTCGATAACTTGCTATTTGTAAAATTCCTTCTTGATTGCAGACTAGACAATAAGTGAGTTTTTAGATCTTTTTTAGACATAGATTGGCACAATATAGGGTCAACAAAGAGATGGTGTAACCCTGACGCTTTTAGAGTAGATTCAACATAACGTAGCCAACTGACATTACCCACACAATCTAATTTCAAAACATCATTTATAATATCTCTTGTGAGAGAGAGAGTCTCCTTCCGCCATACTGAGTGCCACATTAAAATTGGTGCCATACAAATTTTGTCAGTTATGTAAGGGACACCAAGTTCCATGTGGCAGTTAAAATTAGAGCATGACTTTGGTAATGAGACTAACTTTTTTTTAAATTGTCTTCTGTACATTGTAGTTGAGAGCAGTCTCTAATGCCCCAAACGGCCACTCCATAAGTGGCAGCAGATACCGTTTTTACCTCATAAACTGTCTTTATTGCTTCAATGGGTTTTGAGCCAGTTTTTTTACAAATTTGAATAGTGCCCCAATGTTCTTTTCCATCTGCAACCCTCTATTTACAACCATACTTAGCCAATTGTTTTGGCGGTCAAACATAATCCCTAAATAATTAAAAGAGTCCACAACTCCCAGCTTGCCTCCTTCAACATTAATTTGCGGTTGTTTCCGCTGCTTTGTACCTGCCACTAGGACAAAGGACTTTGCGTAATTAATTTTCATGTCCAACTTGTTCATGAATTGGGTATAATCCATCACTAGGCGGCGCAGTGCATTGCTGGTATGGGCTAAAATCACTGCGTCGTCCGCATATAGTAGTATTGGCACTTGTAATGAATTAATATAGGGAACATCCGGAGTAGTTCCCAGAAGAGCGGATTCAACATTATTAGTGTATAATGCAAATAAAAAGGGGGCCAAAACGCACCCCTGTCTCACCCCTCTGGCAATTTTAAAGTGCGTAGTGAATTCACCTCCCTTTCCATAATGAACACAGGCTGAGATGCCTGAGTACAGATCACGGATAATGTTAATCATCTGTAAATCAATCCCCATTGCCTCCATGATCTGCCAGAGCCTCGACTGTGCCATGCAGTCAAAGGCTGCTGACAGATCCATGAAGGCAAGATACAAGTGACCATTTTTGGCTGCAGTGTATTTTGCTATTATTAAACTTAGGTTCAGCTTTTGGGGGCCGAGCGATCCTGTGACATCCTTTGGGAACCAGTGCTGAAAAAGGCAGTTTGCCGGAACGCATCTACTGGTATGATCGGCAATAAAATGGTATTTTTAATATCCTGCAGAGTGCTCCGTGTTCCTGTTGGAATTTTGGTGGTAAATTAATTGACTTGAAGCTGCTCTCACCTTGTGGAGGCACCCGTTCTACGGTGTTCGGCAGGACAAGAGCGGCATTTGGTAGAATGTTTAATAAAGTACTGCCAGAACCACTGCAGCCACAGAGGTATGCCCACCGGTAGAAGGGACATTACTAAATATGAAGACGCTGGCTACCAGAACCGGTGCCTCCAGCCACTCTCTCTGATTTGGCACCTGCGGTAACGAAGGTAATAGTTATCATACATTGCACCAGAAATCAATATCGCTCCCATGTGTGAATAAATGCAGCCAGTGTAATGCAACGATTGTGTCTTGCGGTGATTTCATCGAGGGATAAGGACTACTCAAGCTGCAAATTGTTTAAAAGACACTGCCATAAATTCGAATTGTAACATTCAAAGATGGCTACACACTGGCTGTAAGAAGAAAATGGAGACAGGACAACGCGTCTCCATAGCCAACAACTTGCGATCCCATAGGAGCAAGTGCGTGCATATTTTAAAGAGCGATCATGTGACATCATTTGGGAACCAGTATTGAAAAAGGCAGTTTGCCGAAACGCGTCTACTGGTATGATCAGCAATAAAATGGTATTTTTAATATCTCGCAGAGTGCTCCATGTTCCTGTAGAATTTTGGTGGTAAATGAATTGGCGTGAAGCTGCTCTCACATTGTGGAGGCACCCGTTCTACGGTGTTTGGCAGGACAAGAGCGGCATTTGGTGGAATGTTTAATAAAGTACTGCCAGAACCACTGCAGCCACAGAGGTATGCCCGCCAGTAGAAGGGACATTACTAAATGTGAAGACGCTGGCTACCAGAACCAGCGCCTCCGGGCACTCTCTCTGATTTGGCACCTGCGGTACCAAAGGGAATAGTTACCATACATTGCACCAGAAATCAATATCGCTCCTATGTGTGAAAAAATGCAGCCAGTGTAATACAACGATTGTGTCTTGCGGTCATTTCGTCTAGTGATATGGACTACTCAAGCTGAAAATTGCTTAAAAGACACTGCCATAAATTCGGATTGTAACATTGAATGATGACTACACACTGGCTGTAAGAAGCAAATGGAGACAGGACAACGCGTCTCCATAGCCAACGACATGCGATCCAATAGGAGCGAGTGCATGCATATTTTAAAGAGCGATCATGTGACATCATTTGGGAACCAGTATTGAAAAAGGCAGTTTGCCGAAACGCGTCTACTGGTATGATCGCCAATAAAATGGTATTTTTAATGTCCCGCAGAGTGCTCTGTGTTCCTGTTGGAATTTTGGTGGTAAAATATATATATATATATACATAGATAGATATAGCTATACATATATATATATATATGCCATATGAAGGTACCCAAAGGAAGAAGGTGCCACACACAACGTAGAGTTAGCCTTTTAATGGTAGACAGCAACACACTCAGCCAAGCCTTCCCAGTAAATCCCTTGTTCATTGGCTTGGGGAAGCAGTTGTGCTAATTAGATCGCACTCGCGATTTAAAGGAGTCAGTCCCGCCCCAATGGGCATGTACAAACACTGCATCATGGTCTTTGAAGTTCAGTTAAGTTTTTGAAGTCCCTAGTGGATGCTGCTGTACGTTCCCTTTGTCGTATTTTTAAAGAAAAAGTTCCTTTGGGTCGCTTGTCAGAGCCAGGCTGAGATGCTGCTCAATTCATGTCCAACCAAAACGGCACGTTGTTCCCATCGCGCCCTGAAGTCACTGGCGCGGGACCTGCTGAGTCTGCAGTGGTGCGCCTTCGCAGCCAGGGCAGGCCGCTACATAAGCCATATGAAGGTACTCGAAGGATGAAGGTGCCACACACAACGTAGAGTTAGCCTTTTAATGGTAGACAGCAACACACTCAGCCAAGCCTTCCCAGCACAATATCTCTTGCCATACACGTTTCGGGTAAATCCCTTGTTCACTGGCTTGGGGAAGCAGCTGTGCTAATTAGATCGCACTCGCGATTTAAAGGAGTCAGTCCCGTCCCAATGGGCGTGTACAAACACTGCATCATGGTCTTTGAAGTTCAGGTAAGTTTTTGAAGTCCCTAGTGGATGCTGCTGTACGTTCCCTTTGTCGTTTTTTTAAAAGAAAAAGTTTCTTTGGGTCGCTTGTCAGAGCCAGGCTGAGATGCTGCTCAATTCATGTCCAACCAAAACGGCACGTTGTTCCCATCGCGCCCTGAAGTCACCGGCGCGGGACCTGCTGAGTCTGCAGTGGGGCGCCTTCGCGGTCAGGGCAGGCCACTACATAAGCTATATGAAGGTACCCGAAGCATGAAGGTGCCACACACAACCTAGAGTTAGCCTGTTAATGGTAGACAGCAACACACTCAGCCAAGCCTTCCCAGCACAATATCTCTTGCCATACGCGTTTCGGGTAAATCCCTTGTTCACTGGCTTTGGGAAGCAGCTGTGCTAATTAGATCACACTCGCGATTTAAAGGAGTCAGTCCCGCCCCAATGGGCGTGTACAAACACTGCATCATGGTCTTTGAAGTTCAGGTAAGTTTTGGAAGTCCCTAGTGGATGCTGCTGTACGTTCCCTTTGTCGTTTTTTTAAAGAAAAAGTTCCTTTGGGTCGCTTGCAGACCCAGGCTGAGATGCTGCTCAATTCATGTCCAACCAAAATGGCACGTTGTTCCCATCGTGCCCTGAAGTCACCGGCGCAGGACCTGCTGAGTGTGCAGTGGGGCGCCTTCGCGGCCAGGGCAGGCCGCTACATAAGCCATATGAAGGTACCCGAAGGATGAAGGTGCACACACAACGTAGAGTTAGCCTTTTAATGGTAGACAGCAACACACTCAGCCAAGCCTTCCCAGCACAATATCTCTTGCCATACGCGTTTCGGGTAAAACCCTTGTTCACTGGCTTGGGGAAGCAGCTGGGCTAATTAGATCGCACTCGCGATTTAAAAGAGTCAGTCCCGCCCCAATGGGCGTGTACAAACACTGCATCATGGTCTTTGAAGTTCAGGTAAGTTTTTGAAGTCCCTAGTGGATGCTGCTGTACGTTCCCTTTGTCGGTTCTTTAAAGAAAAAGTTCCTTTGAGTCGCTTGTCAGAGCCAGGCTGAGATGCTGCTCAATTCATGTCCAACCAAAACGGCACGTTGTTCCCATCGCGCCCTGAAGCTACCGGCGCGGGACCTGCTGAGTCTGCAGTGGGGCGCCTTCGCGGCCAGGGCAGGCCGCTACATAAGCCATATGAAGGTACCCGAAGGATGAAGGTGCCACACACACAACGTAGAGTTAGCCTTTTAATGGTAGATAGCAACACACTCAGCCAAGCCTTCCCAGCACAATATCTCTTGCCATACGCGTTTCGGGTAAATCCCTTGTTCACTGGCTTGGGGAAGCAGCTGTGCTAATTAGATCGCACTCGCGATTTAAAGCAGTCAGTCCCGCTTGGCTGAGTTTGTTGCTGTCTAGGCGGATCAAACACCGGAAGCACTACCACGAGAGGGAATACAAGAAAGAATTGGAGATAACGGAGTCAAACAATTCTAATACAGTCATTAACCTTACTGAATTAGTGCTGAACAAAGCTGAGATCCAGTTACTATCTTTAGGACTCACGTACTGTCCAGCTAACCAATTCTCATATAATCAAACTAGAATTGATGTTTTTAAGTTTATTCGTAAGGTTAAACTAATGAAGTATTTTTGCCTTAATAAACCAACAAGTATCTCGGCAATCCCTGCACCAAGCTCAACAACAACCGGTGACGCCCTTCAAGTAAGGGATATGCAGAATCTACGGATATTGCATTCTCTATCAACAGACAATGCTGATGTATCAACACAACAGGCAATGTCAGCAATGGAGATTGCAACGAATAAAGCAGCAACAAGTCCTTTTAAACCAACATCTACATTTCTACCCCTTATGCCTAAAGATGCTGTGGACATTTTTAGCGATCGTGTAGTTGAAGAACTCAAGTGTCTTAATAGATCTGTGATGTCAAGTCAGCGGGCCAAGACATATAGAAATGCCCAATATCATTCTCTTATCAAGAAATTGAAAAATAATCACGACATCATACTCAATAAATCAGATAAGGGGGCAATATTGTCCTTTGGCCCCGTAAGCAATACATGACTGAAGCTGACCGTCATCTATCTGATGTTTGTTGTTATAGGAAATCTTCGAAACAGGATATGCGACAGGTACAGGACAAAGTATTCAAAAGTTTTTCAAAGTGGAAAAGGATGGGGCTCCTTACAAAAGATGAATTTGAATTTCTTAAAGTTGAGCATCCGGTCACCCCCATTTTGTATTTTCTGCCCAAAGTGCATAAAAAGACTGTTCCTATTCCTGGACGTCCTATTATTTCGGCACAGAAAAGCTTGCTTGAAAATGTGTCGAAATATGTAGATTATTTTTTTCAACCCCATGTAACATCTTTATCATCCTATGTTAGGGACACTACCGACTTTTTGAGAAAGATTGATGCGGTCATCTGGCATTCTAGTTATTTGCTTGTTGTTATGGATATTGAATCCTTATATACAAGCTTTAACCACTTGGATGGTTTATCAGCAGCCAAGTACTTTTTGGGTAGTAGGGACATTGGTATGATGGAGCACAACATGTTGATTGAAATGACGGAATTGTGTCTGTGTAATAACTTTTTTTCATTTGATCAGACTATATATCAGCAACTCAGAGGGGTGGCCATGGGGGCATGTTTCTCCCCCCAGCTACTCATGTCTTCATGTGGGCTGGTGGGAGAGATGTGTCCTCATGGCCAAACACAAGGATTTGTATAAACATGTTGTGCATTATTGGCGATATATTGATGACATTTGTTTGATATGGGATGGAACAAAAGAAACTGCTTTTGAATTTGTCAACAGTATAAACTTGAATGAGTTAAATTTGAAATTCACTGCCACAATCAATGACAAAAGTGTAGAATTTCTGGATACTTTGATTTATATTAGTAATAACAAAATACATACTAAATTACATCGTAAACAAACCGCCGGAAATTCTATTCTACATGCGGATAGTTCCCACCCTCGTCATCTGATTAAGAGCATTCCTTACGGTGAATTTTTGCGTATTCGCAGAATCTGTAGTTCTGACGCAGACACACACACATGCCAGCAGGAGGCTCTCTCTAGATTTTTGGCTAGAGGCTATAAGATGTCCCAACTAAATACAGCATTGGAAAAAGCAAACAATCACTCTAGGGAGGATTTACCGTATTCTAAAGAAAATATTGCCTCTGCGGAGGTAGCCTCCGATGTGGTTTATATGGATGAAAAACGGCAGGTGAGACTAATAACCACCTTTAGTGTACAGGAACAAAAGATTCGGAAAATTGTTTATTCCCAATGGCCAATAGTACTCACCGATATGACTTTGGGACCCATTTTACCAGCATTACCAGATATTACTTTCAGGAGGGCGCCCTCAATGAGGGATGCCCTGGTAACATCCAGTCCTGAGATCCTTTCTAAAAATTCATGGCTTGTCAGCAAGGGTTTCCATAAATGTACGTCATGTCGTGCTTGCACTTTTGCATGCAACCTGACACACTATGTGACGGCATTTAGCAACAGAAGAATTGAGATTATGGATTACCTTACTTGCCGTACAGAATTTGCCATCTACATTCTAAGGTGTACCTGTGGTCTTGCTTATATAGGGAGTACCAAGCTTCCAGTGCACAAGCGTATTCTTCAACACGTCAGGGCAATTGTGAACTCAGATTCCAGCTATCCAGTTGCCCGGCACTTTAAGTTGGTTCATCAGAATAGGTTGAAGGATTTAACTTATTCTGTGCTAGGTGCTGTTCCAGTCCCCGGACGGGGAGGGAACCGAGAAAAAAGTCTTAGGCAACTGGAATCACATTTTATTCTAGCCCTTGACACTAGAATGCCGAACGGCATGAACACCAGTGAAGATATGCATAATTTCCTATAATATAATGTTCCATGGTGTTAGAGGTGTGTGTATATTTGATCTCATTTCCAAATTCTGTGTCCTAGTTTTCTATTGTGCTCGTTTTATAGTTATGTCATTTGTTACATCTGCTCATTTTAACTTTAGCTCTAGGAGTTCTCTATCATTAGTACTGTACTATGTTTACCATTCAGGCTTGGAGGTAACAATGCTGCTATTGAAATTTATCTTTTGTACAGCACTTATATTGCACAGTTTTGTAGGTTTGCACATTTTTTAGCACTTTATGTAAATATGACTGGCTTGGCTTTTTTATAAGATTGATTCTTACATGTATTAGTTGTTGTCATCATGAACTATATTAATTTCTCCAATCTTAAACTTTTAATACGTGTATAATTGTTGACTGTTTTAAATCCCTGGTTTTTACATCTATACACATGCTATTTGGTTGTCAATTGACATATCTCATTTAGGGATATTTTAATAATCATGCACTTGCAGTTTATTATCCAAACAGTACTGTATATATTCTCAGGGAGTTTGCACTTGCACTTTATATCTATGTACATGTTATTGCTGCTTTTGCACTTGCACTTTATGTGTTAACATAAAGAGTGGTCATTACATTATATCTGTCGTGAGTTAGGAGATTTGTAGAATTATAGTTTGGAAATTATGTAAATTATTTAATCTTATACATTCATACATGTTAATGGTTCTCTCTTTATTGTGGAAGCCAAGAAAAGTTAAATTGTTACAGATTAATCTGAGGATTTTTCGAAACTCCAGACGTGCTAAAATAGTCTGTTTTTCAGTTTCACTGGTTTTACGTTGTTTTGAAAGTTAGTTGTGCACTTTTTTGAAAATTTCTGTATTTACTGGGTTCCCGATCACGAGACGTGTCATGTGATCAAGCTCGCGTGAGGCGAGCGAAACGCGTCATGGCAGGCACTATGCCTGGTCATCTGGTGGTGAATATCCAGCAATAAACTTCACTGCTTTTTCTGCACACGATAACGCTGGTGTGTCATTTCTTTGAGCGCAACGAGGTCCGTGCTTGGGTTTCCTGGCAGCGGTCGTCAGACCAGGGTTTGGAGCTTTGATATATATATATATATATATATATATATATATATATATATATATATATATATATATATATATATATATATATATATATATATATATAGGTTTTGACTTACCTGATATATAATTACATTTTCATTGCAAAGGTATGCGTGGTAGAGGCAATGCATGGTACAGGCACTACATGGTAAAGGCTGCATGGTAATGGCATGCATGGTAATGGCATGCATGGTTCCGTCATACATCCATGAAGACTGAGCATGACTTTATACCGATGACCTACTGGTCTATTTGCAACGATCGGACTGCTCAGTCCCTAGACTAATGGATATGCCGGTAATTTTTGGGAGGCCTTGGGCCTAAAAGTGATCTGCTCCAAATCACTATATGTACTGATAGTGGGACACCACCCAGACTTCCCGGCTGACAAGACATTGGACCAGGCGGGTGACCACTGTAAATATTTAGGTGTGAACATATCCAAAGCCTAACAGTGTCGCTGGATCATTCTCAACAATGTCCTCCTGCTGGTGCAGAGCGAGGTGCTAACAGCTCTCGAGTCAGCAGCTCTTGCCGCTGCACCACATCCTCTCCACCTTAGTGATACTTATAAGGGAGCTCTTTCCTTCGTCCCAGATGTTGATTGATAGAAACAGTTTATTATTCATTACATAGGCGAAACCAATGCATTACCAATGTTTGTTTATATCGCACTCAATACTGTTCAGCTTTTTCTTAATCGCTATATTTTCACATAAGGAATTATAGTAGCATTGTAATATCTTCACGGAATCACACAGTTTTGATTAACAGGGAGCTACAACAGCATACCTAAGTCCCCTACTACAGAGGTCTTAAATTTAACCAGCTAACTGCTGCTCTTTCTATAGCATATCTACTTGGAAAACATGCTTACCATTTAAAATGTCAAAAAAGCATTGGTAGTGTATCGGTTTCGCCTATGCGATGAATAAAGGACTGTTTTTATCAATCATCGCCCAGGACTGAGGCAAGAGCTCCCTGACAAATAGCATGGGGTGGAGAGGATGTGGTGCAGCGGCCAGAGCTGCTGACTCGAAAGCTGGGGATCCCGGTTTCAGTCTCTGCTCCACAACATCCTGTGATTCTATGCAAATCACTGAATCTCTACAGGTGATAAATTGCAATATAAATCTGATGCAAGAGTGAGAAGCAAAATGGGGCAAAACTTTATGAAAAAAGAGTTCCAAAGTGGATGGTAACAGTGTTTCGGCTACAGGAAACTGATAAGAGGAGAAGACAAGGAACAAACATTGGTAAATGCAGAAAAATGTGCTACTTCTAATAGAACTGGAGGAAAAGTAAGTGGCACGCATAAGAACCAATAAGAACACAGGAAAGCGAAGGAGCCAGGATGCAAGCCCCTTTTAAGTTTATATTAAAAACAACAGATTTCTGAAGCACAGCCTAAGAACTGTGCAGGCGAAACCTAAAAAGCACAGACGTAAGCAATTCTGCATTAAGCATGCCTTCTGCTTAGAATATGTATTGTGCAGATTTTTGCTGTATTTGACGTTCCAATGCAGTGGACACCTAGCCACAAGAGGGTGACATGTCATTATTTATTTTTTGAAGATCTGTATAGCATGAACTTGGACCAATGGCGCTTTACTTGAGAGCCAGGTCAAATTAAATAAATTTAAAGGCACGGGCAGATTTCGTGATTTGCCCAGGATCACAAGATGCTGAGCCGAGGCTGGGACTCGAACCCTGCCCCCAGTTCCAAAGCATGCACCTCTGGCTGCTAGCCCACTTCTCTTTCCTCTGTGTGGGTACAAAGAGTACGCAACAGCGTTTACATATCTCAAGGATGTTGGATTAATTGGGCAAAAGAGTAGGACTAGGGGGAGAGTGGAGGTGTCACTTTGTTTATATCTCTGTAAGGGGATAGATGTCTGGTGGTCATAGGAGCTGAGCTCAAGAAAACAAACTGAACCTCAAGTTTAAATCCAGATTCCTCAGCAAACATGCTTCCCACCATAGATACCTGCATGGAGTCCGTTCCACACCAACATTTACTTTCCTGCCATTTTAAGCAAGTGGCGTGAAGTAAAGTAAAGCATTTCAAATGTCATTCTGGCTGTGGCACAAGGTCAGCGCAGGTCATCAAATGGGATTGGTTTCCCTTCTCTGAAATACATTCTGTAGCCTCGGAATTGTCTTGTGCGGGGCCATAGGCATTAGCTACCACCCCCTCCTTCTTGACTGGTTGTAGGGTAAGTGAACATTTGTCTTGGTTAATCCGTGGTTAATCCTGGCATTCCGCCCTGGTTGCTTTACGGCATCCATAGGAAATGATACTATTGTGTTTTTAAACAGTTGATAAGGGAACAAAAATGTGTGAGCCACTGAGCACACAAACAATCCAGGGAAAACAATATTATTCACTCCGTACGACCCCCTTGCTTTAAAGCTGTTCTTTGGTCAAATAGAGAAATTATTTGTATTTTCAGATTTTCTGTTGGGTACCATGAATAATAAATTGTCACCCCAGAGAGTTTGAGGAAGTAGAGGTAACACATACATATAAGCCATGGAAGATATTGTAAGCCACCATATGTGGCTTTCTCTGCCTTGAATGTCTGCAGTAATGGAAAACCCTTAGGATGCATGTATTCATGTTAGGCATCTGTGAGAAATGATTTGTTTACATCATATAAAAGTGTTTTGTTTGACACTGTGAGCTAAGTATTGGGCTCAATGCGTGGAGAGCAAGTCCAGCACGACATAAACAATCTAGCTCTTCCCAGGGAGTAATCGTGTGGTCAGATGTGAGAAGCAACATTTTCAGATTTCAATTGTTACTATTTCGTGCTAAAATAACACAATATGGTGTTTCAGGTGAGTTAGTCGGTTTGGGGTTTTGAGTTTTACACACTCCAGGGCCAGAGACCATTTTCATTATAATGTTGCAGCTGGTTTTATTTATTTATTTATTTTTGGTGCATACTATGAAGCCACATGTAGCTGCTGGTTTACGTGCTCAAGACTTGGGAAATATTTGAATTTTATTTTTTACATCACACATGCCTTTTCTCCATCGGGACGAATTACCCCACTTGGCGTTGTGGTTTTAATCTTTGTCTCATTCTAATAATGCTAGGTTTTAATAGAGGTTATGTGATGAAACATTAAATATATTTAATTAAGGAAAATATCCGCCATCATGCTCATGTTTCTGTGGTACTGGCTCTGAACCCCTGGTCTATGGTGAAACCTAGCAAAACCAAGTTTTTATATATTCAATTTTTTTATTTATTTATAATTCAGTAAAATCTAATTGTAGAGGCAGACATCATAATCTGACCATCTGTAGATCTAGGAAAAATCGGTCTTTATGAACTGGGACCCCCAGCTCTTGAGTCAGCAGCTTTGGCCGCAGTGCCACATCCTCTCCACTCTCGTGATACTTGTAAGGGAGCTCTTCCTTCGTCCTGGACAGTGCTTGATAGATTACATAGATCATTACATAGGCGAAACTGATGCATTATCAATGCTTGTTTTGTTTATAGTGGAGTGGATGTATGTTGTTTGTAGTGGAATTATGTGATTTGAATTGTAAGTTGTGTAATTGTGTGGGGTGGAATTGTGTGGTGTGTAGTGTATTTGTGTGGTTGAATTATGTGATATGGTGAATAGATAGTAGTAAGCGCTGACTAAAATAGATAGAAAATAAGAGTGAGCGGGATAGGTAGTTTGTGTGTGAAGTGGTGAATGAACTGTAGCAAGAGTAGCCTGGGAAGCACGCCGTCCCTGGTGACCAACCGCTCTGGGTTTCCCCCTAGAAACGAATAGCCTCCATCCACTCATTAAAAATAACCATAGTCTACAGTTCAGTGTATAATTTATTGATGCAAAATAAACCTTAAAACAAACCGTGACTAATATTGCTAAATCCTGGGAGTAGTCCATTCAACTGAATTGTATGTCTGGAATTTGCACGTACCCTAAGTGACCCCGTGACCACTAGTTTTCAAAAGTAAAACCAGTGTTATAAGCATTAGCAAAGCCAATAAGTCTCGGCAATGGCACAGCTCTGAGATTTTGGTGTTTGTCAAAGGCATGGGCACATAGGATCTCCAACAAACATTACACGTTCTTGTGCATTTCACTGTAGAAATAGAAACAGTTATTAAACCAACGGCAATCGTCCATAGTAATCTAAAATTGGGATGTTAGTTTACGATTTAATATGGTCCTTAAAAGGCCAATCCTTAAAGGTGCAATGGCAACGTTTCAGAGCAATAACCCTCAAGTCCCAAAGGTTATGCATTACAACCAAGACAAGGAAGGAGTGATCCAACTTGGGAGCCTCAGAAAGAAAATGCAAGCAGTCGCTGCACCCGTCCACCTCGCAACATTCTTTTCCCTATAATGAACGCCTTATAGCCAGGGCCACTGGAATTATGCGACAGGAGAAGGCCAGATTTTGCGGCAGGGTGAGTAAATTACGCAGCAAGAAAAGGCAAATTATGCGGAGTAATGCAGCACACTTTTTAATAGGATTACTTCATTATTTTGTATTTTTTACACTTGTTGACGGTGGCTGGGCATTGGGTGCACTTTATTAGTGCCAGTGTAATACCCAAAATATAGTAATAAGCATCAGAAAGATGACCAGTTAAAGTATGCAAAAGGCCTTGTACTGCGAGTCCCACCCCAGTCCTTGGCACTTGGCCACGCACCTGTGTCTGAGGCCACTCTGCAAAAAGTTCTGCCCAGAAGATGTGTGCTTCAAACCGTGTTATTTCCGAACGTCCTGTGCCCCAGCTATGTTATCGAAATTGCAAGATCCATCTTCTGAAAATATATTTTCTCCTATTTTGTCTCTTGTAACATTACTCCTTCCTGTTTACTGTACCCCGAAGGCCAGCAGGACATTACAGTGCCTGGCAAAGTTCAAATATGAAAGCATTAACAGTGTGAGCTCTGGTCTCCCACACTCGCAAAGAGCGGTGAACACTCACCTTCCATTCGCGCTCTGCAGCACAGGCTCGGCCACCAATTAAATCCGGCTCTGTATGGAAATGTCACATGCACACATGTGAATGGGTTCAATTTGAAAACAAGAAGATAAAGGCACGCAAGCAGCATGCACGTCCCTGCTCGCTCCCGCGGCAATACTCCATGGGAGTGAACTTACAAGAAGGGGTGGGACATGCACCCATCATTAGCCATTTGCAGGCTATGATTTTTAAAGGACACAGACCAAGGCCAATCCAAAGCGTGGGAGGAGTCAGACCCCACAAAGTACAGGCAACAGATCGCCTAACAGCGCAAGCGCTGTTTAGGCTCGACCTAACAAGCACTGTTTAGGCTCGACCTAAAAATGGGCTTGTGGCATGGGCCTTAGCGCTGCCGCGTAAAAAAACTGTTTAGAAGGTGCCTGTGCAAGTGCCACAAAACATGGGATGTCTGGTGGGGGCTTGAGCATCAACCTATATACAATGTTTAAAGGTGGGAGGCTGAGGGTATGTGCTGACTGATTTGCTACGAGGAATGTATTCGTAATTACTTTACGCTGTTGCAGTTTTTTTTTGTGTTTTACTTTTATTTCAAAAAGCAATCAAAAAGATTGAACAAAAACTATACAGCGCTCCAACGCTCTCATCGTCCTGAGTGTTATGAAAATACTTATCCATACATAGGTAAACAATTACATTTTGCCATGTCTGTCCATTTATTGACATTCACTGTCACCCTTGACAGGTTGAAGCTAACAATTACTAATAATTTCTTATGTTTTGTGCTTGCTCTGTGTCGTTAAACAACAACTCAACGATAAATAAGCACATATTCAACCAATAAATAAACATTTGTAGAAGCACTGCCATTTTGAACTGCAATGTTCACATTCCTGCTAGTTGTCATTCAAGTGAAGCCTCTCTCCAGGGCTGAGGCTTTCAAAATCTCCACAACACATCAAACCTGACGACAGGTGGGCCCCAGGGAGCACAGTGAACACCTGTGCGTCGTTTTGGTCATTTCTGGGAGGAAAGGCAAAGTGCAGCTTTGTTAGGTGATTTCCCACCTCATTTGTGCCCGAGCATGACAAAAAGAAAATGACAGATGTGTGTTGCTGAGGTGTCGTTAATCTTCTGCATATAAAATGGCTTCACGGAGTTTTACTTTGCGCTGCAATTTGTTGGTTTCTCCCAATTAGGCTGTGGAACAGATGTAAGTGATTCATTAGGAAAGAAGACCCATTAATGTCACATGTGGCAGCTCATCACTATGTAGTGAAGAGATTCCTCGCTTGTAATTGGCTCATAGCCAGTAAATTATCTTGGCGAGGAGGAGGGGGATGTGAAGGTATTCAAGTATCAACGACTACATGGCCGTAATAGCTTTAGGGATATTTAAAATATGTAAAAGTTATAAAAAAAAACCTTTGTCAACTCGAGAAAAACGTTGCAAAGCCTAGAAATTATTATAATAGCGCACATCGTTGTGCCAGAGGATTTGTCCAGCCCTCGAATTGGTGAAATGTAGCGGAATTTCCACACGAATGACACTAACGAATCTAGATAACACAAATAAAATTACATTATCTCAGGTTCTGGCAGATAATTCTATGATTTTAATTTATTTTATCAGTGTGTTTTGCAGTTTTACATGCCTATTGGGTAAAGCATTAAAAGTTACATTTGCATAATAAAAATGGCTAATTTAAAAGTAAGTATTCAACTCTCTTTCACTATACGAGGCTCTGACCCGATGTTAAAACTAATGTTACCCTCAAAAGAAGCTACATTTTTCGAATAGACTTCACTAGGATCAACTGTCCTACACACCTTCCTTACGCTTCAGAAAATTATTCACCTCCTTTGACTTTAGTGTGGCCACCACTAAAACATCACCCCGATGATGCTCGATAGGTTGAGGATAGTCACTTGATCAGAATAGTCATCTTTCCAAAATTAAGACTGATTATGTGGGATGGCTAAACACAGAAAAGCCAGATATTATTTCGACACCTCACAGTCCCAGCCCATGGCAGACCTCGACCAGACCATCCAGAACTTCACCGGCTGGATCACCGAATGCACCGACAGAGTCGCACCAATGAAACCAGCAAAAGCCAACAAGACCTACAAGCAAGCCAGATGGTTCACTCCACAGCTCACAACTACCAAACACAACTGCCACTGCCTCGAGAAGTGCTGGCACATGACCAAGGAGCCCTCCGACAGAGTCGCTCACAAAGCAGCCCTTAACAACTACCACCTTCAAATCAATGTAGTCAATGGAGCAGCAATCACCGCCAGCATGGACACCACAGCCAACCACATGCTAGAACTGGTCACAATCGTCACAGAATTCTCCAACCCGACAGCCACAGAGACCACCATCCACCCCTCCCAAGAACTCTGCAACACCCTCTCAGACTACTTCCACAGCAAGATTACTACCATCTACAACAACTTCAACCCACCACAAAATAACAGATGTGTGTTGCTGAGGTGTCGTAAATCTTCTGCATATAAAATGGCTCCACAGAGTTTTACTTTGTGCTGCAATTTGTTGGTTGCTTCCCCGCAAGACACCTACGCTTCACCTCGCTCGCCTTCGAACACAAACCCTGCATCCATCGCAGTTGGAGCCGCTCCTTCTCCTACCTTGCAGCCAAGACCTGGAGCAACCTGCCCCTCCACCTCCGAACAGCACCCTCCCGGGTGGACTTCAGAAAGAGACTCACAACCTGCCTTTTCGACAGAGACACAGCACCCCCAGCGCCCAGATGCCCCTAGGAATGACAGTGCTGCGCTATACAAATACTACTAAGTGATTGATTTCTTTCAGTAATATGGACATAAAATATTTTACTTTAAACTGTGTATGGTATTTTTAGTGGGTGCTTCCCAAATAGACCCATGTCAGTTTAAAGTCAGATAACAATAGACTCCTAATCTAAAATAAAACTAGTAAAATAGTGAAAATTGTAATGAGGGAGTCATTGCTTTTTTTTTTTCCAAAAACAAATTCCCTCTTTGAGATTTTCTTTCTGGAAAAAAAAAAATATTGAAAGTTTAACATAGAGCTCTATCATTTTGCCAGAGACATCCATTATACTTTCAATGTATTTACAGGTATCCCAGTGACGGTGTTCCTGGAAATGCAAGAGATGTGTGCTGGGCCCCTGGATATCTCTAAATTTGGCAGTCGGATTACCCTCGCCCTAGCGGAAGTAAAGTACCCCCAGAAGGTGACGGAACATAATCCTTCCACCAAACTTCTAATCAAGCTCTAAGGGTAGTAATGAAAGACAATGTGCTCAGGATCTGCAAACCTTCTGAACTGCAGTTTTAGCAGCCTTTGTCAAGACAAGACAAAGCGCAGGAATAAACATGAGGCCGAAGTGCGTCTAAATAACTACACACTTGACGGGTTAGCTTCGCAGCAGTCTCTGATTGGTGACCGACTGGTTGGAAATTTCAGCGCGAGCACCTCAATAGGTGATAAAGCAGGAAAGGAAGCCGAGTACAGCACGTGCCACAATGTTCGCCACGGACTGATCCATCTGTTTAAGCTCCTGCTTAGGGTGACCAACTGGCATGGCTGCAAATTCAAGACGGTAAGTGTAAAAATTCAGGACAGAGGGTCAAAATTCAGGACAAAAATTCAGGACAGAAGGTCAAAATTGAGGACAAAACTTTGGGACAAAAGGTAAGTTTTACACACACATCAAAGGAAGTTGCGCGATAGTATAAAAGTAAGTAAATAGACAACCACTTAAGCACAAGTCAAAATAAGTTTTATATTAGGTTGAGACAATCGTGCACTTCACGGTTTTTCGGTATGCGTGCAGCTTTGAGCAACTGTGCAGGCCTTTTTGTGGTATTTCATATGATAATAATCTATTTATATGGTTACTGCACTGGGTTGTGCAGTCTGATATTTTGTTTACAACTCATAGTCCTGAGCAGGCATGTTTAGTGAGAGAAGTGGTCAGGAAGATCTGCTCGGATAGACTTTGTTACTAGCGTCTCATATCTGAGTGCCATTGTGAGATGTAAAGCGACACGCATAGGTGAACTAAAGGGAGGATTGCTGTGATGAACGCATTATGGGTGTTTCAGCAAGTGGTACTTAAAATATGGAATCTGACTTTGCTTATGGGGGCTTCGCAGAGAGTTGCACAAGCTGATGGAAGTCACAAAGGTGCTTTTCCCTGCAGCTTTATTAAAGAATGCACTGTCGATACACTATTACATAGTTTCTGTTTGACGCCTTGCCTATTGCTGCAAACACAATATACAGCTCAAGCACAGCTCATGGCACTATGAGGCTCTCCCTAAAACCTTACACCTAAAACAAAACATGCAAACATTTACAATTACTAGTGTGACATTCAAGTAGCAGTTGGGTGTCACTCAAAATGTCATCTATTAATTTTTTCATCCATCATTCAGTCTTTCACCATTCATTCTGACTTCCATCTGTGTGCCCATCCATATCCCAACCTTTTCAACCATTTGCACACCTATCCATCATCTATCCTTCCATGCATCATTTCACTCATCCATCCCTTCATCCACCCTTTCACTCATTCATCCATCCACCCTTTCACCCAATCCATCCTTTCACTCATCAATCCACTCTTCCACCCATCCATCCATTCACTCACCCTTTCACCCAAGCCATCCTTTCACTCATCCATCCACTCTTTCACCCATCCATCCATTCACTCATCTATCCAATCGTTTACCCTTTCACCCATCCAGCCATCCTTTCACTTACTCATCCATCCACCCAGTCACTCATCCGTCCACCCAGTCACCCTTTCACTCATCCATCCATCCATCCTTTCTTCCAGCTCTTCACTCTCCCTTTCACTCATGTATGCATTCTTTCACTCATCCATCTTTACATTCTTCTTTTCACTCATCCATGCACCCATTCGCTCATCCATTCTGTCAATCATTCATCCAATGCTATCACTCATCCGTCCATCCATCCTCCCTTTCTCTCTCCATTCCCCTTTCACTTAGCCATCTATCCTTCCATCCACCCTTCACCCATCCATCCACCCACCCATCCAGTTGTAGACAGAAGAGGCCCATCAAGAACTTCACCCTTGCTGTAGTTCCTAAAGCAAGGGGTGGGGTGGGGGAGGGTTCACTATGCCCCTGCACATAGGCAATCTGAAAACTTGGAAGTCATGAGTCATGCATGATGAACAGTGCAAGGACGCAAGGTGACTGTGACATGGTGTTGTTTCCAGCACACACATGCCTCTAGGGTCAGCCTAGTCATTTAAAGGAAATTGGGGACCATTTGAGGGATATTTTGAAGTTTTTTTCTAATGCCGTAGATCAGGCATAATGATCAAAAGAGGAACAACAGTAAGACAAAATGCAATTATGAAAACAAACAAGAATGGAGAAATATCAGACCTCTTTTATTATCTTTGGTGGATGCTGTTGACCAATTCTTCTGATACGACAGTAGGCTCGCGCTTGATATATGACTGGCGTGTTACTGAGTGCTTTATCCAAGGCTTGTACATAGGGTTATAATATGAAGCTGTCACTTGGACTTTTTTTCCAATTCTGGACTTTTACAGATCATTGTTTTCCGGTGGTATAGTCCAATGGGTCCAATCTAACTCAATCAAGATTACAAGCCCCAGAAGGAATAGACAATAGAGACTTGTTTTTGTATTGCACATCAAGTCGCATTTCTGCCATTTTTAAGCTTTTAAAATAACAATGTTAAATCTTCCAATTAATTCTACTCAATTCACTGACCTCTGAGGATGGAAAGCTGAGTCTGGCAGTGTGCATGAAATACAGCACATATCATTTGTCAGCAGCAAGCTTTGAGCCCAGTGAAACATCGAAACATGGTAAATGAACACTGGAAAGAGGATGTTTTGTGACATGGAGTCACCTGGTAACACTTTTCATACCTGAGGTGGCCGAATCGGCCGAGCCATACTTTTACTGGCCTGTTAGATGCAACACTTGATGTGTGAAGGTTCTACTGACCTTCCAGAAGCTTGTAAGCCAAAAATGTGACTGACTCAAGCCCAACCAGCTTTAAGAAGTGGAAGAACCTGATGCAAAGAACCGACAAGTGATTGAGCCTTCTCCTTCCCTAATGGCTATTTATAGGAAGGAACAGCAAGACATCTGCCTGACTTTCAACTTAACTGTCTTTAGGAGTCAGTGGCTGTTGAAGAGGTTTCCCTGTCCCAAGTGCTTAAATTCTAAAAAACAAAAATAAGCGTGGGTGCCCAAAGTTTTTCTTAGTAGGCCGCCACCCACTTTCTCTACTAGTGTGGTCCATTTCATTCTTTTGTGTTGGCCACTTTCACCATTAGAGAGGCCCACGTCTGCTCCTCGCACTACCTAATCCACCACTGTCTGCAAGACCAATGTTCCTAACTCCCTCCTGTGTTTTCACTGCCCCTCTGGCAAGTTCATCCTTTGGTTCAGCCTCTCCTGAAATCTCTTTGTTAAGTTAGGAGAATCAGATGATATCAATATTAAATAAACTACTGTCTGAATTCCACATATAAAACCAGTAAACCTGGGATCAAGTTCAGGCTTCCAAACTTGACTGAATTTTATGATCTAAGGCAATTTCCTGATTTTACCATACTCCATTTTACTTTAACTTCACATTTGAGAGCATGTTGAAATATATCAGTTTAGATGTGCACTGTGGAGCAGGGTAATTTAGCCTCCACCCTTACACATTTTAGAGCATTTTAATAAATGAAGAATTATAAATTAATAGAATTAACATACAGAAATAACATGTAGGCCTGAAAGGAAAAGCCATGTTTTTAAAGTAAATGAGAGCTCTAGGCTCTCATTGTCGAGTATATTAAGTTAGAAAGATTACTGAATGCATTTTCTTTGACCTAAGGTCACTTCTGTCAGTAATGTGCAAATGCAAAAATTTGAATGATACAATTGTGCTGAGCTGAACATGACCTAATAGAAAATGTTAGATTTCGACCTTACCATGAGCATAATTTTCATAGAATATAATGATGTATTAAATCATGTAGTTTAATTTTCATAAAGTGTTTCTTCATGAATAACATTTGCAAGTTAGAATGTGTAAGAAATGCATGACATCATTTGAGTAATGTGGAAATCTAACCATGAACTGTTTTGTCTTTTAGTAAGATGAATACCTAGAACCTAGCCTTGACTTGCTAAATGTTTATAAAATGTTTTGCTTTAATATTTAAGTCTTTGCCTTGAATTGCTTAGTCCAGGACGTAAGCTTTCCTGTTCCCATGAATACACACAACATTTTTATTTTAGTGATAGATATCAAAATGTTATATTAGTATGTGTTCCTAGAGAAGAGGAGGATGGATTCTTTTCAGACCCTTTTTAGACTCCCTACAGAGCCCTTTGCTGGGGCGTTTCCCTGATTTACTCAGAGAGACACCCATTCATTTGCTTTGCCTGCATCTATTCTATTCTGCTCTGAGACTAGACTGAGTTTCTTTAAACTTCTCTTTATGGAAAGTACTTGCTGATTTAGAATTGTTTAAAGCTTTATGCTTTCACCTCTCGATTTGGAACTCATTTTGGCTTCTAAAAGATACTTTTCTCTCATTTTCTAGACTTATAATAGGGATTAATTTATATGAAACTGTTTTATGCATTTGTTCTGTATTGTTTTAAAGATTAATTGATTTCTTATTTTGAGAACTTATTAATAAAGATTTATGTACTAAAAGATTTAATAAACCTTTGAAAACGCACACCAAATCTCATCATTGACTACCAAGAAATAATAAATGAACTATGATGTAAAGATTGGTTTTGATTTGCAGCATCAGATTAACTATTTTCTTACGCCCAAGGCCTCTTGGCCCTGGGCCCAGTAAGAGCGGGGACTTTCCTACAGATGAATAATAAAATTGATACCGTAAACCAAATATTTATTTAAAGTCCCTCCTCCACCACACGTCATAGAAATGCTATTATATACATGCACCTGACATTATATTCACTGTGTGCCTTAACTTGATTAACATGTGTGAAACATTTAAAAGCATTACAGAAATGCATTCACTGTAGAAACTAGAGATTTATATATGTGTGCACTAATGTTCAGTTTAAACATGAATATTCACTTTCTACACTTATACTCCAAACTATATTTGCATATGTAAACATGTATTCTTTTGCTTGCGTTTTGCTGTGTTTTTTTTTAAATTACACATGTGCATGTATACCTATGTATTCGAAGCCCACATTAAATGCTCATTTAAGTTAGCCTGACTGCAGACCTCAGTTGAAATGCATTTGCTTGCCAGCATGCTTTTCTTTTTGCAGGTTTATTATTTTGTTAGCTACAGACAGACTCATTGTCTGTATTAGCCTTCTGATAGAGAGGCCTGAGAGAGACTTGGCAGTGAACATGGAGAAACAATAGTCGAAAGAAGCTTTCTGTTCATCGTGTACCAGGATGGCAAGATGTTCAAGGCTGAGAACCGCAACCTCAGTTCGATGCTTTGGGAATTCAGAGCTATGTTGCAGATGCACTCAAGTGGTGCTCTGATTGGCTCCCGGTGGTATGAGGGAGATAAGCCGTTTTTGAATCACCTGTTACTTTTATATTAGTGTTCCCATAGTTTGAATTAGGAGAGATCCCCTTTACACTTAGAGAGGTACAGACCTCTCTTCTTCTTCTATTCTTGCAAGTGTGAAGCTTTATGCTAAACACTTATTTGCTTTTCCTCTTGACTTCTACTGGAGTCTGATCATGCTGACATCTTCTTCTATGCTTCTGAATTAGAGAACTTTGATTAATGATTCTATATTTGATCCATGTTTAGAGTAGAGAAGGAAAGTTTATTTAATGGACACCGGTTCACTTTTATCTGTTATTGTATAAATGTGGCTGTCGAAAACTCTGTTCTCATTCTGTTGCATCTCAATCAACTGAGATATTTAGCTTTGCCTATTGAACTAATGTACTTATTGAATTTGAATTTGGCTTGCATATTTTAGTGGGTTGATTGGCAATCCAAATAAAACCCTATAATCATATTCAGCGATTCCTGGTTCTCATTGTGAAGTCACATGGTCTTCACAAGTTAAATTGTATTGTTGACATTTTCTCCTTTTCAATTCTTCATGTCAGCTATCAAAGGTTCATACGACTAATGGAGAAAAATCTTTGACGATTTGACTATGAGATTTTGTTGTAAGCCTCAGCACTCCATCAGCTGTACAAACCATTTCTTATATGTTTTAATAGTTTCATGTTCCATTCATTATAACAACCTAGGCCACATATAAGCAGGTGGTTTTATTTTATTTTATACATTTAAAAAATATTTTAATTGACAAGAAGTCTCTCTTCTCACATTACTCTGATTAGATTGTTTTATTTTGTATCCAATCAAACACATAGTTTTGCTGCTTGGCATTTAATGTCAAAGTGAAACACATCAGCGCAGAGTCAGCTGAAGACTTCTTGACTTTTGATTTGTTGCAGCGTAAAGCATTCGTAAAATATTTAATATATGCTTATTCTCATTTACTCTAATGGTACTGGGCCCTTTATGATTAAACAAACTGCAACAATTTCATTTACCACAGAGTCAATGATCCTTTGATTAATATTTCTCCACTGGAGGGGTGGAAATTAGAGTGACCAAACTCCACGTTAGCTGACGAATGAGGACCATTAATTGACAGCCAACTCAAAAGTTAGAAATAAAATGTAGGTACACCACTCTCAAGACCATACTTGTAGAAATAAAGAATAGCAACTGGAAAGCCCAACCTCTCGAAGAAGTTAAGTCGAGTGAGGATTATGCAAACCAAAAGCTCTGCAATAGCAACACAGAATAAAAGGAGTAAAACCTGATGTTCTGTTAGAGCTCGATGATTCTCCCGACAACACATTTAAAACATCAGTACAGTAGCACAGTTTAAATGGAAGACCCAACAGGACTCAATCATAAACTCAGACAGATATAGATTAATCTGGTTATGGTATTAAAAAATCTAAATTCCTTAAAATAAGCAATTTCTTAAGTACTTTGGCCAAGAATATCACAGCTTGCATTAAAGCATTTAGGCAAATCTTTTTTGAGTGATTATAAAATTCCATTTGCAGAGTTGTAGAGTCACCATACCCTTTAAGGCAGAAGGATGGTTCAAATCCCTAACAGCTCAAGTTCTACGTAAAAAGGGGAAAAGTTCAGACTTAAAGTCCATTAGGGACGAGTCCATTAGCTTAGAGCTAGAAATATCATGAAAATGGAAAAAAAGAAATGGTTCGGCAAAGTAGGTCTCAGACCATCAGCTACAGATTGTAGCATCGAAAAACAGACCATAGTAAAAGATCAATCAGCATAGCATCCTCTTGCATGAGGAAAGAAAAAGTATGATGTTTGGGTGAGACGCCCCTCCTCTGGGGATTCTTCTTTTAGAGAGTTTTTAGCAATGTCCAGCGGTGTGGCATCACACCACCATTGAAAGACTATCATATGTCCATGTTCACATAGTGCCACCTAGGACACTTGAAACATCAAGATGGTTTGTCATGCTAGTCATGAGAAACAACAAATTGTGAGTCCACACAAGCCTAGTATCAAATAAAAAGATACAAAGTAGTCTGTCCATAGGCATAGATGAAATTCTAATCCCACAGGAATATTTCACGGTGCACGTTGAAGAAACATTCAGGAATGTCAGGATGTAAACATGTACGGGAGAAATAAGTAACATATCACTTGTAAAGAAGGACAACCCATTGTATTAAATCAGGGGAAAGGGAGAGGTCTTAAACACTTCTTTAAAAGATTTATATGGAATATTTATTCTTTATTCTAGGATAGCTGGAGTTATACATAACTGTCTCCATTTTTTCAATGATCTTACATGGTCCTTGTCATTCTGCTTTTATCTTATTTTCAGAGGTTGGTAATAAAACCAATACTCAATCTCCAACAAGGAATTCTCTCCTTTCCCTTTATTGTAAAAGTGTTTTTTGCGTCTTTGGCTTTTCTATAGATTGGTATAGGCTAACTCTCGTAATTTTCCAAGCCTAGAGTTTAGCTGTGCCGTGTAATCCATCAGGTTACCTGCTTTTTCATCCTCATCCTTTTCCCAAACCTCTTTCGTAATTTCAAGTAAAGTATGAGGTTTTTGCAAAAAATTCATTCAAAGGGGAGTATCCCAGACTGCTTTGCGTTTGACCCCTAAGCACAAATAAGGTCAAGGGTAATAATTGATCCCAATTTTTCCTGTCACCTGATAACATTTTCTTGAGTGTAGGCTTGAGGGTTCCAGTATAATATTCGACTAGTCCATCGGTTTGTCGGTGATAAACCAATGTCTTTAGATGTTTGATATCAAGCTGTTTATGAATTTGTTTCATCAGTCTGGATACAAAAGGGGTGCCTTGGTCTGTTAGAATTTCTTTTGGAAGCCCCATATGGGAGAATATTTGGATTCAAAGTTGAGCTATTATTTTAATGGTGGTCGCTCTCAAGGGTATGGCTTTGGGATAATGAGTCAGAACAAGGCAAAAGCCCGATTACATCTATTTCTCCCCTTTCAAACAGTTTTCCTATTTCCTGCATGGGTTGTAAAGTGACTGTAGGTGGTTGATAGAGGTTTTTACACTGACATATTTCACACTCCAGCAGTATTTTTTTTTTTGCCCCATTATCCAGGGCCAGTAAAATGGTGTGAGATGGCTTGGGTGGTCTTCTCAGATCCACTATGTCCAACCAGAAGGTGGGGGTGTGCATAAAACAATATCTGTTCTCTAAACTCTTTGGGAGATAACGACTGAGAAAGTGCATTTAGTCCACGTATTAAATATAATAGACCATTTTTATTATTGAAATGGAGACAGGCGAGTTTTTCCTTCCCCTCATTTTGTCTCGTACGTTGCCAGGCATTTTGTAGAGAGGAATCATTAACTTGGCCCATCCTAAAATTACGGTCTAAAACCCAGGGTTCATGAGTAATTAGGGCATTCTAGGGATTTTGGGGAAATGTATCTATGACCTATTTTTTCTTTTCTTCATGTTTAATACAATCTTCTTCATGTACCGTTTTACCCTTCTCTGTAAGAGTTTCTTGCAGCAGGAGAAGGAATTAAGGGTTGTCGGACCCTAAAATGACATCCTCAGGAAGATCCCTAAGTATACCCACCTCAATGACTGTTTCCTGACCTTCTAAATTTGTTACCTTTCCTTTGATATAGGATATGTTTTAATGTCCCCATGCACACATCTAATACCCACATGTTTGTTTGAAACAATTTGATAAGGAAACACTAAATCATCTTCAATCACTGACTTCCTACATCCTGAATCCAAAAGGGCAGTCACCCATTTTTTATTTATTTGCAAACTCACATAGTAGCTTGGTCCCATCTCCTGGGTAAAATATACAGACCAAGGGGCATAGTTAACTTCCATTGGCTCCTCTCCTGGTTTTCGGTTTTTACAGAATTTGGAATAAGTCCCTCCTCTCCACTTTCATAACATTGTGGTCCATTGGTAGGAATGTATTCTGTTTTTGGTGGTCATGCCTTCTGGCTTTCAGGAAAACCTTTGTGGCTTTTCTTATCATTTCTACTATGGAAGTAAGGTTGTGATTGATGCACTCCCTTCTCGATTCTGTAAGGTGTTGTCGAGGTTGGGCTCCTGCGATAGTAGCCATTTCAACGGCCTACTCCAGGGTCAACCCTCATTGTTGACGTAACCTCTTTACTGTGCATTGACTGGTAAAGCATCTAGACACAGCTCTAGCTATATGTTAATCATTATTTCTTCCTTACTAGATTCTCGAGGCATAACCCGTCAATCAGCGGAGTCGATAAGTCTCTTCAGCCAGTCCTACCCTGTTGAGTATAATTGTCCCAATCTAATCATAGGCTATCAGCCTTCGGATTTTCTGTTTTATAAGCTGCTCAGTCTTCTCCCGTTGACAAAGGGGCTAAATAGAAGGGCAACTGGCCAGGAGCTTTCTCGAACGGCTTTCTCAAAGTTCGGAAAAATGCTTCGGGATCATCTCCATGTGTAAGCTTTTGTAGAGACATCGTTGGCCCTATAGAGGTAACTCCTTTACTTTGGGCTATTCCCAAAGCTAATTGAAGCTGACTTTCTGAAACTTTGGTCAATTGTTTGGCCTGGATCTTTAGGGTGTCATGGAAAACACTGTGTTCAGTTTTGGCAATAGTCCTATAGCATTCCAAAGCCCACTCTAGTTTACGTTGACCGTCAATGAGTTGTTGAATAAGATTCTCCATCTTATATCAAATGACTCTTATGCTTGCATTCTCCACCATGTATCACCTTGTCTTCAACGTATTAAGGGCTCCACAACAATTGAGTAGGTAGCAGTTATTTCTTTATTGTATACTGATGGCTTGAAGATAGGTATGATGGATTGACTTTGATTTAAATCCTTCTGTTATTGGAGTTTAGTGATGTTATTTTGTTAGATGTCTACGGTTAAGGTATCTTCTCCTTCAATAAGCGTTTTCTTCTTTCCTTACTTTAGGTCATGTTCCCAACTCCCCACGCTAGTGCCCTCAGAGAGAAGAAACCAGAGGTAAGTTCCTATCCCTTAAGTTTGACAACACCTATCCACCATATTAATTTATTCTTTTTCTTCCTTCACTATTTATTATTTCTGTTTTCTATTCTTCCATATCTGTTTTTTATATTGTGGACTTTCTTACTCTATGCTTCCTCGCGCTTGATTCTGACCTCTGCCTTACATCGGGCAGTGCTTGTTAATAATCAGGGCAAAAGAAATATATGCAGAAAAAAAAGAAAATAAAGAGGTCCTAGACAACACAGCAGCTAGTCGTTCAGCTGATTAAATGGAATGGCTCACATTCAAAAGAAATTATTTCTCTATTCTCCAAGCCTTCTTTCTGTATTTAATTTATACGGTTTAGGTGCAATTTGCTTTGGGATGTTGCCTAATTTTCCCCCCATCTCTTCCCTTCCACCCATTCCCCTGCCAAACGTGCACCCTTGCATGCACGTGTGATAGCCAAGCTCCTCCTGGAGCATGGCGCGCAATGGAGCGTACCTGGCGGGGTCCGCTATGGAATGCCGCACTTCGGAGGTTGGCGTCCTAGGTGTTGTGAATGTTGTCTTCTGATTTGTTGGCCTTGTTGATTAGCCCCGTCTGAAGAGGTGGCAATTTCTCTTTACCCTTTCGTCACAGTCCTTGTTTGGGCAGGTGAAGTCCCGACTCAGATAACCCCTTTAATTTATTAAAACTCACTTTGTAAGTGTCTTGCCATCTTCTTTCTAAATGCTTTCTTGTGTCTTCACATTCTGTTCTTTCATCCTTCCTCTCTGTCTCCTCCCCTTTTTGCAGTTTTGCATGGCATTCTTCAATTTCTCTCTCCTCTTCCATTTCGTATAAAATTAAAAGTTTTTTTTTTTTTTTTACAGGTGTAGATGTCATTGGGGACCAGAGTTGTATTTCAGGTAAGCCTTCTATTTCTGTTTCCTCCTGTGGCAGTTGCTCCGCTTGACATGTAGGCATGCACTTTTTTATAATACAAAATTCACAGACGTGCTGCAGGTATGGTTCATGGACAGCACCTTTGACAACTCATAAATTCAGATAACCCCCGTCCACTACAGACTCCATCTTGTTCATTCATGCCAGCCTGGCCATTCCCAAGTGGCCATTTTGTCACTTTACCATTTACCTAGTAGGCTGCAAGCAAGGGGTTGCTTTCAGAGCAGGATGGGCTGCCATGACCTGACCTTGGCAAATGGCGCAATTCTTCTCACAGCCGCCTGCGTGGTCAGGCTGATTTGAATTTTCTTTTGGGTGATTTTAGTTTCCAGTCCAACTTTGAGCCAGACTGCTGTTGAAGATCTGTCTTAATCAATCTAGAGTGATCTCTCTGGGGTTCTGAAATTTATGTTCTCTACCCGAAACCCTCAACCAATATTTTGCCACAGGTGGTGTTAAGTGGTCACCACTATGGCATCCTGTAGGGCGGCGACATCATTGGGTTTCGTACCTAGGTACTCACTTCTCTAGGTGAGTACCTCCTCCTTTCGAGGGAAAGTACTGGTGGGGATCCATGTGAGAAAAAGTTATAATTACCTACTGTATCTAAAGGTCAATTTTAATATGGGGGTAGTATGCAGGGGTAAGATTAAAAGGGTTGTGCTGATGCTCTGGGGGTGTGTTCGTTATCCCAAGTATCCTACTCGTTCGGTCGACATGTTTTGGCTATAATTGCTCCTAAAGGTCCTAGCCTTCATCAGGACCAGTTGTGAGATCAACAGATCCCTTGTGGAAAATGTTTTTTTATTTTTTTCTATATAGACTCGTAAGCCACTACTCACGTGTCTTCTCACTGATTTCATTTAATCATGTGTGTGAATGGCTTGCAATGAGCCTGTGGTACATTGGAGAAAACAGAAGAAAGATAATAAACATTTTCTAATCCCTTGTCCATGCAATCTCATTTTTTCATGCACGTTTGTCCATTTTTGGGTGAGACCCAATATTTTGCCTTCAGCCCTCGTTCTAATTTCAGATAATCTCTTGAATACATGGCCTCTCAGTATTGGCCGTTTTCCTTTCACTTGTTCTTTTCATTCATTCAGAGGTACTTGCCAGATAATTAGAAATGGGGGAGGTAAATGCAGTAAAGAATTTCCGTGGTTAGTTGTGCTGTCGGATTCTTATGTATGTTAGTTAATCCTGTGAGTGAGAATCTATATTTATTAATATATACGAAGGGGAGGGATTGGGGGGTCATCAATATTGGGCGATAATCTATGCCTTACCAACCTCAAGTTGTGGATGATATACATACAGTATGTGGTTGATGGTAAAGTTCTGGATATATCATTATGCTTTTTTACCTTGTCATTATTTGTTGTCCTCCTCATGGGTCATAGACGAGGAGAGGGTGTCATGACTATTTGCCGATCGTTAGCCATCTGCGTCTTCACCTACGGCATCCTCGTCTCTTCGGGATCGGAGGTAGTGCCGGTGTCGAGCGTGCGGTTTTATACTCTGTGTAGCTAGTCACTTATTGGTACATTGGAAACCGGTTTGTCTGTTCCGGTGAATCTTTCCAAAAATGACCCTATTGTTCCCATAATTACAGCCAACGATAAGGCTGGGTTAAGGAAGGTTTTTTTAAGCCGGGAATAGACATAGAAGAGCACATGGTGTTTTTTTTAATGAATGATCCATATATTTATGGTTATTTCTTTCTGTGTAAAGTGTTTTACGAACTTGTTTTTAACTCTTCTTACAGTGTTGGTCATGCTGTCTTTATCTTTGTTATGCATATCTCCCTAGGCTATTTTGTAAGAAATATTATAAGGGGATGCTTTGCCTCTCTTTATGTGTGATATTGTTGCTGATTTGGCTCTCAAAAAGAAAAAGTTATTTTCAGCACTTTATCATGGAATTAGTGATCAGAAATCAGATAGGCATATTCAGAGGATCTCACCATATATCTTCATTGTTTTTTATAGATTGGGGGCTGAGTATATGTTTTTACGATATGTTCCAGGATTATTTATTCAGTGCCAGCCAGGGGATATTATCATTCAAGCCTTCTTGGAATGTTTTCAAATGATATACCCATCGTTGTTCCTTTTGGAACAATATTTTTTCAGCATTCGCATCAATCTTGTCCAAGGCCTCCAATATGACCCACTTCAAGTCGTTTTCCGTGTGTTTCTTTTCTAGGTAGTGATTGCTCATGAGCGTTGTTACCCTTCAGCACTTGATGTTGCTGCGGTATTCACCTATCCTGAGTTTCGCCTTCCTGCAAGTCATTCCGATGTATTTGAGTTGGCAACGGCAAGTTGTCATGTAAATTTACATGAGTTGTATTGCATTAGTTGTGTTTTTTTTACTGTTTATCTAAAACTAGTATCAAGATCAATTGTTGTCGTCCTTTTTGTGAGATGGAACACCGGGCACGTGCCACAAGGATTGTGCCCGGGGATGGGTTGTAGGCCCCACTCTGTGGTAACTGTAGTTTCTTTTTGGGGTTGAGTAGTTGGTCTTGTGTGTACCAGGTAATCTCTGATACTCTTGTATCTTTTGTGGGCAAACCTGGGTCTTGGCCAATTTAGATTCCCGGAGGTGATGATTCTCCAATGTTTGTTAATGGCTCATTTGACTCTGTTAGATACTGAGCAGAAAGTGGTTACACAGGTCAAAATTTTCTCATCTTGAAGTCTGGATGTTTGTTCCAAAAGTGCTCCTCTGTTCTGGTTATGCGCTTGCTTATTGCATCTCTTTATGATTAAATTAGGATATTTTCTTTTTTTTAGTTTCTTTTCCAGGTCTCATGCTTGGTCTTTATAATCTCTTAGATTGCTACAATTTTGTTGTAGTCTCAAAAATTGCCTGGACGGGAGATTCTATTTTAAGGGTTGAGGATAAAAGCTGTCAAACATAAGTAAGCTGTTTTTATCTGTCAGTTTTTAGTAGGTTTTAGTTCTTAATCTCATGTTCTCTGAGAAGATGATGACATCCAGAAATGCAAGTTCAGTTTTATGGGTAAAACATGTGAATTTCAGGAATTCATCTCTGGTGTTAAGCCAGGTCATGAAACTTCAGACAGATTCTTCGTCTCCTTGCCATACTATTAGAACATCGCTGATGTATCTCTTCAAGAAGCATATTTGTTGTTTGTATGGATTGGAATTGTTCAGTATATGTGTTCCTTCTAAATTGCTGACATATAATCCTCCTAGACTTGGGGCAAAAGGTAATGCCCATCGAAGTCCCATGTTTTTGCAGGAAAAGGGGCCCTTCGTGCTTCAAGTAGTTCTCGGTTAGAGCCAATCTGCAGAATTCGTGGACAAAGTGTCTGGGAGTGTTGTAATTGTAAGTTCTATGGTCTCCAGTGTGGCTTCTTGCAGCAGGCTCGAGTAAAGGCTTTCAATGCCCATTCCCATTAGGATATGGGAGGATGAGTTGCATTGTGCCTCTTGGAGCTGATTCAGCAAGTCTTGTGGGTCTTTTAGGTAAGTTTGTGTACTCTGTACAATGGGATGGAGAAAGTGGTCCACGAACTTTGATAGTGGTTCTAAT